>CM040125.1:95328491-95918852 GCA_022559845.1 Amorphophallus konjac
GGGTTTCGAAAAGAAGACACGCCCTAATGGAGGGCGTTTATAATGAAAGTCACGTCCATTCCTTGGGCGTTTTATGAAAGTTGACGATGATGATTAAGGCGTTAATTTCTTTTGCATGGGGAACGATAACCGTCGTCAGACACATTGAATGGGCGTTGATTGATGTAAGAGAAGTCATTATTGCTGTTTGAAGTAACGCCTCTTGTAAAGGCGTGTTACACTTGAAACGTGACCAAGGGAAAGGCGTTATTTTTGAAGAGTCAACGATTATATTCTTTTGGTTTGAATCTAGTCACGCCTTGCCTGAGGTCGTTATTTAAAGTTACGCCCACTCTGCAGGCGTCATCTGTTGACAAAGGCCCACTGGAAGCGCCTTTAGGTAAGGCGTGTATTTGTGAATTCACGGCATTCTTGGAGGCGTTATTCATGACAGAAACACAGGTTTTTGGATGATTTGGTTCATAATCACAGTGGCAGTTGGCTCAATCAGAGAACAATCTTTATTATTTTGAAAAGAGGAACTACAATGACTAATGAGCCACTTTGGGCCTTATTTTTCTCAACGAAGTTACATAATTTTTTCACTGTTCCTTGTCTTCATCCAAGTCTTCTACAGGTTGATGAAGCTTGCTTAGCCTCCATAGAGCTTGAATGGTGGTAACCTCTTCTCCATCTTCATTGCTGCCTAGGTCTCTTGATCTGATTGGAGGGAGATGAGAGATGTCTTCTAAGTGTTGCCTTGGGAGCCCAAGCTGAGGAAGGCACCGGTGTGCATTATATAAAACGAAGTCCGAAGCACCAATAAGACGAAGGTCTGTCCCAATGGAGAAGCGTGCACGAAGCTCCTGCATTTTGAATACACTCGGGGCACAAGTAAAAAGATTCTTTGGCATTACCTTCAAATGCTCCCTCCAATCCCCTCTCTTCTTGATTTGAGGAATCCGGTTGGTCACTCTATTGCTTATACCTAATGAGCCGGTTATATATGAGAGTGGGCTCTTTGAGAAAATTCTTGAGGGTTGTTGGGCTTCGTGGCATGAGTCGAATTTGAAGTGTAGATCAACCCAACTTGAGAGTGCTAGCATGCACCCGTTAATGGGCCTTCCCATGGCCGCTGATGTAAGCCCGCTATAGAGATATGCTAGGATCGCCGGTCCAACTCTCTCTTCTTCCCATAAGCTCACCACTGCGCTCAATTGGGACTCCTCTAGAAAGTCCTCCGTGGATGGGAATAGGAGTGCTCCTGCCAAGCACACCACGAAGGCTTTGGTCACTCTTTCTATCTCCTCTTCCTCTTTAGCTTGACCCGCTCTCTTGTACACCCACGAGGCGAGCTTCAAGAGGTTAACTCCTTTAGTGACCTTGATTTGGTTCACTATATTTGGGCTAGGTATTAACGAGGTTAGCAATTCATGGGAGGAGATGGGCCTTGGCATGATGGCCATCTTTTCTTCTTCTCCGTGTTTCATCCTTTTCAAGCCTAGGATCATCTCTACTTCCTCTAGCAAGATGGTGGCCTCAAATGTGGAAAATAAGAAAGTATGGGTGGAAGGATGCCAGGCTTCAATCAATGCTCCTATGGCAGCCCAATCTATGTGGATTTGATCATAATGCTTGGCATGGGTTATCAACCCCAAGAGATGCCATCTAGCTACATATACCCTCATGTCTGAAGTAAACTTGGAGAGGATGAGGGGCAACCATTTGATTTGGACGTATCTTCTAGCTCCCGGAAGATTTGGATAGTCCTGTGAAGAACAGAACACATACAGTAAACAAGTATGAGCATATGCAACGTAAAAGGAGAATTCGGCAGAAGGAGCATCGCAAAGCAACGGGCAGAAGAGAAAGCTTACCTGTTTCAAAGCAATGCGGTTGCTTATGTGCCCTTGTATTTCAGAGATTCTAGGAGTAGAAATCTTAGGTTTCTTCAGTATTCTGTCCATCACCGCCAGCAGTTGAGAACAGAAGCAAGAAAAGAACAAAAGGCCTGCAGAAAAAGAAAGAAACGAAGCAGTTCGGCCGCAGAAGAATTCTGATGATTTGGTTAAGAAAGTCTGCCGTTTTATAAGGATTTGAAGAGTCCTAAAGAGCCCCGAAGGTAGGAGTTTGATTGGGTTAAGGACTCTGTTCTTGATTTAGAAACGGAGGATCGGGCTAATTCACGCCTTGTGTAAAGGCGTGTATTTTTGATTTAACGACCTTATACTGGTCGTGTTTAATGTAACGCCTTTGATAAGGTCGTGTTTCTTCCAAGCTTTCTCTGTTGGTTACGCCCTATGAAAGGGCGTATTTTTTGATGAGACGACATTTGGCATGGTCGTGTCTTGATAAGGTCGTGTTTCTTCCAAGCTTTCTCTGTTGGTTACGCCCTATGAAAGGGCGTATTTTTTGATGAGACGACATTTGGCATGGTCGTGTCTTGATGAGGTCGTGTTTCTTCTAAGCTTGCTTTCTTGGTGACGCCTTTGAGTAGGACGTGTTTTAACAATTAACGACCTATGGAACGGCGTCTTTCATGCTGTTAACGCCCTATTCTTAGGCGTGTTTTATTGGCCTACGTTTTTGCCCTCCCAATGCTTTTGAATGAACTTAAGTGCTATTATTTGATGAAATTGTTTATGATTAAGCACTTATGATCATGTCATGTTCTGAATTGATAAATGAAGTCTAATAACTTTCAAAGTGCAGAAGTTTGCAGGATTCAGGGCGTTTGGATCGCTCATGGGAGCAACATCGTGTCACCTTGTATTGTTTCTTGTAAGCATTATTATTATATGATATCTACGATATTATAGTATATCAGGGACCTTGTGGTTATGATGAACCTGAAATTTGAGTTCCCCTTTATCAAAAACGAAGACGATTTCAGGAGAATCTTGATCACACGGATAGGCCGTTGAGTTGTTAAAGGCTTGGGACGATGGTTCCACTTTCTGAGTTGATACGTGGACAAACGGGCTTCGGCTTAGTGTTAGCTCAGAAATATGGATTCTTGACCAGACCTAAACAGCTTAGCAATATTATCCTTGATTATTTTCTATTTAGTTTGTTTTAACCTTTTCTTTTAGCCCAGCATGCATCATGTAGGACTTTGAGTTTCATGCTAAAAATCTTCATATTATGGCAATAATGAAGTTCACTCGCTCTCGATTGAGTTGACATGAGATATTCCATTCCAAATCAAGTACTTCGTTCTATTTGAAGCCATTCAGGCTGATTCCTTGAAAGTGTTCCTTTTGTTGGATCTTTATCCCAATTCTCTTTACTTTTCTGCAAAATTTACCTTGGTTGCAGTACGTCCACATTGGCTGGTAATCGCTCTCCAATGGTCTTTCCCTGTCGTGCCCGCGCGCACACCCTTTATTTATTTAGTTTAATCTCCTTTCATCCAACAAATCGATTGTTTCCTTGGAACCACTCAGAGTTGTTTCACTTTGAATCTTGGAAAGATTTCAAATGCTTAGTGTCTGAGGCATGTCCCATCACACCTTGGCGTCTCCTTATCAGTTCGTTCCACTTCAATCCTTTCACTACACTTCATTCCATTTCCGTCTCACTCCCTTGCAAAGCAGACGCCAAGGCGGGGCAGCTGTAGACACGCCAAAATTGACATTTTGTTGATCAAATCTCATGTTATTATGTAAACGTCCCAAGTGGACTTCAATATTCCTATAATATAAAGTTTTTCTATTTTTCATGAGTTTTCTGCATTTTTTTCTGCATTTTTGTGAATCACGACTTGACTAAGGGCGTTACTTGATAAAGTAACGACCTGTGATAAGGCGTTTTAAAAGAAAGGACGACCGTATGTAAGGGCGTCAATTCCTGGTATTATCCTTTAATTTCTGGAATTATCTATTTTCAAAATAAAAGGCTTTTTCTGAGTAACGCCTTTCCTCAGGGCGTGTTTTGAAGAAACGCCGTTTTCGCAGGCGTGTTATCTCAGTTTCCAAACGGAGGAAGTTTTCATTTCCAAAATTAAACCCAGGAAGAAACGGCCTTTACTAGGTCGTGTTTCAATAAACGCCTCTGTGCAGGTCGTCAATTCATAAAAAGACGCCCTGACGCAAGGCGTGTTTTCACTCCAGAGTCCTTTTTTTCTCCATCTTTCCCCCACAGTTCCCTGCTATCCTTGGACTCTTGCTCGATCTTAATCCTTCCTTGGTTGCCTCATTACCTATTCTTATCACTTCCTTGTTTGATCACATCCGATTGAAACTATAAAAGAAAACTTCATTCGCTCGTAACAAAGGTTGAAGATTTTACGTATTCAACAGGCACCCTGAGCATTTAGAGGTTAAGACGTGAGTTACCAAGCAAGCACGCAGAGCTTCCTCCTTCGAGCATTGATTTTTCTTCATCCCTCTGCATCCGTTCAGCGTCTTCCCGGTTCCCTTTACTCTTGTCAGGGAGAGCAGGGCGATATATATATATATAGCTTGTCTGTTGTTCATCACATTCTTATCATCACTATTGTTACCTGTCGTTAGTTCTTTTACCGCATTTAGCATATCATATTCTTCCCTAGTTCTCTGCTAGGGGTTTACAAAACAAAAAAAAAAGAAGGTGCGCATGTTGATGTCTTTTCATCATTTTTTATTGGCTCTTGACTGATACTATTGCACTTTGGCTGATCCCCTTCTCTTTTCCTTATTTTTCATTGTCTTCTTTTACAAGGTAATCAATCGAGAAAACCCACTTCATCGGCCGGCCGATTGGAGTTGGAGGAGGAGACCCACATTCATCCCGCATCCCACTTTTCACTAGGTACACGCGATCTCATTTCTTCTTATTGAGGTAAACCCTCTGGCGATCACAACTCCCCTTTAGCACCTCGTGCTATATTCTTTATCACATCTTATACATGTTATCATCATTGTTATTTATTTTTCACTCCCTGGTATTTGAGGATTTTTAATCCGATCTACAATTACATTCTTGGCCATACTTTATTGTTACATACGTGGAAAAAGCTTGATTTATACTTGAAGATGCGATCGAGCACTGATTGTGTTCAAGGGCTCTATGCTAGTCCCCTCGGCTGATTGCCGGAAACATACTATTATATACCATGGGGTATGATGCTACTGGCGTCGCATTGCACTGGGAGTACTTTCTCTATAAATAAGTGAAAATTCACAATACGGCATGACATGGCATTCTTGTACATGACTTTCTTGCTTGATATTCCACAAAAATTCATGAAGTACTTGCTCATCAGCAAAAGATACTAGAGTGATGATTATGTGGCTTGCTAGTACATTCTCGATACATTCTTATTCTTGAAAGGCCAATATCATGTTCTTGTTACATTCTTGTTAGTTCGTACTTGCTCTCATTCTAACTTACTTGATCATCTTGTTACTTTGGTTTAATCGCGTGATTGATCGCATTCGCATGATTTTTACCTAATTCTTTAGAGCTAAATTGTTAATTACTTTAATAGTCTCTTCATGTTGATGCGAAGATACCTACTGGGCAAGTGTGCTCATTACATATTTCCCATCTTTTCAGGAAATGAAGTGATTCATGTTCGGATTCGGGTTATACAAGTAGCGGGTCCGAGAGCGAATGAAAGTATTGTCAAGATGAGAGTGAAGACTTAGGAAGGTCTATATTGTTTAGATTGAGTCTATGTAATTTTCCTATTTCTTGAGTCTAGTACATAATGGAAGTTGAATTAGTGGTTGTACTTGATTATTATGAAATAAAGTTGGAGTTTGAGTAAATATTGTGCAATTGCGATGTAGGTCACCGGCCCTTGCCCCTGCGCCACCTTGCATTATGGTTTGCAATGCCTGAGTAAGGCCGGCAACTGTTTGTTGCATGCCATCCCAATCTACACGATGAGCCATTCGTAAGATAAGGTACCTGAGAGAAAATAACAACTTGTTATTTCTCATGAAATTGGAATGAAAAAAATTCAATCTTAAAGCTAATTAATCATCTTATCCCGGGCTCTACCCAATTCTCACATGAGTATATAAATTTCTTCCTTAGTTCATAGGTAGGGGTCCTTAAACCTTGGACTTTTCCAATGACATGACTCTTCTTCCTAAGTCTTGAGACTTAGGCTCTGATACCAACTTAGCTGTCACGCCTCGAGCCTTTATTACAGTGAAAGACTAACTCGGGGAGCGCGGAAATCCGGCATGGTAAGCCTCTTGCAGGCAAGAATGATCAGAGCGCAAGATAATCATACACATAAATGTAATTGCATAATATTTACTAAAATTCTAACTTTATTTCATAATAATCAAGTATTCAAATACAACCACTAATTCAACTTATTCCAATCTATCAGACTCAAGAAATAGGAAAATTACATAGACTCAATCTAAACAATATAGACCTTTCTAAGTCTTCACTCTCATTTCTGAAGGCTATGTAATCTTTCCCATGCGTTCTCTCTCCTCCCGTTCCCCCCCTTGGTTTCTCTCCCGCGAGTTTCCCTTTCTCCCGTGGCCTGCCTTCCTTCGTTGCGTCTGACCCCCGGTGATGGCCGGCTATGGGGGGGGGGAGGCCTTGGGCCTCCCCCTCCCCACTCCTGTCTGGTCATCCCACCGTTGGTCCCTGCCACCGGTTGCCCTGCACTGGACCCTCCTCCTTCGGCTGCGCTTCACACCTGCGCTGGTTGTCTCCCTCCTCCAGCTTCGGTCTGTGGGGACCCCCCAGTGGCTTCTGAGGCACTCCTCGGGGCCTCCCCCACTACTCCCTGGCCGTTGGGCGGGCGACTTGTCACCTTTTCCTCCGCCCCGCTTCTGGCTTCGGCGGCCTCTTCGCCTGCTGCCCTTGCCGGTGTTACACCTGCTGCCGCTCCTGGCTTGGACTTCGGAGCAGGTGCTCAGTCTCTGCCTCCGCTCCCCGCCGGCCAACCCTCTCCCATGGTCATCAGAGCTGGAGCTCCGTCTGTGCTCTCTCTCCCCGTCAGCTATCCTTCGACCGTACCTCAACCAACCGCTTCTCGCCACTTTGTTGGCAACCACAACACGTCAACACGGCTTTCGTCCTCGGACGAATCTGGGCCTTCCATCTCTTCTCAAGGCCTCCTGCCATGCTACCCTCGATCGTTGACTACCGTTGACCGTGATGGGACTTCATCCCAAAATGATGCTCTGTTTTGGGGTTCTCCTTCGCATGGTGCACCTTCGTCGGCCACGGACGTGCCCGCCGGTGGCCTAACGATTCCCGTTGGAGCCCGTTTCATTGCGACGATGTCTCTCGCTCCGTTGGCTGGTCTGGCTATGAGCTCCGCTCTTCCTCTAGCTGCCGGTTCTGCTGCCACTTGTCCTCCTCTGGCTGGAGCTGGTGAACTCATGTCTGCTGGCTTCGGGCGCCACCGGTAGGATCGTGGAGTGCGTCCCAGCCGTGCAGTCCTCTCCGCCGGCGGCGGAGGTGCCCACCCGATGCCTGGCGATTGCCCCTTCTCTTCTCCTGCCACGGTAGCCCCATCCTTTGCCCAGGTTGTCCACAAGTCCTTTACCCCCCCCTCTCTCCCGTTGTCTATTCACGCCCCTACCTCCACCGATGCTGGGGAACCTGCTGTCATCTTCTCCCCGGAGGAAATCCAGATCTCTTGCCGGCCTTTGGAGTTCGCGATGGTTTCCCGGACGCCTAGGGGGCGCCCCCCCTTCTAGGACATTCGGGCTCACTTCGCCCAACGTTTTCACCTCCAGGAGGACTTCTTCCTCAGCGCTCTCGACAACCGCCATCTCCTTCTTCGGTTCCAGATCAGAGAAGACTTCCTGCTAGTCCTGCTCAAGGAAACCCTGTTCGTCAAGGGCAGGCCGTTTCACTTCTTTCAGTTGAACATCCGATTCTCCTCCGAGGAAGACTCGTCGGTCGTGCAGGTTTGGGTGGAGATGCCAACCCTCCTAGTGAATTTTTACAATGAACCCATGCTCTTCTCTATTGCCGGGAACCTTGGAATCCCCCTGAAGGTTGATAAGGATTCGCTTTGCTTAACTCGCTCAGCTGCCGCCCGTGTGTGTGTTCACATGGATGTGTCGAAGAAACCCCCCCCCCCTCGGGTGTGGATCAAAGCTGGAAATTGGCAATTCTGGCAGCCTTTGATCTACCCTGGCTTTCCCCACTTCTGCTCGGGTTGCCGACGGCTGGGCCATGAAGCCTCCAAGTGCAAACGGTTGTCTGCTGTAGGGCCGGGTCCCTCCTCTCATGATCCGCCGACTTCGTACACCTCTGCTATCCAGCCACCACCCCCTCGGTCTTTGGCACAACCTCTCGCTGCCACCTCTGGAGTTTCAGCTATCGCGCCTGCATGCCTGCCTCTCTCCAGGGGGCCTCCTTCCTCCGCTCTCACTGCGGGCCTTGGAGTCGTGCCCAGGCAGGTCTGCATGCAAGGAGCGATCGCCCCTATGCCAGCGGCATCTTCGCTTGCTCCGCCCCCCTTGGTGGTCGTATCAAGGGTTCGTTCTCTTTTAGATGTTGCCGCGGCCTCCGCCATCCCGTCACCATCGGTGTTGGATAGCTGCACGGCTGCCTGCCCGCCATCACCGATGTTGGACCACGCGGTGGACTCTGCAGCCCTGGTCTTTGACCACTCGGGGGCTGCTGCTGGTCTCCTCCATCTCGCCCCCAGCCAGCCTCTTTCTGCTGCGGGACTAGGAGTGTTTCCTGACCCTCTCGGTTTGCAGGGCGTTCTTGCTCCTCTGCCAGTGGCTGTCTCGCTTGATGGCCCCCCTTTGACTGCCGTCTCCAGAGTTGCCTCTCCCTCGCCTGTGCTCGCCTCACAGCCGCTAGCGGACGTAGCTCTGGTCGGCTTCACTTTGTCCTTGTCTGGGGCCCCTCAGTCCAGCTTGGTGGACTGCTCGCTTCAGCATCCTGCTTCGGCCATTGGCTCCCATCTGCCTGCGCCTTCTTTGTTCGTCGTGGAGCCCTCTGCCTCGACCTCTATGCCACTCCCAGGCTTTCTTCAGGCCCCTCGGCTCAGCCTTGGTGCTGCGATGGCCACTGCATCCTCCTCTGCTTCGTCCTTGGACGGGCAGAGCCTCCCGGCCACCCCTTATGCAGGCTCCTCTACTGCGCCCCAACCAATGGTGCTGCCTCTTTTGGACCTTTCTACTTCTGTCTTTGGGGAGGGTACCCCACCTCCGTGCCCAGCCTCACCCAAGGGTGGCCCCCTGCCGGCTGCCTCGTCTCCTCTTGCCCTGGTGGCCTGTCAACCAGCCACTGCTTCGATGGTCCTCCGCCTCCCGGCGTCGGATGCTCACCCCCTTGGCGGCCCTTCCTTGCCTCCGGCTGGGATTAATGCCGATGCGGTCGCCTGGTCCCCTGGGGCGCAGCCCACCTCCCAGTCGGCTGGCGTTGAAGGGTCATTGGCTTCCTCCTCTTCTCCGACGGCCGCCCCTCGCCTCTCCTTCGCCCTAGCTCTGAAGAATAAAATCAACCGAGCCCCGCCCGGTCCGCACTTTGTCTCCGCTCCGCCTCCTGCCCCGGTGCAGCCCGTGGGTGTTGTGCCCCCTCGGATCTTGGCATGCCTTTCAATATTCCTAAGCTCGTCTAGGCTCTCCGTGTCCCCGGGCTTGAGCCTACTTCGGGGTTCTGTGACCTTACGGCGGCTCATACGGCTTTCGTGGGCACCTCTTGCCAGGACCGCTCTCGGCCGCCCTCGAGGATGGATGGCGGAGCTCCTCGGCTTTCCTTCCGGCGTTCCAACTCCACATCCTCCTCGCGTGATCGACAGTGCATTTTTGAGGACGTTGCCCTCCCTCCCCGTCGTTCTCTTCGGATCCAGTCTTCTTCGGTGGCACCCCTGCCGCCGGCCGACTATTCCTACACGGAGGTGCTCGATCCCGACGGTTCGGAGGTTGATCCTCTTGATTGGCCTTGCTCTCCGGCTCGTCAGCGTGGTGTCCGTTCTGTGTTCTCGTCTGACTCTGAAGGGGTCTTCGATGAAGATTCCTTTTTGTAGGGGCTATGGTTTTTCTGTGGGTTCTTGGGCTTTTGTTTCTGCCCTCGCCTGGGTCCTCCTGGGTTTTTTCACTTTCTTGGACCTTTGGCCTTGTACGCCTCTTGCCCCTCTTCGGGCGTTCCCCCTCCCCTCCTTCTGTACCCCTTTCTTTTACTACTTTCATTTATGAAAACGCTTGCCTGGCGGCCGCGGTAGTGTGTTCATCTTCTTCCGAAATGAAGGGATGAACCCCCTCCCCCGTTCCCACCTTGCAAGTATTAACCTTAGTTAAAAAAAATAAGTTCTAGATCATCAATAGTCCATCTAGAAATCTTAGAATATCAACCCTTGGTCCACCTTAGGTTAAAATACTCAAGCAGTGTGACGGTCGTGTACTGGGCCGTTACATGATGTGACGCTCCAGTATTGGGCCGTTACATTAGTCTGAATCCAGAACCAAGAAATCGGACTCAGTTGAATGTGATGGTCGTATATTGGGCCGTTACATGTTCCTGACGGTCTAACATAGAGCCGTTACATTACTGATAACCAAAAACATCGATAGTGTAATCTAATCAATGGGCTTTAATGGTACAACCAACTCAGCGTCCTAGTGGGAATCCCAGGCTCGCGGAAAATTACGGCGACCTTGAAACAAGATTTCCTAATCCATTGGAAGGAATATCCAATAAAGAGCTCCTCATGTCTAAAAATAATGTTCCTATAGTGCAAAGTGTAACTAATGGACATATACCTGAATATACGCCATGTAAATGACTCTATAGATAGAAAAGAATGTGTAACAATGTGAAACCAAGATAAAACTCCGTCAATACAACATTGGAAAATCATGATTTAAATACAAAACTATAGAATTTTGGCACATGAAATTAACATAACTTAAAATAACATAAGACACATTAACCATGCAATTTGATTATGAATCAGTAACTAAACTTGAAGTCATGATAACATGTCCAACTTAGCTATCTAAGCTTATTTATAAGTAAACTTAACTGGTTATTATTCTGCCTTGGGCTGGCAGAACATAGGGGTCTGACGGTCTAGGATAGGCGCGTTACAGTGCTTGTGATGATTTATCGAGGGGCCATTACAGTGGTGTAACGCTCCTGCTAGGGTGCATCAGAGACAATAGAACAATAAAACACAACAGGGTGTGACGGTCTATCGTAAGGCCGTTACATTCATGTGACGGTCTTACGTTGGTGCGTTAGAGAATCTATTGGCAGTAAACAAAGTAAAGGTTTATGAAAACATGACATGCCTGGAAATCAAAATACTACCACTGTCCTAGTCATGATAACGAAGTATAGGCCAACTATATGCATGGGTTTAGTGAATAGACATGATAATATCTTTTAATTTCCATTTAGGGCTAAGAGATGCATGAATGTATAGAACTATTAGATCATGAAATTCTTAGTCTAGAATACATGAAATCAAGCACAACCAGAGGGCTTTTATTCCTAACAAGTTGTTTTTGCCAATCATGAGATAACCTACCTCTTCTAAAACCTTTAAACTTCGAATTTTATACTAGGTGCTACCCTTATTCCCTTGTACTTCTTGTGGTAAATCATCAACTTCAATCTGCTCTATTTCCTCAGCCTCTTGACTTAAGGATGTGAAATTTTGAGGGTAAGAAGATGAAACTATTGGGAAAATTTTTTTCTAAAGGATTAAACTCTAATTACCTCGTTTAGACGTCCTAATCTCTTGATCTTCAGGGAACTTGCGTTTAGATTCCTGGGTTGCTAAGGTTGAATCAGCAACTTTGGAAGCTTCTATCTCTTGGTTGCTTGATCTCCTAGCATGAAATTTGGAGAACTATTAGTATAAAGTATACTAAACAAAATCTTCTAAAAACTTACCCGAAATTATGACTCTTTACCTTGATTCTTCACGAGCCAAAAGTAAGGGTCGCTCAGTTGAGAACTAGGTCCTATTTATAGGGTTTTGAAGATTAGATCGATTCTAGAGTCCTTAATTTGCCAGAACCTAATCCCTAAGAGTCCTTAGTAATGTTATAAGCTCTCCCAAGTCGATCTCTTGTAGATAAGATCCCAAAGTTCTAATCTTTTTGCTCGTTCTTCCTTTCACGGAACTAACAGAGTGTAACGCATCCAGTCTGGTGCGTTACAGGTCTATGGCGGTCGCCCGATAGACCGTTACATTCAACGTATATAGAGTTTCAATTTCATAAAACTCTTTTATTCATTTATCCACATAATTATTTTATATAAATAGTATTTATCCTTAAAATACGTGAATAAGCTAATTACCCTTCTAGAATATGGGCCAAACTTGATGGGCTTGGTCCATTAACCTTTTGGATTATCTTTAAATAGGCTAGGTTAATTATTTAACCTAATTGGGCCTTATAATGACTTATTGATCCAATATTCTTTTTATTAATTTATTTAGGCCTTTATAAATTCCAAAAAATAATTAAATATTCCTAAAATAATTTATAAAACTTCTGGGGTCTTACAGTATATGTACATGTGAAGGTCTATGCATGAGCAGACTAACATATGCAATGAGAAGTTTATTGATAACAGTGCAAATGATATTTGCAATCATGAAAACTCATGTAGCCCAAAAATTGCAATTCCTCGTTGATCATTCAGCAGCTTGAAATGTTTAACACATGAATTAGATATGTCCAGAAATGTCGCTTTTAAGAGAGAAATAGCAATCAACAAACAAGATTATAAAAATAGAAATGAGGTTTTACCGAACTCAGGTGCCCTGGTTTATTGAACTCCTTTTATTTCCCAGCCCCAAGGCACTCCTGCAAAATAGGTTCTTATTTTGCAAATTTAGGTACCCAAGAGTTCTTGGGTCCTGCAAGGTTAGTGGTACCTTTGGTTGGTGCTTTCCATAACCTTTGGGCTTTTATATCATCAAATCTCATTAAAGAACAATTATTCATAGAATGCCCAACTTTTCCACAGTAACGACATGAAATAGGTGACTTTTGTTGGATTTTGTGTCTTCCCTAAGTGTTTTGATGATGAGCAACACTATGTTAATTGTTGTTGATATTTTTGATCAGATATCTTGCACTTGAGTTATCCATGGTTTTATATGAAAAAGCTGCTAAGAGGTAACACTTCGTGTGTTCGTACAAGTTCGGTCTTTGTGCTGTTTTCCTTAAACCTCATGTCATTCTTACTTCGCGTTTTCACCTCGTGTCGAGTTAGCCATGTTGTCATCTGATTGAGTGTTGTTTTTCACCTCGTGCAGTCTTTGATTACTGTGTTGTTTCTGTGTCATCCTTAGCTCATGTCATCCATTTGTATTCCTGTCTTCGAGTCTATTTTCGCTGAGTCTCTAAGTCAGTCTAAGTTCAAGTGTTCGTTTCACTTCGTGTTGTTTTCTCTTCTCATGTCTTCGTGTAGTGTTCCTGAAGCTGCTCTAAAAGTTCTGATGAACTTCGAGTAGTTTTTTTTTTGTAGACCTCGTGTCGTTCCTACTTAGTAACCACACTTCGTGACGGTTAATGTTGTCCATGTTTTCGTGTTGTGTTTACGTCTTCGTGTTAATCTGTCTTCGTGTCGGTTTCTATTTTTCGTCCTTAAGTTGTGGTCAGCCCGTGTTGTTTTCATCTCGTGCTGTTCTTACTGGCTTCGTGTCGTTTTCTGTGTAGTGTGTGTTTGTCACCACTATACTTCGTGTCGTTGTTTTTCACTTCGTGTCAACTTCACTTCGTGTTGTTTTCACTTCGAGTCGTCTCTTTATATTCTATCTTCGTGTTGGTCTCTCGCTTTAGACTTCGTGTCGTTTTCGCCTTGACCACACATCGTGTTGCCTTCCGTAGACCTCGTGTCTTGAATATTTGCAACCACTTCGTGTCGGTTTCTGTCGTTAGCCCGTGTTGTCCTCGTGTGGTTTTTGCTTTCGTGACCTCGTGTCTCTTTTGGCTTATAACCTCACCTCGTGTCATTTCCTTCTGTGTGTCTGACCTGTTACAGAGTATCTCGTGTCGTTCTTGTGTCATTTCGAGTAATAGTCACGTCGTGTTGTTACTATATACCTCATGCATTTTGGTTTTTGTGGCCATGCAGCGTATTAATGGATTTAATCTCATTACAAGTCCGAGGAAGAACATTCCACACTCCTGGGCTGCACGTGATCCGAGACAAGAGGAACCAATCTGATAAAGGCACGTGGCAGGAAGATTCTGGATCGAGCGTGGGAGGCACACGCGTTTTGTGCCCTATCCACCTGCTGTTACTGCTATAAATAGAATCCTTCATCCTCAGATGAAGGTGATCGAAGAAGAGTGGCATAGAAGAAAAAGCAAGAAAATAGAGAGCCCTTCGATCCAGGAAAAGAAAAGAAAGAAGAAAGAATAGCAGAGAGAAAAAGAGAGAGAGCAAAAGAGTGATCAGAAGAGTTGTTCTGACTTGCGGATCAAATCCGAAGTCTATTGCTCTGTACTGAGCTACATTGTTTCCATTTTCTGGCATTTGATTTCCTTCGATCGTATTTTTCGTTTATTGTTCTTACCTTTCTTCAACTGTTCTTGTTTGTGTTTCCGATCCTCTGGACTGAGGTCGGGGTCCTCCTGTGAGATCAGGAGAAGGGAGAGTCAATCTCCAGTCTGCAAGCAGCAGGTGGGCTGCTTGTAGGTTCCCTCCGGGTTGGGAGGAAGAGGGGTCTTCGACCTCTGGTTCACTAGTAGCAGGGCTGCTACTAGTGGGGTTCCCTCTTGGTAAAGAGGAAGAGAGACGAGAGTCTCTGGGTTCTAGTGACTGCTGGTCGCTAGAGGTTCCCTCCTGGTAGGAGGAAGAGGAGAGGTTGTTCTCCTGGGAAGCTGTGTATCAGCAGTTCTTTGGCAAGCTGTGTTGCCCAGCCTTTAGTGAAGCCACACTCGGTTTGAGTGTGGGGTGGATGTAGGTCTGAAGGATCGAACCACCTTAAAATCCTCTGAGTCCTTGTGTGATTGATTGTGGTAATATTGTGGTATGCCTTCTATTTGCTTGAGCTATTAACTGCATTGCATCATTTTCGATAGTCGGAGCTCAAGGTTATTTGCGTTTAGCGATATACTCTACAGTATTTTTTAATTCTACGAAAAATAGTGATCTATTCATCCCCTCCCCTTCTAGATCACTTCATATTGTACTTATCAGTTGGTATCAGAGCAGGTTTTTCCCAGAATGTGGTCCAACGGCCAGGGAAACGGATCCACTGGTCCTCGCAGTTTCATAGCTGATGGGCAGTCTATCACCCGTCCCCCCTTCTTTGATGGTAATAATTACTTCTTCTGGAAGAACAGGATGGAAGTCTTTATCAGGGCCCAAAGCCACAAGCTATGGAAAGTTATTACAGATGGTCCATACACCCTTCCACCGAATGAAGATATGTGGACAGAAGATCAGGTCAAACTCTCCGCACTGAATTGGACAGCTCTTAACATCATACAGTGCGCCGTCCACCCGGAAGAGTATTCGAGGATCTCAGCGTGCAAGACTGCAAAGAACATGTGGGATGATTTGCAGTTAATTCATGAGGGCACATCTCAGGTGAAGGCTACCAAGATCAACATACTTACAACTCAATATGAGTTATTTAAGATGAAGCCAGAGGAGCCGATCACAGAAATGTATGCCAGATTATCTGTGATCATCAACAGTCTGAAGGGCCTTGGAAAGGATATTCAACAAGAAGACATAGTCAGGAAGATCCTTAGGTCTCTAACTCCCGTCTGGGAAACCAAGGTGACTGTAATAGAGGAATCAAGAAATTTATCCATCATGATAGTAACCCAGCTGATTGGATCCCTCATGACCCATGAAATAAATTTGAAACATGGAAACGATGGGCATGACAGAAAGTGAGAGAATGTTGCTCTGAAGGTCTCACGATATGCTAAGAAGAACAACAGCAGCAGCAGCAGCAGTGATGATAGCAGCGAAGGCTCTTATGGATTCTCAGACCTGGACAAGGACGAGCGAGCTATGCTCACCAGGCAATTCAGAAAGTTCCTGAGAACTAAAGGAAAATTCTACAGGAGGAAGAAATTTAATG
The DNA here is from genome assembly GCA_022559845.1 of Amorphophallus konjac. Taxonomy (NCBI): domain Eukaryota; kingdom Viridiplantae; phylum Streptophyta; class Magnoliopsida; order Alismatales; family Araceae; genus Amorphophallus; species Amorphophallus konjac. Next base: position 95,344,465 of record CM040125.1, read on the forward strand.
CTGCAATGAAGTCTCCTGAGCGAGGATTTGAGAAGAACCGGTCTGCTAAGAAGATCACTTGCTATCATTGTCAGAAACCCGGTCACATGAAAAGTGAATGTCCAGAGCTACAAGCTAAGGCTCCAGGACACCAGAAGAAGATGGTGCACAAGAAGAAGAAGGCCATGCTGTGCACATGGAGCGATGAGGAGGAGGACCCAGAAGCCACTTCGTCCAGTGAAAATGAAGAAAAGATCTGCCTCATGGCCGACCATGAGAAAGAGGTAACAAACTTATTTGAGAATTTTACCTTGGATGATTGGGAGGACGCCTATGGCGACCTGTTAAGTAAATATAATTGTTTAAACAAGGAGCACAGAATGCTTAGACGTAAGTTTCATTCTCTGTCTGAAGAACACTCTTCTATTGTCACTGATAGCATGAAAACCAAGGAGATGGCCATTGAGCTAGAACAGGTTAAAGGTGAGATTGAGAGGTTGAGAATGGAAAGAGAGGAGAGTCTAGCTAGAATGGATGAGCTGAAGTGTAAAGCTGAAGAGTGTAAAGGAGAGATTAGACTGATGGCTGAAAAATATGAGGCAGTTAGAAAAGTTAATCAGGAACTCCAGGACAAATGCAATGAATTTCAGAAGGAGATTGAGGACAAAGAAAAAGTGCTTGAGAAGTTTACAGAGGGGAGAAACAACCTGAATGTCCTTCTGGGGTCGAGGGTAAACTTCAATAGGGAGGGATTAGGATACAATCCTACTAGTAAAAAACCCTTTGAATTTAAGACTACCACGTTCTGCCCCGCCAAAGGCAAAGAGAAACTGGAAACACCATCCAGTTCCAAATCTGTCTCTACAATGAAGTTTTCGACCGGCAAATTCATTCAATCCACTGGTCAGCAACCTAAGTCGGGAAATCCTGAAACAAGAACTGCTCATGTGCAACAGGTGGGGAACAAAGGTTCTCACAGAACCAGTCCTATTGATGTCACAAAAAGGGTGAAAAGTTTTGTTAAGAAGGCTTATCATGCTAATTATCAAGTAGAACATGGCAACGTTCACCAGGTTCAGCACAAATTTTATTGGAGTAAAAATGCTTACATGAATTATGCTCAAGACACACGCGTATCCTCTAAGAGGCCAACCAACAATGTCTTTGTTCAGAAACAGCATAGTTCAAATAGGAATAAGCTTATTCAACACCCACCAAGAAACGACAAAAGGGAAGAATCAACCCACATAAAACCACTGAAGAGAACTATAAAACAAATGTGGATTCCCAAGTGTTTTTTGCATAATCTGAAAACTGGTTCTGGACCCAATTTGAATTGGGTCCCACATTACTCTGTCTGAATTTTTTGCAGGTCAGCCTGGCAGCTGAGCATAACAAGTGGTATCTTGACAGCGGCTGTAGCAGGCACATGACAGGAGACCGGTCCAAATTCAGCAAACTAAAAATGAAGTCTGGGGGCTTGGTCAAATTCGGAGGAAATAACAGAGGTAGAATAATTGGAATTGGTACGATTGGTAAGTCCTCCACTAACTCCATTGAAGATGTGTATCTTGTAGAAGGACTTCAGCACAACCTGGTAAGTATAAGTCAACTTTGTGACAAAGGACACAAGGTACTCTTTGACCACAACTCGTGCACTGTTTTTGAGCTGAACTCTGATAACATCATGTTCAAAGGTCATAGAGTAAATAATGTGTACATCGTTGATCTAGATGATAATTCTGAAACAAACTTGTGTCTGTCTGCTAATTCTGAACAGGTTGCTTTTGACTGGCATAGGCGTCTAGGCCACGCTAGTGTGTCTACTTTGAATAAACTGTCTAATTATAACCTAGTCAGAGGTTTGCCCAAAATAAAATTCCAGTTAGGGTCCAAGCTCTGTGATGCTTGTGCTCAAGGTAAACAGACTCGTGCAGTTTTTAAGTTGAGAACTGAAGGTCTCTCATCTAAACCACTACAGCACTTGCACATGGATCTCTTTGGTCCTACTCGAATACAAAGCCTGTCAGGTAAGAGATATGGTCTAGTCGTAGTTGATGACTTCACTAGATTTTCTTGGTTGTTCTGTTTAGCAAATAAAAATGATGCTTTTGTTCACTTTGAAGAACTTTTTAATAAAATCAAACTGCAAGGTGAACATAATATCATTACAATTCAGTCTAACCATGGAGGAGAGTTTGAAAACTCTTCATTCTCTGAATTTTGCTCAAGAGAGGGAGTGACTCACAGATTTTCTTCTCCCAGGACACCGGAGCAGAATGGAATTGTTGAGAGAAGAAACAGGTCAATAATTGAAATGGCCAGGACTATGCTGATTGAGAGTGGACTTCTAAGGAGATTTTGGGCAGAAGCTGTAAATACAGCATGCTACATTTTAAATCGAGCCTTGGTAAGACCTACTCATAAGAAAACTCCTTATGAACTCCTCAAGGGTAAGCTGCCAAACATTTCTTACTTTAAAATCTTTGGTTCCAAATGTTTCATCCACAATAATGGTAAGAATGGTTTGGATAAGTTTGAAGCAAGAAGCTCTCCTGGAATTTTTCTCGGATATTCAGAAACCTCTAGGGCTTACAGAGTCTTCAATAAAGATGAGCAAACTGTTGAAGAAACACCTCATGTAGTGTTTGATGAGAATGTTCTATCTGACAAAAAGATAAATGATGACAGGGAGTCACCTGATGAGGGAGATTTCTTGGAGAAAATTGAAGAAGAAGAGATGCAGCAAACTGCTCAACCAGAAAACTTACAACAAGAAGGAGCAACTGAGGTAGGTGAACCCTCAGGTGAGGTAATATTTCACAAAGATCATCCTAGTGAAAATGTCATAGGTAATTTGCATGATCCCACTAGGACAAGGTCTCATTTTAGAACTGTCCAAGAATAGGACTTAGCTGCTTTGACATCTCAGGTAGAACCCAAGACTGTGGAAGAGGCTTTAAAGCATGATTCTTGGGTATCCTCCATGGGTGAGGAATTAAATCAATTTGAGAAAAATAATGTATGGAAACTAGTTCCTAGACCTGAAAACACTCATGTCATTGGCACTAAATGGGTTTTCAAAAATAAGATTGATGAAAATGGTGCTATCTCTAGAAACAAAGCAAGACTTGTAGCTCAAGGCTACAGTCAGGAATTTGGTGTGGATTTTGATGAATCCTATGCACCAGTAGCTAGGATGGAAGCTATAAGAATTCTGTTTGCATTTGCATGCTCTAGAAACATTCGGCTACAGCAAATGGATGTCAAAAGCGCATTTTTAAATAGGTTATTGAAGGAAGAAGTATATGTTGAACAACCTCCTGGGTTTAATTTCTCTGTTCAGCCTAACATAGTTTTTAGGTTGAATAAAGCCCTCTATGGATTGAAGCAGGCTCCCCGAGCCTGGTATGAGAGACTTTCTGAGTTCCTTGTGAGCAAGGGCTACACTCGAGGTAAGGTTGACCAAACCCTATTCACCAAAAGTCTCGGAAAGGAGTTAATTGTGGTCCAGGTATATGTTGATGATATCATTTTCGGATCTAACAATTCAAAATTATGTAAAGATTTTTCTGAGTCTATGTCCCAAGAATTTGAAATGAGTCTAGTTGGCGAACTAAAATATTTTCTTGGACTGCAGGTCAAACAAATAGAGGATGGTTGTTTCATAAATCAAACCAAGTATACTCTGGAGATGCTGAAAAGGTTTGGAATGACCAACCTCAAGACAATCTCAACACCCATGGGTACCAGCTCCTCACTGGATTCAGACGAAAAAGGTAAAGAGGTGGATGCTAAACTATATAGAGGTATGATCGGTTCACTCCTCTACTTAACTGCATCCAGGCCCGACATTCAATTTAGTGTAGGGATGTGTGCCAGATACCAGGCTAGGCCTACTGAATTGCATCTGGCAGCTGTAAAGAGAATCTTTAGATACTTATCTACCACCCATGATCTAGGTCTCTGGTATCCTGCATCATGTAAGTTAGATCTCATTGCATACACTGATGCAGATTATGCAGGATGTAAATTGGACAGGAAGAGTACTAGTGGTCACTGTGAATATCTAGGAGGATGCTTAGTCTCTTGGGGATCCAAGAAGCAACACTCTGTGGCTCTTTCTACTGCTGAAGCTGAATATGTAGCAGCGGGGAGCTGTGGCACACAGGTTATATGGATAAAACACCAGCTTCTGGACTACTCGGTTGAGCTAGGTTGTACTCCTATCTTTTGTGATAATACTAGTGCAATAAATATTGCAAAGAATCCTGTACTTCATTCCCGAACTAAACACATTGAAATCAGGCATCATTTTATTCGAGATGAAGTAGCTAGGAGGACTTTTGAGTTGATCCATGTTGGCACTAACTCACAAATTGCAGATATCTTTACTAAGCCACTGGATACTGAGAAATTTAGCACTTTGCGCAGAGAACTAGGTATTTACAGAATTTCATGATTGAACAATTGATTTCTGAATACCATGTCATGTGTTATTGTGCTTATCATATTCATTGTCTGTTGCTGAAGAAATAACTTCATTATGAGTGTTTGGTGACTCACTCCGTTTTGATTGAATAGTTTGTTCAAACTTCATGGTGTTCTCTTTGAAGTGTTTTGAGGGTTGTCTTGGTTAAGTCTGTGTTGGGGTCAAGGTCTCAGGGGGAGCTAGATTTATAATAGGTGCTTTGGTCTTTGGCCTAATTTGAACATACTCCGAATGACATCTTGCTGACATCAAAAGAGAATCAGGTTGATTAGGTGTATAAAAGAAAGTGTTGGATGCTTTATCCTTTAAGACTGTTCATCTAATTTCTTGTTGGAATTTCAGCTGTTAGTCCCACTGAGATCAAAATCTGTATTCAAAGACTATCTTCCTACACGGTAACTGTCTTCTGATCTAGCCAGTACAGCATACCTACTTAGTCAATGTTGAGTCCGAAATGAGGTATTTTGTGCTCTAGTCTGAATCACCTTGGATTTGGTGTATTGTTCTCAAACGGACTCAAGCTTAATTAACAAGGTTTTAAGAGCTGGTTAATAAAAACAAAAATTTCATAAAATTGTTGTCAACCTTGTTAACTGCTCATTGAGAAACTGGGATTTTCATCAATGAAGTGAAAAAAACATCCCATGTCATGAGATGGCAGTACTTATCTAGTTTCTTATTAATTGTCTTGATCATACAGAGCTATGGTACATATCTGGTTAGTAACTGGGGTGTCTGGCCTCTGATAAAGGTGTCACCTTAATGTCAACACCAGTTAGAATACTATCTCTGTCTTCTTGTCAGAAGGGGTAATGTGGTCCTGCCACCGAGTAACTGGGGTTTCATGCCTCTAAACAAGGTGTCTCCCTAATGTCAAAGGTGTACTTGATAGACTTACCTTTGATCTTGACTATCTTTAAAGATCCTGCTCACTTGAAGTATAGCTCTTGATTTGTTTGTTCTCAATACCACAGGTCTTTGTCTTCAGACTGTCTTACTTTATACTCTCTCAGTAAAGACTTACTTTGATCAAACTGGTACCTTGTAACTCACTTGCTTAGAATCTGGTTCTGTGTATGGAGCGAATCCTTATTCACAGTTTTTGCACAGTCTGACTAACTGATCTTCAAAAATCCTCACATAAAATTAATGGCTTTCTTAATTGACTAAACATCTCAATAACCTCCATTTATCTGCCTTACTCTGTCCTGTTTTCTCTCTATAGTCAGCAATTTGCCTTTCTCTGTATCTTCATATTTGCCCCTAGTTTTTGATGATGTCAAAGGGGGAGAGAATTGTGTGGTTTCGGTTTTAGAGTTTTTGTTGCATGCCATTGTGTTGAGGGGGAGTTAGTTATCAAGTCTGAGGTAATCTGTTGCTGTGTTCAGGGGGAGTGTTCTGGTGTCATCAGAGGAAGCAAGGAAGCTAGTGCGTTGAAAGTCTGCTTTAATTTGTCTGCATTAAATCTCTTGAAATGATCTCTTTTGAACTTATCTCTTATACTTAATATAGTGTTGCCATCATCAAAAAGGGGGAGATTGTTGGATTTTGTGTCTTCCCTAAGTGTTTTGATGATGAGCAACAATATGTTAATTGTTGTTGATATTTTTGATCAGATATCTTGCACTTGAGTTATCCATGGTTTTATATGAAAAAGCTGCTAAGAGGTAACACTTCGTGTGTTCGTACAAGTTTGGTCTTTGTGCTGTTTTCCTTAAACCTCATGTCATTCTTACTTCGCGTTTTCACCTCGTGTCGAGTTAGCCATGTTGTCGTCTGATTGAGTGTTGTTTTTCACCTCGTGCAGTCTTTGATTACTGTGTTGTTTCCGTGTCATCCTTAGCTCATGTCATCCGTTTGTATTCCTGTCTTCGAGTCTATTTTCGCTGAGCCTCTAAGTCAGTCTAAGTTCAAGTGTTCGTTTCACTTCGTGTTGTTTTCTCTTCTCATGTCTTCGTGTAGTGTTCCTGAAGCTGCTCTAAAAGTTCTGATGAACTTCGAGTAGTTTTTTTTTTGTAGACCTCGTGTCGTTCCTACTTAGTAACCACACTTCGTGACGGTTAATGTTGTCCATGTTTTCGTGTTGTGTTTACGTCTTCGTGTTAATCTGTCTTCATGTCGGTTTCTATTTTTCATCCTTAAGTTGTGGTCAGCCCGTGTTGTTTTCATCTCGTGCTGTTCTTACTGGCTTCGTGTCATTTTCTGTGTAGTGTGTGTTTGTCACCACTATACTTCGTGTCGTTGTTTTTCACTTCGTGTCAACTTCACTTCGTGTTGTTTTCACTTCGAGTCGTCTCTTTATATTCTATCTTCGTGTTGGTCTCTCGCTTTAGACTTCGTGTCATTTTCGCCTTGACCACACATCGTGTTGCCTTCCGTAGACCTCGTGTCTTGAATATTTGCAACCACTTCGTGTCGGTTTCTGTCGTTAGCCCGTGTTGTCCTCGTGTTGTTTTTGCTTTCGTGACCTCGTGTCTCTTTTGGCTTATAACCTCACCTCGTGTCATTTCCTTCTGTGTGTCTGACCTGTTACAGAGTATCTCGTGTCGTTCTTGTGTCATTTCGAGTAATAGTCACGTCGTGTTGTTACTATATACCTCATGCATTTTTGGTTTTTGTGGCCATGCAGCGTATTAATGGATTTAATCTCATTACAGGTCCGAGGAAGAACATTCCACACTCCCGGGCTGCACGTGATCCGAGACAAGAGGAACCAATCTGATAAAGGCACGTGGTAGGAAGATTCTGGATCGAGCGTGGGAGGCACACGCGTTTTGTGCCCTATCCACCTGCTGTTACTGCTATAAATAGAATCCTTCGTCCTCAGATGAAGGTGATCGAAGAAGAGTGGCATAGAAGAAAAAGCAAGAAAATAGAGAGCCCTTCGATCCAGGAAAAGAAAAGAAAGAAGAAAGAATAGCAGAGAGAAAAAGAGAGAGAGCAGAAGAGTGATCAGAAGAGTTGTTCTGACTTGCGGATCAAATCCGAAGTCTATTGCTCTGTACTGAGCTACATTGTTTCCATTTTCTGGCATTTGATTTCCTTCGATCGTATTTTTCATTTATTGTTCTTACCTTTCTTCAACTGTTCTTGTTTGTGTTTCCGATCCTCTGGACTGAGGTCGGGGTCCTCCTGTGAGATCAGGAGAAGGGAGAGTCAATCTCCAGTCTGCATGCAGCAGGTGGGCTGCTTGTAGGTTCTCTCCGGGTTGGGAGGAAGAGGGGTCTTCGACCTCTGGTTCACTAGTAGCAAGGCTGCTACTAGTGGGGTTCCCTCTTGGTAAAGAGGAAGAGAGACGAGAGTCTCTGGGTTCTAGTGACTGCTGGTCGCTAGAGGTTCCCTCTTGGTAGGAGGAAGAGGAGAGGTTGTTCTCCTGGGAAGCTGTGTATCAGCAGTTGTTTGGCAAGCTGTGTTGCCCAGCCTTTAGTGAAGCCACACTCGGTTTGAGTGTGGGGTGGATGTAGGTCTGAAGGACCGAACCACCTTAAAATCCTCTGAGTCCTTGTGTGATCGATTGTGGTAATATTGTGGTATGCCTTCTATTTGCTTGAGCTATTAACTGCATTGCATCATTTTCGATAGTCGGAGCTCGAGGTTATTTGCGTTTAGCGATATACTCTGCAGTATTTTTTAATTCTACGAAAAATAGTGATCTATTCATCCCCTCCCCTTCTAGATCACTTCATATTGTACTTATCAACTTTATGTTTTTCTTTTTCATGCAAACATAAGTATGAGATTTCTATTTTTTACCAAACCTGTTGTCCTGCCTTTCATGAGAGACTCTCTTCCTTTTTAGATGCCAACAGTCCTGGACTGTATAGCCATTCTTACCACACTGAAAGCATACAATGTGCTTATGTCTTCGACCAAACACATTTCTGTCAAGGGCATTTTTCTGAACAGGGAATTTTACAGAATTAGGATGAGATCCCTTTCTAAACCAGCAGTTAGAGGCTCGGTGGCCTGGCTTTCCACATTCAAAACATGCAAATGATTTTTCCTTAAAAATATATTTATTTCTACTAAAAGCATTTTCTCTTGCAGGGAAATTGACAGGTTTGAAATTAAATTTTCCCTTTTGGGCATGCCAACAGTTAGCAGCAATATGGCCTACCTTACCACAACAATAGCAATGAATTTTCTTGTTCTAAACAATAGGATGTTCCCTAGCATGAAAATTTCTAACATGCATCCTACCAACATTTTGTTCATCATTTTTCATTATTAGGCAATCATGCATCAAATGTTCATAATTCCCACAATAGAAATATGAGACATAGTTTTATTTTGAAGCATGGGGTTTTGCATAAGAGTTCTTGGTAGGCATGGTAAACTTGCTGGAAGTCTTTTTCTGAGTTTTATTATTCTGTTTTTGAATTTTCTTTTGTTCGTGCATTTTCTGATTTTCAGGCTGTTTCACTTGAGATGTGGTGGCTACATTTGATGCTTTTACAAATGATGTCGTTAACTTGTTTTTAAAAGCTTTCATATTATTGTAGCCCAGCCCTTTCTTTTGAACATTTACCTTAAACTCCTAGCAACCTATTCAAATTTTCTTGACCATTAACAAATTTTGACAGTGAATTCTTCAAATCCTGAATTTCGTTTTCTAAAGAGGCAATGTGTATCTCATAGCTAACAATCTCTTGTTCACTGTAATTAACACATTCATTCAACACCTTGTTTGCAGTTTTATAAATTTTAATTTCTTGTTCCAGATTACACAATTTTTCATACTCATCTATGCAAACAAATTTTCCTTTTTCAAGAATCATTAATCTATCTGTCATAGCCGCATCAACTTTTCAATCTCTTCCGTCAGCTTTTCAGATATAACAGTATTCAACTACTTCAATTCTTTATTTTATTTTATCAATTTTTCATTCTGAACAAGATCATTTATTAAGACTTGATTATCTCTCAATAAATTCAGCCTGTCTTCTAGCTCAGAGATTTTGGAGAGAAATTATTGATTTTCATTTTTCAATAAATAAATTTGTTTCTTATGCATATGAACATCAGACAAGCAGTCATCATAAGATTGTTTCAGTTTCAAACAGTTTTCACAAGAGGAGTTTGAATTATTTTGATCAATTCTCTTCTTCAATTTTTTATTTTCAGATTTCATTTTCTTATATCTATCAGACAGTTCTTCATACATACTCAACAATTCATCAAATGAAATCTCTTCAGATCCAGAGCTTACCTGAGATGCTGTCTCATTCATTTGATCACTGTTGTGATCACTCCGGTTGACCATCGGGCATGATTCTGCCTACTTCCTATGAGTAGCAGTCCCTCTGTTCAATATTTCTTTTCCAGAAGTGCATCTGAGTACAAAAGGAAACAAGTCAATATCAATTGTAGCTATTAAGATGTTAAGAATAGTAACATTGTCGTGATCCTTCAATCTATCATCATTAGACCACTCACTCTGATCATGAGGCAGTTTATGTGGGTCATTAGATACAAGACTCCATACTTTAGAATCAATGGAGTTCATGTAAACACATAGACCACCTACCCAAGCACGGAAATTAATACCGTCAAATATAGGAGGATGATCCATGAGACAATCAACAAACAGTTTCAAAGCAATACGCTGAAGACAACTATGCACCAAAAATAGAAGGATCCTCTGCAGATCGTTGGATCTAATGAATCAGAGACCCTCTCTGATACCAATTGTTAGGATATTTATGTGCAAGACTGATATCTACAGGGGGGTGAATAGATCCCCTCCAAAAAATTGCTTCAATTAAAACTCTCGCTATAAAATCATGCGAAAATAAAACTAGATGGCTCAAGCTAAATATATGTTCTATTGCAGTTTACACTCAAATTCTTAGCCAACACATGTTGCCTAAGACTCTACCAAGCATGCGGATGACACTTCGCAGCTGTGTTGGATACATACTGATAACACACAGAAGAACTTCAAATAGCAAATGCTCAGATAGCCTGTGAAGGGGGATAGAAGATATGGAATTGGACAGTCACACAAACCACAGTGCATAGAGATTTAAGAGGGTTCGATCTGCTACCACAGACCTACACCCATCCCCCACTCAAACCCGAGTGAGGCTTTCCGCTGACAAATAGCTTGAACCGCTGAGCATCACAGCTTGCTTACACTGCTGAGCAACACAGCTTGCTATCTGCTGAGCCTTACAGCTTTGCCAACCCAAGGAATCAATCCTTGCTACTGAGCCTCACAGCTTGTTGTCCGAGGAACCAATCCTCATCGCTGCCTCATAGCTTGAAGATAGATTCAGAAGAAAACAAGGAAACAAAAGAACAATAGAAAAGAAACACACAAAGCAAATGTAGCTCGATGACCACAGTGGTCTGGATTTGATCCAAAGACCACATATCTGAAATAGCTCTGGCTGCACACTCTTTCACTGCGTGGATACTTCACTCTTCTTCTTCTTCCTCTCACGATCTCCTTCTCTGAACTCTCTCTTCTTTCTCTCAATTCTTTTCTTCTGCTAACTCGATGACTCTCTTCTCTTCACCGCAACACTCTTTCTCTACTTCTTCTTCTTCTCACAGATTCATTTTCTTTCAGATCTTCTCATACTCTATTTTTCTCATATCTCTCTTTTCTCTCTTTCTTCATAGTAGCCGCTTCTATCACTTCGCAACGCATCTTTCGAAGGAGGAAATCCTTGTTGGCCCATATGAGATGGCGGACAAGAAGGGGGGTCGAATTATCCCCCTGGCAAGATGGCCAATTTTAATAACAACTTAATAAATTACAGTAGAAATAAAATTAACTACGTTAATTAAACTAAACTGAAGTGATATTTAGGTTCACTCAATCTTTCCGATCTCACTCGAATAATCTATGCATTGAATGATTGAACCTACGCCAAACACGGATAGCAGATGTAGCAATGTGTAGTGGTGCAGTGCATAAAAATCTATCAATTGACCTGTGAACGAAGATAGGAGAAATGGAAAATCACACAGGCATGCCCCAAAGAACACAGAGATTTTTAGGTGGTTCGGGACCACGACGGACTCCCTACGTCCACCCCTCATCGAAACCCGGTGAGGCTTCACTAACGCGTTACAAATGTAGCAACCACGGGGACGAACCCCAACACCATACGCGCTACCTACGCAGCGATCCACGCACATGGGGCCTGGCCCCAAAATTTTACCACTGCATCACAGACGCACACACTCGGGGATCTCACCACGCACTAAAATCTCACATGGAGACGCAGCTCCGTACATACACATAAATATTCTGATGTACAGAAATCTAAGAAGGATGTCCAATACATGCGCATATTCAGAATACCCTGAAGAAAAATAGTCAAGATAAACCAAAGATGGATGAAAAGATATTCTTGATATGTGAAAGGCCTTGAGATGATCCCTCCTGAAGCATTCAAGGTGAGAGGGTCAAAGTTCAGCAATCGGGAAGCCGCACAGACTTGTAGCTACAGTTCCGGCCCCTTTAATGCAAGAAGACTTGCTACAACTGATGTATCCTTGATAATTCCACCTCAGAACATTCCTGCAAACACCAAGAACTGATTAATCTATCAAAGCCATCTCCTCTCCACCTTGTGGCCTCCCTCTTTCTTCTTCCTTCTGTAAAAAGATAAAACAGGTTAGCCCCTTTGGTTATTTTTTGGCTGAAAAATGCAGCACTTATAAATGGGTATCATAAGATGCATAAAAGACCACAACAGCCCTTGCAAAATCCTCTTAAAACAACCCTCAACCAAGTATAGAAACCCTAAGGGTAAGTGGGTAAAACCCAAGGCAATCAGACCTTGAAATGGGGGGTTCGAAACCAAAATCAGAAACCCGATTCGGATCGCCGGGACAAGTGTCGACTCTTGGAGTCAACACTTTGTTCAACGAGTTCTGTCCTATTAAAAAAATAACAGAACCTCTGCCGAAAGTGTCAACTCTTAGAGTCGACACTTTTTGGCAAACATTCTATTTGCTGCAAAAATGCAACCCAGGACACTAAGTGTCGACTCTCAGAGTCGACACTTGCTGCCTGCTGCACCAAGGCAGCACGCAGGCCAGCAAGTGTCGACTCTGTGAGTCGACACTTGCAGTGTCAGTCGAAGATATGACTGACAGAGTCGACACTTGCAATGTCAGTCCAAGATATGTCTTGACAACCCAAAACATGCAGTGAAACCTTTCAAAGCCATTGAAAACATGATTTGCCAATTAAAATGACATGTATTTGAGGGTCTTTAAAAACATCAAATAAAACTTGGTTCAACAGGGAAATATGGGAAGCTAAAAGACCAAAAAACAACCTCAAGATAGTCAAGAAGAGCATGCATGAAGTCACAAGAAAACCCAATTTTTCTAATCAAGCAATGAGCAGAAAAATAAGAATCTTATGCAATGCTTACCAAATATCCATCAACAATCAACATTCAAAATGCTCATTCTTACTTTTGGCATTGATATAGCAGTTTGGATCTCTATCCTCCCTTTGATGAACCAAGGATAGCTCAGTTCATGCTAAGGAGATAAAAGGATGTCATATGACCAGCTGTCAATCACCTGAACCTGTACTTAATAGATACTCACTTGCATCAATGCAATTGATAAGAACAATTATCTTGCATTATGTCATTCACAAAGGTCTTCCAGCCTGCACTAAGAACCTTTGAAGTACAACCATATATAGATTTGATACTCACCCTTTCAACCTCCTATAAGAACCCATTTCCAAATTAGTCCTTGTAGAAGGGAAGCATTTAACAAGGGAATGCCATACAACCAGGCTTCATTAAGATCAACACGAAATCCATAAAGTCAAAGTGCTTGAAGCACTATCAATAAGGAGCCAGAATAGCAGAAGTGTCGACTCCATTACATGGCCGGTCTGTCTGCAGAGCAGACAGGCCAAGGCCCCCAGTTCAAGGAGTGTCGACACTGGGTGTCGACACCCTTTGAATGGGTGGACTGTCTGCTGTGCAGACAGCCCATGGCCCAGGGAGGGTTGACCCCTAGGGTCTACCCCTCTCGTGTAGAATCTAAAAATAATGAAAGATAAGCCCCTTAATCACCAAAAACCTTAAAGAAAATTAAAACCAAATAGCCACACAATAGAACAGGGAATTGGCATGTTTTTCATCAGAATCCAAGAAATGATAAAAGAATGGGCTAAGCATTTGCAAGCCCAAAGCAACACTCATATATACAATGCATGTCTAACCCAATACAGTATACGCATGGAATGCAGTAAAGACATTTGACAACCATAGACTATAAGCATGAAAGCTCATTGATGATTCGCAGAAATAAGAGAAATGTAACCATGAAAAACCATGTTTGACTTGGCTTGGTGGAAGCTAGATGAGGTCGACACCAAGCCATGGTGAGGTCAATACCACAGAACAATATTGCAACTGTAAATGATATCCACCAAGCATTTCAACCCTACAGATATTAACATATGAGCTCGTTTAGCACGAAGACATTTTCCACAAGACATGCTGTCACGCCCCAACGTGGAATATCGGGACGTACAGTTAGAGACTAGCTAGAAATAACATTAATAAACTAAACTAAACAATTACACATGTGCTAAGTAAAGATGTAACTCTATTGATCAAGATGATTCCAAATTATTACAAGAACCAACACTGCTAATACACGATCAAACATGACTTCCAATCTGAATTCTAATACAATAACTGACTCCAAAAGTAAATAAGTGCTAACACAACTCTAAGGAAATAACTAGAGGTAAACAATCATGCCCACACGGCATCTACTAAGAGGTAAACTCTTATCACTCTTGCCCTTCCCCATCGGTATGCGCATCATCACCTGAATAGCCTGGAAATGGGGGAAACAACAACTATGAGCTGACGCTCAGTAGGAAATAACTGGCAAGTTTACGTGATTAACAAGTTAATTACATCTTTCATATGCCATGCTAAATAATAGAAATAAAAGATGATACAATAAAACAGCGTAATACAAAGATCTTGCAAGGTCAAGAAATATAATGATGACAAGAGATAACAAGATAACAAGTACAAGAATTTACAACAGGAGATTGTAATAGAGAATTGGCCAACAAGCAAGTATTTTAAACATCATGCAAGCATGATCAAGTAACAAGTAACAAGAGATTTTTATGTCATAGACGTTACACAAGTCAAGTACTCGGTGCAATGCCCCACCATGTCATTAACATCCCATGGGCTCACTAACTTTCGGGCGCTCTCCACAGGACCAGACCGGGCCCCTATGATGCGTTGGCATTGATTTATTGGATCCAAGATCCCACGATTGTCTAGACATTCAGTCAAGTTAAATGGCCAATTAATCAGAGGAATTATTGCCACAAGTATGAGAATTAAGGACTAACTTGTCCTTGGATTCACTAAAACAAAAACTCGGTTATACGGTCACTTTGGGCCGCATTTCAAGAATTGGACCAAAACTTAGTCCACGAGGTCAACAAAGAACGGCTGACAGTGTACCGTTCAGGTGTGTAAGCAACCCATTCTACTGGGGTAATAATGACAATCCAGCAACTTAACAATCAATTTAATCCTAATTACCAAGTTAATATACCAAGGATTATCTATTATCATTTGCATTAAGACAATTTGCCCAAAAAGCTGATTCAAGATGATAAGGTAAAGAACAAGCTCGCATAGGAGTGAAATAGCATGCATTAACAGAAAATTAGTTACACAATTAACCACTAATTATGTGGGTTTCTATTTAACCATTGTATGCGTTGCAATGGAGATGATAAAGGGCATGTTTTTACACTATGGTTGAATGCAAGGACCATTGTCAATTGAAATCATAAGGCTACAAGTATGGGTCATTGGATCCTCAAAAATATAGTTTTCAATTGGACTAAGTTGAATGGGTCGATCCCCTAATGATCCGGATCGATCCTCGGGTCAAAAAATGACAAAAACTGATTTGCTGGTGTATGGGTCGACCCCTACAAAAACGGGGTCTGCCAGTGAGATGGGTCGACCCCTGGGGTCGACCCCCCTCAAAACCTGCAGCATGGGTCGACCCATTAGGTCGACCCTTGCGCTGGGCCGGATGGGTCGACCCCAAGGGTCGACTCTCGGGCAGGCCCTTGCTGCTGGGGCAGGGGTCGACCCCATGGGTCGACCCCTGCAAGCCCAGAAACGGCCGTAGCCTCCGGAAAATGCATGAACTCATCCATTTGGGGTCTAAATGGGTTGGGATCTTAACCACATGCTCTAGGGTTCTTAATAGACATACTAGGGTCATAATACAAGAGTTTTGAAACACGAATTTCAACAGAAATCAAATGAATCACAGCCTATCTATGATGAACACATGAAAACCTAGTTCTTGACATGCTTCTACTAAATCGTAAGGTTCTCTCAATATATACAATGAAATTAGGGGCTTCTTATATCAAAAGAAAGCTACTTTGATGCTGATTCCATCCATATATGATATGCTATATGGGGATCAAGATATGCAACTCAAAATCAGCCCGAAATCATGCTTTGACTCATAAGAACACTGCATAAATCAAGCCTAGACGTGCTCTTACTTCGATCGAAAATTCTCTAAACATGCTCAATGAAAATTAGGGCTTTCTACACCAAATGAAAACTAACATGCTGATGCTTACATCCATGTATATTAATTAGAGTTTGGCTGTTATAACCTACCTCAATCGAAGAGAGAACTTAAAGCCCTAGAATGAAGAACGAACTGGACAGCACCTTAGAAAAACCTCGATATCTCCTAGGATACCTAATGAAATTTAGGGATTCTTATATCATTGGAAAGATCTCATCGAGAGGAACAATTTGATGTATTCATGTTCAGGTTTTGGTTAAGGAAACCTACCTCAATCGATGGAACAATGAGGAGAGTAAGGAGGACGACGGCTGTTGATCCACCTCCACTAATCGACTAAGATCTTCCTAGATCTGAATCTAATGCGAACACCACAGCCACCAAAAGAATATAGACCCATAGAGCTTCATTTTGATAGCTTATAGAGCTTCTGGAGACTTCGGAGTTGGGAGAAATCGACCATGCAAGGTGGTGTTGGAAAACGGCGCCGCCACGGTTGACCAAGCCAAAACTCGGCCGCCATCATGTGCTAAGGTTAGGTTTGGGTTCGATTGATAGAGGGCTATTGATCCTTAGATCGTGGCCTTTTATTTGCCACCAATTTGAGCTCATTTGGTTAAGTATTAAGCTCTAATTTGGTGTTTTAAGATGGGGTTAGGTAAAGGTTAACTAAGTGTGCACTTTTAGGCTTAATCCACTAATTAGACCAAATTGCAGATTTTTGCTGGGTCGATCACAGAAGACAAAGTTGCTAACTACATCGTCCTTAACCTGGTTATCATTTTTCCAGATTTTTATAAGGTAGTCAAATTTTCACTATTCTATTTTCTAAGGAATTAAATATTAAAAAAATCTGAAATTCAAGCATTAATTCACTAAAAATTCAATTTTAAGTTAATAAAAGCTTAATAAATACATTGGGCTCAATAAAAATTATCGGGTATTACACCCTCCCCTACTTTAGGAATTTGGTCCTCCAAATTCACTGTACTAAATACGGAAGATAGGGAAAGAGATCGCTCACCTAGAATAAGTCGGGATACCGCTTCCGCATAGTATCTTCGGACTCCCAAGTAGCTTCTTCGGTCCCACGTCGACTCCACTGAATCTTGACCATTGGTATAGAACGATTCCGGAGTTGCTGCTGTTTCCGATCCAGAATCTTGATAGGTCTTTCTCCATAGGTCAAATCTTCCTTCAATTCAAAATCTACATGCTGAATGATATGAGTGGGGTCATACACATATTTTCGTAATATAGACACATGGAAAACATTATGTACGCCAGATAACTGTGGCAGTAAAGCCAGTCTATAAGCAACTTCTCCCACTCTATCTAGGATCTCGAATGGACCAATATATCTCGGACTAAGCTTGCCATGAATGCCAAATCTTCGAATCCCTCTCGAAGGAGAAACCTTCAGAAATACATGCTCGCCAACTTAAAATTCTAATGCTCTTCTCCTTGTGTCGGCATAACTCTTCTGTCTTGATTGGGATACTTGTAACCGGTCTCGGATAACACGGATGTTCTGTGACGATTCTGAAATAAGATCCGGTCCAAGCCATTGCTTCTCACCTATCTCATCCCAACATAACGGGGAACGACAGCTTCGCCCGTACAATGCTTCAAAAGGAGCCATCTGGATACTGGATTGATAACTGTTGTTGTAGGCGAATTCAATCAAAGCCAAATGATCACTCCAACTGCCTCCGAAATCAATCATGCATGCTCTAAGCATATCTTCCACTATCTGATTGGTTCTTTCAGTCTGTCCATCGGTCTGTGGATGAAAAGCAGTACTGAAATTCAGGCGAGTACCAAGAGACTCTTGCAGTCCCTTCTAGAAATGTGAAGTAAATCTGGGGTCTCTATCAGCCACAATGCTGACTGGTATGTCATGGAGCCTTACCACTTCCTTCAAATACAAAGCAGCCAATACATCAACTGTCCACTTGGACTTAATGGGTAAGAAATGAGCTGACTTTGTCAATCGGTCAACAATCACCCATATTGCATCAAATCCACCACGAGTCCTAGGTAGACCCATAATGAAATCCATGTCAATGATTTCCCACTTCCATTGGGGTATGTCAAGTGGTTTCAACTTTCCTGTCGGTCTGAAATGTTCAGCCTTAACTTGCTGACAAACCAAGCATCTACTCACGGAGTCTGCAACTTCCCTTTTCATGTTCGGCCACCAAAAAGATCTCTTCAAATCCTTGAACATTTTAGTGCCTCCAAGATGAATGGTATATCGGGATCTATGTGCTTCCTCCAGAATCTTGTTCTTTATTCCAGCTTCATCAGGTACACAAGTTCTACCCTAGAATAACAATCTTCCATCGCCAGCCATCAAGAAGTTAGGTCTGCTGCTCAAGCTTCCCTTGATCTCTACCAACTTGGGATCATTATCTTGCAAGGACTTGATTTCTAACAATAATTCGGGCTTAAGTTGAATCTGTGCAATCATAACCTGATCATTATCGACATTTAGATCCAGGCTAGCCAATTGTTCCAGTAGCTTCCACTCTTGTAACATGAGACTAGACAATCTAGCCACATGCTTCCTGCTTAATGCATCTGCCACAACATTGCCTTTGCCAGGATGATACTCAATCGAGAAGTCAAAGTCTTTCAAGTACTCCAACCATCTTCACTGCCTCATGTTGAGTTCCTTTTGAGAAAACAAATATTTCAGACTCTTATGATTTGAAAACACTGTGAATGTTTCTCCATACAAGTAGTGCCTCCATATCTTCAATGCGAACACGACTGTTGCTAGTTCCAAATTGTGAACAAGATAATTCTCTTCATGCTTCCTCAACTGCCTAGAAGAATAGGCAATCACCTTCCCATGCTGCATGAGTACACAGCCTAAACCAATACCTAAAGCATCAGTGTATACCATAAAACCTCCTTCACCAGAAGGTAAAGCCAATACTGGTGCAGTAGTCAAACATTCCTTCAAAGTTTGAAAGCTTCGCTGACAATCATCTGACTAATCAAACTTGTTCTCCTTGCGGGTTAATCTGGTAAGAGGTACCGCAATCTTGGAGAAATCTTGGATAAATCTCCGGTAGTAGCCTGCCAGGCCTAGGAAACTTCTAACTTCAGTCACACTGGTAGGCTGATCCCAATTCTTCACCGCCTCAACCTTCGAAGGATCAACAGAAATACCTTCTTTGGTGATGATATGTCCGAGAAAGGACACCTCTTGCAGCCAGAATTCACACTTACTGAACTTGGCAAATAGCTGATGATCTCTCAACAGTTGCAATGCCATCCTCAGATGCTCAACATGCTCCTCCTCATTCTTGGAATAAATCAAGATGTCATCAATGAATACCATGACCCATTGATTAAGATAGGGTCGAAATACATTGTTCATCAACTGCATGAAAGCTGCCGGTGCATTCGTTAGACCAAAAGGCATAACGACAAATTCAAAATGACCATACCTGCTGCGGAAAGCTGTTTTATAGATATCCTCTTCCTTGATCCGCAACTGATGATATCCAGATCGAAGATCGATCTTAGAAAAATACTGAGCTCCCGCTATCTGGTCAAATAGTTCGTCAATCCTCGGCAATGGATATTTGTTCTTGACAGTCTACTGGTTCAATTACGGATAATCGATGCACAACCTCATCAAACCATCTTTCTTCCTAACGAATAATACAGGGGCTCCCCAAGGAGAAGTACTAGGGCGAATGAAACCCTTCTCGAGCAATTCCATCAACTGTTGCTTTAACTCCCTCAGTTCTGCAGGAGACATACGATAAGGAGCCTTGGAAATAGGAGATGTGCCAGGAAAGAGATCAATAGAAAAGATAACTTCCCGCTCAGGCGGAAATCCTGGTAGTTCTTCTGGAAAGACATCAAGAAAATCTCGGACAATAGAAATATCCTTAATCTCAATATGCTGCTCAGGGGTTGCATAGACAAAGGCCAGAAAAGCCTCGCATCCTCGTCTCATCAGCTTATTAGCTCGAAGAGCCGAGATAAGTGATACGGAGTTACGGTGCTTAACTCCCACAAAAGAAAGTCTCGGGTGCCTAGTAAAAGACACGGAGCTAGAACTACAGTGAACATTAGCCTCATATCGAGCCAACCAATCTGCTCCTAGGATCACATCATAATCCTTCATGTCCATGCAAACTAAATCAGCTGGTAAATTCTGTTCACCAAACATAACCGTACTAGAAGGACAGAAGTACTCTATTGCCGATCTAGATCCAATAGGGGTTGATATTTCTAACGGAGAATTCATCAAAACAGGTTCCACAGCTATTGACTTAGCAAATCTCTGAGAAATAAATGAATGTGTGGCACCAGTATCAAAAAGAACAAAAGCTGGCTTGTCGAGTATAATAAGAGTACCTTCGACGAGTCCACCATCCTCGGTGGTTCCTGCTTCATCTGCATGCAAAGCTTGAAGCTTGCCTTGCCGTTTCTAGAAGACTTGAGGTTTCGCCGGGGTAGCTTGCTCCGATATCAAAGGACAGTCTAGAATACGGTGTTCCTTGCTTCCACATCGTAGACAGGCGCCTAGCTTGCGCCATCATTCCTCCATCTTGTGACCCGGATGGTCACAATAGTTGCACACGCCCTTGAATGGAACAATAGGGCCAGGTTTCTTATCTTCATGCTTTGGCATCTTGCCTTTCCACGATCCAGAACCACTCCACGAACCAGGCCCACTAATAGGCCTCTTCTTGCCATACCCGGGTTTGATATTCCCGGAACCCGTAGGTAGTTCCTTCTTGGTGCCTTTTCCACGGATTCTCTCCGTCATCTCAAGAGTATATTCTAGAACTTGAGCTTTCCTCACCATCTCAGAATAAGTGGAGATTTCCATCGGTGCCAATTGATTGATATAATACAGCTTCAGCCCATTAAGAAAGTGCTTAGCCTTCATCTTCTCGGTAGATATCAAGTGGGTAGCATATCGAGATAGCCGAGAAAATTGCGCTTCATACTCCGCCACGGACAGACCTCGCTGTTTCAGGGCCGCGAACTCCGCCGCTTTCTTCTCTTGCACTCTATTAGAAAAATAGTTGCTGTTAAAGAATTCCTTGAACTCTTCCCATGTAACTTGCTGGTCACCAAGGGTAGCCTTCACGGAATCCCACCATGTTCTTGCATCACGCTCAAGTTGAAAGGTTAAGAGAAGGACACGTTCTTGATTGCTGCATTGCATCACTTCGAATATCCTTCCCATCTCATCTAGCGAGTGCTCGGCTTCATTGGGGTCAGTCGAGCCTCCAAATCTCGGCGGATTCATTCCTCGAAAGTTCTGATAGAAGTCACCAGTGCCATGGTGTGCCGCTCCTGCTTGAGCCACTTGCTGTAAAGCCTGCATAAGGCCTTGAACCGTACGTTGCAAGTTCCTCCATTCCGCACGATCAGCTGCCATTGCAATGGCCTACACGAGGAATAGATTACTTTGGTTCAATAAGATAGATAATAACATAATTACGAAACGAACTTAACCCAAGTTTCTACCCAGATCTAGCCAAGTTAGGTTCTTAGACATTAACAAGGTTAGGGGTCCTATGCTATCACTTAGAACCCTAAGACTTAGAAAACCTAGGACTTCGGAAAACCTAGGAATATGAAACCTAGGGCTCTGATACCAACTAAACTGTCACGCCCCGACGCGGAATATCGGGACGTACAGTTAGAGACTAGCTAGAAATAACATTAATAAACTAAACTAAATAATTACACAAGTGCTAAGGAAAGATGTAACTCTATTGATCAAGATTATTCCAAATTATTACAAGAACCAACACTGCTAATACACGATCAAACATGACTTCCAATCTGAATTCTAATACAATAACTGACTCCAAAAGTAAATAAGTGCTAACACAACTCTAAGGAAATAACTAGGGGTAAACAATCATGCCCACACGGCATCTACTAAGAGGTACACTCTTATCACTCTTGCCCTTCCCCATCGGTATGCGCATCATCACTTGAATAGCCTGGAAAGGGGGGAAACAACAACTATGAGCTGACGCTCAGTAGGAAGTAACTGGCAAGTTTACGTGATTAACATGTTAATTACATCTTTCATATGCTATGCTAAATAAAGGAAATAAAAGACGATACAATAAAATAGCGTAATACGAAGATCTTGCAAGGTCAAGAAATATAATGATGACAAGAGATAACAAGATAACAAGTACAAGAATTTACAACAGGAGATAGTAATAGAGAATTGGCCAACAAGCAAGTATTTTAAACATCATGTAAGCACGATCAAGTAACAAGTAACAAGAGATTTTTATGTCATAGACATTACACAAGTCAAGTACTCGGTGCAATGCCCCACCATTTTATTAACATCCCATGGGCTCACTAACTTTCGGGCGCTCTCCACAGGACCAGACCGGGCCCCTATGATGCGTTGGCATTGATTTATTGGATCCAAGATCCCAAGATTGTCTAGACATTCAGTCAAGTTAAATGGCCAATTAATCAGAGGAATTACTACCACAAGTATGAGAATTAAGGACTAACTTGTCCTTGGATTCACTAAAACAAAAACTCGGTTATACGGTCACTTTGGGCCGCATTTCAAGAATTGGACCAAAACTTAGTCCACGAGGTCAACAAAGAATGGCTGACAGTGTACCGTTCAGGTGTGTAAGCAATCCATTCTACTGGGGTAATAATGACAATCCAGTAACTTAACAATCAATTTAATCCTAATTACCAAGTTAATATACCAAGGATTATCTATTATCATTTGCATTAAGATAATTTGCCCAAAAAGCTGATTCAAGATGATAAGGTAAAGATCAACCTCGCATAGGAGTGAAATAGCATGCATTAACAGAAATTTAGTTACACAATTAACCACTAATTATGTGGGTTTCTATTTAACCATTGTATGCGTTGCAATGGAGATGATAAACAGCATGTTTTTACACTATGGTTGAGTGTAAGGACCATTGTCAATTGAAATCATAAGGTTACAAGTATGGGTCATTGGTTCCTCAAAAATATAGTTTTCAATTGGACTAAGTTGAATGGGTCGATCCCCTAATGATCCAGATCGATCCTCAGGTCAAAAAATGACAAAAATTGGTTTACTGGTGTATGGGTCGACCCCTGGGGTCGACCCCTGCAAAAACGGGGTCTGCCAGTGAGATGGGTCGACCCCTGGGGTTGACCCCCCTCAAAACTTGCAGCATGGGTCGACCCATTGGGTCGACCTTCGCGTTGGGCCGGACCCTCGGGCAGGCCCTTGCTGCTGGGGCATGGGTCGACCCCATGGGTCGACACCTGCAAGCCCAGAAACGGCCGTAGCCTCCGAAAAACACATGAACTCATCCATTTGGGGTCTAAATGGGTTGGGATCTTAACCACATGCTCTAGGGTTCTTAATAGACATACTCGGGTCATAATACAAGAGTTTTGAAACACGAATTTCAACAGAAATCAAATGAATCACAACCTATCTATGATGAACACATGAAAACCTAGTTCTTGACATGCTTCTACTAAATCGTAAGGTTCTCTCAATATATAGAATAAAATTTGGGGCTTCTTATATCAAAAGAAAGCTACTTCGATGCTGATTCCATCCATGTATGATATGCTATATGGGGATCAAGATATGCAACTCAAAATCAGCCCGAAATCATGCTTTGACTCATAAGAACACTACATAAATCAAGCCTAAACATGCTCTTACTTCGATCCGAAATTCTCTAAACATGCTCAATGAAAATTAGGGCTTTCTATGCCAAATGAAAACTAACATGTTGATGCTTACATCTATGTATATTAATTAGAGTTTGGCTGTTATAACCTACCTCAATCGAAGAGAGAAAGCCCTAGAATGAAGAACGAACTGGACAGCACCTTAGAAAAACCTCGATATCTCCTCGGATACCTAATGAAATTTAGGGCTTCTTATATCATTGGAAAGATCTCGTCGAGAGGAAAAATTTGATGTAATCATGTACATGTTTTGGTTAAGGAAACCTACCTCAATCGATGGAACAAAGAGGAGAGGAAGGAGGACGACGGCTGCCGACCCACCTCCACTAATCGACCAAGATCTTCCTAGATCTGAATCCAATGCGAACACCACAGCCACCAAAAAAAATAGACCCGTGGAGCTTCATTTTTATAGCTCATAGAGCTTCTGGAGACTTCGAAGTTGGGAGAAATCGACCACGCAAGGTGGTGTTGGAAAACGGTGCCGCCAAGGTTGACCAAGCCAAAACTCGGCCGCCACCATGTGCTAAGGTTAGGTTTGGGTTCGATTGATAAAGGGCTATTGATCCTTAGATCGTGGCATTTCATTTGCCACCGATTTGAACTCATTTGGTTGAGTATTAAGCTCTAATTTGGTGTTTTAAGATGGGGTTAGGTAAAGGTTAACTAAGTGTGCACTTTTAGGCTTAATCCACTAATTAGACCAAATTGCAGATTTTTGTTGGGTCGATCACAGAAGACAAAGTTGCTAACTACAGCGTCCTTAACCTGATTAGCATTTTTCCATATTTTTATAAGGTAGTCGAATTTTCACTATTCTATTTTCTAAGGAATTAAATATTAAAAAAATCTGAAATTCAAGCATTAATTCACTAAAAATTCAATTTTAAGTTAATAAAAGCTTAATAAATACATTGGGCTCAATAAAAATTATCGGGTATTACACCCTCCCCTACTTATGATTTTCACTTCTATACACACGCAAAGCACATAATATTTTGTTATCGTCAAAATCATTACCAAAGATAAAGAGGGAGCGCAGCGAATCCAACAATCTCCCCCTTTTTGATGATGACAAAATATTGTGACATCCAAAACTCTCTCTCTCCCCCTTTGGCATTATCAAAAAGTGGGGGACTAGAGGAATAGATGTGACATTTCAAAAATGAATGGGACAAATATATAAAGTCAATGGCACACTAACCTAGCAATGTGAACTGTATGAGCAATATACAGTTTACTAAAAAGAACCACATCATTCTTCAAACTTAAGATGAAGCACACGTCTTTCAAGAACCCAAAAGGATGTGCAAGTGTAAACTTGAAAATGCAAAATTATGCATGTCCTAAGTTCTGGCAAGTGTATGCATGACCTTGAAGTTGCAAAATTTGCATGTATGTCTCCTAAATGCCATGACTATGCAACACATCTTATGTGCAGAAAACTGTGATATTTACAAGTATGGTTGAAATATGTGCAAGTGTGCAAACATGATATTCACAAGCATGATACCAATAAACCTACCATGAAAGGAAGGTGTGTGAACCATGAACACCAAGCAAGAAGATAAAATTTAAAGGCAATGTGCAATATGACTGTAATATGTGCAAATTCTCTATTTCTGAACTATATGCAAGTGATTTGTTGAAAGCACATTATTCTCTCCCTTTTGTCATGAACAAAATCTGATTGACAACGGGGTTATTTAAGCTTGTTATTTACATGTATAATCTAAAGATGCATCAAAGTGAAATGCAGTATGATATGAATAAAAAGGATCAGGTAATCAAGCACTCAAGCACGGATAATAAGATATAAAAGCAAGCAAGTCCCTTAGCGACAAGTTTAAGAACAATGTTATTGATCATGGAGCATGATGTGCATGAACAATACTAAGAAGGTCGTGCTTACAAAAAGATGGTACTACATAAACCGTGAAAGGTGACTGATTCAAAAAGTACATTCACACAATCAATCCCGAAGTGTATATGTGAGAATTGAGCAATGAATTCAAAGACAATATGGATCATCCGATTTTCTAAGGAACACTAAAAAGAACTTATCTTCCATACATTTCCATGCACAATGCTCGAGTATTGGCACCTACGTATAACCCCAATATATATATACATATTAAATCTAAAAAAAATGTGACTAACCTTTTGATGCAAGTTGTACCCTTTGTCTCATGGGAACTTCCCGGTTACTCAGTTTCGTCACATATCTTAATTACGGATTTTGTCACTTTTCGGCGCGAGTTGTACCCTTTGTCTCAGGGCCACTTCCCGACTACTCGGTGTCAAATCCCACTTATTTTAATTATGGATTTGTTTCACTTTTTGACGTGAGTTTCCTCCTTTATTTCAGGGAAGATTCCTGGCTACTCGGATCTACGTTCCACTTATTCAGATTTTTGGTGGGGCAAACAGCTTTTTTCTCACGAGACATGTGATTTCCATGTAGAGATTCAAGAGCCCTTTGGAGTGTTGAGTAGAATATTTGGAATCCTTATTAAAATGAAATATTTATCTCAAAAAGGTGCAAAATTGTGTGGGAGGTTGTACTTAATGTCAAAGATGAATTAGTCTAATCACAGTTATGTCTCCCCCTAAGTGTATGCACTGTTATGAATATCTCCCCCTAAGTGTATGCACTGTTATGAATATCTCCTCCTTAATATGTGCCATGTAAC
Organism: Amorphophallus konjac; assembly: GCA_022559845.1. Lineage (NCBI taxonomy): Eukaryota > Viridiplantae > Streptophyta > Magnoliopsida > Alismatales > Araceae > Amorphophallus > Amorphophallus konjac. Next base: position 95,370,964 of record CM040125.1, read on the forward strand.
AAACATGTCTAAATGAATGCAATTTTATTTAGCAAGAGGTAAGGTCTTAGAAGATTTTTAAGAAATGATTTTCTAGAAATATATAGATGCATTTAAGTACGGATTTGAAAGAAGAGTCATGCAAGATGATTTTCAGTACGTGGCGAAGGTGTAGGTCCAAAGACCCGGCTCACGCATGGTGAGTGTTTCTCGGTGGACGGAATCCACCATTCTACAACACACCATTTTAAATACTGAAGAATCATGGCATTCAAGCACATAAGTGTGAGATATATGCAAATATATGCATGTAAATGGAAATGATTGAAGATTATCCCTATTTACAAATATGCAAGGATGTGTATGATATGTGCCAGAGGTTAAGTATGTAAACTGTATATGCAAAATTGAATTGTTGTTCACAAAATGTGAGCGAAGGTATGAAAGACTTTATGTACAATCTAAAGTATTCAAAAACCAAATTTATTCACAAGATGTGAAACAGAGAATATGCAAAGTTGACTTAATCACCTAATCATTTAACCTATAAATCTCAACACTTTAGAAGTTGCCAAAATCAACAAAACATGAATGCAATTGTTTAAATGCAATCATTTTTCTCCAAAACTTAATTTTTACCTTTTCAGACTTTTCAAGGAGAACCTAAGCAGAATGAATTTCAAAATCAAACCATTTTTCTTTCTCGCCTTGAGAGTCCTTTATTTATTGACTTTCCTTGGCCTCAAGGTGCCCCTGCAAAATAAATTCTCATTTTGAAGATTTGGGTACCCAAGCCATATTGGGTCCTGAGGGGTTAGTTCTAGCATGAGTAAATGTATTCTTATAGCTCCTGGCACGCCAATCATCATCAAGTCTCATTGTGACACAGTCATCCATTGAATGAGCATTTTGGCCACAATACAAGCAGTAAGGAGATTTTCTTTTCATAGACCATTTATCATCATTTTTCATTGAAACATAGTTATTCATCATGTGTCCAACTTCACATAGTAAAAACAACAAGAAGAGTTTCTTTTGACTGACTGATTATCATCATTTTTCTTCAAATGAGATGTATACATTGTGTGGCCTATCTCACCACAATAAAATCATGTGACATTCTTCTTTCCAAAAACATTCCTATTATAATCGACTATTTTACTTCTAGTTTTCATGCCCTGATTGTCATCAAATTTCAACAATAAACATTCATCCATTTCATGGCCACATTTTCCACAGTAAAAACATGAAACATTCATTCTTTTTCTTGATGCATGAATAAATTCAACAGTTAGGGGTTTTGCATGCAGACAAGAGTAATCAATATCATTTTTCTATTTTTAATTTTCTTTATCACACATGAACAAAAACTCATTAAAACTCTTTATTTCATTTTCCAATGATGAAATATGCAATTCACAATAAGCAATCTCCTCTTCACACAGTGCAAGTTTATCATTCAAGAGAAAATTGATAGTCTTATAGCTTGCATCTTCTTGTTCCATAACATGAACATTTTCAGAATCATCATCAACCACATGTTTTCTTTTTTCAAGGACTTTCAACTCATCACACAACAATTTGTTTTGATCTTTGAGTTTTTCAATTTCTTCAACAAGTTTTTCATTCTGAACAAGTTCATTAAGCAAAATCTGATCACTATCCAGAGAACTCAACTTATCTTTTAGTTCCTTTTCAATATTTTCAAGTTCTAAAATTTTAGCCATTAAGGATTCATTTTCATTTCTCAAATATGAAATTGTTTCCTTGTGCACATCAACCTTAAACACATGTGACTCAACCAATTTTTCAAGCTCTGAGCATCTTTCACACGAAAAAATATCAACACAAGTATTTTCATTTTTGGAACACTTAGCACATGGAGAGTTTACATGAGAATAATCATCGAGTTTATTTTTCAATTTTCTGTTTTCAGATTTTATTATTTTATATCTATCATACAACTCATCATAAGCATTTATCAATTCATCGTAACTCAGTTCATCTTCCTCATCGGAATCAGAGTTTACCTTTGAACTTTCCTCGCTTTGACGTTCATTCTCATTGTTTGCCACGAGGCACTCATCATTCCAGCTTTCTTCTTGAGCTTCATTTAGCCCATCCCAGATCTCTTTGGCTGACCTACAAGATGAAACAAAAGGATATATGTCAGTGTTCACTGCAGCCTTAAGAGCATTCAAAATAAAAATATTATCCGAATTCTTTTTCTTATACTCATCGGTCCACCTTGAGTCATTTTTGGTAGAATGTAAGGACCATGAGTGATTAAATTCATAAGCTTCGGATCAATATTAGTAATCCAAACACAGAAGTTTTCAAGCCATAAAGCATAATCAAAACCATCAAAGACTGGAACCAAATTTAGATTAGCCATCATAAAGTGATCTTTTCTCCTAGACCATGAGGTCCGCTAATGAAAATCAGAGACTGTGCTCTGATACCAATTGCTGGCCCAGATTAGATGGCGGACAAGAAGGGGGGTTGAATTGTCCCCCTAGCGAGATGGCTGATTTTAATAACAACTTAATAAATTGCAGTGGAAATAAAATTAACTACGTTAATTAAACTAAACCGAAGTGATATTTAGGTTCACTCAATCTTTCTGATCTCACTCGAATAAATTATGTACTGAATGATTGAACCTTCACCAAACACGGATAGCAGATGTAGCAATGTGTAGTGGTGTAGTGAATAAAAATCTATAAATTGACTTGTGAACGGAGATAGGAGAAATGGAAAATCACACAGGCATGTCACAAAGAACATGGAGATTTTTAGGTGGTTCGGGACCACGACGGGCTCCCTACGTCCACCCCTCACCAAAACCCAGTGAGGCTTCACTAACACGCTACAAATGTAGCAACCACGGGGATGAACCCCAACACCACACACGCTGCCTCCGTAACGATCCACGCACACAGGGCTTGGCCCCAAAATGCTGCCACCGCAGCACACACGCACACACTCGGGGATCTCACCCCGCACTAAAATCTCACACGGAGACGCAGCTTCGTACACATACAAAAATATTCCGATGTTCAGAAATCTAAGAAGGTTGTCCAATACATGCGTATATTCAGAATACACTAAAGAAAAATAGTCAAGATAAACCAAAGAGGGATGAAGAGATATATCCTTGATATGTGAAAGGCCTTAAGATGATCCTTTCTGAAGCTTTCAAGGTGAGAGGGTCGAAGTTCAACAATCGGGAAGCCGAATATACTTGTAGCTGCAGATCCAGCCCCTTTAATGCAAGAAGACTTGCTCCAACTGATGTATCCTTGATAGTTCCACCTCAGAACATTCCTACAAACACCAAGAACTGATTAATCTATCAAAGCCCTCTCCTCTCCACCTTGTGGCCGCCCTCTTTCTTCTTCCTCCTACAAAAATATAAAACACGTTAGCCCCTTCGGTTATTTTTTGGATGAAAATCACAGCACTTATAAATGGGCTTCATAAGATGCATAAAAGACCACAATAGCCCTTGCAAAATCCTCTTAAAACAACCCTCAACCAAGTATAGAAACCCTAAGGGTAAGTGGGTAAAAACCCAAGCCAATCGGACCATGAAATGGGGGGTTCGAAACCTGTAGCACCCCAGATAAACATAATAGAGAAATCAATTTTTTTCTAAATAAATAACACTAAATACCATAGCCCTGTACTTGATAAGGGCCAATATATGTATACACATGTGTTTAAGAGGCCCAAACATCACTTAAAAGGCCAACAACCAACCCATATATAACACGTATAGGAGCCTTTCCATTTTTTTTCACACAAAAGGGAATGGGCGCCCCTAACCTAGGCGCCATTTATAGTTTACTAGGTCAACCCGGTAATGGGCACCCCCTCATTAGGGCGCCAATCACCTTTGACCTGGTCAAACTAAGGAATGGGTGCCCTCCTGCAAGGGTGCCATTTCCATGAATAAACTCCCCTATACAAGGGTGCAGAATAATGAGCGCCCCTCCCTTGGGCGCCAATTCCAAATAGGGTAGAACACTATTCTTCTAGCTGTTCTTCTAGAAGTGTTTGAAACATGAACAACCTTATTTCGCTGGCAACGGACCCGCAAGGTAATAAACAGTTTGCTTTTTGTTGGCAACAGACTTTCCCTATAATTATACCCTCTATTGAGCAGGCAGAGGCTACTGCCATCGTCCTGCTACCTACAGAAGAGAATATCTCCCTTCTTTTCTTCGAAAGAGGTGAAGGGGCGTCTTCTTCCTGCATTCTACATCCTGCTGCTGAAGCTTTGCGGTAGAGAACGTGTGGCTTCCCTTATTATTTATTCTCCTGAAGCTCTGCGGCAGAGAACATGTGGCTTTCTTTATTAGTTATTCTACTAGATGGTTAACCACTCTAAAAAGGTAGGTGTTCTCAAGATTTGGCCCAACTCGTAGCTAATGTAGGGTAACAAGCATGCATAGCACTAGCTTTGCTTCCATCTTCCATATTATATAGCCTCTGATACACCAGTTTTCACGAAACTGCTGCATGTGTAAATGGCGCATAACCTGTTGCCATTTATTAATAGGCACCCAGATCTTGGGCGCCATTTCTTGAATGAAGTGCACATATGGGCAGGCGCCTATTAATAGGTGATAGCATGCATAGGCGACAATTCTTTTCCATATTTAATAATCACTCATGCTTAGAAAATTAATCTCTATGAAATTAAACCCTAATGTTCTTGCATGAGCATGATTCTGAGATCCTGATGTTTTTCTTTGTCTAACCATGTTCTTACTTCCTGATTTCGTGAACTTTAGAAATTATGAATAGTGTTTTGTATCTCAAAACGTACCTGCCCGATGCATAGCGTCACCCATGAAATGGGCGCCCATGTCTAGGGCGCCAATTAATGGAATAATGACCCTCCACAGAGTCACCAATTAAATGATGACTCTGTGAGGGGGCGCCATTTCTAAGGTAGTGTGTAAACTGTTAGCGCAGTGAAGAGTGATATAGAAGGGGAGATGAATAGATCACTCCTGATTTAGAAAACTTCAGCGGAAAATCACTACTTCGAATTTTGACCCTTCAGATACAGCAAAACAATATAGCTAACGCAGTGAATAACTAAGACAGAATAAGAAGGTGCGATTGAAAAAGACTGTCCACAGTCACACACAATGCCAAGCAGATGGAGAGCACAACCGATAACAGCAAACCACAGAGGAGACAAGAAATTTTAAGGTGGTTTGATTGTAGTCCACAATCTACATCCACCCCTCACTCCAACTAGAGTGAGGATTCCACTAGCCACTGCTAGAAAACTGCAGACTCACTCTGCGAACAAGATGCTGCCACACAGCTTGAACAACCAAGGAAAACAAATCCCTCAACCAAACTCTGCTACCCACAGAGCTTGACACCTGGACCTGCAACCAACAAGACCAGAACCGGAGATGGCTCTCCCTTCCTCCAACCCAGAGGGAACCTGCTAGTGACAGTCCGTCACTGGCAAAACCAGAGATCACAGATCTCTCTTCCTCTGCAGCCCAGAGGGGAACTGGAGTAACACTCCCTTCCTCCAAACACTAGAGGGTAACACTTCGGAATCAGAAATGAAGAAGTGAAAAATAGAAAGGAAAACAAGACCAACGATGAATGACAATCGTTTCTAAAAAACCAAAAAACAAATGTAGCTTCCGAAGAAGCAAATCTTCACAACACGATTTCTTCTATCTCTCAAGGACTTTTCTCTCAGTTCATATCTCTCAAATTCTTCTCTCTGTCTTTTCTCTGGAACGTGGAGGCTCTCTCTCTTTTCTTCTTCTGCTCAGGGATTTTTCACTTCAGCCTTCCTTTTCTTTTCGTTCACTTCTCCTGTTCACAGAAGACACCTTTTATATGGCATCCGACCTGAATTCCAGGACTTCACACGAGTGGGTCTCGTTCCCTCCTTTTCCAGAGGATCCTCGGATCACGTGCCAGGCATCATCCTCGGTTCACGTGCCCAATCATTAACTTGAGTCACCTGCAGGCAGAGACAAAAGAAATGAATCGAATTAGTTAGTTCAGGCTTATAACAACGAGTGTATATACTTTAGAAGCAGCAAATGAATAAGTGTGTACAATGTGAGAATGTATACACTTGAGGGCCTTTAGCGTCCTCAGTGTATATACTTGAAAACTGATGCATTACATAGCAGAGGGGGATGTGTAGACTTCTGGTAATGCATGAAGCAATCGAGTGTATTGACTTGCAACCAAGGGACAGTACAGACTTAATGAATGAGTGCATGTGAAAGGCAGTGTACAGACTTGAGATGAACGCTGCATGAACGAGCCTAACCAATGTATAGACTTTACGATGCTCAACCACTATATAGACTTCGCGATGCTCAGCCACTGTATAGAATTCACGATGCTCAATCACTGTATAGACTTCACGATGCTCAATCCACTGTATAGACTTTAATGTAAAAGCTGAAGTTGAGCGAACGATGTATAGACTTACCCCTTGAACATGTGAGTGAGACAGTGTATAGACTTGGCCCTTGAAGGATGTACAGACTTGAAGATTCGAAGCCCCATGATGTATAGACTTTGTAAATGTGAACACGTGGACAATGTATACACTTGGCCCTTGAGGAATGTACAGACTCTGAACGATGAAGCAGGCTGTACAGACTTGTAACGCTTGAGGACCGATGTATAGACTTAGAATTTCAACAGAAGGATGTACAGACTTTGAATATGAAGTCAGGCAACCGGATGTACAGACTTGGCCAAAACAGCAATGAACAGACTTGAAACTCTTGAAGGCCACAGGACAGTGTATAGACTTGGAAGGTTATCCAATGTACAGACTTGGAAATGGCTGTATAGACTTGCAGAGCTTTCGCTAAGGCTGTATAGACTTGAAGCAATGTGAACGATGTTTAGACTTTACCAATGTGCTGACTTTGAAGTGAAGACCAATGAATATACTTCAAGTGAAGGCCAATGTATAGACTTTGAAGAACAAACGTTACACATATGCCATGAGTGTATCGACTTGTTCGATGAATGCATGAAGAGTGAGTCAATGTATAGACTACCAATGCCTTCGACAAATGCGATGTACAGACTTGCGAACTGGGGGGTCGACCCATCTGGAATGGGGGTCGACCCACTACTGTCCAGACTATGCTGACAGAGTATGGACTTGAACAAGTAATGCATGTCTATATGACAACCACATGAACTCCACTGTCCTACATGAAGTATGAATTAATCTATTGATAGAAATCGATTGATTTATAGTGTGAGACATCATCAAAACCGTAGGGATGCAACAATCTCCCCCTTTTTGATGATGGCAACACTATGAATCAAGCAATATCAAAGCTTAACAGGAAATTAACTACAGTTTCAACAATCAAAGCAAATTCAAGGCATGCTCATGCAGACGATTTAAACACTCCCTACAACACACTCTCAGCTCCCTCACAACTCATTCTCAGAAATTTCCATGACATGAATTCTCCCCCACAGCTCATAAACAAAACTCCCCCAAAGCTCATGACAATTCATGACTTAGAGATATTGCAGAACCTCTCCCCCTTTGACATCAGCAAAAGGAAATGCAGAATATATGAAAGTGCTGGAGACATGAAGAAGAAGTACAGTAACTTCTTAGTGCAGAAAGGCACGAGCAAGTCTTAAGAGAATAAGTGAGGTGCTAAACTCAAGTGAAGGTTCTTGAACTCTAGTAAACAATAGAGAAATAGAATGATATAAAAGTTTATCAGCATACATAATATATGATTTAGAGCAGGAGTTAACTAGTATGGCCAGATATAGCTGAACAGTTAACTATCCCACTTGACAACACGAGACAAAGTCAGAGAGGTGTTCTCAAAGTATTGAGGACAAGCAATCCATTAGTTGCATAACAACAAGGAATTTTTTGAGATGATTTTCAAGAAGATCAATGAGTAAGTTGGTAATTCACTCTTTTGACATTAAGGAGACACCTTGATTAGAGGCCTGAATCCCCAGTTACTAAGTGTGAGTACCTCATTACTTCCTTTTTTATTTTTTTATTAAAGGAACAGAGTTAGTAACTGTGGCTTTTGACATGAGGAAACACCTTGATTAGAGGCCAGAGTCCCCAGTTACTCACCAGCTTGCCACCATTGCTCTGTCATGACTTTTCATTCATTTTAAGCATTTGACACCTCATGACATAGGAGAAAACTTCATTTCATTGATGAAGCTCCCAGTTTCTCAGTGACCAAAACAAGACATGTTTGTTCAGTTAAGCCCTTGTGTTGAAGGGATGGAATGATTGAAAACAATACCAGAAGGACTATTTCTTGAAGTGAATCTTGAAGTCTAGATTTCAAGCTGATTGGGTCAGATATCAAGACATATAGGTTTTGGCCTGAACCAGAATCATTGACAATGTAGGAAGATATACTTTATACAATTAATCCAGATCTCTGAAGGAATACCAGAGGAAAGATTCTAACTGGACTTTAGTATCACTGACTTATAGACTTAAGAAATAAGTGACATTCTACTATCTGAGATAACCACACTAGATCTGTCATGAAAATCAGCAATGACACACATCTGGTCAATCTTTTTGAATCTGTCAAAGAACTCTTCCTCTCACAGCTCAACCAGCTCCCCCTCACTCAAAGCATTCCTGAAAGCTAACCAACATACATACAGAACTCCCCCTCACAAAAAGAACAAACTTCTCATTTAAGATAATTTGTATAAGCCTAATTCTCTTCTCAGTGATGTGAATTTTTCATTATCCAGAGGTTTAGTGAAAATGTCAGCAATCTGATTATCAATGCCTACATGAATCAGTTCAAAGTTATTTTTAGAAATCTCATCTCTTATGAAATGATGCCTTATCTCTATGTGTTTGGTGCGTGAATGCAAAATAGGATTTTTGGCAATATTAATGGCACTGGTATTATCACAATAGATAGGTGTGCACCCCAGGTCTACTTGATAGTCTTGAAGCTGGTGTTTAATTCAAATGACTTGTGTACCACAACTCCCTGCAGCCACATATTCAGCTTCTGCAGTGGAGAGGGCCACATAATGTTGTTTCTTGGAACCCCAAGACACTAAACACCCACCCAAAAACTCACAATGACCACTAGTGCTTTTCCTGTCTAGTTTACATCCTGCATAATCAGCATCTGTGTATGCAACTAAGTTAAATGTGTGTGATGCAGGAAACCATAAACCAAGAGAATGAGTAGCTGACAAATATCTGAAAATTCTTTTCACTACAGCTAAATGTAATTCAGTAGGTCTAGACTGATACCTTGCACACATTCCTACACTGAACTGTATACCAGGTCTAGAAGCTGTCAAGTAAAGAAGAGATCCAATCATACCTCGATAGAGCTTGGCATTTACTTCTTTACCTGTCTCATCTGTATCCAGTGAGGTATTAGTACCCATGGGTGTTGTAATGTGCTTCAGGTTTTCCATACCAAACCTCTTGAATAGTTCCATTGTGTATTTGGTCTGGTTGATGAAGCATCCATCCTCTGACTGTTGTACCTGCAAGCCAAGAAAGTACTTTAGTTCACCAACCAAACTCATCTCAAATTCAGCAGACATCATTTTAGAGAATTCATCACATAGTTCATGCTTAGTTGATCCAAATATAATGTCATCTACATATACCTGAACTATGATGAGATCTTTATTTGTACCCTTGGTAAATAAGGTTTGATCAACTTTACCTCTTTTGTAGCCCTTGCTGATCAGAAATTCAGTCAATCTTTCATATCATGCTCGAGGAGCCTGCTTTAGACCATACAAGGCTTTGTTTAACCTGAAAACTTGATTAGGTTGAGGAGAGAATTGAAATCCGGGGGGTTGTTCAACAAAAACCTCTTCTTTAATGACTCCATTTAAAAAGGCACTTTTAACATCCATTTGTTGGAGTTTTATATTATTTGAACATGCAAAAGCAAGCAACAATCTTATAGCTTCCATCCTAGCAACAGGTGCATAGGATTCATCGAAATCTACACCAAATTCCTGACAGTAGCCCTTGGCTACTAATCTGGCCTTATTCCTAGAAATGATTCCATCTTCATTCATTTTATTTTTGAACACCCACTTAGTTCCTATGATATTAACATTATCTGGTCTTGGAACAAGTTCCCAGACATTATTTCTTTCGAACTGGCCCAATTCCTCACACATAGCATTGACCCAAGCTTGATCAGCTAAGGCCTCTTCTACTGATTTGGGTTCAATTTGTGAGACTAAAGTAATTAAGTCTTCATTATTCACATTCCTAAAATGAGACCTAGTCCGAAGAGGATCTTCAGGATTGCCTATGACATTAACTATCGGATGATCTTTAAGAAATCTAACATTTATTGAAGACTCACCTGTTTCTCTTGGCTCTTCCTAGTTGAGAGGATTTGCTATTCCACTCGGCTGAGTCTTCTCTTCTTCTTGGTCTTCTAGGAATTCCCCATCATGATTGGAATCCCTGTTAACATTTTCAATGTTAGTGACACCTTTCTTTTCACTAAAAATGATGTGTGGAGACTCTTCAACTTTCTGGTCTGATATGTTAAAGACCCTATATGCCCTAGACACTTCAGAGTATCCTAAAAATATTCCAGGGGAGCTTTTAGCTTCAAACTTATCTAAATCTTTCTTGCCATTGTTATGAATAAAGCATTTAGCTCCAAAAATTCTGAAATGAAACAAGTTTGATTTCTTACCTTTTAGAAGCTCAAAGGGTGTTTTCTTGTGAATGGGTCTTACCATGGCCCTGTTGATTATGTAAGTTCCTGTATTGGCCGCCTCTGCCCAAAATCTCCTTGGTAATTGACTTTCAATTAGCATGGTTCGGGCCATCTCCACAACAGTTCTATTTCTTCTCTCCACAATTCCATTCTGTTCAGGTGTCCTGGGAGAAGAAAATATGTGTGTTAGTCCCTCTCTTTCACAAAGATCAGAAAACATGGAGTTTTCAAACTCACCTCCATGGTCAGATTGAATAGAACAGATCTTGTGTTTTCCTTCTTGTTTGACCTTATTAAAAAACTGATTAAACTTTTGAAATGCATCACTTTTATTTGCTAAGAAAAAGATCCATGAATATCTAGAGAAGTCATCTATGATGACATAGCCAAACCTGTTCCCATTAAGACTCTGAGTTCTAGTAGGATCGAAAAGGTCCATATGGAGAAGTTTCATTGGTCTAGAGGACAATGGCTCAGATCTTAGCTTGAAAGAATTCCTGGTCTGTTTGCCTAGAGCACAGGCATCACATGATTTTGAAATAGAATTGAATTTAATTCTAGGCATGCCTATAACTAAATCATGCTTGACCAATTTATTTAAAGTAGTAAAGCTAGCATGGCCTAAGCGTCTATGCCATTCAAAAGCATCATTTTCAGAATTGGCAGATAAACAAATATTAGATTCAGATTCCTCATCTAAGTCTATCATGTAAACATTATTAATCCTGTTGGCTATAAATTTAACCACATCAGAATTTATTTCAAAGATTTTACATGAATTATCATCAAACACAACCCTGTGACCCTTGTCACATAACTGACTAATGCTAATCAGGTTGTGTTGAAGACCTTCCACAAGTAGAACTTTTTCAATGGAGTTTGTGGAAGTCTTACCTACTGTGCCAACTCCAATTATCTTACCTTTGTTCTTTCCTCCAAACTTGACCAGACCCCCTACCTTCATCTCTATCTTGCTGAACTTGGATCGGTCTCCTGTCATGTGCCTGGAGCAGCCACTGTCGAGGTACCACTTGTTGTCTTCAGCTGCCAGGCCGACCTACACAAACAAAATCAAGCAAAGTGATTTGGAACCCAAGATGAGTTGGGTCCAAAGACATTGTTCAAATCTCTGATCAAATGTTTAGGTATCCAGATTTGCTTCAGCATGGTTTTCTCTGGCACCTTTACTTCTGATTTATTGAAATTAAGTCCAGCTGGTCTGGAGAAGTAAGCTCTATTCCATTCATTAGGCTTCCCATTCCTAGGAAATCTCCTGTGAGCTTGTTCATTAACAGATTTTTGAAGATGATAATTATTTCTCCAGTAGGTCCTGTTTGGACCCATCTGATTGTAGTAATTCCAGCTTTTCTTCTGATCCACTTGCTTGGTCCATTTACCATTTATGTTCTGATGAGTGGGCTTAGTGAAGTTCTTCACAAAATTCATTCCCATTTTAAATGGTTGACCAGCACTGTTCTTTAAAGTTTCTTTCGAACATTGAGCTCCTTTACTGCTGTTTGAGCTAGATGGTGTGTCCAGCTTCTCTTTTCCCTTCTCTGGGCAGAAGGTGATGGTCTTGAATTGTAGGGGTCTCTTGTTAGTTGGGTCATAGCCTAGACCCTCCATATTGAAGTTAACCCTTGTCCCTAGAATAGCATCCAGACTAGTTTTTCCCTGAACAAATCTTTCCAAAACCTTTTGTTTGTCTTCCAGCTCTTTTTACAGTGACTCAGAATTTTTTAACAGTTCAGCATTCACTATCTTAACAGCTTCATATTTCTCTGAGTTCACTCTAATTTCATTCAGGCTTTCTTCAATTTTAGTTTTCAGTTCATTGAGCTGGGTGTGACTCTCCTGGTTTTCTCCCTTGAGCTTATCATTTTCTTTTCTTAGTGAGGTCATTTCTTCTAGTTGCTCTTTTAGTTTCTGATTTTCCTCACAGACCTGGGTTTGTTCTTTAACATTAGTATTAAATTTTCTTTTGAGGACCCTATGCTCTTTACTGAGGGAATTAAACTTGTCTAACAATTCACCATAAGAATCTTCCCAGTCATCAATAGAGAAATTTTCAAAGACATTTATTACCTCCTCTTCGCTATTTGCCATAAGGCAAATCCCTTCTTCGTACTCCTCTGAGGAAGCGTCTTCGGGATCTTCTTCCTCCTCGCTCCACGTGCAGACCATCGCCTGTGACTTCTTCTTTTTCTACACCTTTGAGCTCTTCTTCTGAAAGTAGGGACCCTTCTTCTAGAGATCTGGGCATTTGCCTTTCATGTGTCCCTGTTTGTTACAATGAAAACAAGTCAGTCTCTTAGAATTTCTGTCCTTGTGATTGGTAGATTCAACATTCTTGTTAAAGGAGTATGGCTTCTTTCTCCTAAAGGTCTTCCCCTTTCTCCTTAAAAATTTACTGAACTGTCGAGTGAGCATTGCCTGCTCCTTCTGGTCGAGATTGGAAAAACCATCGGACTCACCGCTACTGCTGCTGCTGCTGCACTGCTACTCTTGTTGCGGGATGCCTTGAGAGCTACATTCTTACCCTTCCTATCACTTCCTTCACCACCTCCTTTGAAATTCATCTCATAGGTCATGAGGGATCCTATGAGTTCATTCACTGTCAAGGTCGTCAGATCTTTTGACTCCTCTATCACTATGGCCTTAGTGTGCCATGATGGGGATAAAGATCTAAGAATTTTTCTAACTATATCTGCCTCAGCTAGATCCTTCCCTAGCCCCTTAAGAGTGTTTGTGATCAAGGACAACCTGGCATATATTTCAGTAATATTCTCCTCTTCATTCATCCTAAACAATTCATACTTAGAGGTGTAGAGATTTACCTTCGAGGCTTTCACTTGAGCTGTACCTTCGTAGATTAATTGTAGCTCATCCCACATTCGCTTGGTAGTCCTGTAGGCAGATATGCGAGCATATTCCTCTGGGTGAACAGCACACTAGATGATGTTCAGCGCCGTCCAGTTGAGTGAAGATAGCTTGACATGATCATCTATCCACGCGTCCTCGTTCGGTGGCAGATCATATGGTCCAACAGTAATTACCCTCCACAGCTTGTGGCTCTGTGCCCTGATAAACACTTCCATCCTGTTCTTCCAAAAGAGATAGTTATTACCATCAAAAAATGGAGGGTGACTAATGGATTGACCTTCAGGCATGAAGCTTCAAGGACCATTAGCATTTCCCTGACCGATCGTCCACATGATGCAAACCTGCTCTGATACCAAATGTTAGCGCAGCGAAGAGTGATATAGAAGGGGGGGATGAATAGATCACTCCCGATTTAGAAAACTTCAGCGGAAAATCACTACTTCGAATTTTGACCCTTCAGATACAGCAAAACAATATAGCTAATGCAGTGAATAACTAAGACAGAATAAAAAGGTGTGATTGAAAAAGACTGTCCACAGTCACACACAATGCCAAGCAGATGGAGAGTACAACCGATAACAGCAAACCACAGAGGAGACAAGAAATTTTAAGGTGATTCGATTGTAGTCCATAATCTACATCCACCCCTCACTCCAACTAGAGTGAGGATTCCACTAGCCACTGCTAGAAAACTGCAGACTCAGTCTGCGAACAAGATGCTGCCACACAGCTTGAACAACCAAGGGAAACAAATCCCTCAACCAAACTCTGCTACCCACAGAGCTTGACACCTGGACCTGCAACCAGCAAGACCAGAACCGAAGATGGCTCTCCCTTCCTCCAACCCGGAGGGAACCTGCTAGTGACAGTCCGTCACTGGCAAAACCAGAGATCACAGATCTCTCTTCCTCTGCAGCCCAGAGGGGAACTGGAGTAACACTCCCTTCCTCCAAACACTAGAGGGTAACACTTCGGAATCAGAAATGAAGAAGTGAAAAACAGAAAGGAAAACAAGACCAACGATGAATGACAATCGTTTCTGAAAAACCAAAAAACAAATGTAGCTTCCAAAGAAGCAAATCTTCACAACACGATTTCCTCTATCTCTCAAGGACTTTTCTCTCAGTTCATATCTCTCAAATTCTTCTCTCTATCTTTTCTCTGGAACGTGGAGGCTCTCTCTCTTTTCTTCTTCTGCTCAGGGATTTTTCACTTCAGCCTTCCTTTTCTTTTCGTTCACTTCTCCTGTTCGCAGAAGACACCTTTTATATGGCATCCGACCTGAATTCCAGGACTTCACACGAGTGGGTCTCGTTCCCTCCTTTTCTAGAGCATCCTCGGATCACGTGCCAGGCATCATCCTCTGTTCACGTGCCCAATCATTAACCTGAGTCACCTTCAGGCAGAGACAAAAGAAATGAATCGAATTAGTTAGTTCAGGCTTATAACAACGAGTGTATATACTTTAGAAGCAGCAAATGAATAAGTGTGTACAATGTGAGAATGTATACACTTGAGGGCCTTTAGCGTCCTCAGTGTATATACTTGAAAACTGATGCATTACATAGCAGAGGGGGATGTGTAGACTTCTGGTAATGCATGAAGCAATCGAGTGTATTGACTTGCAACCAAGGGATAGTACAGACTTGATGAATGAGTGCATGTGAAAGGCAGTGTACAGACTTGAGATGAACGCTGCATGAACGAGCCTATCCAATGTATAGACTTTACGATGCTCAACCACTGTATAGACTTCGCGATGCTCAGCCACTGTATAGACTTCACGATGCTCAATCACTGTATAGACTTCACGATGCTCAATCCACTGTATAGACTTTAATGTAAAAGCTGAAGTTGAGCGAACGATGTATAGACTTACCCCTTGAACATGTGAGTGAGACAGTGTATAGACTTGGCCCTTGAAGGATGTACAGACTTGAATATTCGAAGCCCCATGATGCAGTGCCCCTTGCGGGGGTTTCCGGGGGCGGAGCCCCCGGAACAAATTCTGATTTCATAATCAATGGTTTGCATGGAGTTTATGGATTTATCATAACAAATTCTGATTTTATAATCAATGGTTTACATGGAGTTTATGGATTTATCATATGGATGTTTGAGCTATAATTCTAATCAATTATCCATGTGTTTGCTGGTCCATATACTCGGTACAAATCCTCAAGGTCGAAGGAGTTTGATGCCACAAACGTAAATGAGCTGCTCAAGGGTTTAAAGGGCTGAACGGGAGAAACCTGGGGCTTCCCCTGCCAGCAGTTGACCGCCGGTCCAGGACCGGTCGACCGCCAGCAGCGGTCGACCACCCAGACAGGGGCGGTCAACCGTTTTTCCCAGCAAGCAACGGACTGAAACCTGTAAAATTCCGGTCAACCGCCAACCCTCCACCGGTCGACCGCCAGCCCCGAGGCCTACTTTTGTTGACTTTTGGTTCAAGTTCGAAGGGTGGTCTTTCCACCCATTTCTTTAATCCTTTTGCCCCCAATTACACCAGATTTCGTGGATCTGGTCTGGGGCTTGTCCAAGGGCCATTCAAGAGTTATAAAACTCTCATTTGGTGCTACAAACCCTATCTATCCAAGAGGGCTTCAAGGGAGATCAAGAGGAGGCTGTCCAAGGTGAAAGGAGAGGGCACTGTAGCTCCGTGAACAGTACTTCGTGCAGCAAGATCTTCATCCATCTCCAAGGTGTTTCAAGCCAAATCTGAAGCTAGCAACCTCCAAGGAAGAGTATAGCCAAGGAAGCAAGCAAGGATTCCAAGAAGAGTGCCTAAGGGAGAAAGAAGAGAAGCCAAGCAAGCAAGAAAGAAGAAAAGCCAAGCAAGCACAGATTGAAGCTCCGATCAAGTGAAGATACGTTCAAGATCTGCAACATGCATTCAAGGGGAACCCAAAACAGGAGTTTTCTAAACTAAGCCTCATCGTCTTTATGTTTTGGGCATTGTAATTATGTTTATCATAAACTGCAATAACTTGTGTGTGTGTGGATCGTTGTTAGATCCGTGGTGGTGTGTATGTGTGTTGTATTTGATTCGTGTGTGCGTGGATCTTCCTAGATCTACGTTTGTGTGTGTGTGGGTCTATTTAGATCCGTTCTGTCTCGTGTGTGTGGATTGCTGCACTTGTGGCAGCGGGTGTGTGTGTTTGTGATCCGCTTGTTGGATCGTGTTGGAGACCTTGTCTCCGTGTGTGTGTGTATTTTGGGGTGCGTCCCCGTGTGTGTGTGCAGGTGTCGTCCTGCATGTGTGGTTGGAGCGTCGTCTCCGTTTGGGATTTTATCCCCGAGTGAAGCCTCACCGGGTTTGGTGAGGGGTGGACGTAGGATTGCCGTCGTGCATCTGAACCACCTTAAAAACCGCTGTGCATTGTGCTTGTATTGTGTGGTTTGCTCCATTTCCTCTATCTCCATTCTACATAAACATTAGTTTAAATTGTTGTTCTGGATTTATCTTCGTCTATCTTGCTTAATCTACATGTTATCATATAAAGTTCCTTAAATCCAATTTGTGTTCAAATAGCTTTGAATCTCCTAACTAGCTTTGTATCACATATTTTATAAAAGGCCAAAAGTTTTCGTAAAATTGGTAATCACCCAATTCACCCCCCTCTTGGGTGTCATTGATCGCGGGACTTCACACACATCATTACCCAAACTGTAAAGTTATGGTTAAAGGAAACACTCTACTTGCCAACTTGATATGCCTAGATATGAAGGGGTATGACGTCATACTAGGTGCCGACTGGTTATCCACCCACCAAGCAACTATAGATTGCCAAAATGGCAAGATAACTTTTGTGGATTATCTAGAGCTGGTTTACATTGGCCCTCAGAATAGATCACCTTTTATCTCAGCTCTCCGAGCTAGCAAACTCATAAGTAAGGGATGTATGGCTTTCATAGCATTTGTGACTGCCACAGAAGTCGATGAGTCTAAACTTGAAGACATCCGTGTAGTTCAGAATTTTCCCAACATTTTTCCAGAAGAATTGCCCGACTTACCCCCGGAGAGGGAAGTGTCGTTCACATTCGACCTTCTTCCTGGTGCTGGTCCTATCTCCAAGGCACCTTACAGAATGTCCCCTGCTGAGCTGAAAGAGCTAAAAGAATAGCTAATGGAGTTATTGAAAAAGGGTTTCATCAGTCTGAGTACTTTCCCATGAGGAGCACCCGTACTCTCCATCAAGAAAAAGGATAGATCAATGAGACTCTGTATCGATTATCGGCAACTGAACCACCTTATAATCAAGAACAAATACCCGCTACCGAGGATTAACGGGCTGTTCGATCAAATATCTGGAGCTAAATACTTCTCCAAGATTGATCTCCGATCTGCTTACCACCAACTGAGGATCAAAGAACAAGATATTCGTAGAACTGCATTCCGAAGCAGGTAAGGGCATTATGAATTTACTGTTATGCCTTTAGGACTAACAAATGCCCCTGCAACCTTTATGCAGTTAATGAACAGCACCTTTAGGCCACATCTAGATCAATTTATTATGGTCTTTATTGATGATATCTTAATTTATTCAAAGTCTGAAGAAGACCATGAAGAGCATCTGAAGAAGGCATTGCAGATATTAAGGAAAAATAAATTGTATGCCAAATTTAGCAAGTGCAAGTTCTGGCTCGAGGAAGTATCCTTCTTGGGCCATATAGTCTCGAAGAACGGAATTTCCGTAGACCCATCAAAGGTCGAAGCCGTGAAGAATTGGGAACGACCAACAAATGCAACAGAGATTCGAAGCTTCTTGAGGCTAGCTGGTTACTACCGGTGTTTCTTCAGGGACTTCTCAACAATTGTTGTTCCTCTCACCGGGTTGACTCGCAAGGAAGTGCCTTATGAGTGGAATGAAGACTGTGAGAAGAGTTTCCAAGCTTTGAAGGATCTCTTGACCACTGCTCTAGTCTTATCATTACCAATTGAAGGAGATAAATACGAGGTATATACCGATGCATCTGGTATTGGCCTCCGGTGTTTTGATGCAAGGTGGAGGAGTCATTGCATACTATTCCCGGCAATTAAAGAAGCATGAAGAGAACTACCCGGTGCATGACTTAGAACTGGCCGCGGTAGTATTCACCTTAAAAATCTGGAGACGCTACCTCTACGGAGAATAATTTACAGTGTACTCCAATATCAAAAACCTCAAGTATTTATTTTCCCAAAAGGAACTAAACATGACGCAAAGGCGTTGGCTTGAATACCTCAAGGATTTTGACTTCACAATCCAATACCATCCTGGTAAGGGTAATTTCGTAGCTGATGCCCTCAGTCGAAAGCCGAGGGCAATACTGGCCAATTGTATGATACAAGAATGGAAGTTACTGGAGAAATTCTTGGAACTCAATATAATCACGGATGAGAAGAACGGGTATATTACTCTATCTCACATGAGTCTACATCCAGATTTGCTACCTGAAATTAAGAAGCTACAAGAAGATCCTGCACTAGTGGAGATAAGGGACAAGCTAGACGAGAGACTTGATTTCAAGCTGGCATATGATGGAAGATTGCTATTCCATGAAAGGACATGTAAACTTAACTTTAGCACTGCTTTCATCCCCAGATAAATGGTCAGACTAAGAGGACAAACCAAGTTGTTGAAGATATGTTAAGGGCATGTATTATAGACTTCGGCGGAAGCTGGCATGACCACTTATGTGGCGTCTCAGACCCTTTTGGATCCTTCTTCTTAGGTCCCGAATCTACGTTTTCGGTGAATTTGGCTCCGTTGTGTCCGGAATTATGTTCTGGACATCTTTTGTGTTTTGGATCCGTGCGATTCGGGTCAGGAGGCTCGGAACGTGTTCCGCGGCTTTTTCCGCGTATTTTTTGATTCCCGTGTGTATGTCTCGGAAACACCTACGGAACCCTGTAGTGGGTGAATCGGGTCATTCATCTACCTGCGAGCGGTACCATTGCGAATAGCGCATCGCGAGGATCGAGGAGGGGTATTTTTCTATTTTTTAGGATTTCCCTAATTTTCCAGATTTCCTATAAATACCAAACCTTTTTCTTTTCTTTTTTCACCTTTTTCTTCTTCTTCTTCCTCCTTCTTCCAACCGTTGGAGAGCGCCCTCCCCATCGTGACCGTTCTTCTTCCCCGGACGACCGAGACGCGGCCTCCTTCGCTCCGGCAATGGTGTGGTGGCGGCGACGGTGGCGAGGCGGTTCCGGCGATGGCCTTCTCGCGGCAGGAGGCGGGGTGTGTGGCATTCAAAAAGCTTCTTCCTTGACTTTGGCGGTGATTCGGCGGAGCATTCGCTCCATTGAGGTAGGGGGATGAATCTTTATGCTCATCCCGTCATCCCCCGCGATTTGTAGGCCGGATGGGAGCCGAGAGGGGTGTATTTGAGCGGGTTAGGGCAAAATCATGTTTTGGGGAGAGTTCACCCAATCTATGCATTTGAGCCGCGATTCTACGTTTTGATGGCCTAGAATCATGCTAGGGGTCCCCAAGGGTCTTCCCCTTTGATTTCCCTCTCTCTTACGGAGGTATGGGGGCGTGGTTGGAATTTTTGGGCGTTTCACGCCGTTTCACTATCGGACCGGTGTGACGGTCCTTCCAGTGACCGTCACACCATGTGACGCACCCAGGTGGGTGTGTTACATCCATGTTTTAGCCAGCTGGGGGTCTGTGGGATGTGACGGTCCCATGATAGACCGTCAGGGCGTTGTGACGTGCCTAGGTTGGACCGTCAGGGACGATCAGATCGTTGGCTTTCGACCGTTGGTTTTGACCGTTGGGGGTCAAGGCCTGTGACGCACCATGCCTGGCGCGTCATAGCCTTGTAACGCCCCTGTGTGGGTGCGTTAGAGCAGATGAATCCATCTCCCCTGATGCGCCAGTGTTGGTCCATTAGGTGCTGTGACGCCCCTAAGTGGGTGCATTAGAGCCTATTTTTTTCTTTGGCTTGTGACACTCCAGGGTTTGGACCGTCAGAGTGTTGTGGCGCTCCAGTGTAGGTGCGTCACAGCCTATGACGGCCCAAGGTTGGACCGTCAGGCTCTGTGCTGCACCGTGCATGTGCGGTCCCATTTCTTTGACGGTGGTTTTTGTGAGTCAGTCCTTACTTCAAGTGACCTATCCACTAGTCGTAGCTTCTTGCGCACGTGAGTGCGGACCCACCTGGGAGTGGTGGAGAGCGAGACCCGGTGAGAGGCGGTTTTTAGGCTCGTTTCCGTGGGGCCCCTTGCCTTTGCCACTAGAGTCCGGTGGGGGGGAAAATCAGCTAGAGAACCCGACCTAGAGCAGATGGTCTGTGTGTGCACACGTAGTTGGGGGCTTAGGACACATGCTGACGAGCGTGACCCTAGCTAGTCCTTGTTGTGGTACTTGTTGCGTGTCTGAGTCTCACGCCCGGGGCGTTGTAGCTAGACACTTATGATGCGGTGTAAGACGTCAGGGGATGCATCCGGTCGTTCTTCTAGTGGGTAGTGCTCCTATTCACTGGCAGGTGTGGACTCGAGTTTCGTTGGACCGAGGTTCGGTAGTACGTACTGTTAGAGTAGACGGCTTTTCTGCTTATTTACTTTAGCTTGTTGGTTCTACCATACTCCTATTAGGTAGGGTTGCTTTTCTGCTTTCTTGCTTTCCTGCCTTGGTTTCTGCGCGAGGTGGGGATTTGCGGGATACCTACTGGGCCAATGAAATGAGGCTCACCCCTACTTTTCAGGTGAGGCGGTGTCTTCAAGAGGTGCGGCCGAGTTTCAGCGTGGTTCTTCTAGCCAGGGTTAGTCGCCAGTCTGCCAGAGCCGGGGGAAGCCCCATGTAGTTGTACGCCGGGGGATGCCCCGTGTAGTTGTACTTTTCTTTCTATTGACTGTACTTTCATTTGGACATGAGATACACTGGACCTTGTAGCATTTTAATTTATTTATATTATTCTGTGCATTTTATTTTAGATCATTATGCTATCTCTACGGTTGTTTCAGCTTCTCTTGTACTCCTACACCATTCCTTTCTACCCTTCCGGGTCTTCGGGCTCGTGGGTTGGCGGGCCGAGATTCGAGACGCGCCGGTTCCTTTCCGGCACTCAGATCTCGGGTCGTCACAGCTGGTATCAGAGCCAAGTTGTGGAGGTACATCAGAACTTGAAACGAATTGTGGTGGTCCAGAAGGTCCAGGAATGTCCGGTACAGTCGGCGACTGGCTTAGGGCCGTGTGTTTTATTGATTTGTGGTTGTTTTCCTTGATGCCAGGTGTGTTATGGCGCCATGGAGGAGGGCTCGTCCCTAGCAGGGAGAGTCTAGTGATGGTCCAGAGGAGCAGAGTAGGGCTTCAGTTTCTGAGGGTATAGCTGGAGGTGCGAGAGCTCCAAGGATGGACGATTTCTTCCGAGGTATGTTTGAGTATGTGCTTCAGCGGCAGCCGGGAGGTCAGCAGCAGGGAGATCACCAATAGCAGGGTGGCGATGCTGGTGAGGATCGGGCTCGTGGTGGTCATGGTCGTGTGCAGAAGGAGTTCTTGCTGTTTCAGCCTCCTTCCTTCAGCGGGCAGCCAGATCCTGAGGTGGCCAGAGAGTGGCTAGATGATGTGCAACAGATTTTCAGTGCGATGGAGTGTCCTGAGAGGAGCAGGTAGCGTTGGCTACTCATCATCTTCAGGGAGCGGCCTATACTTGGTGGACGTCAGAGTGGGGTTCAGTGTTCTGGTCTCGTCCTCTTCGACAGATTGCGTGGCAGGAGTTCGTCACGGCTTTCGAGTGTGCCTTCTGTCCGTATTTTGTCAGGTCGCAGAGGTTGCGTGAGTTTATGGAGCTGACTCAGGGTGACATGATGGTGATGCAGTACCATGCCAGGTTTATCGAGTTGGGCCGTTATGCTCCTCATATTATGGAAGATGAGGAGGTGAAGACCGATCAGTTTGTGGGTGGTCTGAGGCTAGAGTTAAGGCATCATCTTCTTGCGTCAGGTTTGACCACTTTGGATGCGGCTTGTAAGGTAGCAGCGACGCTGGAGAGAGACTTGTAGAAGGTTAGAGGGCAGGGCAGTGCCAGTCAGGTGCAGGCAGAGTTTAGCCAGCCGACGGGGATGCAGCAACAGAGTACCGTCCAGCTCTCAGCAAGTGGATCAGTGGCGACGCAGTCTGTGGCTCCTGCGCTAGGGTCGTCATCCTTTAAATCAAAGCTTAAGAAGTTGGTTAAGGAAGCTGGTTTTAGCAAGAGGCATCAGGATCGTAAGGAGTCGAAGTAGGAGTCGATGGGCAGTGTTCAGCAGCCGGTGGCTTTTCAGCGTCAGGGTTCGATGACTGGTTCGCGGGGCGGTTGTCCTAAGTGCGGTAGTTCTCATCCGGGAAGACCGTGTTCAGTGCCCGTGATTTGCTTTAGGTGCGATCAGCCAGGGCACATGGCACGTGACTGTCCGTAGAGACCGAGCCAGCCGCACGAGTTTCAGCAATAGCAGTAGTTTCAGCCCCAGCCGTTGTTATCACATCCGCATCAGTACCAGCAGCAGGGACAGTTTCCTCAGTTGTCACGGTCAGCTACTATAGGGAGGCAGATATCCTGAGGCAGAGTGACTCACATGACCAAGGCAGAGGCTGAGGCGTCGCAGTTGGTGGAAGGTACTCTTTCGATTTTGGGTTGTATGGCTCTTGTTTTGTTTGATTCAGGTGCTTCTCATTCGTTCATCTCGGAGGATTTTGCTCAAAGTGTGGAGGGCCTAGTAACCGAGGTGTCCTGTGACTTGGTGGTAGAGTTGCCTACCGGTGACTTCATGATCACCCCGTACTGCTTTGAGAAGGTACCTGTGTGGGTGGAAGGGCGAAACTTGCCGGCTAGACTCTACGCGTTACCGCTTCAGGACTTCGATGTGATTTTGGGCATGGATTGGCTCGAGACTCATCATGCCTTGGTGGATTGTGGCTTGAAGAAGATCTACTTCCGAGAGCTTCGTGGACCCACCTTTTATTTCCAAGGTATTTGGTCTTCCTCTTCCTGCTTGCTTATTTCGACTATCCGTTCGCGTCGCTTGCTTGATGCGGGTTGTCAGGGCTTTCTCGCATCCGTGGTTTTGAGTGATCGGCAGTGTCTTGAGGTAGAGGACATTCCTGTCGTGTGCAAGTTTCTCGATATTTTTCTCGAGGAGCTACCAGGGTTGCCACCACAGCGAGAGATTGATTTCGTGATTGAGGTGGTGCAGGTTACGTCGCCTATGTCGAAGGCCCCTTATCGGATGGCGCCTGTAGAGTTGCGAGAGCTGAAGGCACAGTTGCAGGAGTTGCTGGCCAAGGGGTATATTCGTCCTAGTTATTCCCCGTCGGGTGCGCCGGTGTTGTTTGTGAAGAAGAAGGATGGTAGTTTGTGGCTGTGCATCGACTACCGCCAGTTGAACCAGGTGACTGTTAAGAACAAGTATCCGTTACATCGGATTGATGACTTGTTCGATCAGCTTTAGTCGGCCCGAGTGTTTTCGAGGATCAATTTGAGATCGGGCTATTACCAGCTGCGGATTTGAGAGTCGGACGTGGAGAAGACGGCGTTTCGGTCGAGGTATGGGCATTATGAGTTCTTGGTGATGCCGTTCGGGCTCACCAATGCCCCCGCAGCGTTCATGGATTTGATGCATAGGGTGTTCCATCCGTATCTAGACCAGTTCGTGGTCGTGTTTGTAGACGATATCCTTGTGTATTCGCGGTCTACTGAGGAGCATGTGCACCATTTGAGGGCGATGTTGCAGATCCTGCGCGATCACCAGTTGTATGTCAAGTTCAGCAAGTGCGAGTTCTGGCACTGAGAGGTGTACTTTCTAGGGCATGTTATTTCTGGTGATGGTGTTTTCGTGGACTCGGCCAAGGTCGAGGCTGTGGTGCAGTGGCTGAGGCCGAGTTCTATCACGGAGATTCAGAGTTTCTTGGGGCTCGCAGGCTATTATCGGCGGTTTATTCAGAATTTTTCTCGTATTGCAGCCCCGATGACCAGGCTTACGCGGAAGGAGGTGTCATTCGTCTAGACAGAGGAGTGTGAGCGGAGCTTCATGGAGCTGAAGAGATTGCTTACCATTGCTATGATTTTGGTGTTGCCATCTGGCTCGGGTGGTTTCGTGTTGTGCACGGATGCTTCCGGGGTAGGTCTTGGTGCTGTGTTGATGCAGCATGGGAGAGTGGTGGCATATACGTCTCGACAGTTGAAGCTACATGAGGTGAACTACCCTGTTCATGATCTTGAGTTGGCGGCGGTGATTTTCACACTGAAGATCTGGAGGCATTATTTGTACGGCGAGAAGTTTGAGCTTGTCACTGACCATCAGAGTTTGAGGTATGTGTTCACGCAGAAGGACCTTAACCTCAGGCAGAGGAGGTGGATGGAGTATATGAAGGATTATGATTTCACTCTGTCTTATCAGCCTGGCAAGATGAACGTCGTGGCTGTTGCTCTGAGTAGGAGAGTAACGGTCAGTCGGATGTTGTTGAGGAAGTGGAGGCTTTGGGAGCAGGTTTCGGCCATGACTTTTAGGCTCAAGGTCCCTCAGGACCAGGGTTCGGCTGTCCTTGCGAGTCTGACTGTCACACCCGCGGTGCGTCGACAAGTGACTGAGGCTCAGCGAGCGGACCCCGAGCTACCTCGTATTCTGTCGATGGACAAGGTGGTGTTTGGTGAGGATGGAGCTGTGAGGTTCAGAGGTAGGTTGTACGTGCCAGCCGAGAAGTAGGTGCGCATACGGTATTGCGTGAGGCTCATGGGAGTCGGTATGCCGTGCGCCCCGGATCGGCTAAGATGTACCAGAACCTGAAGAGGCAGTTTTGGTGCCCTGGCATGAAGAGAGACGTGTCGGAATTTGTGGCCAGGTGTTTGACCTGTCTGCAAGTGAAGGCTGAGCACCAGCGACTGGGGGGCACACTTCAGCCCTTGGATGTTCCTGCGTGGAAGTGGGACCATGTGACCACTGATTTCATGGTTGGGTTGCCGAGGACATCCAGCGGGGAGGATAGTATCTGGTTGCTAGTGGATAGACTGACGAAAACGGCGCGGTTGCTGCTGGTCAAGGTCAGTTGGAGCGTGCATCGTTTGGCTCGTTTGTACGTGGAGCGAATCGTCTCATTTCATGGAGTTCCCATCTCCATTGTGTCTGATCGTGATCCCCGCTTCACTTCTGGATTCTGGAGGAGCTTCCAGAAGGCTCTAGGCACCGAGTTGGCATTCAACTCGGCCTATCATCCTCAGTCGGACGGTCAGTCTGAGCGGACCATCCAGACTCTGGAGGATATGTTGCGAGCGTGTTGCTTAGAATGGCAGGGGAGTTGGACCCACCATCTACCATTAGTGGAGTTTGCCTATAACAACAGCTATCATTTGAGCATTGGTATGGCTCCCGATGAGGCGTTGTATGGGCGACCTTGTCAGACTCCGCTTGATTGGTTCGAGGTGGGCGAGCATGTCCTGACCAGACCAGATTTGGTGCAACAGTGTGTTGAGGTGGTGCATCTCGTTCGGCAGAAGATGTTGACAGCTCAGAGCCGGCAGAATAGTTATGCCGATCGGAGGAGGTGACCTCTCAGCTTTGCTGTGGGAGATTGAGTTTTCTTGAGAGTTTCTCCCATGAAGGGTGTGATGCATTTCGGTAGGCACGGGAAGCTGAGTCCCCCCTACATTGGTCCCTTTCCAATCGTTGAGCGTGTTGGGGAAGTTGCTTATCAGCTGTAGCTACCTCCGGAGCTTTCCGCCGTGCACGATCTGTGCTACGTGTCGATGCTTTGGAAGTATATGCTATTGTGTCCCTGTCGTTTTGATGATAGCAAACACTATAAGTCATCATTTGTTTGTGTCTGTATATGAATGCTTGATTGAGCATCTCGTGAGTGTTATTCCATTTGTGTCTACATATGAATGCTTGATTGAGCATCTCTTGAGTGTCATTCCATTAAAACAGGCTGTGTGCATTTTCGGTGCATTTCATAACTTTGTTTCACTGTGGCCATCAGTCAATGGATGTCTAGACTCATGCATTTCATAACTATGCTCAGGCTAAGTCTGTATAGAGCCTTAAGTCTGTACAGAGCCTTGTTCAGCGTGTGCTAAGCATTTCCAAAGTCTATACATCGTGTTTCACTCACGTTCATCTTTGTTCAAAGTCTGTACAACGTTTTGGCTAGAATGCAGCGTCTCATGTTAAGTCTGTACATCATGCATTAGTGCATTAACAAGTCTATACATCGTGCATGCATCGCCTCTCAAGTCTGT
Organism: Amorphophallus konjac; assembly: GCA_022559845.1. NCBI lineage: Eukaryota > Viridiplantae > Streptophyta > Magnoliopsida > Alismatales > Araceae > Amorphophallus > Amorphophallus konjac. Next base: position 95,397,789 of record CM040125.1, read on the forward strand.
ACAGGTTCTGCCTAGAATGCATTCACTAAAGTCTATACATTCGTCTCTAAGGCAAAGTCTATACATCGCATGCATTGCACACTGCAAGTCTGTACAGGCAAAGTCTGTACATCCGACCGTCTCATTCAGCATCTCACTCTTTCAAGTCTATACATTGCTTATCTTTACCTACGTTCAGACACCAAGTCTATACATTGCTCACAGCACACACTAAGTCTGCACATCGTCCCCTTGCTTCAAGTCTGTACATTGGCCAAGTCTACACATCGCCGTGTTCACTTGTTTCAAGTCTGCACATTGGTTCAGGCTTTCCAAGTCTGTACATTGGCTCTCAAGCTTTCCAAGTCTGTACATTGGCCCTCAAGCTTTCCAAGTCTGTATATTGGCCTTCAAACTTTCCAAGTCTGTACATTGGCCTTCAAGCTTTCCAAGTCTGTACATTGGTTCAGGCTTTCCAAGTCTATACATTGGCCTTCAAGCTTTCCAAGTCTGTACATTGGCCTTCAAGCTTTCCAAGTCTGTACATTGGCCAAGTGTCTTGTGCTTTGAAGCTTTATCAAGTCTATACATTCGTTTATCAAAGTCTACACATTGCATCGTGTTTCAAAGTCTATACATCGCTGTGCATTCCTTGATTTCAAAGTCTGTACATTCTGGTTGCATCATAGCAAGTCTGCACATCCCGCTTGCACTAAGTCTGTACATGGTCCTGGCGCTCGCAAGTCTGTACATTGATTTGGCGCTCGCAAAGTCTATACACCGGCTTGGCGCTCACAGAGTCTTGTTGCGTCTATGTGCTAGTCCATGTATTGTCAAGTCTATACAGCGTCTCTTAGCGTCTTGTGCATTCAGCATAGAAAGTCTGTACATTCGTTGACAGACTCATGCATAAATAGTAAGACAAAGTCTGTACATTCGGTGACAGCTTGTCTAAGCATCTCATGCAATCAATGTGCATACTTTCATTCTGTTTGTGCATCTCCTTCAGAAGTCTGTACAATCCTTTGAGCATTCAAGTCTATACACTCTTGTGTCTGCATTGCATACACTTCAAGTCTACACACTGGTTGCCTACATCTCATGTAGTTAAAGTATGTACACTCGTGAATGTAATGTCTGTACATTCATTCTCGCTGTATACACTTTCTCATATGTGCACACTTCAATTGATGCATCAAGTCTGTACAAGCTCAGCTCATTCATCAAAGTGACTCGATGTATATACTTTCTCATATTCTTTCTTGTTAGATAAATTAACTTGCACTGATAGTTAATCTGTTCTGACAGGACTGCTGATTCGAGGAGTTTAATGATGCACGTGATCCAAGAATAGGAGATGGCCCTGATCGTGCCACGTGGACTGAACCTTCTGAGCGGGAATCGTCGAGAGCACACGCCCTAGCTGCTTGTTGCTGCTATAAAAGGAAGGCTTCTTCCTTAGAAGAAGGCTGTTGTGAAAAAAGAGAAGCAGATAGAGAAAGAGAGTGATCGAGATAGAAGGAAAGAGCTGCAATAGTAGGAAAAGAAGAGACAGAGAGAGCCTGCGAAAGAGAAGAAAAAGAAGAGTGAGAAGAAGAGAGAGCTAGAGTAAAAGAAGCTTCAACTGAAGATCAGTTTCTACTAGACCGTGGATCAAATCCAGGCCAGCCAGCTCCTGCGAGAGCCACATTTTGATTTTATATTTCCAGCTTTTAGTTGCTGTATTTTCATTTATTGTTTTCTTTTCAAACTGAACATTGTTCTTCCGATTCTCTGGTTGGAGATCGGGTTCCTCCTGTGGACTCAGGAGAAGGGAGACTGTGTCTCCGGTCTACAAGTGACTGAGTATCGCTTGTGAGTTCCCTCTGGTTTCAGAGGAAGGGAGTCCTTGACTCCGGTTGCAGGTAGTGGTTGCTACCTGTGTGTTCCCTCCTGGTCTGGAGGAAGAGAGACCTAGTCTCTGGTCGCAAGTGGCTGGGAGTCACTTGTGGTTCCCTCTGGCTTTCATAGGAAGGGAGACTTGGGTCTCCGGTTGCTAGTGACTGTGTGTCACTAGTGGGTTCCCTCCGGTCTGGAGGAAGAGGGGAGGCTGTTCCCCTGGTCAAGCTGTGTGGCAGCAACTTGTTTGCAGACTGAGTCTGCTTTCTAGCTGATTGCTAGTGGAAGCCTCACTCCGGTTGGGAGTGAGGGGTGGACGTAGGTCTGTGGACCGAACCACCTAAAAAATCCCTTGTGCAGTGGTTTGTTTGATTGCTTGCTTCTGCAAGATGCATGCTAGGACTGTGATATGATTGATTATTCATGTCCTAGAGTTTAATTGGGTTTGCATCTTTTATGTTTGAGCAATTGTCCACTGATCTTTTGCTTATCATTTCATACGAATTTTAAATTGGTCAAAACTCTTTAGAAGATCCATTCACCCCCCCTCTGGATCTATGTTTATCTATCGCACCAAACTATCAATTGGTATCAGAGCGGTTCTCTGTCTGATCAGATCCAACGATCTGCAGAGGATCCTGTTGTCTTTGGTGCATTTCTGAATTTACTCTCTGCATCATTAATCTGCTTGTCGATTTAATCAATGGGTTCTCCACCGGTTTTCAATGGCTCTAATTTTAACTCATGGGTTAGCAGTCTACATAACTATGTGAATTTGATGGATCCGGATCTATGGAAGTTAATCTCACATGGTCCTCACAGACTGCCAAAGAAAGAGTCCAAATGGACTAACAGTCACAGATCAAGAAATGGAGAGAATCAGAAAGTTTTGAAATTAATGAAAGAAGCTATTGATAAGGCTCTACATTCCTTTTTCCATGACTGCAGGTCCGGTAAGGACATTCTGGATAAGCTGAAGCTAGCTCAGAGGAGAAATGAGGACAGTTGCCTGATGGCTGACAAGAGCAACCATGGCAGTGATCAAGATGAATCCGAAGATGCTGAAGAGGTAACCAATCCTTTCTCTAGTTACACTTTAGACGACTGGGAAGATGCCTATGCCAATCTGTTAGAATCCTATGAAAGACTAAAGAAGAAGAATAAAAAACTGATAAAGAAGCTAAAGAATCATGAGGATGCTAAATCTCAAGGTGAAAACCCTAAAATTCTAAAAATTGAAAATGACATATTTAGAAGATAGTTAACAGATTTTGATTCTATTAGTTCAGACTTATATCATTTGAAATCTAAAAAACAAACTCTTATGAAACAAACTGGATTACACAAAAAGGAGAATCAAGAGCTTGTTTGTGAAATTGCTGAACTAAAGGAAAGACTCAGCTCAACTGATGATGATCAGGCTCATAACGATGATGTTGTTCAAAATGAAGAACTGGTGAGAAACTTAGAGCTTGTCAACTCTGAATTGGAAAACATGAAATCTGAAATTGAAATACTCAAAAACAGCTCAAAGAATCTGAACACAAATCAAAAAATCTTGAAAAAGAAAATAGATTGATTTCTGAAAAATTAGAGTCTGATAGAGTAACAAATTCAGAGATTCAGAAAAATCTTGACAAACTTCAATCTGAAAAATAACAAGAAAAGTTTTATGAATGTCAGTTTTCTTCAGATGAATGGGTGCTTGATGATGAACTCCTAGAGCAGAACAGTAAACTGAAAGAGGAAATTAATAAGCTAAATCACCTAAACTCAGCAATGTCTGAGAGGCTAATCACTTTAGAAAAAGGGAAGAGTGTAAGCCTGGTGAGCTCTAGTGAGTTACTGAATGCTGAACATGAAATTACAAATCTGAAAAACATCAACCTAATATTGAGTGGGAATGTCACTTACTGTGAACAAAAGATAGCTAAATATGAGTTAACAATCACATCCCTTCAACAAGAAGTTGATGATCTTTATAAGTCCCTATCTGAAGCTGACAATGAAATAAAATTAAAACAGGAAGTTGAAAAACTCAAAATTCTGAATGATGCCTTGCATCAACAAGTCATTTCCTGTGAAACAGATCTGTCCAAATATGAAGCTAATATTTGTGGCTTAAATTCTGAAATTTAAGATTTGGAAAACTCCTTGTCAAAATTTGTCAAGGGAAAGGACAATCTGAAGAAGCTTCTGGGAAAGAGTGATAACTCTCAGAGAGAGGGGCTGGGTTACAGTTCAACAAACAAAAGGATCAATAGCAATAAAACTTCAACTGTGTTTGTAAAAGCTTCTGATCAAAACACAACTGCTAGTTCTTCTGTTTTTCAATTTACTGCACAAAAACCCACTGTCAGTCCCAAAACTGTAGGACAAACTCAAAAATTAAAAAAGGATGAAAACCCACAGAAAAAGGACAAAACTACTCCAGTTGGTACAAAGACTGCTGCACACAATTCACATGACCTCTCAAACACTCATACTAAAAAGGGGTCGTGCTATTATTGTGGGAAAGTAGGTCACATAATGGAAGATTGCAGATTAATGCTAAAAGATGAGCATGGTAGTGAAACATCACATTCTAGAAATTCTTTTGATAGAAACCATGCTGCTAGGAAGCCTGATGCTTCATGTTATTATTGTGGGAAGCATGGTCATCTCATGAGTGAATGTTTTATCATGAAAGAAGACAATAAACTGCATGCCAGGTTTTCCATTCATTTTCATGGTCCATATAGATCTAAACACAATTCTAGTCAGCACATTGTGTGCTTCAACTGTAATAAGCCTGGGCACAGGGCTGCTGAGTGCTGGTTTAGATCCACTTGGAGTAAAAATGATTTTAAAAGTAAGCAAATCAGATGCTTCGAATGTGAGAAAAATGGGCATACAGTCAAGGACTGTTGGTATGTTCAAAAGAATTCTGTTAACCCCCATTTTGTCAAATTCCCTGCAAAACCATTTGTGAAAATTTCATGCTATAACTGTGGGAAGCCGGGCCATAGATCTGCTGAATGTTGGCTGAGTAAGAACAAGCATCAAACTGTTCATGCATATAACAGAAAATCTTATGAACATGTTTATAAACATCATCATGCTGTTAATATGCATCATAAGAACCAAAAACTAGCCATTTCATGTAGATACTGTGGAAAATTTGGACATTCTATGGATGACTGTTCACTGATGAAATTTGATGATAATGTTGCTATGAAATTGTTTAGAACACCTGTTCGGGGTAAGGCAGGGCCCAAAGCTGCTTGGGTCCCTGCAGGATCAAAATGATCAATATTTTGCAGGTGTGCCTTGGATTGAACAAAGAGGGGTAAATAAACCAAGGCATTCAAGAATGAAGCCCCTAGGATTGCACTACTCAGGTCAGTTCTGAAAACTTGTCTTAAATTACATATCTGAAATTGTGAATCTTGGATAACTGCATATTTGGTATGAACTGTCCATGCATAATTGTCATACTTTTTTGCATATCATGATTCATGCATACATGCTCCTTTATTTGTTTGACACTTGCATTGAGCTTCATGGAATTACTTGTTTGCACTTTGAGCTGTGTGTGCATATATGTGAATTGCATATACATACATTAGACATACAGTCATTGAAAATCTGATGCAAGTAGGACTGTCAATATTGCACTGTCATTCATGACCACTATGGTATATTAAATGGTAAGCTACCAAAGGGCAGGGAAATCTGTCTGGAGGTTCTTTGTCACGCCCTGATCGCGGAAGATTTCCCGGAGGCGTGACGCATCTATATAGATCGTGTCAATCATGTAAATATCAGAGTGCGCAAATAACTAAGATTTAACTCAAAATTTAATATAAATAGTACGAGCTGACAATTGTCACAATTAATCAAAGGACAATTACATGTGTTCCCAGAGTCCAACGACTAGGCTTCAAATCTTGAGCAGTTCTAATCAAGTTGACTAATACAAATGACATAGATGAATTGATACAACTGACATAAGTGAACTAATACAATAACAAAAAGGACATGACAATTTGATAACTTCACTCTAACACTCATCACTCAGTCTCATTCCCTTCCGAGTGTCGGTTGGCATCCAAATTACCTGAAAATATTAGAAAATAACTAGATGAGCGAATCGCTCAGTAGGAATTATATCTCAAGATTTAACAGGCTTAAAGTGGTTTACAAGTTCAATTAATGTCAGTAAAACTATGCATGTAGATGAGTAGATATCAAGGATTGTAAAAATTGACAAGAGCAGTGAAGGAATAACAAGTGAGAGTATAAGGATTCCAACTTCAATGCAGCAATAGCAAGAGATTCAAGCAAGTAATAACTGGAATTAACGAAATCTTTCCAAGAGAGTAAGAACTCATGTCAAGCAAGTAATAGAAAGTAATATAAATTCAAGCATGTAAAATTAGAATTGGCTATTTATCAATTTCATTCAAGCAAAACTTTACCCTTCTGTGAGTCTCAAGTCAAATCAATCAAGTAATATCACGAGAATGAGTGAATGTCTAAAGCCTAGCAAGCAAGTACTCCGGTGCAATGCCAAACACCGTGGTCAATAAACTCCCATGGGCACAAGTACCTTCGGGTGCTCCCCCCAGGACCAGACCGGGCCCTATATGCACAGCATTTATCATGTTTGTTGACATCCACTCTTATTTATAGCCAATATCGAATTTCAAGGTTTGACCAGTATGATATATAAGGTGGAATTATGGAATGGAGTCCAAGGGCGCATTTATGTGTAGGGATGAACTAGGAGTGGAAACCAGTAACGTTTGATACACGAAAAAAACTAGATAAGAGAGGTGCCTTATGGGCCACCTGACAATTTTTAGAAACGACACCCTCACTGTGGGATGCCCTTCCTGGGAACAATACAGGGTTTAGAGGACCCTATCAGGAGTTAAATATCACTTCTCAGGCTGCCATCTATCAGTGGAGATGGCAAAAGAGAAGGCCTAACGATCAGGTTAACGTAATGAGCCGGCTGTGTCAACTCAGTAGTTCATCGCGTCAACCCTGCAGTTCATCGCGTCAACCCTGCGAACAGGCTGGGTCGACCTTGTGAACAGGCAGGGTCGACTCTGCAGTTCATCGCGTCAACGCGGTGAACAGGCAGGGTCGACCCTGTCGACAGGCAGGGTCGACTCTGCCGTTCACTGCGTCAACGCAGTGAATAGGCAGCGTCGACCCTGTCAACAGGCAGGGTCGACTCTGCCGTTCACTACGTCAACACAGTGAACAGGCAACGTCGACAGGCAGGGTCGACTCTGCCGTTCACTGCGTCAACGCAGTGAACAGGCATCGTCGACCCTGTCAACAGGCAGGGTCGACTCTGCCAACAGGCAGGGTCGACCCTGTCAATAGGCAGGGTCGATACTTTCTTTTGTTCCCCAGTTTTCATGCCCTTCCAATCCTCCTTTCACTCTGAGTTCTTCACAAAAGTTCTTCTTCTCTTGTAGATATAGATTTTCTTCTTCTACCACATCCTCCAATTCTTCTTAGTTTTTAAGTTATAATTAATTTTCTACGGTTTTATTTTTTACTCAGTAACTGTTCACCTGCGCCTATAGATCTCATTTTTTTCATATTTTTCACCTTCTTCCTCTCATTTTCTCTCTCTGCACTCTTCATAAAACTTCTTCCTAACCTTCCAATCTATGACTTTCTCTTCTTTCACATATTCTCATTCTCTCTAGATTTTTCGTTATTCTCCTTCTTAGAACCCCCTATTTTCAATATCATTTCATTGTACTTTCAACTTGGTCTTTTTCCACATTTTTCATCCTCTTGACTACAATTTCTTCTTTCACTATTTTCAGGCTTTAGTTTCTCTCATATAACATCTTTAACATGGTGGTTTTAGTTTCACAGAAATTGATATAATGACAGGCCCTTTACTAAAGCATGAACTATATCAAATATAGATATTAGCTAATACATGCTAATCGTCCTAGATTTAAGCTAACACATGCTAATTATTCTAGGTATGAGACTAATACTTGCTAATACTTACTAATTATTCTGGGTATAAGGCTAATACATGCTAATTATCTTAGGTATAAAGTTAATACATGCTAATCATCTCAAGTATGAAGCTAATGCATGCTAATCAGCTTAGGTATGAAGCTAATACATGCTAATCATCCTAGATTTAAATTAACACATGCTAATTATTCTAGGTATGAGACTAATACTTGTTAATACTTGCTAATTATTCTGGGTATAAGGCTAATACATGCTAATCGGCTTAGGTATGAAGCTAATACATGCTAATCATCTCAAGTATGAAGCTAATGCATGCTAATCGGCTTAGGTATGAAGCTAATACATGCTAATCATCCTAGATTTAAATTAACACATGCTAATTATTCTAGGTATGAGACTAATACTTGTTAATACTTGCTAATTATTCTGGGTATAAGGCTAATACATGCTAATCGGCTTAGGTATGAAGCTAATACATGCTAATCATCTCAAGTATGAAGCTAATGCATGCTAATCGGCTTAGGTATGAAGCTAATACATGCTTCATCTCAAGTATGAAGCTAATGCATGCTAATCGGCTTAGATATGAAGCTAATACATGCTAATCATCCTAGATTTAAATTAACACATACTAATTAAACACTATATATCGCATGAAAATGAGCCTAAGACTAAATGCCTAGACTAATCATCCTAGATTAGTTATTAGTTTAGTTAAAAGTTGAGAACACCTACAAAACATGATGTGTAACTACAAAATACCGCATGGAGATGAGACTAATCACTAATTTTACATGTTAATATAACCTAGATTAGCTATGATTTGGTTAAAGCTCGAGATCACCTACCTCTGTGTGGTGGCAGAAAGGGCACAGGTGGAAGAAGAAGGGAAGAAGATCAGCTCCTTCCCTCCTCTACAATGCTTCAGAGAATGCTCCCACGTTCTCTGCAGCAAGGCTTCGAATGTCAGAGAAGGTAAGAGTCGCTGCCTCAATAGAGGGGTATAATATAGGGATTTTAGGATTATTTGTAGGCAGGAGGGGAACCAGATCTGAAATAATAGCATCCCATAGTGCGATGCCAACTCAAATAGGCTGTTCGTGTCCTTTTACGGAGTGCTGTAAGTTGGGGTGCACTATTCATAAGTTAAGATTCCAAGTTAAACTTCAAAGATTTTTATCTTTAAAAATTGATGGAGTTAGTTTATGAAATTTCCTAGATAAGATCCTTATATTTTTCTCTATTTTTACATATAATTTTTGTTGAAACATTCTTTTTAAATATAAAGTGGTACTATTCATGACACTATTCACGTTAGGAAATAATGGTGCTTTTACGAGAGATAGAGATAATGTTTGGACAGCTAATCCATGGCCCATCTGTCTATAACATATAATTATTTGGCAAAAAACGTAAATGGGTTAGGAAATAATGGTGCTTTTACGAGAGATAGAGATAATGTTTGGACAGCTAATCCATGGCCCATCTGTCTATAACATATAATTATTTGGCAAAAAATGTAAATGGCGGATGTTAGGATTTGAACCCTAGTCATTGGGTTGAAAGGTAAGTTACTTAACCAACTACACTAGGAAGCCACTTGTTAAATGAATAACCTTTACATATGATAACTTCGTGTTCCGCTTCTTACATAAACTTCCTAAAGAGTTTATTTAATATTTTTTTATTTGGCAAATATTAATAATAATAATAAAAAAAAAATTTAAGGGGTGCTACACCCTCCCCTACTTAAAAGAATTTGGTCCCAAAATTCAATTGTATAAGGGTAAATTCAACTACATAAGGATACTGTAGAAAGTATAAGATACTTGCCGACTAAAATAGTTCTGGGTATCTTCTCTTCATAGATTCCTCGATCTCCCAAGTTGCTTCTAGCTCCGAGCATCGATTCCATTGGATTTTTACCATAGGGATCGTCTTGCTCCTTAGAACTCGAACTTCACGGTCGAGGATCCGCATCGGCCTTTGCTCATAAGTAAGATCCCTTTGAATCACTAATTCAGCATGATTGATGATGTGAGAAGGGTCGTGCACATATTTCTTCAGCATAGATATATGAAATACATTGTGCACTTCCGAGAGTTGAGGAGGTAAGGCAATGCGGTAAGCCACCTCGCCCACTCTTTCCAATACTTCAAATGGACCGATAAACCTTGGTGTAAGCTTGCCCTTAACATCGAATCTTCTAATACCTCGGCCGGGAGATACCATGAGAAATACATGGTCACCCGCTTGAAATTCCAAATCTCTCCTTCTGTTATCAGCATAAGATTTTTGACTGCACTGAGCTACCTTGAGTCTCTCTCTGATAAGGTGTATCTTCTCAGTCGAATCTCTAACCATATATGGGCCTAGAATTTATCTTTCACCGACTTCTTCCCAGCATATTGGAGAACGAAAACTCCTGCCATAAAGCGCCTCGAAAGGAGCCATTTGAATACTAGCTTGATAGCTGTTATTATATGCAAATTCGGCTAGTGGCAAGTGGTCATGCCAGCTCCCGCCGAAATCTATAATCCATGCCCTTAACATATCTTCAACAACCTGATTTGTCCTTTCAGTCTGACCATCTGTCTGGGGATGGAAAGCAGTGCTGAAATTAAGTTTCGTCCAAGAGTGTTGTAGACCCTTCCAAAAATGAGAGGTGAAGCGTGGGTCTCGGTCAGATACGATCGAGACGGGAACTCCATGCAATCTAACCATCTCCTTAATATACAGGGAAGCAAGTACGTCAACTGACCATCGACTTTTGATGGGTAAGAAATGGGCCGATTTAGTTAACCGGTCGATAAGTACCCAAATTCCATCATATCCGCCCCTAGACTTGGGCAAACCCATGATAAAGTCCATGCCAATGTCTTCCCACTTCCACCTGGGAATATCCAGCGGATGTAGCTTTCCGGCAGGTTTTTGATGTTTCGCCTTCACTTGTTGGCATGTGAGGCAATGAGACACAAAGTCTGCTACCTCCCTTTTCATGTTAGACCACCAGAAAGTTCTTTTCATGTCTTGGTACATCTTAGTGGCTCCAGGGTGGATTGTGTACCTCGATCTATGAGCTTCTTCAAGAATCTTCTTCTTCAATTCGGGACAGTCGGGCACACATGTCCATTCATGAAATAGTAATCTGCCATCAGGTGCCAGCTTGAAATCCAGTCTCTCGTCCAGCTTGCTCTTTATCTCCACTAGCGAGGGATCATCTTCATGTAACTTCTTAATTTCAGGTAGCAAATCTGGATGTAGGCTCATATGAGATAGAATAATACACATGTTCTTCTCATCTGTGCTGATATCAAGCTCAGAGAATTTCTCCAGCAGTTTCCATTCTTGTATCATGCAGTTGGCCAATACTGTTCTCGGCTTTCGACTAAGGGCATCGGCTACGGAATTACCCTTACCAGGATGGTACTGTATAGTGAAGTCGAAATCCTTGAGATACTCGAGCCAACGCCTTTGCCGCATGTTCAGCTCCTTTTGGGAGAATAAGTACTTGCGGCTTTTATGATCGGAGTACACAGTGAATTGTTCTCCGTAGAGATAGTGCCTCCAGATCTTTAAAGCGAATACTACTGCGGCCAGTTCTAAGTCGTGAACTGGATAGTTCTCTTCATGTTTCTTCAATTGTCGGGAAGAGTATGCAATGGCTCTCCCATTCTGCATCAATACACATCCGAGGCCAATATCAGAAGCATCGATATATACCTCGTATTTTTCTCCTTCCATTGGTAATGATAAGACTGGAGCAGTGGTCAAGAGATCCTTCAAAGTTTGAAAACTCTTTTCACAGTCTTCCTTCCACTCATAAGGCACTTCCTTGCGGGTTAACCTAGTCAGGGGAACAGCAATTTTGGAGAAGTCCTTTATAAAATACCGGTAGTAACCAGCTAGACCCAAGAAGCTCCGAATCTCAGTTACATTTATGGGTCGTTCCCAGTTCTTCACGGCTTCGACCTTTGATGGGTCAACAGCAATTCCGTTCTTCGAAATGATATGGCCTAAGAAGGATACTTCCTCGAGCCAAAACTCGCATTTGCTGAATTTGGCATATAGCTTGTTTCCCCTTAATATCTGCAATGCCTTCTTGAGGTGTTCTTCATGATCCTCTTCGGTCTTTGAATAGATCAGAATATCATCAATAAAGACCATAATAAATTGGTCTAAATAGGGCCTGAATATGCTGTTCATTAACTGCATAAAAGCTGCGGGGGCATTTGTTAGTCCGAAAGGCATAACAGTAAATTCGTAATGTCCATACCTACTTCAGAATGCAATTTTATGAATATCTTCTTCTTTGATCTTCAATTGGTGGTAACCAGAACGAAGATCAATCTTGGAGAAATATAAAGCTCCAGATAGTTGATCGAACAGCTCATCAATCCTTGGCAGTGGATACTTGTTCTTGATTGTAAGGTGATTTAGCTGTCGATAATCTATGCATAATCTCATCGATCCGTCCTTCTTTTTGACGAATAGCACGGGTGCTCCCCATGGGGAAGTACTCGGCCTGATGAAACCCTTGTTCAATAACTCCATTAGCTGCTCTTTTAGTTCCTTCAGCTCAGCAGGGGCCATTCTGTATGGTGCCCTGGAAATAGGACGAGCACCAGGGACAATGTCGATTGTGAACGACACTTCCCTTTCCGAGGGTAAGCCGGTTAAATCTTCTGGAAAAATATCGGGAAAATCCTGAATTACACGGATGTCTTCAAGTTTAACCTTCTCGACTTCCGTGGCAGTCACGAATGCTATGAAAGTCATGCATCCCTTATTCATAAGTTTACTAGCTCGGAGTGCTGATATAAGAAGTGATTTACTCCGAGGGCTATTGTAAACTACCTCTGGGAAATCTACGAAAGTTACCTTGCCATGCCGGCAGTCTACAGTTGCTTGGTATGTGGATAGCCAGTCAGCACCTAGTATGACATCATAACCCTTTATATCTAGGCATATTAGGTCAGCAGGTAAATTATTTCCCTTAATCATCACTTCACAGTTTGGATAGTGATAAGTGCTATCAGACTCATTCCCAAGAGGTGTAGATATGACCAAATCTAACAGTTCATGTTTCTTAGAAAATGAAGCAGCAAAGTTCTTGGAAACGAATGAATGAGTTGCTCCGGTATCGAATAAAACTTCAGCAGTTTTTGAACAAATAGTGAGAATACCTTCCACAATTCCACCTTTAGTGGGTTCCGTCTCTTGGAGAGCTTGCAGACGGCCTTGTTTCTTTACCGGACGCTTCTCGTCTTTGGTGTCTTGTTCCTTCATCAGTGGGCAATCTGGGATTCGATGCTCTCGGCTCCCACATCGAAGACAAGCTCCTAACTTTCTCCAGCATTCCTCGGTCTTATGACCAGCTTTATCACAATACTTGCAAATCTCCTTTGATGGTGTGGTGGTGGAGAATGGCATGTCATTCTTTTGGAATTTCTTCGCCTTAGAGGGCTCCCCTCCCATGAAGAATCGCTTCTTGTTGAAGGATTGTTTGAATTTTTCCGCGCTTGTGACGGGTTCCTTCTTGTCTCTTCCTCAGATTCTCTCAGATAATTCAGTGGCGTCTTCCAACAGTTGAGCACGCCGAACCATCTCCGAATAGACTTGGATGTCCATCGGGGCAAGTTGTGTGATATAATGGGGCCGAAGCCCGTTGAGGAATCTTCTCGCCTTCATCTTTTCTATACACACCAAGTGGGGTGCATACCTAGACAATCTGAAGAACTGGGCCTCATACTCGGCCACTTTCAAGCCCCGTTGTTTTAGAACGGTGAATTCTATGGCCTTCTTTTCCTGGATATTATCGGAGAAGTACTTGTTGTTGAAATGCTCCGTGAATTCATCCCATGTAACATGGTATTCTGGTAGTGTTGCTTCTATGGATTCCCACCAGCATCGAGCGTCCCGCTCAAGTTGGAATACAGCCAGTAAAACTTTCTCCTCGTATGTGCATTGCATTACACGGAAGATTCGTTCCATCTCCTTTAGCTAATTCTCGGCATCCTCGGGGTCGGACGAACCTGTGAACCTTGGTGGGTTCATGTTACGGAAACTCCTGTGGAGGTCACCCGCTCCACGGTTAGCTCCGCCTTGGGCCACTTGCTGTAGTGCCTGTGTAAGGCCCTGCACGGTGCGCTGCATCTCGCGCCATTGTGCTCTTTCAGCAGCCATGATCCTACAAAATGTTTAGAGTGTTTAAGTAAGATAAGGGTCGGTTTTTACTTATAAGGGTAAAGTCATTAGAAATCTTAACCCATGGCTCTATCCATCTCACCAGGTAAGGTCTCCTTATATCCTTAGACTTCTCTAACCCTGGACTTAGGTTTTTACCTATCCTTGGACTCAAGTTTTTACTTAGATTTCAATTTCTAACCATTTATAATTTTTTTTCTAGTCCCCTAGGTTTGAAAACCTAGGCTCTGATACCACGAAGACTGTCACGCCCCGAGCGCAAAAGATTACCCGGAGGCGTGACGCGTCTATATAGATCGTGTCAATCATGTAAATATCAGAGTGCGCAAATAACTAAGATTTAACTCAAAATTTAATACAAATAGTACGAGCTGACAATTGTCACAATTAATCAAAGGACAATTACATGTGTTCCCAGAGTCCAACGACTAGGCTTCAAATCTTGAGCAGTTCTAATCAAGTTGACTAATACAAATGACATAGATGAATTGATACAACTGACATAAGTGAACTAATACAATAACAAAAAGGACATGACAATTTGATAACTTCACTCTAACACTCATCACTCAGTCTCATTCCCTTCCGAGTGTTGGTTGGCATCCAAATTACCTGAAAATATTAGAAAACAACTAGATGAGCGAATCGCTCAGTAGGAATTACATCTCAAGATTTAACAGGCTTTAAGTGGTTTACAAGTTCAATTAATGTCAGTAAAACTATGCATGTAGATGAGTAGATATCAAGGATTGTAAAAATCGACAAGAGCAGTGAAGGAATAACAAGTGAGAGTATAAGGATTCCAACTTCAATGCAGCAATAGCAAGAGATTCAAGCAAGTAATAACTGGAATTAACGAAATCTTTCCAAGAGAGTAAGAACTCATGTCAAGCAAGTAATAGAAAGTAATATAAATTCAAGCATGTAAAATTAGAATTGGCTATTTATCAATTTCATTCAAGCAAAACTTTACCCTTCTGCGGGTCTCAAGTCAAATCAATCAAGTAATATCACGAGAATGAGTGGAATGTCTAAAGCCTAGCAAGCAAGTACTCCGGTGCAATGCCCAACACCGTGGTCAATAAACTCCCATGGGTACAAGTACCTTCGGGTGCTCCCCCCAAGACCAGACCGGGCCCTATATGCACAGCATTTATCATGTTTGTTGACATCCACTCTTATTTATAGCCAATATGGAATTTTAAGGTTTGACCAGTATGATATATAAGGTGGAATTATGGAATGGAGTCCAAGGGCGCATTTATGTGTAGGGATGAACTAGGAGTGGAAACCAGTAACGTTTGATACACGAAAAAAACTAGATAAGAGAGGTGCCTTATGGGCCACCTGACAATTTTTAGAAACGACACCCTCACTGTGGGATGCCCTTCCTGGGAACTATACAGGGTTTAGAGGACCCTATCAGGAGTTAAATATCACTTCTCAGGCTGCCATCTATCAGTGGAGATGGCAAAAGAGAAGGCCTAACGATCAGGTTAACGTAATGAGCCGGCTGTGTCGACTCAGTAGTTCATCGCGTCAACCCTGCAGTTCATCGCGTCAACCCTGCGAATAGGCTGGGTCGACCCTGTGAACAGGCAGGGTCGACTCTGCAGTTCATCGCGTCAACGCGGTGAACAGGCAGGGTCGACCCTGTCAACAGGCAGGGTCGACCCTGTCAACAGGCAGGGTCGACTCTGCCGTTCACTGCGTCAACACAGTGAACAGGCAGCGTCGACAGGTAGGGTCGACTCTGCCGTTCACTGCGTCAACGCAGTGAACAGGCAGCATCGACCCTGTCAACAGGCAGGGTCGACTCTGCCAACAGGCAGGGTCGACCCTGTCAACAGGCAGGGTCAATACTTTCTTTTGTTCCCCAGTTTTCATGCCCTTCGAATCCTCCTTTCACTCTGAGTTCTTCACAAAAGTTCTTCTTCTCTTGTAGATATAGATTTTCTTCTTCTACCACATCCTCCAATTCTTCTTAGTTTTTAAGTTATAATTAATTTTCTACGGTTCTGTTTTTTACTTAGTAACTATTCACCTGTGCCTATAGATCTCATTTTTTTCACATTTTTCACCTCCCTCCTCTCATTTTCTCTCCCTGCACTCTTCATAAAACTTCTTCCTAACCTTCCAATCTATGACTTTCTCTTCTTTCACATATTCTCATTCTCTCTAGATTTTTCATTATTCTCCTTCTTAGAACCCCCTATTTTCAATATCATGTCATTGTGCTTTCAACTTGGTCTTTTTCAACATTTTTCATCCTCTTGACTACAATTTCTTCTTTCACTATTTTCAGGCTTTAGTTTCTCTCATATAACATTTTTAACATGGTGGTTTTAGTTTCACAGAAATTGACATAATGACAGGCCCTTTACTAAAGCATGAACTATATCAAATATAGATATTAGCTAATACATGCTAATCGTCCTAGATTTAAGCTAACACATGCTAATTATTCTAGGTATGAGACTAATACTTGCTAATACTTGCTAATACTTGCTAATTATTCTGGGTATACGGCTAATACATGCTAATTATCTTAGGTATAAAGCTAATACATGCTAATCATCTCAAGTATGAAGCTAATGCATGCTAATCGGCTTAGGTATGAAGCTAATACATGCTAATCATCCTAGATTTAAATTAACACATGCTAATTATTCTAGGTATGAGACTAATACTTGCTAATACTTACTAATTATTCTGGGTATAAGGCTAATACATGCTAATCGACTTAGGTATGAAGCTAATACATGCTAATCATCTCAAGTATGAAGCTAATGCATGCTAATCGGCTTAGGTATGAAGCTAATACATGCTTCATCTCAAGTATGAAGCTAATGCATGCTAATCGGCTTAGATATGAAGCTAATACATACTAATCATCCTAGATTTAAATTAACACATGCTAATTAAATACTAAATATCGCATGGAAATGAGCCTAAGACTAAATGCCTAGACTAATCATCCTAGATTAGCTATTAGTTTAGTTAAAAGTTGAGAACATCTACAAAACATGATGTGTAACTACAAAATACCGCATGGAGATGAGACTAATCACTAATTTTACATGTTAATATAACCTAGATTAGCTATGGTTTGGTTAAAGCTCGAGATCACCTACCTCTGTGTGGTGGCAGAAAGGGCACAGGTGGAAGAAGAAGGGAAGAAGATCAGCTCCTTCCCTCCTCTACAATGCTTCAGAGAATGCTCCCACATTCTCTGCAGCAAGGCTTCGAATGTCAGAGAAGGCAAGAGTCTCTGCCTCAATAGAGGGGTATAATATAGGGATTTTAGGATTATTTGTAGGCAGGAGGGGAACCAGATCTGAAATAATAGCATCCCATAGTGCGATGCCAACTCAAATAGGTTGTTCGTGTCCTTTTACGAAGTGCTGTAAGTTGGGATGCACTATTCATAAGTTAAGATTCCAAGTTAAACTTCAAAGATTTTTATCTTTAAAAATTGATGGAGTTAGTTTATGAAATTTTCTGGATAAGATCCTTATATTTTTCTCTATTTTTACATATAATTTTTGTTGAAAAATTCTTTTTAAATAAAAAGTGGTACTATTCATGACACTATTCACGTTAGGAAATAATGGTGCTTTTACGAGAGATAGAGATAATGTTTGGACAGCTAATCCATGGCCCATCTGTCTATAACATATAATTATTTGGCAAAAAACGTAAATGGTGGATGCTAGGATTTGAACCCTAGTCATTGGTTTGAAAGGCAAGTTACTTAACCAACTACACTAGGAAGCCACTTTTTAAATGAATAACCTTTACATATGATAACTTCGTGTTCCACTTCTTACATAAACTTCCTAAAGAGTTTATTTAATATTTTTTTTATTTGGCAAATATTAATAATAATAATAAAAAAAAATTTTAAGGGGTGCTACATTCTTACTATGTGAGAGGTGGTCTTTTAGACCTAGTGCTCCGCCAAGTACCATGGGTCATATTATTTAGTAGGGCAGTCTGAATGAACATGAGTTTCTGCATGTCTTTGCATACATGTAGTTAATTGCATTGCATTTAATTTCATTGAAAATGCCAAAAAGTTTGTCTAAATGCATTTTGTCAGGAGGAGTCATTGCATTGCATGCAGGTTGTCAGATGCATACTCTTTTGTCAAAATTCATTGCATATTAAACCTTGAAGATCTTGAAACATGCCTGACCTCCTGTTACCTTGCATGAAATACATATTGAAAAATAAAAAAAAGAGGTTGCATGCATGTATTCAGGGGGAGCATCCATAGGATTGTCAGTTTTCCATTTGATTTGATTCTGTCTCTCCTTCTGGTCAGTCTCTCAGTCAAGTTTGCATTGAGGATTTCAAATTGATGTCTCCATGCTGTCTCTTTTATCTTGTCAAAAGAAATCTCAGCTCAATAATCAAATGAGAAGATTTCAATCTGCATATCATGATCATAAATATGATTTTGCTATCAATAAAGAAATCTCGCATTATGTGGAATTATGAACGTCTAAAAGGACTTGAATTGGTTTAGATTTAATGCATTCTGCAAGTTTGAAGATGAATTTTTTGAAAATATATGAATCAGACTTAATAAACCTTAACCATGCACTTCATGTCATACTTTGAAAGACCTTCTAAAATCTGTCATATTGAGATCATGACCCAATTTATTGAAATGCATGGAATCTATATTATTTTTAAACAAGTCTTTCTTCAACACATTGGGTAACTGTTTAAATAAAAAAGTGTGCTAAATGAATGGCAGAGCAATGATCAAATGCGCTGAGAAACTAGGATCCTTGTCAAAGATAATGAGCCCTAAGTCATGAGGCTTCTTGATCAACTCTGTTCAGAATTTTTATTTTTTTTTAAAAAATGATATCATGTCTGAAACAGAATGGGAGTTTCTACTGAGTAAGCTAGGGGTACTGGCGTCTAACCAGCGTCTACCTTTACGACAAAGGCATGAACCATCCCTTACTATTCTCTAAATGAAGTGAACTAATTTTTTTCAGCTAAACCCATTAAGTGTTTATCTCTGAAATGATCTTTTGTTTATCCTCAATACTGATGTATGATTTTTACTAAAAGAAGTCATTGAAATTAATTGATTAAGATGCTGGGAGGTTAATTGAAGTAGTGTTATGTATGCTTGGTTCATTTCTATTAAAATCTGAATTCAGATGTGAGTATAATTTTTATTGAAAAACTGAGTTTGCATCACTTTTAAACCAAGCTTGACTTCTTAAGTTTCATTCATAAGTCTTCATAATGGAAGTCTCTAAAGCTGTTACATCTTCAGATTTATGAAATTGATATCCCATTGAAAACCTTTCTCATTCATTCTGAATGCTTACTTCCTTTCATTGGACTCCATTCTGAAATAGATTCATTGTTGATTTCGTTATATCCTGTGCTTCATTACAATCACTGTCCATCTAAGGGGGAGAATCTTTGCTGTCCCTGTGGTTCATCTGACTATCTGTGTCTCCTTCTCATCTACACTCATAAGTCTCCATCTAATCAGGGGGAGCTTTCCTATCAGGCTGAGTGTCATTCATAAAGGGGGAGATATAGTCAGCATCATTAATGTCCCTTTCATTGCTGTTGTTAAAAAAAGGGGGAGAATAAATTTCATGGCTTAGTCAAAGGGGGAGTCTTTAATTCCATCATCTTATGCATTCTTATACTTCCCTCTCAATCTAATGTCTTTTTGCTGAAGTCAAAGGGGGAGAATAAATTGACTCATAGTGTTCGTAGTGTTGCCCTCTTTTTTTTTTTTTGAGGCAAACAAGTCATCTAGAGAGGGAAAAGGGAGAGTGCACCCTCTTCCAGAGGAAGAGAATGTTCCCACTCCACCATTTTCTCCCTAGATGCTAAATTTTATTGCTTTATGAATGGTAAGAACATACACTGATGAGGACTAGCCTCTGCTGTACAGTAAACCAAAAGAGAAAGAAACAAATCAAGGCTTTACACGTATATTGGGCCAGCCCTTTGTATCGGCCAAAGCATAACCTCTAGCCTTCAATGGTAACTCCCGAGAATCATAGAAAACACTATTATCCCCTCTTTCTACTGCATAGTTAGCTAAAGCATCGGCCACTTGATTGGCCTCTCTATATGTGTGAATCAAAGGACAATGAGTCTTGAGAAAAAGTTGTTGAAGTTGATTCCACCACGGAAGTAAATGCCATGGTGGATCTTTATTGGCAGCCAGCATATCAATTAGAATCTTTGAATCTGAATAGATAACAGTGATTTCTAGCCTATGATAATGGGCTAATCTCAATCCATCCAGTAGAGCACGTCCTTCTGCAGCAACATTAGTTCCATAACCATAGAAATAAGCAAAGCCCAGAATTAGTTTACCCATTCTGTCCCTAACACAACCACCTCCGCCTGCTAAACCTGGATTTCCTTTGCTAGAACCATCCACATTCAAAGCCAAGCCCTGGGTGGGAGCAATCCAGCGAACTGTGAAGCAGTTAGGCTTAAAAGTGTTAAGGTCAATCCCAACTTCCTGCAGTCTCATCCGATAGGCATTGCTAGTTCCCTGTTTGAATTTTATTTGACTAATTCTGTGGGTGACTTCCTCAGATATTTGATCAGCAATACTCATGAGATTACAACGTCTAGCTTCATATTTTGCAGTGCATCTATACTTCCATATGTTCCATGTAATCAAAATGACTAAAAGAAGACTTATATATCTCTTCGGTTTGTTAAAAACCGCTCTGTCAACAGCACATAATATTCTACTGGTGATACTCCTCATCTCCATACAGCTAGCATCAATTATGTTCTGATATCTATTCCATAAAAATTTTGCAATGTCACTGTGTATGAAAAGATGGTCCATATATTCAGCTTCCCGGGTTAAAGTACAGCAAAAACAATAAGATGCCAGGCTAATGCCAGCCTTCTGAATGTGGCTGTCTACAGGGACTGCATTATGTAACACCTTCCAACAAAATAATGAAGCTCTAGGGGGGTCTTATTATGCCACAGATTTCCAAATTTAATATCAGATCTTTGCCCAATCTCTCTACACACTTTAAAAGCTGACTTGAAAGTAAATTTACCTGTACTTGTTGGGGTCCATATATGAATATCTTCTCCACTCTGCAGTGTAATTGATCTGATCTGATTTCTCAAATGTTCATCCACAACAAACCCCCAAGCTGGGTGTTCTGGATCAGCAAGAACCTCTTGAACAGAGAAGTTTTCTATCTCTGAAAAGTTCTGCATAGATAAGTGGCTGGTGATAGGTGTATTTTTAAACCACCTGTCTTTGAAAAAATTGGCTTTCACTCCATCTTTTAAAACCATTCTGGACCCAGCCATGTACTTCACCTTAGCTCTTTCAAAATCCTTCTTCTTGATACCAGCCGGAAAAGGAGCAACACAGTCTACTATATTCTTCTCCTTTATATATTTTTTCCTAATAAAATTTGCCCAAGGGGAGGTACCATGAAGTGCCTGCCAAATCAGCTTAACATAAAAGCATTGCTGGACTTCCATTAAGCTTCTAACACCCAGACCACCTTCTTCAACCGGAATACATATTCTTTCCCAGGATACCCAATGCTTTCTATGAGTGCTTTCCAAACCTTGCCAAAAGAAATTAGAGCAGATTCTCCCAATCTGCTTTATAATAACATATGGTATGGAAATTGCATTAGCGGTGTAGATGGGGATAGCTGAAAGAACAGTTTTAATTAAAACCAGTCGACCAGCTTGGGATAAAATTTTGCTCTGCCATCCAGCCAGGCGATTGCTGATTTTATCAATCAAATATCTGAAATGAGGAACCTTCACCCTGCCTTTAAAGAGAGGAATTCCCAGGTATATAAGACTGCCAGTTTTAAGACTATACCCAGTTTTCTGAACAATCCTGGAAACAGATCTTTGGGGCATCTTTGTGGCAACTAAAAAATGGCTTTTCTGAGGATTAATACATTGACCTGATGCTCTTTGATATTTTTCCAGAAATGACAGTAGATGCTTAATTGAGACCATGCCACCATTCATAAAAATCAGAGAATCATCTGCATACAGTAAATGAGATATACCCGCCACACCTCCTGATATATGATAATTTTTACAGAGTCCAGAAGAGAATAAATGAGAGAGTCCTCGACTCAAAACTTCTTCAGCAATGATGAACAGAGATGGAGCTAGTGGATCCCCTTGCCGAACACCACGGGAAGATTTAAAATAGCCATGACTCTGTCCATTGAAAGATACTGAAAACCAGCAGTTTGTGAGAAGTTGGGATATCAAAGAGACAAACCTACTGTTAAATCCAAAATGTCTAAGGACAGAATAAAGAAAATCCCATTCCAAACGATCATATGCCTTTGCCATATCTAACTGCAGAATAATATTGTGCCCACGAACTGGTTTGTCAATATCCATCATCATCTCCTTGGACATCAAAATGTTGTCTGCAATATGCCTGCCATGTACAAAACCACACTGTTCCCTTGAGATGATTGTTGCCCTCTTCTGCTGAACTATTTTGGGTGTCTCATATGACATCTCTAGATTATCAAAGTATTGTTCTTCTGATATTGTTCTCTTTTTGATGAAGTCAAAGGGGGAGAATACGTTGATGAGTGTAGTCTGAATATACCATTTCTTTCATTCATGAGACTCATAGTGTTGCCATCATCAAAAAGGGGGAGATTGTTGTGTCCCTGTGATTTTGATGATAGCAAACACTATAAGTCATCATTTATTTGTGTCTGCATATGAATGCTTGATTGAGCATCTCGTGAGTGTTATTCCATTTGTGTCTGCATATGAATGCTTGATTGAGCATCTCTTGAGTGTCATTCCAATAAAACAGGCTGTGTGCATTTTTGGTGCATTTCATAACTTTGTTTCACTGTGGCCATCAGTCAATGGATGTATAGACTCATGCATTTCATAACTATGCTCAGGCTAAGTCTGTACAGAGCCTTAAGTCTGTACAGAGCCTTATTCATCGTGTGCTAAGCATTTCTAAAGTCTACACATTGTGTTTCACTCACGTTCATCTTTGTTCAAAGTCTGTACAGTGTTTTGGCTAGAATGCAGCGTCTCATGTTAAGTATGTACAGCATGCATCAGTGCATTAACAAGTCTATACATCGTGCATGCATCGCCTCTCAAGTCTGTACAGGGTCTGCCTAAAATGCATTCACTAAAGTCTATACATTCGTCTCTAAGGCAAAGTCTATACATCGCATGCATTGCACACTGCAAGTCTGTACAGGCCAAGTCTGTACATCCGACCGTCTCATTCAGCATCTCACTCTTTCAAGTCTATACATTGCTTATCTTTACCTACGTTCAGACACCAAGTCTATACATTGCTCACAACACACACTAAGTCTGCGCATCGTCCCCTTGCTTCAAGTCTGTACATTGGCCAAGTCTACACATCACCGTGTTCACTTGTTTCAAGTCTGCACATTGGTTCAGGCTTTCCAAGTCTGTACATTGGCCGTCAAGCTTTCCAAGTCTGTACATTGGCCCTCAAGCTTTCCAAGTCTATACATTGGCCTTCAAGCTTTCCAAGTCTGTACATTGGTTCAGGCTTTCCAAGTCTGTACATTGGCCTTCAAGCTTTCCAAGTCTGTACATTAGCCTTCAAGCTTTCCAAGTATGTACATTGGCCAGGTGTCTTGTGCTTTGAAGCTTTATCAAGTCTATACATTCGTTTATCAAAGTCTACACATTGCATCGTGTTTCAAAGTCTATACATCGTTGTGCATTCCTTGATTTCAAAGTCTATACATTCTGGTTGCTTCATAGCAAGTCTGCACATCCCGCTTGCACTAAGTCTGTACATGGTCCTGGCGCTCGCAAGTCTGTACATTGATTTGGTACTCGCAAAGTCTGTACACCGGCTTGGTGCTCACAGAGTCTTGCTGCGTCTATGTGCTAGTCCATGTATTGTCAAGTCTATACAGCGTCTCTTAGCGTCTTGTGCATTCAGCATAGAAAGTCTATACATTTGTTGACAGACTCATGCATAAACAGTAAGACAAAGTCTGTACATTCGGTGACAGCTTGTCTAAGCATCTCATGCATTCAATGTGCATACTTTCATTCTGTTTGTGCATCTCCTTCAGAAGTCTGTACAATCCTTTGAGCATTCAAGTCTATACACTCTTGTGTCTGCATTGCATACACTTCAAGTCTACACACTGGTTGCCTGCATCTCATGCAGTTAAAGTATGTACACTCGTGAATGTAATGTCTGTGCATTCATTCTCGCTGTATACACTTTCTCATATGTGCACACTTCAATTGATGCATCAAGTCTGTACAAGCTCAGCTCATTCATCAAAGTGACTCGATGTATATACTTTCTCATATTCTTTCCTGTCACATAAATTAACTTCCACTGATAGTTAATCTGTTATAACAGGACTGCTGATTCGAGGAAGTTAATGATGCACATGATCCAAGAATAGGAGATGGCCCTGATCGTGCCACGTGGACTGAACCTTCTAGGCGAGAATCGTCGAGAGCACACGCCCTAGTTGCTTGCTGCTGCTATAAACGGAAGGCTTCTTCTTTAGAAGAAGGTTGTTGTGAAAAAAGAGAAGCAGATAGAGAAAGAGAGTGATCGAGATAGAAGGAAAGAGCTACAGTAGTAGGAAAAGAAGAAGAGAAAATAAGAGGCAGAGAGAGCCTGCGAAAGAGAATAAAAAAAGAGTGAGAAGAAGAGAGAGCTAGAGTAAAAGAAGCTTCAATTGAAGATCAGTTTCTGCTAGACCGTGGATGAAATCCAAGCCAGCCAGCTCCTGCGAGAGCCACATTTTGATTTTATATTTCCAGCTTTTAGTTGTTGTATTTTCTTTTATTGTTTTCTTTTCAAACTGAACATTGTTCTTCCGATTCTCTGGTTGGAGATCGGGTTCCTCCTGTGGACTCAGGAGAAGGGAGACTGTGTCTCCGGTCTGCAAGTGACTGAGTGTCACTTGTGAGTTCCCTCTGGTTTCAGAGGAAGGGAGTCCTTGACTCCGGTTGCAGGTAGTGGTTGCTACCTATGTGTTCCCTCCTGGTATGGAGGAAGAGAGACCTAGTCTCTGGTCGCAAGTGGCTGGGAGTCACTTGTGGTTCCCTCTGACTTTCAGAGGAAGGGAGACTTGGGTCTCCGGTTGCTAGTGACTGTGTGTCACTAGTGGGTTCCCTCCGGTCTGGAGGAAGAGGGGAGGTTGTTCCCCTAGTCAAGCTGTGTGGCAGGAACTTGTTTCTAGACTGAGTCTGCTTTCTAGCTGATTTCTAGTGGAAGCCTCACTCCGGTGGGGAGTGAGGGGTGGATGTAGGTCTGTGGACCGAACCACCTAAAAAATCCCTTGTGCAGTGGTTTGTTTGATTGCTTGCTTCCGCTAGATGCATGCTAGGACCATGATCTGATTGATTATTCATGTCCTAGAGTTTAATTGGGTTTGCATCTTTTATGTTTGAGCAATTGTCCATTGATCTTTTGCTTATCATTTCATACGAATTTTAAATTGGTCAAAACTCTTTAGAAGATCCATTCACCCCCCCTCTGGATCTGTGTTTATCTATCGCACCAAACTATCATATGCCCGATGATTCCCATGTTCTCGAGGATTCCGTTTGGCCTGAGGTGACCCCAGATCTGTCCCTTCTGGAGTTTCCTGTTCACATTGAAGATCGGCGAGAGCGGCGCCTGCGGAACAAGGTTATTCCTCTGGTTAAGGTGGTTTGGCAGCGTCATTCTGGTGGCGAGACGTCTTTGGAACGTGAGGATGAGATGCGGGAGCTGTATCCTTATTTGTTTGTGTGAGTCTTTCCCCTGTTCTTGTTCCTTGTTCTTGAATTTCGAGGATGAAATTTGTTTAAGGGGGGAGGGCTGTGGTGTCCCGGACCCTTTTAGATCCTTCTTCTTAGGTCCCGGATCTGTGTTTTTCGGTGAATTTGGCTCCGTTGTGTCTGGAATTATGTTTTGGATATCTTTCATGTTTTGGATCCGTGAGATTCAGGTCAGTTCGGAGGCTCGAAACGTGTTCCGCTGCTTTTTTCCCGTGTTTTCCGATTCCCGCGTGTATGTCTCGGAAACACCTACGGAAGCCTGTAGCGGGTGAACCGGGTCGTTCATCTACCCGCGAGTGGTACCGTTGCGAACAGCACGTCACGAGGATCGAGGAGGGGTATCTTTCTATTTTTCAGGATTTTCCTGATTTTTCAGATTTTCTATAAATACCAAACCTTTTTCTTTTCTTTTTTCACATTTTTCTTCTTCTTCTTCCTCCTTCTTCCAACCGTTGGAGAGCGCCCTCCCCATCGTGACCGTTCTTCTTTCCCGGATGACCAAGACGCAGCCTCCTTCACTCCGCCAACGGTGTAGCGGCGGCGACAGTGGCGAGGCGGTTCCGGCGGTGGCCTTCTCGCGGCGAGAGGCGGGGCGTGTGGAATTCAAAAAGCTTCTTCCTTGACTTCAGCGGTGATTCGGCAGAGCATTCGCTCCATTGACTTAGGAGGATGAATCCCTATGCTCATCCCGTCATCCCCCGCGATTTGTAGGCTGGATGGGAGGCGAGAGGGGTGTATTTGAGCGGGTTAGGGCAAAATCATGTTTTGGGAAGAGTTTGCCCGATCTATGGATTTGAGCCGTGATTCGGCATTTTGATGGCCTAGAATCATGCTAGGGGTCCCAAGGGGTCTTCCCCTTTGATTTCCCCCTCTCCTACAGAGGTATGGGGGCGTGGTTGGAATTTTTGGGCGTTTCACGCCGTTTCACTCTCGGACCGGTGTGACGGTCCTTCCAGTGACCGTCACACCATGTGACGCGCCCAGGTGGGTGCGTTACAGCCATGTTTTAGCCAGCTGGGGGTCTGTGGGTTGTGACGGTCCCACGATAGACCATTAGTGCGCTGTGACGCGCCTAGGTTATACCGTCAGTGACGATCAGGCCATTGACTTTCGACCGTTGGTTTTGATCGTTGGGGGTCGAGGCCTGTGACGAACCATGCCCGGTGCGTCACAGCCTTGTAAAGCCCCTGTGTGGGTGCGTCAGAGCAGACGAACCCATCTCCCCTGACGCGCCAGGACTGGTTCATTAGGTGCTATGACGCCACTATGTGGGTGTGTCAGAGCCTATTTTTTTCTTTGGCTTGTGACGCTCCAGGGTTGGACCGTCAGAGCCTTGTGGCGCTCCAGTGTAGGTGCGTCACAGCCTGTGACGGCCCAAGGTTGGACCGTCAGGCTCTGTGCTGCACCGTGTATGTGCGGTTTCGTTTCTTTGATGGTGGTTTCCGTGAGTCAGTCCTTACTTTTAGTGACCTGTCCACTAGTCGTAGGTTCCTGTGCACGCGAGTGCGGACCCACCTGGGAGTGGTGGAGAGCGAGACCCAGTGAGAGGCGGTTTTTAGGATG
The DNA here is from genome assembly GCA_022559845.1 of Amorphophallus konjac. Lineage (NCBI taxonomy): Eukaryota > Viridiplantae > Streptophyta > Magnoliopsida > Alismatales > Araceae > Amorphophallus > Amorphophallus konjac. Next base: position 95,425,257 of record CM040125.1, read on the forward strand.
GTTTCCGTGGGGCCCCTTGCCTTTGCCACCAGAGTCCGGTGGGGGGGGGGGGAACTAGCTAGAGGACCCGACCTAGAGCAGATGGTCTGTGTGTGCACACGTAGTTGGGGGCTTAGGACATGCGCTGACGAGCATGACCTTGGCTAGTCCTTGTTATGGTACTTGTTGCGTGTCTGAGTCTCACGCCCGGGGCGTTGTAGCTAGACACTTATGACGCGGTGTAAGACGTCAGGGGACGCATCCGGTCGTTCTTCTAGTGGGTAGTGCTCCTATTTACTGGCAGGTGTGGACTCGAGTTTCGTTGGATCGAGGTTTGGTAGTACGTACTGTTAGAGTAGACGGCTTTTCTGCTTATTTATTTTAGCTTGTTGGTTCTACCGTACTCCTGTTAGGTAGGGTTGCTTTTCTGCTTTCTTGCTTTCCTACCTTGATTTTCGCACGAGATGGGGATTCGCGGGATCCCTACTGGGCCAATGAAATGAGGCTCACCCCTACTTTTCAGGTGAGGCAGGGTCTTCGAGAGGTGCGGCCGAGTTTCAGCGTGGTTCTTCTAGCCAGGGTTAGTCGCCAGTCTGCCAGAGCCGGGGGATGCCCCGTGTAGTTGTACGTCGGGTGATGCCCCGTGTAGTTGTACGCCGGAGGATGCCCCGTGTAGTTGTACTTTTCTTTCTGTTGACTGTACTTTCATTTGGACATGAGATACACTGGACCATGTAGCAGTTTAATTTATTTATATTATTCTGTGCATTTTATTTTAGATTATTGTGCTATCTCTACGGTTGTTTCAGCTTCTCTTGTACTCCGACACCATCCCTTTCTAGCCTTCGAGTCTTCAGGCTCGTGGGTTGGCGGGCCGAGATTCGAGATGCGCCGGTTCCTTTCCGGCACTCGGATCCTTGGTCGTCACAACTTACCCCTAGCCGAATTTGCTTATAACAACAGCTATCAAGCCAGTATTCAAATGGCACGTTTCGAGGCACTTTATGGCAGGAGTTGTCGATCTCTAATATGCTCGGATGAAGTCGGTGAAAGATAAATTCTAGGCCCAGATATGGTAATAGATTCAACTAAGAAGATGCACCTTATTCGAGAAAGACTCAAGATAGCACAATCCAAACAAAAATCATATGCTAACAACTGAAGAAGAGATCTGGAGTTTCAAGTTGGAGACCATGTTTTTCTCAATGTATCTCCCGGCCGAGGTATTAGAAGATTCGGTGTTAAGGGCAAGCTTACACCAAGGTTTATTGGTCCATTTGAAGTGTTGGAAAGAGTGGGCGAGGTGGCTTACCGCATTGCCTTGCCTCCACAACTATCAGAAGTGCACAATGTGTTACATATTTCTATGCTGAAGAAGTATGTGCACGATCCTTTCCACGTCATTGACCACAATGACTTAGTGATATAGAAGGACCTTACCTATGAGTAAAAGTCGACGAAGATCCTCGGCCGAGAAGTCTGAGATTTAAGGAACAAGACGATCCCTATGGTGAAAATCCAATGGAATCGATGCTTAGAACAAGAAGCTGCATGGGAAACTGAGGAGTCTATGAAAAGAAGATTTTCAGAGCTATTCTAGTCTGTAAGTACTCTGCACCCTCCATGTCTTCGTATATGCATTTAAATTTGGGGACCAAATTCTTTTAAGTGGGGGAGGGTGTAGCACCCAAGATAAACATAATAAAAAAATCAAACTTTTTTCTAAATAAATAACTCTAAATACCATAGCCCTGTACTTGATAAGGGCCCCTATATGTATACACATGTGTTTAAGAGACCTAAACATCACTTAAAAGGCCAACAACCAACCCATATATCACACGTATAGGAGCCTTTACTTTTTTTTTCACACAAAAGGGAATGGGCGCCCCTAACCTGGGCTCCATTTACAGTTGACTAGGTCAGCCCAATAATGGGCGCCCCCTCATTAGGGCACCAATCACCTTTGACCTGGTCAAACCAAGGAATGGGCGCCCTCCTGCAAGGGCGCAATTTCCATGAATAAACGCTCCTGTACAAGGTCGCAGATTAATGAGCGCCCCCCCCCCCTTGGGCGCCACTTTTTTTTTAACTGAAAGGTAATACTTGCAAGGGGCTACGAGGTATTCCGTTCATCCCTTGGGCGCCAATTCCCAACAAGGCAGAACACTGTTCTTCCAACTGTTCTTCTAGAAGTGTTTGAAACACGAACAACCTTATTTCGCTGGCAACGGACCCGCAAGGCAATAAACTGTTTGCTTTTTATTGGCAACAGACTTTCCCTATAATTATACCCTCTATTGAGCAGGAAGAGGCTACTGCCGTCGTCCTGCTACCTACAGAAGAGAATATCTCCCTTCTTTTCTTCGGAAGACGTGAAGGGGTGTCTTCTTCCTACATTCTATGTCTTGCTGCGGAAGCTTTACGGTAGAGAACATGTGGCTTCCCTTATTATTTATTCTCATGAAGCTATGCGGTAGAGAACGTGTGGCTTTCTTTATTATTTATTCTACTATCTGGTTAACCACTCCAAAAAGATAGGTGTTCTCAAGATTTGGCCCAACTCGGAGCTAATGTAGGGTAACAAACATGAATAGCACTAGCTTAGCTTCCATCTTCTATATTATATAGCCCCTGATACACTGGTTTTCACAAAACTGCTGCATGTGTAAATGACGCCCATTGTGTTGCCATTTATTAATAGGCACCCAGATCTTGGGTGTAATTTCTTGAATGAAGCACCCATATGGGCAGGCGCCTATTAATAGGTGACAGCATGCACAAGCGCCAATTCGTTTCCCTATTTAATAATCACTCATGCTTAGAAAATTAATATCTATGAAATGAAACCCAAATATTCTTGCATGAGCATGATTCTGAGACCTGATATTTTTCTCTATCTAACCATGTCCTTACTTCCTGATTTCGTGAACTTTAGAAATTGTGACTAGTGTTTTGTGTCTCAAAACGTACCTACCCGATGCATAGCATCACCCATGAAATGGCCGCCCATGTCTAGAGTGCGAATTAATGGAATAACGACCCTCCACGGAGTCACCAATTAAATGATGACTCTGTGAGGGGGCGCCATTTCTTTTAGGGCAAACAAAAAGAAAAAAAATGAAAAATTTGATTGGGCGCTCCTAGAAGCAGGCGCCCATTACCTAAATAATGGCACCCACATGGGCACCATTTTCTGAAATAAGGGCAGCTGACAGGGCACCATTTAGTCAATAAATGGCACTTGTCTGGGTGCCATTTTCTTCAGTGCTGATTTCCAGAGTCAGTTTTGAGGCGGTGTTATCTCAGCCGAGAGCCGCCAATTCCATCCAGATTCCCAAATGGTCTCATGGGTTGTGCCGATATAACCATAGTTCATTTTCTGCATAATAATCGGACCTTGAACTCCATTCATGAAATCTACCTTATGTTCCTACAATGGTTAAACCCTTGGAATTTTATATTGGCTATAAACGAGAGTGGATGTCGAAAGAAATACATGACACAACATTGGTGTTAATTGGGCTTGATCTGGTCCTGGGAGGAGCACCCGAAAGTACTTGTGCCCATGGGAGCTATATTGATCACGGTGTTTAGTATTGCACCGAAGTACTTGCATTCTTGACTTAAGGCATTCCACTCAGTCTCTCTCGTGACACTACTTGCGTGCTTGACTTGACTAGCGTGGCCCGGAATGGGCAAAGACTTGACTTGCGTGGCCCGGAATGGGCAAAGTACTTGCTTGAATGAAATAGCCAATTTCTTGTGACATGTACTTGATAATTACTTGCTTGAACTTGTTCCTTGCTTTCTTGGAAAATTGTGTAAACACCTGACGGCACTTGAAATCATGCAATACTCTTTCTATGAAGTTCTTGATATCTTGCTTGACAACACTTGATAGTACTTGAAACCATGCGACATTCTTCTATACAGTTCATGATTTTCTTGCTTGTCTAGTATGCATAGCTATACCTGCATTTCACGTAATATGTAATTTACTTAAAGACTGCTCGACCTTGAGATATAATTCCTACTGAGCGATTCGCTCATCCAGTTCATTCTAACATTTTTCAGGTAACTCGGACAGCGACAACCAAATGAATGGGAATGAGACTGAGTGAAGAGTGCTAGAGTCATCGATCGTCTACTGTCAGCTAGTCGCGTCCTTTGTTTCTTGAGTCCCTGCCTTTATATTTCTGTTATGTCAGTTTAGTTGTTGTTAAGATTTGGAAGCCTTATTGTTAATTTGGGTCATTATTATTATGGTAGTTTGGATAATCATCATCTTGGAATATTGATACATTTTGGAAATTTAAATCTTAGTTATTATGTTTGTACATCTTTTGCGCACTCTGTCTTTATGTCAAAAATCTTAATGCTCAGATTGATATGATCTATATAAACTTGTCGCGCACCCCAGGTATCTTCCGCGCTCGGGGCGTGACAAAACCAAAATCAGAAACCCGATCCGGACCGCCTGGACAAGTGTCGACTCTTGGAGTCGACACTTTGTTTAGCGAGTTCTGTCATGTTAAAAAAGGACAGAACCTCTGCCGAAAGTGTCGACTCTCAGAGTCGACACTTTTTGGCAAACATTCTGTCTGTTGTAAAAATGCAACCTAGGACACCAAGTGTCGACTCTCAGTGTCGACACTTGCTGCCTGCTGCACCAAGACAGCAAGCAGGCCAGCAAGTGTCAACTTTGTGAGTCGACACTTGTAGTGTTAGTCCAAGATATGCCTTGACAACCCAAAACATGCAGTGAAACCTTTCAAACCCATTGAAAACATGATTTGTCAATTAAAATGACATGTATTTGAGGCTCTTTAAAAACATCAAATAAAACTTGGTTCAACAGGGAAATATGGGAAGCCAAAAGACCAAAAAACAACCTCAAGATAGTCAAGAAGAGCATGCATGAAGTCACAAGAAAACCTAGTTTTTCTAAACAAGCAATGAGCAAAAAATAAGAATCTTATGCAATGCTTACCAAATATCCATCAGCAATCAACATTAAAAATGCTCATTCTTGCCTTTGGCATTGATATAGTAGTTTTAATCTCTATCCTCCCTTTGATGAACCAAGGATAGCTCAGTTCATGCTAAAGAGATAAAAGGATGTCATATGACCAGCTGTCAATCACCTGAACCTGTACTTAATAGATACCCACTTTCATAAATGCAATTGATAAGAACAATTATCTTGCATTATGTCATTCACAAAGGTCTTCCAGCCTGCACTAAGAACCTTTGAAATACAACCATATGTAAATTTTATACTCACCCTTTCAACCTGGTATAAGAACCCATTTCCAAATTAGTCCTTGTAGAAGGGAACCATTTAACAAGGGAATGCTATACAACCAGGCTTCATTAGGATCAACAAGAAATCCATAAAGTCAAAGTGCTTGAAGCACTATCAATAAGGAGCCATAATAGCAGAAGTGTCGACTCCATTACATGGCCGGTCTATCTGCAGAGTAGACATGCCAAGGCCCCCAGTTCAAGGAGTGTCGACACGGGGTGTCGACACCCTTTGACTGGGTGGACTGTCTGCTGTGCAGACAGCCCATGGCCCAGGGTGGGTTGACCGCTAGGGTCTACCCTTCTCCTGTAGGATCTAAAAATAATGAAAGATAAGCCCCTTAATAACCAAAAACCTTATAGAGAATTAAAACCAAATAGCCAGACAATGGAACAGGGAATTGTTGACACCTTGAAAATGAGCAAGGGCTAAAAAGGAATTGAAGAGAAGATCAGACCAACAGTGAAAGATCAATGATGAAGCTCGTCAACCATCTACCCGGCTGAAGCCTTTCCCGGCCAAGCTGATGTCCGGTGCCATTGTCAGTCAGACGGCGGCACTGATGAAGTAGCAGTCACTTGACTGATGAGACCTTCTATCACACCTCAATAAGAGCTGTATTACTGCCTCGTCCGAGAATCCACAGGTAACATGTCAGAGTAAGTCAGATGTCGGCTTATTGACAGATGTGATATGAGCAAAGATAAAGATGAAGCCAGAACCAGCAAATAAAGATTGTGAAGGCTTCTGCAAAGTCAGAACAAAAGAAGAGTGTTCACAGACTATACACCTGGCTGAAGTCTTTTCAGGCTAAAGCTGATGTCCGGTCTTGTCACCTTTAGGTGACGATACCGATGAAATGATGTCCGACTTTGTCATCATTCAGATGGCAATGCCGATGAAACCCCAGTCTACCAACTGATGAAAATCTATGAATGATCTCAATAGAAGCTGTGTCACCAATGGAGAGCCTTCTCGGGTTCTGATATATTTGAAGGACCAATAAAGGCCGAGGTATATGTGAAGTCTAAAAATCCCTAAATGGGCCTATAAAAGTGGCGTCGGGATCCCCTTTGTTGAAGCCCAAAAAGTCTCGCCGGGAAGCTAGAGTCCCACGCGGCGGGAAGTCCTCCTTCGATTGGGGCGCGCCGGGACAGGCCTGCCGATAAGATACCAAGGAGAGATATAAAACCCCCTTTTTTCCCTCGGAAAAGGGGGTAGCAGCGGAAAAGAGGGGAGGTCAGCAAGAGGGCAACGAAGAGAGTAGAGCCTGCTATCTGATCCGCGAGAAGGAGAGGCAGAAGGGCCAAAGAAGAAAAGAGAGAAGAGAGAAAGCAGAGAGGAGGGTTCGAAGCCTGATTGAAGGTGGGCAACGGGGAGGGAGAGGAGTCAATGCTCCGCCCTCCCCTCCCTATTTCTGTAGTTCGCTCGCCTAATTTTGATTGCTTCTACTTCTTCCTCTTCTGATGTATTCTGCGTTATGATAGCCGGTTTTCACACCGCTAGAGTAAGGCATAGTATTCTTATATCTTCTTCTATGTACTCCCTCTGATATACGGATGTAATTGCAATGTTCTAATATATGAACGCTACGGGCCGCAGTTGCCGCCTGCTGTTGTTTTTCCCCGAAGCTCTGCTGCCATCCCCTTATATCTTCTCTTAGATGCCGTAGCATGTCATCCCCTCCCCAGTCTGATCATCGGTCTGTCGCTTCGCTGGGTTTTGCCAAATGCTTTCCATGCTTATTCCAGAGCCAGGGACAGACCATCCCTTGGCCTCTGGGATAAGGCAAAGCTATATAATGACCGAGGTTTATGATACTCCGGAGTTCTAGATGCTTATATGATGTCTATTAGCATTGTCGAAATCACCTCTGGGTCCAGAGACAGCCATCTCTTGGCTCCTAAGGTGATGAACGACCACATCAAATCCGTCCCCGGGCTCTGCATAATATTGGTGACAGGGGTTCTCTAGACCTTGGTCTTCCCTAATTCCTCCTCGATCCTGATGTTTCTATAAAGCCCAAACCTAATCCAGTTCAAATTTGATGCCCTGATCCATTCTAATCCCATAGAATCCACCTACCTTATCCTGAATCGTCAAGAAACCCAAAATAGGGTACCGTAAAACTCTGTTTCTCATCCCGGCGCCCTCACCCATCTCGGCCCCATGCATAGTAAAAGGGGTGAATAGTTCTCGGCGCAAGGCTTCTGGCGCCGAGAACCCCACCCCTGGCCTTCTTACCTTCACGCCGGGAACCTCTCCATCTTGGCCGCGTCGGGAACCCGCCTGGCTGCTTTGCCATCGCGCCGGGAAGCCCATCCTCTGGCCTTCTCCCCTGCGCGCCGGGAACCCCCTTTGAGCAATTCTTCCTCACGCCGGGAAGCCAGCGCCGTGAACTCCCTGGCCTTCTCTTCATCGCGCCGGGAACCTGGCCTCCTTGCCCTTGCGCCGACAACCTCCCTTGGCCATTTGGCCCTTGCGCCGAGAACCTATCTCCTGGGCGCGCCGGGAACCACTCCAGTTCCTTGCCTTGGCGCCGGGAACCTCTAGGCCAAGTCCAAGGTACGCCGAGAGCCTACTCTGCCACCCATCAAGCCTCCGATACCTCTGTCAAACCCGTCCAGGAGTGCCCATGAGTCACCAGCACCGTCAGGGAGACAAATCAAAGGGAGCCGGACTCCCTTATGTTCCACTGATCCGCGTCGGATTTATGAGCAACCCCTTTAGCTAAGGTGAGCTCTGCCACTGCATGAGTGTCACCGGCTCCTATAAGGGAAGAGTCAAACATTGCCCCAGGGCATACATGTGCAATGCGGGAGGTTCGCTCCCTCCTTTTCTCGGCTTTCATCCCGACACTCCGTGGGTGATAGCCTATTCTCCCCTGGGCATAATCCAGATTATGGGGAGGTGCTGCCGAAATATCGATCGATGTTTTAACCCCGATAAGTCCCGGGAGGTGCACATCACACACCCCCCGTCCGGCTCAATCTTCCGGGAAATATGAATGCTGCGAGGCCCTTGGCCGGACGAGAAATATGAAAGGGGACATCTCCCCGATGATGGTCCGGACCCCGTCCCGCCGCTGCGTGGACGGTGTCCTATTCCTACCCGGCACGACCTACATAAGAGGTGGTCATGTCGGTGTAGTAATCTGCTGTGCAATAAATTATCTTCCCATAATAACAAGAGCTTCAATATCACACGCTGTTATTTTTCTTTTATTACCGCCCCGAGTGGCCTCCTATTTTGGCGTTTAATCAAGGGTTGTCCTTCTTAGGAAGGGCGTAATTAATGTCATAGCCTTTATGGTATGGCGGACTTTTGGTCCCGACTCGGACTTCACAATCGACTGACCAAGTCAAGTCGAGCGCACAATGAAATCGTCACACATGTGACTGGCACGCCTAATAATCAATAAATACAAATAGGAGAAATCTTCGAAATAATAAACAAAAATGAAAGAAATAAATTCCGCATCCACAAGTCTGGCACGCCCGGTGGGACCTAGTCTCCCTTCATCTCTACGCCAAAATAGGAGGCCCAGTGGGCCCCCCCTCAAATTTTTGATTCTGTGCTTTCTCTATTTTTTCAGGAAGCTACGATGACGGCTGGAATCATGTCCCTTTGCTTTGATCAACAAGCGGTCGATGCCCATGTTTGAGAGTGCTACCTGGCGGTACCTCTTTCGTTCGGATCGATGCCGCCTGCTGTCGGGATGCCCAACTGCCTGGGCCTCGTCTTCACTGACTTGCTCGAAATTGACAACCAGGAGCAAAGGACTGTTGTCGAGACATTGACGCAAGCTACCAGCCCCAAGATGAGCCAGGTGATGCAGGATACTCCTGAGGTCGTGTCCTGCTTCGTCCATCACGAGGCGAAAAGGGGCAAATCCTCTGCTGCTGGAAGAAGGAGGAGATCCGACCGGAGAGCTCGATCCACTGCTGCAGGTCGTCGGATATCCAACTCAGGAAAGACAATGCTGATTGGAGATGTCCGGGTAAACGTCAGTGGTTTCCCAAGGGCAGTCAAGCCGGACGTGATCGTCCCGATGGTGCCTACTACCAACAGGTTCCGGGTCCTAGCTACCAGGAGGGTCGACATGAAACAGGAGGATAGAAAGCCACTGGCACCGAAGCCGCCCAAGTTCAGGCAGATCTGGCGGCCGAAGAAAATTCAGAGCTGGGTCCCAGCTCAAGAGGAAGAGAACATTGATGATACCACTGTTGTCCGCTTCAGGGCAGGAAGCAGAAGAGGGGAAGGAAAAGACATAAGAAATGCTGTTGCTGTTCACCCCAGGGCTCGGGGTAGGAGAGGTGAGAAAGAGAATGAAGGGAGAAATCTGACTACTATTCGCCCCAGGATGAGGGGTAGAAGATATGAGCAGAAGGAAGACCTCACGGTCACCCACCCCATGGCTGGGGGCAAAAGATGGGAAAGGAAGAATTATGCTGCTGCTGCCAACCGCTGCCAGGATGGGTGTAGAAGGTTCAGGGAGGAAGAGGAAATGAGAATAAGCGAACCAGTCGCTGCTGCCACTCTAAGAAGACCAAGAGCCTGTGCCAGATAGGCCGATATATTCAAATACTGCAAAGCCGAGCACTTGACTGCTCAGGTGGAGAGACTGGCTTATCAGCAGAAGAGCCAAGAAAGATTGATGCTCCAACCAGAGCCACGAAGGCACAATCAAGAGGAGATGAAACAAGTGGCTCAAGACTACTTTCACTACCTGGGGAACTCCGCCCTCGGGCAGCAAAGATTATCCCGTGCCTTGGGCACCATGGATGAAGAAGAAGAAGAAACCCTTCAAGAAGTGATGCTCGGAGTCTCCTCCTCCGATTCCAATGATTATGAAGAAGGCCACAGAGCCGGGTATGGTAAAGAAGACCTGTACAGGGAAGAAGCTAGAGAAAGAATATCAGTCTTTGACCAGCTCAAATACCCCGATCAGGTGAGAAGGAAAGTCTACAGGCAGAAGGAAAAGATGCAGATCTTTGCCTGCAATATGGCCGGGCTTGTCAAAGGGCAAGATATGTTACCGACACAGCCAGATGAACTGCTCAGACTGGCAACCAGACCAGGTCCCGTCACAAGGAGAAGTCAGGCGGCCAAAGAAAAAATAAAGACTGATGATGAAGTCCGCAAGATCACCACTATGACAGTTAATGTGGTGACAGCAGAAGATGAAGATAATCCCTTCGTCGATGATGCTGAAGGGACTTCAGAAGATCTACAGATCCCGTCAACCCTGGATCCCATGATCCAGATGATGTTTAGAAGATATCAACAAGAGATCAATGCTCTCAGAAGACAGCTAAATGAGAGGCATGAAGCTACACCGGTCTCCAAGCAAGCCGAGCCTGTGGGGCAGACTGCCAGCTCAACAGAAATGGCTATCCCAGCTAATCCTCTCCCGGATGATAAGGGCAAAGCACCGAGCCAACCCGTTCTGCAGCAGACGGTAGCTCAGCCCTCTGTATCTCAGACGCAGCCTGCCACGCCGGCCTTGCACGCAACTGTGATGACAACTCCTTACAGTCAGCAACAAGCTCACTTCTTCCCGGAAAACATAGATCCAGCCATAGCCCAGAAGCTGATGATTGAAAAGATTGTGGAGATGAAGTTGTCTGAAAAGACTGGTGATGATGCTAGTACCTACGATGTGTATAGGGTACCGTATCCTCCCTAGTATGCTGCTAAGAGACTACCGCCAGGCGTCAGTAAGCCGCCGAAGTTTGAGAAATTTAATGGCCAGGGCTCTCCCAGGGAGCACATAGCTTACTATACCACAATTATGGGTGACTTGGCAGCTGATGAAGCTTATCTGCTTAAGTTCTTCGGCTCATCCCTCACCGGGATAGCCTTTGAATGGTATTCAAGCCTGCCGGCTGGGTCAGTGGCCGATTGGCCTGATATGCAAAGAAAGTTTCGCGACAGATTTCACGTCACGGAAAGAGAAATTACAATAGCAGAACGATATGCAACCAGGCAAAAGCAAGATGAAACAGCACTGGACTACATCAAAAGGTGGAGGAACTTAGCTATGAGATGCAGAAGACCTCCTCATCAAGAAGATGCAGTGCAAATATGTAAGCAGAGCCTCAGGAGAGAGGTACTGGAAAAGATGATTGGTGCAGATGTCAGAACATTTGACCGGATGAACAATATAGTGGCGGAGGTCGAGACGTTCCTGTCCAAGCGTCCGACGGCCAATGCTCCAACTGTGCCGAAAGGGAAATCTAATGATCGACGACTATCGCACTCTGAGGCTAACACCGTCGATTTCAGAACCTTCGAGCAATAGAAAGGGAAGAAGGGGGCAGATGAAGCTCCCCCGCCAGCAGACACAACAGAAAGAAAAGATAAGGTCTCTCTGAGAAACAAAATGAGAAAGCCATACTCTTTCCCGAAAGATAAGACGGCCGCACTATTCAACTGGGCATACAAGTTCAACAAGGTAACATTGCCTGAGCCAAAGAGACCCGATGACGCGGCAAAGAAACGTGATCCACTGTTCTGTCCATATCACCGTGCGCTGGGGCACGCAATTGAAGATTTTTACGTCTTCAAAGATATTATGGAAGGCATGGTCAAAAAGGGCGAGCTACAGCTGGGAGATTACCAGGTAGAGCCACCTCGTCCACATGAGCCTCCGGCATTAAAAATGGCCGCCAATATGATTTTAATCTACCAACAGCTGCCTAAGGAAGCCGTCGAGGAATGCACCAGGCATACTTATGAAGTTTGCTTCCTCACCCCACTGAAGGATCAAGAAGGGTGGCAGATAAAGCCAATAAAGAATAGAAAGAAAACTCCCGCAGCCAGTATCAGTGGAGCAGTTATCCGCGGTGTCACACCAAGGCCCGAACCACCTCCAGTAAAGCCAGTATGGCACACGGCTGAAACAGGGCCAGTCATCCGGATCCCCACTCATAACTGGAGAAGACAAGTCCCCCTACCTGCACATAAGGAAGTAAGTCCTGCAGCCAGGCGTTTACAACAGTATATTAATGGGCTCGATGAATATGAACAGAAAAAGCCCGGGCACCTGCTGGTGAAAGACTGTATACTCTGGGAACAGCTCGAAGAATTGAAAATTAAAGAGCAACCGGGGACAGAACAGGGAAAAGATGAGGCTGACCCTTTCTGGGGGAAAGAACAAAAGAAGCCAAATTCCCAGAAAAAGAAGAGATGGTCTAAATGCAAAAAGGAAAAGGGAGTCGTGACAGTACAATGCAACACCCTGTCATCACTCTTTACCTCGCCCAGGGAGAACGATGAGGATGAAACATCAAATGCCCCGCTAGAAGCCAACCATGCCGAGGCCTCAACCTCAGCACATGCAACACGCTCCGGAAGAAGGTGGGGGTGCCCACCACCAGCCAATCATAACATTATGTTCAGAGGGGAACAACCCTACCAGATTCCTGAACCAGAGGTACGAGGTGTCCAGGTTCCTCCCCCTGCTAGCTTGTACCAAGAAAAGAAGAAAGGAGATCAAACTCCAACATTTCTGGAATTTCTGTCCAGTCTGGAAAATGGGCAGTCGATACAGGCTGAGCCAGATAAAGGTAAGAGACCTCAGCAATCGGCGTCTATAGCCTACAAGCAGAATGAGAAAGAAGGGGATAACTCTCTGACGGCACCAGGGGCCGTTGCTATAGAAGAAGCCCCCCAAGAAATCAGTCCAGAGGATGAAACCAGCACTGGGCAGCAGTGGCCACAGGCACCACATGAACCTCCAAAACCCCGATGGGCGGAAGAAATGAGACTGTCTAATGTCAGGGTGGGCAGCCGGATCATGAAAATGCTAAAGAAGCTCCCTACCAGATTCTCCATATGGGAGATTCTCTCTCTGAGTGAAGAGGCTCGCCAAGCAATTGTTGATGCCTTGCAGTCGCCGGCACAATATGAAGCACTCTTGACAGAAGTGAATTCTGGGCCGTCAGTCACATTCACAGAAGACTACATGCTGATTCCGAATTCCGGCCATAACAGACTGATGTATATGAGGGGCTCCCTGAACTGTCAGCCACTGAGAAGGATACTGATAGATCCCGGGGCTGCCGTGAACATTCTCCCATATTGCATCTACCAAAAATATTACTTTGATCTTTAGCTTACCAAGGTCAGAGACATGAAAATTGCGGGATTCAACCAGAAATGTGAGACGCCCCTTGGGGTGGCTGATTTCAACCTCACATTGGGGGACCTCACTACCGTGGTGCGATTTTATGTAATGGACTCCAACACCACGTATAAGGCCCTGCTGGGGAGACCGTGGCTGCATGAATATCAGATAGTGCCGTCCGCGCTACATCAATGCATTAAATACTGCCACGAAGGAAAAGAAGAAAGGGTGTTTGCGGATCTGCATCCCTTCGAAGTATTCGAGTGCCATATGCTCGATGCATCCTACTACACGGAGGTGTCGCAGAAGGGTGAAGAGAAAGAGGCTGGGGTCGACCAGAAGAAGCCGGTGACGAAGGCAAGAAATTGGTCTCCACCGCCACCAAGGGGCTACATTAAGAAACATGAAGTATCTCACATTTCTTATGTTGGTGACATTGCTCGGATCACCCCTCCTAGTATCCACACAGATGATACTGGCAAAGAAATGAAAGAAAAGTACATACAAGTGGGGGTTCCGCAGGGTTTAGTCAAGCCCATTGCCAGCATAGAATACCAGACGGTGCTACCATTAAAGACCATGGAAGTCCCTCGCTTCTGCGAGTCTCCTATCATATTCTACACCGGGGAGTCAGTCGAAGACGACGATCAAGACTGTATGGTCCCTGAAGAATCTGCAAATCGGATGGTGCCGATCACGGGCTTGGACTATACTACCCAACGGGTTTCACAGATGTTCTCTAAGATGCAGATGCCATCACTACAACCTGTCGCCCAAGAGAAGGCGTTCCAGGCGCTATGGGATCCGCCCCGGGATAATAAAGAACTGAGGAAGATCACTCAGCACCTGGGATTGGGTTATACCCTTCAAGAATTCTATGAAGCCGAGGTGGACGTCATCTCTGTTTCCTACCAGCATGAAGACCCTCCCGAGGTGGGATATGACAAGTACCCCTCGGAAGATGAAGAAATCATTTATCAATCCGTAATGAACAATGAAGCCCCAGACAGTCAGCTGGAGACGGGGACATCTGATGAAACAAAGAAAGATTGGTGCTGGGAAGACCTACCTTGCAAAGAGGATCTATTCCATGCTGAAGCAAAGTTTGATATGGGAACCCCGGATGAAGACCAAATAGCCAAAGAGCTGAGGGAAGGCCTGGAGTTTGAGCGCATCCTGGAAGAAGTCCGGGCCTTACAGAATGATGATCCCTCGGCAAAGCCTGCATCAGAAGAACCTCTGGGGACGGAAGACTCCATTTTTGAGTTCCCTTCTGAACCAATCACGTCCTCGGGGCAGACTAAACAGAATCCAACAATATTGGCCGTATATGATGAGCCAGCACCCGCTGATGACCAGTATGATGAAACAGAGAATCATGAAACTGAAGAAGATTATATCCCGGGAGGCTTCATTGACTTGCAAGAAGCCCCGCCCGAGGTCGAAGATGGAGGTCGGGCCACCGTCGATGAGCTTGTGGAAATAAATCTGGGGACCGCACATGAGCCAAGGCCGACATTCCTCAGTGCACTGCTGGAGCCAGCTGCCAGGGAACAGTATATACAGTTCTTGAAAGAATTCTGAGACTGCTTTGCATGGACATATGATGAAATGCCGGGACTGAGTTCTGATGTGGCACAGCACCGATTGGCAATAAACCCAGAGGCTAGCCCTGTAAAGTAGCCTTCCAGGAGAATGCGCCCTGAATTAATAAATCAGATTAACAAAGAGGTTGACAAGCTGATTGATGTAGGCTTTGTTGAAGAAAATCAGTATACTACATGGTTAGCCAACATAGTGCCTGTAAAAAAGAAAAATGGGCAGATCAGAATATGTGTTGATTTTCGGGACCTTAATAAGGCCTGCCCGAAAGATGAATTCCCAGTGCCAATCACTGAAGTGATGATCGATGCGACTACTGGTCATGAAGCCCTGTCATTTATGGATGGGTCATCCGGATATAACCAGATCTGGATTGCTGAAGAAGATAGAGTGCACACTGCGTTCCGCACTCCGAAGGGGATATTCCACTACAAAAGGATGTCGTTTGGCCTCAAGAATGCCGGCGCTACCTACCAAAGAGCTATGACCAAGATCTTTGATGATTTGCTCTTCAAGAAAGTAGAGTGCTACATTGATGATTTGGTAGTAAAAACTAAAAGAAGAGAAGACCATTTCCAAGACTTGAGGGTAGTATTCCAGAGGCTGCGCAAATATGAACTCAAGATGAATCCCATGAAATGTGCCTTCGGCGTGTCCAGTGGAAAATTCCTCGGGTTTATTGTCCGGCATAGGGGCATTGAAATCGACCCATCCAAGATTAAGGCTATCCAGGAGCTCCCTCCACCAAGGAATCTGCCCGAGCTGAGATCTCTGCAAGGGCGTCTGGCCTATATCCGACGATTTATATCAAATCTGTCGGGAAGATGCCACCCCTTTCACAAGCTCATGATGAAAGATGTGCCGTTCCTCTGGGACGATGGCTGTCAGGAAGCCTTTGAGAAGCTGAAAGAATATCTCAAGACCCCTCCAGTACTGGGGGCACCCGTTAAGGGCAGGCCCTTAATACTATACATCGCAGCCACATACTGTTCCCTAGGGGCAATGCTGGCACAGATAAATGAAGAAGGCAAAGAACAAGCCTTGTACTACCTGAGTAGGAGGCTGATTAGAACTGAAGAAAGCTACAGCTACATAGAAAATACCTACTTGGCACTAGTCTTTGCTGTCAAGAAGCTCCGACACTATATGTTGTCACATGAAGTCAGATTGATATCTGCAGCAGATCCGCTCAAATACATATTGACTCAGCCAGTACTGAAGGGCCGGTTGGGCAAATGGGCAGTGATCCTGATGGAATTCGATATTACCTATACACCCCAGAGGGCGATAAAAGGACAGGCCGTGGCTGATTTCTTCGCAGAGCATCCTGTGCCGGAAAATGATATGCTAGGGACTGAGTTACCCGATGATGAGACACTCGAGGCCTGCTAGACCCAGTCAGTTATGTGGCAACTATTCTTTGATGGAGCATCTAGAACAGAGACAGACTCCGATGGAAATACCAAAATACGGGCTGGAGTCGGTATTGTGCTGAAATCACCAGAAGGGGAGGTCGTGCATACTTCCTGTTCTATAAACAAGCCCTGCAGCAATAATGAGGCCGAGTATGAAGCTCTGATAATCGGGCTATATATCAACCTCAACATGGGTATCCAAATGCTTCAAGTATTCGGGGATTCGATGTTGATAATAAAACAGATCCAAGGGGAGTTCAAAGTGCGAAAGCCAGAACTGAATCCCTACCACCAAAAAGCTGTGCGCCTCATGGCGAAATTCTACCATATTGAGCTCAAGCATGTGGGCCGTGGACACAATGCCCAGGCTGATGCACTGGCAAAGCTGGCCAGCTCACTAGCAGTCCCACCAAATAAGACACTAAACATTATCGTTATGAACCGGCGGCAAGTCCCCAGTATGCTAGAAGGGTGCCCCGAAGAAGACGAAGTTGCCACCATCAGCACAGAACAAGCGTCTGATTGGAGACAACACCTGCTGCAGTGGTTTCTACACCAACAACTGCCACAGATAAGAGAAGAAAAGATGAAACTCCTAAGAATCAAAGATTCTTATGAACTCAGGAATGGAATTTTGTTCCGAATAATGGCAGATGCACGCAAGAAGATTCTACTCCGCTGTCTGTCCACTGAGGAAGCCTGGCAAGCAATGAAAGAAACACATGCTGGGACATCAGGTGCCCACCAGGCTGGTCCCAAGATGAAGATAGAAATCAAGAAGCTGGGCTACTATTGGCCCACCATGTTTGAAGACTGCTGTAAATTTGTAAAATCATGCCAGAAATGCCAGGAGCATGCTACTGTGCCTAGAAGGCCTCCTACGACTCTGCACCCTACAGTTCCCAGTTGGCTGTTTGCACAATGGGGAACTGATGTAGTCGGGCCACTACCGACTTCCTCGGCCGGTCATAAGTACATACTGGCCATAACAGATTACTTCTCCCGATGGGTGGAGGCTGTAGCATTAAGAGAAGTGACTGGTGAACTGGTCGCCAGATTCATCAAGCAGAACATTATCTTCCGGTTCGGGATCCCCAGCCAAATAATATCCGACAATAGGAGTCATTTCAGAAATCAGAAGGTCTATCGGCTTGCTGAGAAGTATAAGATCGAATGGAGGACCTCCACTCCTTACAATCCACAGGCAAACGGATTGGCAGAAGCTTTTAACAAGACTCTCTGCACCTTGCTGGCCAAGGTCGTCAGTTCTAATAAGAAGGACTGGGAAGAGAAAATGTATGAAGCTCTGTGGGCATACCGCACTGTCTTCAAGACACCTACAGGGTGCTCACCATACTCGCTGGTATACGGCTGAGAGGCAGTGGTTCCGCTAGAGCTGGAAGTCCCGTCACTCAGAGTGGCAGTCCAATATGGCCTTGCCCGTGGCGAACAGACCAATGCAGAAAGAAGACTAGAAGAACTGGCTGAATTGGAAGGGAAGCGCCTCCGAGCTCAGAAGAGTATCCAAATGTATCAGGCCCGCATGGCCATTGCATTCAACAAACTCGTAAGAGGACGAGAATTAAAGAAAGGTGACCTCATCATGGTCAAGAAAAAAGAAGTCATGGCGTCCAACCCAAAAGGAAAGCTGAATGCTAATTGGGAAGGTCCTTATGTGATACAGAGGGTCTACGAAGGAGGGGCCTACGTGGTTGTTAACCATCGAGGGGAAATCTAATTCTCGCCACTCAACGGAAGACATCTAAAGCTGTATCATACAGCACAACCAACATTCCCCAAGTAATCGGGCAAAATTTACCCTTTCTTGGTATAGCGGCACTCTGCCCTAGCCAAGCTACACCCTTTTCCCGGTCTAGCGGCACTCCGCCCTAGCCGAGCTACCCTTTTCTTGGTCTAGCCGCACTCCGCCCTAGCCGAGCTACCCTTTTCTTGGTCTAGCGGCACTCCGCCCTAACCGAGCTACCCTTTCCTTGGTCTAGTGGCACTCCGCCCTAACCGAGCTACCCTTTCCTTGGTCTAGCGGCACTCCGCCCTAGCCGAGCTACCCATTTCTTGGTCTAGCAGCACTCCGCCCTAGCCAAGCTACACCCTTTCTTGGCCTAGCGGCACTCGTCCTAACCAAGTTACCCTCTTCTTGGTCTAGCGGCACTCCGACCTAACCGAGCTACCCTTTCCTTGGTCTAGTGGTACTCCGCCCTAGCCAGGCTACCCTTTCTTGGTCTAGCGGCACCCCGCCCTAGCCGAGCTACCCTTTTCTTGGTATAGCGGCACTCCGCCCTAGCCAAGCTACACCCTTTTCCTAGTCTAGCGGCACTCCGCCCTAGTCGAGCTACCCTTTTCTCGGTCTAGCGGCACTCCGCCCTAACCGAGCTACCCTTTCCTTGGTCTAGCGGCACTCCGCCCTAACCGAGCTACCCTTTTCTTGGTATAGCGGCACTCCGCCCTAGCCAAGCTACACCCTTTTCCCGGTCTAGCGGCACTCCGCCCTAGCCGAGTTACCCTTTTCTTGGTCTAGCGGCACTCCGCCCTAGCCGAGCTACCCTTTTCTTGGTCTAGCAGCACTCCGCCCTAATCGAGCTACCCTTTCCTTGGTCTAGCGGCACTCCGCCCTAACCGAGCTACCCTTTCCTTGGTCTAGCGGCACTCCGCCCTAGCCAGGCTACCCTTTCTTGGTCTAGCGGCACTCCGCCATAACCGAGCTACCCTTTTCTTGGTCTAGTGGTACTCCGCCCTAGCCAGGCTACCCTTTCTTGGTCTAGCGGCACCCCGCCCTAGCCGAGCTACCCATCTCTTGGTCTAGCAGCACTCCGCCTTAACCAAGCCACCCTTTATCTTGATCTAATGGCATTCCGACTTGTCACCCTCTAAAAAAAAAGAGAGAGGAAGAGAGAATAGAAGATGACAAAATAGGGGCTAAAAATAGAGATGCCCCGCCAGACTTGTTCAGGCGCTCTGAGCAAGGGCAAAAATGGCTAAAACCCAGCTGTGGTGAAAACCCGAAAGGGCACTGCAGGCAAAATCGGGTACCCCGCCACGTGAAAACCCGAAAGGGCGCGTGGGCAAAAGCAAGATGGGGCTGGCTCCGGCGAAAACCCGAAAGGGCGCTTGGGTCGGTAATGTGGTGATTCCAAAGAAAGCCTCACCTCCCACCATAAAACTCCTCGTCGATCGACCGGCGCCTTGCCCGATCAATGATTAAACCCATCCGGAATGGACCTTACGTTTATTCTGTTGAAGCCTTCATGCATTGCTCAAGAAAAATTCCCTCGATAATAAGCCCACCACCACGAGACCAGCTACTAATCGAACGGCACACTGCCCGATCAGCGATAAAACCTTGTCCGGTTTAGACCTTACGTCTATTCCGACTAGATCTACATGTCTCTTTACGTCCCGCCGTGATGAAACCCGCCATTGATCGATCGGCACCTCGCCGTCAATGTCTGCCCGATCTATGATGAAACCTATCCAGTTTAGAACTTCCGTCTATCCCGATGAAATCCATGAAATCCTTGCATTGGTATAAATCAAATACCGATGATGAAACCCGCCATTGATCGATCGACACCTCGCCCAATATCAATGATAAAACCCTATCCAGTTTAGACCCTACGTCTATCCTGATGAAACATATGAAATCCTTGCATTGGTATGAGCCAATACCAATGATGAAACCTGCTATCGATCGGTTGGCACGCTGCCTGATCGACGCTAAAACCCATCCAGGGTAGACCTTCTGTCCACTCTGACATAGCACAACACTGCTCTTTGAATCGATTCAGACCCTCCATCTGGATAGATCATGAAACTCTATTCCTTTGCGGTAATGTCAGACCCTACATTAACAATGAAACTCACATTTCCGGAAAATGGCTCCCTGCCCGAGCTGCTAGCTATTCAGACCTTTCGCCTGAATAGGTCATGAAACCATATTTCCCTTTGCATTGATGTTGACACCCACATCAATGATCATGTGTCCACAATAAACATATGGCGCCATGGTCCATATGATGAAAGTTCTGGTCCCAGAAAAGACAATGAAAAAGGAAAAGAGAAAGAAAACGATAAAAAGTATATATATAAAAAATGGGGTTGAAAATAGAGATACCCCGCCAGACTTGTTCAGGCATTCTGGACAAGGGCAAAAATGGCTAAAACCCAGCTGTGGTGAAAACCCGAAAGGGCACTGCAGGCAAAATCGGGTACCCCGCCACGTGAAAATCCGAAAGGACGCGTGGGCAAAAGTAAGAGGGGGCTGGCTCTGGTGAAAACCCAAAAGGGCACTTGGGTCAGTAATGTGGTAATTCAGAAGTTCGATGCCAACCGGCACGTTGCCTTCACCTCCCCTTCACTGATGAAGCCTTCCGTCGGTCATCTGGCTCTATGCCCCACCGATGATAAAGCCTTTCCGGGATAGATCTTACGTCTACCCTGATGAAATCTACATACCCTCTTTTCACATGTCCCACCGACAATAAAACCCGTCACCATTCTGATAAAGCCTGGCCAGTTCAGACCTTACGTCTGTCCTGATCAAACTCCTAAACCTTCCCTTGATCGATCGGCTCCTTGCCCGGTCAATGATGAAACCCTACCAGGATAGACCCTACGCCTATCCTGATGAAACCTACGTATTTCTTGGCAAAGTCCCACCCGCGATAAAACCTGTTGGAATAGACCTTACGTCTGTCCTGACGAGACCTACACCTCTACATACGTCCCACCGTTGATCGACCGGCACCTCGCCCGATCAATGATGAAATCCTCTGTCCGGTTTAGACCTTACGTCTATACTGATGAAACCTATGAAACTCTTTGCGTCGATATAAGCCCCATATCGACGATGAAACCAACCACTGATCGACTGGCACCTCGCCCGATCAGTGATGAAACCATGTCCAATTAAAACCCTGCCAGTTTAGACCTTTTGTCTATTCTGATGAAACTTATAACACTTTCTTTGCATCGATATGAACCCAATATCGATGATGAAACTAGCTATTGATCGACCGGCACCTCGCCCGATCAATGATGAAATCCTATCCAATTCAGACCCTACGTCTGTCCTGATAAAAATCACATACTCTTCAATGTCCCACCTGCGATAACCTCTACCCAGTCTAGACCTTACGTCTACTCTGATGAAACCTGTAAAACTCCTTTGCATCGATATAAACCCAATATCGATGATGAAATCATATACTGGTCGATTGGCACATTGCCCCGACTAGCTTTGAAACCTGCCCGGGATGGACCATTCGCCCGTTCCAGATAATGCTCTGAGCCTCTTCGTTCACATTCCTACAAACCGTCTCCCTTGCGGCACGTACGGCCAAGAAGGACGTTTGCTACCACCAACAGAATTCGGTTTAAGCACCCCCCCCGGAGGCCGTCACGCGGTGGAGCGAGTTCCCCATCCTTTCTCTGAAGGGGTGGACGCTCTCCTGCCAGGTACAAGCCATTCGCATGAGGGACTGCTAGAACCATTACCCCACTTCCCAAAGTGATGAAACCACATGGAAAAGACAATGGACACACATGAAGCCGAAGATTCCTTTTCATTAAAAGAGGAGTACATAAAGAGCCCCGAGGGGACACTGTATCACAAAAGAGGGCAGAAGAAAAAGAAAGAAAAGATAATTCATGGCCGCCGAAATATATCTTCGAAGGCCAGAAGACCCACATAGGGAGAAGCTCCTAGCTCATGAAGGCGCCTCCTCCTCCTGAAGCCTCACAGACATGTCTTGGAGAGACATCACTCATCCCTCCAACGAGGCCACCTCCTCGATGGACTGCGACCGAATAGAGGATAATTGTTGCAGCTCGGCTCGGAGTCTGGTGAGCTCCGCTTCCAGAATGGCTATCCGATCCTGGACAGCTTCCTCCCGCTGAACAGCACGCTGTAGCTCAGCTCGGCATTCATCAAGTGCGAGCGTCAGCTGCCCCAGCTCAGATTTATATTCTGACCTCTGCAACCTCAGTGCCGTCAGCTTGTCGATCATGGTCCGTGCTAGGAAGTCTCTCCGATGCACGAATTTCAGCAAAAGCAAGACCCGCTGAGCCCATATGTCCAGAGGGCAGCCCATGGCTTGCAGGCCAGCGGTGAAACGATTGGCAATTTCCTTCAGTTGCAGATATGTCAAGCCAGGCTGGGATTCTACCAGCTGGCGTAGCATGTCCAAATGCTGCCAGACAAAGCTGTCAGAAGAAGCAAAGCCAAAGGAGGCAGATGGGATGACCTCAAAAGTCACCTCGCCGTCAATGTCTGCCCACAGTGCAACATCCGGCTGAGAGGACGAAGACGGCAGATCTGCTGGAAGAACTGGTCGGTCCCTCTCTGTGCTCTCCTGTTGAGCTGAAGACTCCTCCTCTACCGCTGTCTCGGGAGCTATGGCTTGAACATCCGCAGAGGGAGAGCCAATAAATGATGGAGCTATCTCTTCATGAGTCTTCTGAATAAGGGCTTCATCTTCAGCTGCTCTTTCTGATAATGGGGACGAAAGGTCCCTAGTCTGTAGAGGCAGAAATCCAGTCTCTATAGCCACTGTGGCAGGGACTGCTGACTCGGGTGCAATTGACTTTACGGCGGCCGGTATAAAAGCGGGGCTTCTGGCTGGGTCTGCTTCGGCTCTAAACTCTGAGGCCCTGACAGGGACGGAAATCTCTCCTGATGATCCCAAGTCCAGTGATGTTAAGTCAGTTGAAGATTGTATTCTTACTGGCACAGGGCGAATAACCTCAGAAATTCCCATGCAAGTTAAAGGTAAAGCATGGATGATGACCAAGTCTGCAGATGAAACATCCATAGAAACTGCGGCCGCGCCGAGAAGCACCCGCGCCGAGAGGCAGTTCCCTCACCGCGCCGAGAAGACTCCAAATGCTGAAAAGAAAAGAAAACTCATTGGAGAAGAACAAAGAAATGAAAAATATGTGTGCAGGATATTGTTGCAATGAGATGATCAGAGTATAAGGACTAGATTAAAAGAGAAATTGAGGAAGATACCCTCTTTTTTTTTGTAAAAAAAGGAAGATACCCTCGAACGTTGAAAGGCACCTGCGGACACCGTGCCGCTTATTCTGCGCTTACGCCACCCGCAGGTGGGGGGAATTTGTTGACACCTTGAAAATGAGCAAGGGCTAAAATAGAATTGAAGAGAAGATCAGACCAACAGTGAAAGATCAATGATGAAGCTCGTCAACCATCTACCCGGCTGAAGCCTTTCCCGGCCAAGCTGATGTCCGGTGCCATTGTAAGTCAGACGGCGACACTGATGAAGTAGCAGTCACCTGAATGATGATACCTCCTATCACACCTCAATAAGAGCTGTATTACTGCCTCGTCCGAGAATCCACAGGTAACATGTTAGAGTAAGTCAGATGTCGGCTTATTGACAGATGTGATATGAGCAAAGATAAAGATGAAGCCAGAACCAGCAAATAAAGATTGTGAAGGCTTCTGTAAAGTCAGAACAAAAGAAGAGTCTTCATAGACTATACACCTGGCTGAAGTCTTTTCAGGCTAAAGATGATGTCCGGTCTTGTCACCTTTAGGTGACGATACCGATGAAATTATGTCCGACTTTGTCATCATTCAGATGGCAATGCCGATGAAATCCCAGTCTACCAACTGATGAAAATCTATGAATGATCTCAATAAAAGCTGTGTCACCAATGGAGAGCCTTCTCGGGTTCCGATATATTTGAAGGGCTCATAAAGGCCGAGGTATATGTGAAGTCTAAAAAGCCCTAAATGGGCCTATAAAAGTGGCGCCGGGATCCCCTTTGTCGAAGCCCAAAAAGTCCCGCTGGGAAGCTGGAGTCCCACGCGCCGGGAAGTCCTCCTTTGATTGGGGCGCACCGGGACAGGCCTACCGATAAGATACCAAGGAGAGATATAAAACCCCCTTTTTTCCCTCGGAAAAGGGGGTAGCAGCGGAAAAGAGGGGAGGTCAGCAAGAGGGCAACGAAGAGAGTAGAGCCTGCGATCTGATCCGAGAGAAGGAGAGGCAGAAGGGCCAAAGAAGAAAAGAGAGAAGAGAGAAAGCAGAGAGGAGGGTTCGAAGCCTGATTGAAGGTGGGCAACGGGGAGGGAGAGGAGTCAATGCTCCGCCCTCCCCTCCCTATTTCTGTAGTTCACTCGCCTAATTTCGATTGATTCTACTTCTTCCTCTTCTGATGTATTCTGCGTTATGATAGCCAGTTTTCACACTGCTAGAGTAAGGCATAGTATTCTTATATCTTCTTCTATGTACTCCCTCTGATATACGGATGTAATTGCAATGTTCTAATATATGAACGCTACGGGCCGCAGTTGCCACCTGCTGTTGTTTTTCCCCGAAGCTCTGCTGCCATCCCCTTATATCTTCTCTTAGATGCCGTAGCATGTCATCCCCTCCCCAGTCTGATCATCGGTCTGCCGCTTCGCTGGGTTTTGCCAAATGCTTTCCGTGCTTATTCCAGAGCCAGGGATAGACCATCCCTTGGCCTCCGGGATAAGGCAAAGCTATATAATGACCGAGGTTTATGATACTCCAGAGTTCTAGATGCTTATATGCTGTCTATTAGCATTGTCAAAATCACCTCTGGGTCCAGAGACAGCCATCTCTTGGCTCCTAGGGTGATGAACGACCACATCAAATCCGTCCCCGGGCTCTGCATAATATTGGTGACAGGGGTTCTCTAGACCTTGGTCTTCCCTAATTCCTCCTCGATCCTGATGTTTCTATAAAGCCCAAACCTAATCCAGTTCAAATTTGATGCCCTGATCCATTCTAATCCCACAGAATCCACCTACCTTATCCTGAATCATCAAGAAACCCAAAATAGGGTACCGTAAAACTCTGTTTCTCATCTCGGCGCCCTCACCCATCTCGGCCCCATGCACAGTAAAAGGAGTGAATAGTTCTCGGCGCAAGGCTTCTGGCGCCGAGAACCCCACCCCTGGCCTTCTTACCTTCACGCCGGGAACCCGCCTGGCTACTTTGCCATCGCACCGAGAATCCCATCCTCTGGACTTCTCCCCTGCGCGCTGGGAACCCCCTTTGAGCAATTCTTCCTCGCGCCGGGAAGCCAGCACCGTGAACTCCCTGGCCTTCTCTTCATCGCGCCGAGAACCTGGCCTCCTTGCCCTTGCGCCGACAACCTCCCTTGGCCATTTGGCCCTTGCGCCAAGAACCTATCTCCTGGGCGCGCCGGGAACCCCTCCTGTTCCTTGCCTTGGTGCCGGGAACCTCTAGGCCAAGTCCAAGGTACGCCGAGAGCCTACTCCGCCACCCATCAAGCCTCCGATACCTCTGTCAAACCCGTCCAGGAGTGCCCATGAGTCACCAGCACCGTCCGGGATACAAATCAAAGGGATCCGGACTCCCTTATGTTCCACTGATCCGTGTCAGATTTATGAGCAACCTCTTTAGCTAAGGTGAGCTCTGCCACTGCATGAGTGTCACCGGCTCCTATGAGGGAAGAGTCAAACATTGCCCCAGGGCATACATGTGTAATGCGGGAGGTTCGCTCCCTCCTTTTCTCGACTTTCATCCCGGCACTCCGTGGGTGTTAGCCTATTCTCCCCTGGGCATAATCCAGATTATGGGGAGGTGCTGCCGAAATATCGATCGATGTTTTAACCCCGATAAGTCCCGGGAGGTGCACATCACACCCCCCCCCCCGTCCGGCTCAATCTTTCGGGAAATATGAATGCTGCAAGGCCCTTGGCCGGACGAGAAATATGAAAGGGGACATCTCCCCAATGATGGTCCGGACCCAGTCCCGCCGCTGCGTGGACGGTGTCCTATTCCTACCCGACACGACCTACATAAGAGGTGGTCATGTCGGTGTAGTAATCTGCTGTGCACTAAATTATCTTCCCAGAATAACAAGAGCTTCAATATCACACACTGTTATTTTTCTTTTATTACCGCCCCGAGTGGCCTCCTATTTTGGCGTTTAATCAAGGGTTGTCCTTCTTAGGAAGGGCGTAATTAACGTCATAGCCTTTATGGTATGGCGGACTTTTGGTCCCGACTCGGACTTCACAATCGACTGACCAAGTCAAGTCGAGCGCACAATGAAATTGTCACACATGTGACTGGCACGCCTAATAATCAATAAATACAAATAGGAGAAATGTAGTAACCCTGAAAAATTTAAAAGGAATAACTAAATCAAAATAGATTAAAAGATTTAGTAAATAAACGAAAGAGCTTGGAATAAAAATAATTAAACCCTGATGAAAATAACGCCTCAGATAAAGGCGCTACTTTATAATAAAACGCCTTCACCTAAGGTGTGTTTTGAATAAAGGACGCCCACACATCAAGGCGTCAAATTTCAAACGACCAAAATAAATAAAAAGGGCAAGTTTGCATAACGTCCTTTGAGTGGACGCGTTTTTAACAAGAAACGACGCTTGACAAGGCGTCAATTTAAATTCGGCGCCCTTACTTAGGTCGCTAATTCAGTTTGAGTTTCGTTCGACCTAGGAGTCTATCCAGGGTAAGTTGATAACTATGAGAAAGAGTTCGAATGTAGTAATAACTCTATATGGAAGTGTTACTTCCAATCGAACACTAACTCTATTAGGTTCACCTAAATCCTATAAATAACCTACTGCTTGAACCGAGAACGCTATTTGGCGTTCGGACTCTTCTAAGGTACGTAAAGAACAGCATGTTCTTTTTCTTTACTCTGTCTATCGAATTTGTGAAGAATACTAATGATTCTTCATCTACTTCTGATTACAGGTTGAAAGCTTCTGTCTTCCGAAGAACAAGTAAGTTCTTTTCCCTTGCTTTCGGTTACGTATAAGAAGACTTATAATATCTTCTTCCTTGTTTTCTTCTTCCTCTCTACAGGTTGCCTGTAGAAAGAAGACGTTCGACTAAAGAACAAGGGTTCTTCGAAGCCTTCTCTTTAACTCTTCAAATCAACCCTACTCTACTGCTGTCAAACTTCGGAAGACTCTGTTGCAGCAGAGCATCGTTCTGCCATCAAAAGTATTTTCACGTGCCCTTCATCCAGACCATACTAAGGTAGGTTTTCTCAAGCACTGTAGCCCAAATCACCATAATAACTATGTTAAACCATATATATTAGTTCATGCATATAGTTTTCAAGAGTTTTAAATGTTTCTATTGTTGGAAAGAAACGCCCTTTCCACGGGCGCTAATTTTATACGCGACCCAGACTAGGGCGCTATTTAAATAAACGACCCTGACAAGGTCGTCAATTCAAAAGATTTGACGCCCTGTACACAGACGTCAATTTAATTAACTGTTAATTACCCATGTTGATTAGTCCATATTCACTTGAATACGATTCTAAATAAATCAGTGCATGATCATTAATCCTGATATTTTCCTGTCATGACCATATCTCGATTTCTGGAAATTTCAATACCTGAAAAATTGTAAATTCTTGAATTCACGACCCTGTATAGGTCGTCTCTCACTTTACTAACGCCCCTGTTCAGGACGTGAATTGAAAAGTAACGCCCCTGTCCAGGGCGTGTTTTTGATAAATTTCTGAAAATATATATTCTGTAAAAATAGAAGGAAAGGATGGACGACCACTGATTGTGTCGTCAAATTGTAAATAAACGCCCTTCACCAAGGCGCGTTTTTGGTAAAATACTGAAATATTGAAATCTAGCAAAAATGTAAAATAGATAAACACCCTTACTGAAGGCGTTAATTACTTGAGTAGTGACTTTACTTAAGTCGTTATTTTCCTGTAAAAATGTTTTTACCTGTTCTGATAACCGATGGTTTCAGTATATCTATATATATGTGTATATCGGCACTATATCTCCACTCCGTGAGTATAGTCCCACATTTTATGATGTTTTATCGATCACCCTCAACTCTCATTGACATACAAGCTCTCCATTGGACATTCCGTTCCTTTGGACTAGCGAGTTAGTCATAGAGACCTCCGTAAGACTCCTCGTACCTTGGATTCCCTCAAGGTCGACTGAGCTGGTTGTACCCTAAAAACCCATTACACTATTGAATGCCATGTCACTCTAAAAGGAACATGGTATACCGGCCCTTATGATATGCAAAGAGTATATCATGAGAATTCTAAATGGGATGACGATATCATGCCATTTATTGATGTTCCTGTGGACCTCAATTCTATAATAAGAATGAGGGTATCTTGCCTTTGATATACTGTTCATGTGGACCTCAATTCTATATAAAGAATGTCCATACTTGTTTGTCATGGTACCCGAGTTAAGAGAACCTAATTCCACCTAGTTTCATCGTTCATCGTGATTGTACCGTTGTTATCGCCTATCTATGTCCAATGTCGTATTTTTGGATTCCATTCTCTCAAAGTTATCCTACGTGTCTACAAGCTTAAATTGTTGAAATTCCATATTGGCTATATATATATATACAAGAGTGGATGTCAAAAATATACATGATAAATGCCTGCGCATATAGGGCCCGATCTGGTCCTGGGAGGAGCACCCGAAAGTACTTGTGCCCATGGGAGTTGAATGATAAGGTATCTGGCATTATACCGAGTGCATGACTAGCTTGATTGGACATTCCACACAAATCTTGTACTTGACTCGTACTTGACTTGACATGAATTGCGTGACCCGAGAAAGGGTAATTACTTGCTTGCTTGATACATGATAGCCAAAGTTCTTGACATGACTTGCTAAAGAGTACTTGCTTGAATATCTTGTTATCTTTTCTTGAAGCTCATGACTAGTTCATCTTGCTGTCTTATTGATAATTCTCTCTCTATCTTGTCGTTTTATGCGAGCATGCATAGCTACAGTACATACATGAAAGATGTAATTATTTAAACCCCTTGCTAGCGCTTGAGATATAATTTCTTACTGAGCGTTCACTCACTCCGTGTGTTCCCTACTTTTCAGGTAAGTCCGACGAAGAAGGTCAATCTGATGGGGAAAGTCAAGAGTGAAAGAGCTAGAGCTTTTCCAAGTGTCATCTAGTCTTTTTCCTATTTTCTTGAGTCAACTATGTACTTTTCTTTCTTTTTTGAATAGAGTATTGGATTTGTAATAGTCTATACATTATGAAATAAAGGATTGGGTTATCTTTACTTTTACGCATCTCTGTTTTGGTGTCGAATACACTACTACTCTGATTGACATGATTGATATAAACTCGTCGTGCATATCCGAGTATCTTCCGCGCTCGGGGCGTGACAGTTTTTGTGGTATCAGAGCCTAGGGTATTCAATTCCTAGGAAAACCCAAGTCCAAGGATAAGTTTTAACCTTCAACCAGTGAGATTGGGTAGAACCAAGGGTTAAAGTTAACATAGTATATGAGTCTTTAAAATACAAGCACATATTAATCTAGTTATTGTAATTGTAGGATAATGGCTGCCGAACATGCTCAATGGCGCAACATGCAGCGTACCCTTCAAGGCATGACTCAAGTGCTGCAACACGTAGCACAAGGAGGTGGACAACGAGCAGGAAGTCTCCACCAGACTTTCAAGAACATGAACCCACCCAAGTTCACGGGTTCTACTGATCCAGATGACGCTGAACACTGGATTAGGGAGATAGAACGTATATTCCGTGTTATGCAATGCACAGATCAGGATAAAGTTTTATTAGCTACTTTTCAGTTAGAAAGGGATGCTAGATGCTGGTGGGAATCAATAGAGGCTACTATAAATCAAGATCAGGTTTCGTGGGAAGAATTCGTTGAACACTTCAACGTGAAATATTTCTCGGACCGAGTTCAGGAAAAGAAGGCTGCAGAATTTGCTGCATTAAAGCAATGATCTTTGTCAGTGGTCGAGTATGAGGCCCAATTCTCTAGGTTATCTCGGTATGCCAAGCATCTAGTTAGCACCGAGAAAATGAAAGCTAGGAGGTTTCTTAATGGGCTCAGGCCCCAAGCTATTACTCAACTGGCGCCGATGGACATTCAAGTCTACTCGGAGATAGTACGCCGAGCTCAACTATTAGAAGATGCCACGGAACTGTCTGATAGGATTCGTGGTAAGGATAAGAAGGAACAAGTTACAGGTTCGGGTTCCTTTAAACCCAACTTCAAGAAAAGGCCTAGCAATGGAGGAGCATCCTCACAAGACCAAAAGTTCAAGAAGACCAAGCCCTTCTCTATCACCACTACCTCTCCAAATACAGTGTGCAAACATTGTGATAAAGCGGGTCATAGAGCAGAGGAATGCTGGAGGAAACAAGGAGCATGTCTCCGTTGTGGGAGTCGTGAGCATCGGATTCCCGATTGCCCATTACTTAACGATCAAGCCGTTGACGGAAAGCACCCAGTAACCAAGAATGCTTGTCTTCATGCAATCAAGGAGACCGAGCAAGTAGAAGGAGGTGGCTTAGTGGAAGGTACATTGAAAGTTTGTTCCAGGAATGCATATGTCTTAATTGATACTGGTGCATCGCATTCTATTGTTTCTAAGAAGTTTACTGACCCATTACCCCTAGAACCGGAATGGATAAAGTTAGTTTTGTCTACTCCTCTGGATGATGAGACTGATATTACACATCATTACCAAAACTGCGAGGTATTGATTCATGGTCAAAATCTCCCTATTGATCTCATATGTTTAGATCTGAAAGAGTATGATGTTATACTAGGGGCAGATTGGTTATCCAAGTATCAGGCAACGGTTGATTGCCGCAATAGTAAGGTTACATTCAAGGAATTCCCAGAACTAATATTTACTAGCCCCAAGAGTCGGAGCAAATCCCCTCTTATTTCAGCTCTCCGAGCTAGCAAGCTCATCAGGAAAGGATGTACATCTTTCCTTGCCTTTGTCACAGTTAAAGAAGCTAAGGAAGCTAAGCTAGAAGACATTCCAGTAGTACAAGAATTTTCGGACGTATTTCCGAAAGATTTGCCGGGATTACCCCCGCAAAGAGAAGTGGCCTTCACCATTGACTTAGTCCCTGGTGCTGGTCCGATTTCAAAGGCACCTTATAGGATGTCACCTGCTGAACTCAAGGAATTAAAGGAGCAATTGATGGAACTCATTAAGAAAGGATTCATTAGACCAAGTACTTCCCCGTGGGGAGCGCCTGTATTATTTGTAAAGAAGAAAGACGGATCCATGAGGTTATGCGTCGACTATCGACAGTTGAATCATCTCACTATCAAGAACAAGTATCCACTGCCGAGAATCGATGAATTGTTTGATCAAATTTCAGGGTCCATGTACTTTTCCAAAATTGATCTTAGGTCGGGATATCACCAACTAAGAATCAAAGACGATGACATTCATAAGACTGCGTTCAGAAGCAGGTATGGCCATTATGAATTTGTTGTTATGCCTTTCGGACTAACGAATGCCCCTGCTGCCTTTATGCAGTTAATGAATAGTATATTCAGGCCTTATTTAGATCAATTCGTGGTGATCTTTATTGATGATATATTGATTTATTCCAAGACTAAGGAAGAGCATGAGGAACATTTGAGGATTGCATTACAAATATTAAGGATAAACTAATTATATGCAAAACTTATCAAGTGTGAATTCTGGCTTGAAGAAGTGACTTTTCTCGGACATGTTATATCAAAGGATGGCTTGTCTGTAGACCCATCAAAGGTTGAAGCTGTAAGGAACTGGGAAAGACCGACCAATGCTAGCGAGATCCGAAGTTTCTTAGGTCTTGCCGGCTATTACAGGCGATTCATCAAGGATTTCTCTAAAATCGCCGTGCCACTTACGAGGTTAACTCGCAAGGAGATCCGTTATGAATGGGATGAGGAATGTGGAAGAAGCTTCCAAACTCTCAAGGATCATCTTACTATAGCTCCTATCTTAGCATTGCCAATTGAAGGAGAAAAGTTCGAGGTATACACTGATGCTTCTGGCATTGGCCTCGGGTGTGTTCTAATGCAACAAGGGAAGGTTATAGCCTACTCTTCTCGTCAATTAAAGAAGCATGAAGAGAACTACCCCGTCCATGACTTAGAATTGGCCGCGGTAGTATTTGCACTCAAAATATGGAGACATTATCTTTATGGAGTACATTTTACTGTATACTCCGATCACAAAAGTCTCAAATATCTTTTCTCACAGAAGGAGTTAAATATGAGGCAAAGACGATGGCTGGAATATCTCAAGGACTTCGACTTCAATATACAATATCATCCCGGAAAGGGGAATCATGTAGCAGATGCCCTTAGTCGAAAGCCGAGAGCACTGTTAGCCAATTGTCTGATTCAAGAATGGAAATTGCTGGAACAATTCTCTAAACTCAATATAAGCATGGACATGGACCCTAGATGTGTCACATTATCTCATGTAAGCATACAGTCAGATTTATTGTCTGAAATACAAGCACTTCAGAATGATGATCCTACATTAGTAGAAATCAAGGGCAGATTAGAAGGACAAT
Organism: Amorphophallus konjac; assembly: GCA_022559845.1. Classification (NCBI taxonomy): domain Eukaryota; kingdom Viridiplantae; phylum Streptophyta; class Magnoliopsida; order Alismatales; family Araceae; genus Amorphophallus; species Amorphophallus konjac. Next base: position 95,458,081 of record CM040125.1, read on the forward strand.
CGGATTTCCAATTAACTTCTGATGGAAGATTAATGTTCAAGAATAGAACTTGTATACCGGACTGCCCAGAATTGAAGAAGAAGGTCTTAGATGAAGCTCATAGGTCAAGGTATACGATTCATCCTGGATCTACCAAGATGTACCAAGATGTGAAAAGAAATTTTTGGTGGCCCAACATGAAAAGGGAAATAGCAGACTATGTATCACGTTGTCTCACGTGCCAACAAGTCAAGGTGGAACACCAAAAGCCTGCTGGAAAACTACATCCTCTAGATATCCCTAAATGGAAGTGGGAGGATATTGGTATGGATTTCATCATGGGTTTATCTAAATTAAAAAGAGGACATGATGGAATATGGGTTATCATTGATCGATTGACTAAATCAGCGCATTTCTTGCCAATCAAGAGTCGATGGTCAGTTGATGTCTTAACTGCACTATACATCAAGGAAATAGTCAGATTACATGGTATTCCTGTTTCAATCGTGTCTGACAGAGATCCCCGTTTTACTTCTCATTTTTGGAAAGGACTACAACATTCGTTGGGAACGAGACTTAACTTTAGCACAGCTTTTCATCCTCAAATGGATGGTCAGACCGAGAGAACCAATCAAGTAGTCGAAGATATGCTAAGAGCATGCATTACTGATTTTGATGGAAACTGGCATGATCACTTGCCTCTGGTCGAATTTGCATACAATAATAGCTACCAGGCAAGTATACAAATGGCACCTTTCGAAGCTTTATACGGAAGGAGTTGCCGATCACCCTTATGCTGGGACGAAGTTGGAGAGAAACAACTGTTAGGTCCAGACATGGTAAGGGATACTACCGAGAAGATACAATTGATCAAAGAAAGACTGCAAGTTGCTCAGTCTAGACAAAAGGCTTATGCCGACACAAGAAGGAGAGATCTTGAATTCCAACTCGGAGATCATGTATTTCTCAAGATATCACCTGGACGTGGAATACAAAGATTTGGTGTTAAGGGCAAGCTTACACTAAGATTTATCGGACCTTTTGAGATACTAGAAAGAGTTGGCGAGGTTGCTTATCGCATCGCATTGCCACCTCAACTGTCCGAAGTACACGATGTGTTCCACATATCTATGTTGAAGAAGTACGTACACGATCCATCACATATTATCGAACATGGAAACCTAGTAATCCAGAAGGATCTCACATATGAGCAGAAGCCAATGAAGATCTTAGATCGAGAAGTACGAACCCTAAGGAATAAGGTTATTCCCATGCTAAAAGTACAATGGAATAAGAATTCAGAACATGAAGCTACATGGGAGACCGAGGAATCTATGAGGAAACAATTTCTAGATTTATTTTAGAAGGTACGTACTCTACACTCTCCAAATGAAAATATATGATATGGAATTTGGGGACCAAATTCTTTTTAAGTGGGGGAGGGTGTAGCAACCCTGATAAATTTAAAAGGAATAAATAAATCAAAATAGATTAAAAGATTTAGTAAATAAACGAAAGAGCTTGGAATAAAAATAATTAAACCCTGATTAAAATAACGCCTCAGATAAAGGCGCTACTTTACAATAAAACGCCTTCACCTAAGGCGTGTTTTGAATAAAGGACGCCTACACATCAAGACGTCAAATTTCAAATTACCAAAATAAATAAAAAGGGCAAGTTTGCATAACGTCCTTTGAGTGGACGCATTTTTAACAAGAAACGACGCTTGACAAGGTGTCAATTTAAATTCAACGCCCTTACTTAGGTCGCTAATTCAGTTTGAGTTTCGTTCGACCCAGGAGTCTATCCAGGGTAAGTTGATAACTATGAGAAAGAGTTCGAATGTAGTAATAACTCTATATGGAAGTGTTACTTCCAATCGAACACTAACTCTATTAGGTTCACCTAAATCCTATAAATAACCTACTGCTTGAACCGAGAACGCTATTTGGCGTTCGGACACTTCTAAGGTACGTAAAGAACAGCATGTTCTTTTTCTTTACTCTGTCTATCGAATTTGTGAAGAATACTAATGATTCTTCATCTACTTCTGATTACATGTTGAAAGCTTCTGTCTTCCGAAGAACAAGTAAGTTCTTTTCCCTTGCTTTCGGTTACGTATAAGAAGACTTATAATATCTTCTTCCTTGTTTTCTTCTTCCTCTCTACAGGTTGCCTGTAGAAAGAAGACGTTCGACTAAAGAACAAGGGTTCTTCGAAGCCTTCTCTTTAACTCTTCAAATCAACCCTGCTCTATTGCTGTCAAACTTCGGAAGACTCTGTTGCAGCAGAGCATCGTTCTACCATCAAAAGTATTTTCACGTGCCCTTCATCCAGACCATACTAAGGGAGGTTTTCTCAAGCACTGTAGCCCAAATCACCATAATAACTATGTTAAACCATATATATTAGTTCATGCATATAGTTTTTGAGAGTTTTAAATGTTTCTATTGTTGGAAAGAAACGCCCTTTCCACGGGCGCTAATTTTATACGCGACCCAGACTAGGGCGCTATTTAAATAAACGGCCCTGACAAGGTCGTCAATTCAAAAGATTTGACGCCCTGTACACAGACGTCAATTTAATTAACTGTTAATTACCCATGTTGATTAGTCCATATTCACTTGAATACGATTCTAAATAAATCAGTGCATGATCATTAATCCTGATATTTTCCTGTCATGACCATATCTCGATTTCTGGAAATTTCAATACCTGAAAAATTGTAAATTCTTGAATTCACGACCCTGTATAGGTCGTCTCTCACTTTACTAACGCCCCTGTTCAGGACGTGAATTGAAAAGTAACGCCCCTGTCCAGGGCGTGTTTTTGATAAATTTCTGAAAATATATATTCTGTAAAAATAGAAGGAAAGGATGGACGACCACTGATTGTGTCGTCAAATTGTAAATAAACGCCCTTCACCAAGGCGCGTTTTTGGTAAAATACTGAAATATTGAAATCTAGCAAAAATGTAAAATAGATAAACGCCCTTACTGAAGGCGTTAATTACTTGAGTAGTGACTTTACTTAAGTCGTTATTTTCCTGTAAAAATGTTTTTACCTGTTCTGATAACCGATGGTTTCAGTATATCTATATATATGTGTATATCGGCACTATATCTCCACTCCGTGAGTATAGTCCCACATTTTATGATGTTTTATCGATCACCCTCAACTCTCATTGACATACAAGCTCTCCATTGGACATTCCGTTCCTTTGGACTAGCGAGTTAGTCATAGAGACCTCCGTAAGACTCCTCGTACCTTGGATTCCCTCAAGGTCGACTGAGCTGGTTGTACCCTAAAAACCCATTACACTATTGAATGCCATGTCACTCTAAAAGGAACATGGTATACCGGCCCTTATGATATGCAAAGAGTATATCATGAGAATTCTAAATGGGATGACGATATCATGCCATTTGTTGATGTTCTTGTGGACCTCAATTCTATAATAAGAATGAGGGTATCTTACCTTTGATATACTGTTCATGTGGACCTCAATTCTATATAAAGAATGTCCATACTTGTTTGTCATGGTACCCGAGTTAAGGGAACCTAATTCCACCTAGTTTCATCGTTCATCGTGATTGTACCGTTGTTATCGCCTATTTATGTCCAATGTCGTATTTTTGGATTCCATTCTCTCAAAGTTATCCTACGTGTCTACAAGCTTAAATTGTTGAAATTCCATATTGGCTATATATATATATATACAAGAGTGGATGTCAAAAATATACATGATAAATGCCTGCGCATATAGGGCCCGATCTGGTCCTGGGAGGAGCACCCGAAAGTACTTGTGCCCATGGGAGTTGAATGATAAGGTATCTGGCATTATACCGAGTGCATGACTAGCTTGATTGGACATTCCACACAAATCTTGTACTTGACTCGTACTTGACTTGACATGAATTGCGTGACCCGAGAAAGGGTAATTACTTGCTTGCTTGATACATGATAGCCAAAGTTCTTGACATGACTTGCTAAAGAGTACTTGCTTGAATATCTTGTTATCTTTTCTTGAAGCTCATGACTAGTTCATCTTGCTGTCTTATTGATAATTCTCTCTCTATCTTGTCGTTTTATGCGAGCATGCATAGCTACAGTACATACATGAAAGATGTAATTATTTAAACCCCTTGCTAGCGCTTGAGATATAATTTCCTATTGAGCGTTCGCTCACTCCGTGTGTTCCCTACTTTTCAGGTAAGTCCGACGTAGAAGGTCAATCTGATGGGGAAAGTCAAGAGTGAAAGAGCTAGAGCTTTTCCAAGTGTCATCTAGTCTTTTTCCTATTTTCTTGAGTCAACTATGTACTTTTCTTTCTTTTTTGAATAGAGTATTAGATTTGTAATAGTCTATACATCATGAAATAAAGGATTGGGTTATCTTTACTTTTGCGCATCTCTGTTTTGGTGTCGAATACACTACTACTCTGATTGACATGATTGATATAAACTCGTCGCGCATATCCGAGTATCTTCCGCGCTCGGGGCGTGACAAGAAATCTTCGAAATAATAAACAAAAATGAAAGAAATAAATCCCGCGTCCACAGGAATTGGCATGTTTTTCATTGGAATCCAAGAAATGATAAAAGAATGGGCTAAGCATTTGCAAGCCCAAAGCAACACTCATATATATAATGCATGTCTAACCCAATAAAGTATACGCATGGAATGCAGTAAAGACATTTGACAACCAAAGACTATAAGCATGAAAGCTCATTCATGATTCGCAGAAATAAGGGAAATGTAACCATGAAAAACCATGTTTGACTTGGCTTGGTGGAAGCTAGATGAGGTCGACACCAAGCCATGGTGAGGTCGACACCATAGAACAATATTGTAACTATAAATGATATCCACCAAGCATTTCAACCCTACAAAGTGAGATATTAACATTTGAGCTCATTTAGCATGAAGACGTTGTTGATGTTTTGTTTATGATTGATAGGATGTGGGGTGAATGTGAATAAAGTGGTGTGATTATGGTGTGATAAAAGTGTGTGTGAGCAAGTGGTGCACTAACTCAAGCAATCAACATAGAAGTAGAGCAAGTGGGCATGTCATCAATGTTGCAGAAGTGAAGAAGGAAAATAAAAACACACGCCAGGGCGTGGAGCAAAGGAATAAAGAAAAACACACACCGTAGGTGTGGAGCAACTAAAAGCAAGCAATATGATGAACAAGATGACAAAAGCCCAAATGTAGGAAGTGTGATCGCCACCAAAGTAAGTAATGCAGTTAAACCACAATAATTATCTTGGAAAGAGCCGGTTGAACTCACCCGCCCATGGGAGAGAGAAAACCAGATGCTGTAGAGGCAAATGGTCTAACAGACGACCGCTAGGAGATGGCAAACGGTCCTACGATAGGCCGCCTGAGATCCGAAAATGGTCTGCTGAATGGCCGCTAGAGCACCCAGAATAGAAGCTTGGAACTTGTATCTCCACCCCTTCTGGCCGGCCAGAAGAGCTGGGCCTCGTGTAATGAGTCTTGTAAACCTGCAAAAGAGTGTAGACACAGAGAAACATGACCCAATTAGCCCTTTGACAAGTATAATATCTATAATCCAATTAAACTAAAGTGCATAAAAGGAAGGGTGAATACCTGGGGGTTGGTGGTTTGTAACCCCTGTGGGGCGTGGAAAAAGATAGGAGGATGTTTGAAAACATGATATGAGTGCAGAGAACATGGAGAAAAAGTGGGAAGATGCTATGGATGCAAAAGGACAATAGACAAAACTAAAGAAAAAGACTCAAACTTAGACCAAAGGAACTTGATACTCCCTGGACCAGAAGCCTTGTGGACGTGGACGTAGCTTCTCCTTGGTTGGAAGTGGCTCAAGAACGCAGCAGCACTTCGTGACAAACTCCAGAAATCTCGTCCTTGAAGCCATGAAGTCAAGGGCTCTATTTATAGACCCCAAACTGACGAGGATCGTAAGCAGTATGGACATTTATCAAATTATATTTATTTTGAGTGCTTTATTTTATAGGTCACATTCGTAAGCTTAGGTGTGCTATGAAGATGTGGCACCATTATGTTAGTGTCTTAAGTCTTCCCCACGTGAGTTATAAAGAGTTGTTAGGTGATGTCTGGTCATAAATGTCAAATGTTAGGTGTTGAAGTTTTTGGTACGTTGTCTGTTTAAGAAGTCTATATAAGAGTCTGTAATCACATGTTAAGGGATAATAAAGTTGATATGAGAGTATTGGAAAGCCATTCCCTCTGAGGTGTGATGCCTTTGCTTGTTTCTTTCTCTGAGAAGGAGATGGGTGAGATGCCCATGGGGTGAGAGGCCCCAACCCTATCCCCACCGTCCACTATCTTCTCCCCCTCCTCCCCACTCGTGCTACTCCACCACCCCACCTACAACCCCACCACCCTGCTGCCCACGTCCATTGCAAGCTAGGCCACCACATTCCTTGTCTCTTCCCTTTGGCAACACCCCTCCAGCTCCCTGACATGCCCATATGTGCAGCCCCCACTAGCTTCCCTTGTTCCTCAGCACCACCATAGTCGTAGCCGCCGGTCGCGAGCTCCCCTGCCAACATCTCACCTCACGTAGCCTCCATTCCCTCTCTTACCTTCTCTCTCCCACACACCCAGCCACACACACCTCCCCTTACTGCTCTCCCCACGGCACTCTCTCCTCTCCATGCTAACCTCCGAACGTGGCAGCACCTTCCACTTTGTACAACCGCCCACTCACATCCAGCGCATGAGCCCCACCTGTCGGCCATCACCCCATGGCCCCTCCACCTGCTATGCTGCCCCTTGCCCCTCCCGCACTACAGAAGGTTGCTAGATGATGAGCCTCATAACCCACAATGGCACGAGTCCTTCCACATATGTTGTGCCCATTTGGCTGCCAATGTGATCTTCACCGTCAAGTTTGACAACACGATCGGAGCCTCACTTATCGGCAGGGCTTCTTTGCCTGTCACTGAGATCATCAACAGTGAGGAAGTGGACGGATGGCTTGAGATCTTAGATGAAGATCACAACCCTGTGGGCGATGCAAAGATTCATGTGAAACTTCAATTTTTTTTTGACATTTCACGAGATCGCAACTAGGCTCGGGGTGGATAAGAAGTCCAAAATTCCCTGGTGTGCCATACACATTTTTCCCACAGAGGCAGGGCTGCAAGGTAACTCTATATCAAGATGCCCATGTTCCGGACAACTTTGTTCCGAAGATCCTTCTTAGCGGTGGCAAATATTATGAAGCCCGTAGATGTTGGGAGGACATTTTTGATACAATCTCCAGAGCTCAGCATTTGATTTACAGTACTGGGAGGTCAGTATATACAGAGATCACCTTGGTGAGGGATTCTAAGAGGCAAAAGCCAGGGGGGATGTCACTCTTGGAGAGTTACTCAAGACAAAGGCCTCTGAAGGTGTCAGAGTTCTTATGCTTGTGTGGGATGACAGAACTTCCGTGGGTTTACTTAAGAAAGATGAATTGATGGCCACTCATGATGAAGAGACTGCCAATTGTTTCCAAGGCACAGATGCGCATTGTGTCCAGTCCCCGCGTAATCATGATGATGGAGGGAGCTTTGTAAGCCGCAGCCATGAATGCAGTCGCCACGCCCAGCCAACCACGGCCTCCTGCCCCCGCACCGGTTGCCGTCGACCGTCTCCGGCCACTCACCGTCGTCGCTCTCGGATCCCTCCCAATGGGCAACTGCTGCTCGCGTCCGCCCGCAAAAGGAGGCCTCTCACGCCCGAGCCTTCCAGCCTGGCCTATCCCTGTGTTGGGAGGCCGCCTTCTCGCGAGTTGATGCGTGGGCATCGTCATCCGCACCATTCGCTACATTTCTTTCCTGCCGACATGAATAGCGGACCACGAGCCTGTCATGCAAGAAGACTTGGCCACCCACGTGAAGCCGCATGCTTTGGCTTTGGCACGTTGAAGCATTATATATATTCATCCCATGAGAGACTATGCAAGCTATCAATAATTCTTATTCATTTCAACATCAAGTTTAGTGGAGATTCCACTTTCAAGGGCCCCACGTCTTCATCCTACCAGCCAAGGCAGCAGCTCTGATACAAGGAATGCAAGAATGCAAAAGCTGCTAAAAGGTTACCAACACAACAATCCAACAGAGGTGAGTTTGGGTAAAGGGCTTTAAGTGCGATTTGAATGTTTAAACATACATGGACATATATCGTGTGAACAAAACAACAGAGAACAGGTTGATAAAAAGGGAGAAATATCTTGTGGGAAAAAATAGTGAAATAGCTAAAAAATGGTGCAAAGTTCAGGAAATAATAATAAACAAAAGGGGATAACAAAAAAATGGTGAAGAAAAGCTTGGAAAAAGAAAATGAGGATATAGAAAATATTTTCTAAAAAAAGTTAAAAAAAGGGTGATGAATTTTTCTCAGCAAAAAAAAAATAATGAAATGAGTGAGAACAAAAAAAAAGACAGAATTAGTATTTTGTGAAAAAAAAGAGAGATAGTAGAAAAAATAATAAAACAAAATAATAAAGAAAATGATAAATTCATAAGTTGCGGGTTTTTGTCCTGCATCACAAACCCTAGGTTTGAGTTGGAGGGATAATGACACGAAAATAGGCCTGAAACTAGATAAATCTCGAGGATAATACTCCCAAGAGTCCATAGAAACAAACGGAAGCTTCTGAGAGCCTCTATCTAGAGAGAAATCAGCAAACCAAGGACTCTAGTTTGATCACGGCGAAGCAGAGGAAATCAGACAGAGCAGGACTCTTTTTCTTCCCAAACGGTCTTACGATAGACCGCAAGGCTCCAGAAAATGGTCTAGCGATAGATCGCATGGCTCATTCGTCCAAAAAGAGATAAGATCAAAGAAACCCAGCAGGACTCTCTGCCTCCTAGCAGTCTAGCAAACAACCGCCAACGCCCGCCAAACGGTCGTACGATAGACCGCTAGGCTAATAGACATGGCAAAAGAGATAAAGACCGATAAATCTCTGAGTTAATCCATAAGATAATCCTTATTAGTGCTTATCCAGGCCCAATAAGCTATAATGATGAGAAATCAAGGGAACTGGGCCCAACCAAGGAGAACAACCCATAAAATAGGCCCAGAAAATGACCTAATAATGACCCAGTAAGCGGTGAACAACCCGGGACATCATAAAAACAAATAAGGAGATGAGCCAACTTATTGGTCATAAAACGGGTGTGAACAGATGCCCCTCCTTAACGTCCTCTTTGTAGGGGAGCGAGCGGAGGTGAAGCAAAAGGGACATGAAACATGGAGATGAAGCGGAAATGGAGCTGAGTGGACTGAAAAGCGGGCGTTAAGGTAAACCGACACCCGTCCTCAACCAACAAGCGCTAAGAATCTTGCAGAAAATTTCAAACCAATCACAAGGAATGGCCAAACCGAATGACGCATGCCTGGAGGAACTAACAACTCAGGAAAATAAAAACACGACCAACCTCCTTGCTGGAACGCACAGCTGATAGGTGGTCGGAGCGAACGGAAAAGTAAAGAGACGAGCAACTAAACTCCAGACAGGAATCTCCAGCTAACAAAACCGAGCAAATAGACCGAAGGAAACCTTCCAACTCAGAGTGGAATGATTCTCCTTACTCAAAACCATGGATACAAAGTTATTCACCATTATTGAGACATTTTAGACAAATGAGGGCACATGAATGCTCAAAGATGCGCATGATGCATGCTGGGCTAAAATAAAGAAAATCATCAAAACAAATGCAAAGAAAGGATAAAAATAGCAGATACTTGAGAATAGTATTGCTAGACCGGACAAATCAGGGTCAAGACACTATCTGCAACCACGGCGTGCAAGATAGAACCATCGTCCCCCAACTCTTCCATCCTAACGGCCTATCCAACGATTAAACATGTGCGCCTAGATCATCATCATTTTTGTTAAAGGAGAACATCAGATCCCAGAACACATGAATGACTAGATGGTTCTCGAGATAATACATCATAGATACCATATAGTAATGCATTAAGGGACCAGGGATCAAGATACTCACCTGCCTTACCTACCTGGCGAGCAATTCACGGCATGCTGGCGTTTATAGTTTTAACAATAAGAAAGGATTAGCCATCAATAGCAATTAAGCTCATAGGAATAAGTACGAAGCATATATGGCATGAACCACTCAAAAAGGATAGTGTAAGGCAAAGCATTTTAAATCATCAATATGTAACACCATAAACGTTCTGATAATAGACGGCAAACCATCAGCCAATGGTCTAGCGATAGACCGCTTGGGCATTGGCAGTTCACAATCTTCGAGGGCAGAATTCAGACAACAAATGGTCTAGGTTTAGACCGGTAAAGGTGGCATAACGGTCTAGCGATAGACCGCATGGCTCTCAGAGATTTCAAAAACCAAAAATGCCCATTCACTCTCCCACTCACTCAAACTCTCAACCCCACTCAATCTTACCCCTACTTCCATCTCGGCGACGAGCCCACCAGCGACCATCGCGAGCGTACGCACACCCATACCTCAAGATGGTGAAGAGGAAAGCCCTAAAATGCTTTCGGCGGCAGATAGAGGAGGAGGAAGTGCCGCCCACGGCAGCGGCGAACCCACCAGCGAAAGAAGAAGGGCCGTCAGCCCAAGCGGAGGTAGAGGAGGCTCCCACTATGGAAGAGGGACCTAGGGAGGCCATGGAAAGGGAGGAAGATGATCCCATGGCCGAGGAAGCACCGGAGGCTCCAGCCGGGAGACGGTCATCGGAGGTAAGCCGACGGCAAAAAAAACACATTTTTATTTATTTTGAATGCATGCATGTGGGGGAATGAGATGGGAATGGGTCTGGGGACCCTTAAGATGTTTGTAAATGCCTTTGGGCCATTCTCAAACCCAAGGGAAACGAAGCAGAGAATGTCCATCCCCTGGGTGCCTAGCGGTCCTTGTAGTGACCGCTAGGGAACCAGATGGTCCAGGGAACGACCGCTAGGGAACTAGAGACGGTCCAGGGCACGACCGCTTGGGAATCAGAGTGGTTTTTGATTTTTATTTTAAAAATGCAATGCAATGTATGATTTGTGGACTATATGAATGACTGATTAGGAATTGTTTTAAATGTATATTGGGGAAGAGGCGGACCCGGATCTCTTGGTTGCAGGTTCGAGCAGTGTACCTCGCACTACCGGACTTCCAGAGAGATAGGCTGACAACGAAGGGGTTCGATGAGCTGTTGAGTATTGAGGTGATGAGGATTGACACAGCACTACTATGTGCACTGCACGAGAGGTGGGATCTGATCAGTCGAGCATTTCTATTCCCATGGGGACACATGATCCTGACGCTCGAGGATGTAGCGTGGATTACGGGACTTTGAGTTCATGGAGCGCCGGTGATGGAATAGACATATGCTGACTATCGAGAGTAGGCGCGGGAGCTACTTGGGTTGGAGCTGATGAGGCCAGGTCATCACTCCTCGATGCTAGGACTGGTGACTCTTCGGGAGAGCTTAAGATTACGGGGAGCAGCGATAGCTGTCGGGGAGCTACCGGAGGAGCACCTCGGGAGATTGACTGACAGAGCATGAGAGAGTGTCAGCAGGATCAGAGCCAAAGAGAGACATCACCCTGCGCCGCTTCCTGATGTTGCTTTTCGGGAAGCTATTATTCACGACGCGGGCGGACTGAGTGAGCGTCAGGCTCCTCCCATTACTGCGGGATCTAGACGAGGTTGGAGGCTACGCCTGGGGAGCTGCAGTATTGGCGTTTCTATTCGACTCCCTCAGCACCACCGATTGGGAGAGGATGCTGGGCGGGTTCGCGCCTCTTCTTCAGGTAAATGCTTAACTCTAAATGCTTATGCTCTTGATTATTCTTATGATATGATGTGATATGCTAACATCTGACTAATGCAGGTTTGGAGCTACCTGTACCTCTCGGGCCTATGGCGGGGAAAGGAGGTACATCCAGATCGGGTACCCATCGCAAGGCGGTAGATGGCGATACGGGACATGGGATCGCTACAGCGGCTCGTGCGGGTGATCCAGGAGGACATGGACATGTTCCCATATGCATCGGTAAGCCTCAAACTCTAAAACTTCTAAATGCACTTAAATGATTTTATGGATGCTGACATTTGACTCAATTGACCTTTCAGGTGCGCTGGACACCGTACCGTGACGAGGGTCACGACAGACAGCCATGGGTAGAGGTGGCCCTGGCATACGCGTGATGAGAGGTGTGGCTGCACTGCCTCAACATCATCGAGCCGCTGCACCATCGCTTGATCATGAGGACGCGAGGGGTGCATCAGCCGGAGGTAGAGTTCCCATCCAGAGACGACGAGCGGGTCGGACGGTCCTCGAAGGGCCTATGCGGTCAGATCGACTGGGTCACCTGAGCAATCGACCAAGTACGAGACTGGACCAGGAGAGGCCGGGTGGTGCGAGCCCGGACCACCAGTGACGAGGCCTACCTGAGGACCTACGCTCGGAGGTATGGGAACGAGGTCTTCCGTGGCTCCAGAAGACTAGTACGACTCTTTAAACTTAAACTTCTAAACTGCATTTAATGCTTTGACACCTATTAATGATGCACTGACTATCTGACTTCTTACAAGCAGCTAGACCCCCAGGGTCGGATAGCGAAACTTCAGGGACTCCTCCACTCCACCGTACAGTAGAGGGATGACCTCCATCGCTCTCTAGATCTTCTGGAAAGTTCTAAACCTTAGACTTAGATGCAAATGCTTATGCATGCGCTTGACTTGACTTTCTAAAATGTAGCTAGCCGAGGGAGTGGGACGGCAGGGACTCGATGCTCCATCCTCATCTTCTCAGGCTGCGGGATGAGCTGAGCGAGACACCGACTTCGCCCGGGCAGTCGCTCGGGCCGAGGAGGCAAGGTTACTCTCACAGAGAGGGTAAGTAACTGATCGAGTTCTTCCTTTAACACTATATGAAAATGCAATTTGACTGACCATGATGAATGTTCATGCAGACGAGAGAGCTGACTACCGCACTTGGCAAGGCGGAGTGGGCCAGAGCAGAAGCGGAGCAGGCACGAGCAGAGGTGATTGAATTGCAGGCAGAGGTGGCAGGGGTAGCCGATCTCCGTGCAGAGGTAAAGAGCCTCAGAGCTGGGGCAGCAGTAGCGACAGAGCTGAGAGTCGAGATCTGAGTACTGGAGAGGGCACTTCGGCTAGTGGGCGGATGATCATCCCACAGCGTGTCACAGAGTGGCGCGTGTAGCGTACACCAGGATTATCTTACGGGTTCCTCCGGACATCAAAGGAACGAGGAGGAGGAGCAGCGGTTATGTCACTGAGAGGAGGGGAGCACCTCCATGCCCCCGCCGGCGAAGAGGCGTGAGGGGACCGGGGACAGCGGCGGTCCATGAGAGGGACCAGCCTGAGAGCAGCCTGTACCTTTATCTTTTGGACATATGCATGTACATGACTCTTACATTAGTAATATATGATCTTTTTGGCTTTTTGTCTGTGCAAATGTGGATGCAAATGTGGATGCTGACACACTAACAATGATTCCTAGGAGTGACCAAGAGATTAGGAGAACGAGGGAAGGAGAGTAAGCAGGAGAAAACTAGTGATCAAAAATAGGACAGACAAGGGAAAATGGTCCTATGGATGACCACGAGGAAGAATAAACGGTCTAAGACATGTCCGTTAGGCGAGTAGGAGGAAGGTGGTGAAGGAAGGAATAAAACGATCGTTTGGATGATCGTTTGAGAGAGCCTGGCGATCGCTCGATAGACCGCAAGGGAGAAGATGCAGTGAAGTCCGAGCGGGACTCTCCGTGAGAGTGCGATCGCTTGATAGACCGCAAGGCTAAAAGCACCTAATATGCACTAAGACCTATCCTAACTCAACTTGAAGTTTCCTAACCTCAATCCTAGTGCACTAGAACCCAAATTAGAGCCTTATAAGTAAGAATGCACCCAGAATTCATAGCTCACAGAAATCTCTGGTTTAAACCTTGAAAACTCCCTCAAAATCACCCCAAATCATCCTGAAAAGGAGCTTTGAAGCTAGCACTATGGGAGAGGTGGTATATGATGGTCCCAAGCTAGCTAGGAGGGAGCATGGGGAGCTGCAATGGCTAACTTTCATCCCCAAGCACTTGAGCACAAGCTCTTCAAGAGAGGTGAGTTAAAATCAATCTCAAAATCCATGAATTTCCTTAAGTTTCTTCTCATGAAATTCTCTCTTTTTCTTCTCTTCTTCTTTTTCCATTTTGCTTAGCTTTTTCCTGGCCCAAGATGCTATTCTAGCCTGAAGTGGGTGGCTCCCATGATAAAGGAACTCCCTTTAGAAGTCACCTCAATCCTTAGGGCATGGCACCTTCAACCTTTATTAGTCTTAGCCAAGAATTTTCAAAAAATTTCGTACGATTAGCCTAGCATTTCAGCCCTTGTGGAGTTATGACATCCTCAAACACACACTTTCATGTTCCCAATCATTGAAGCCACAATCCTTATAGAAGAGGTAGATACCTACCTGTAGGTGCCGGAAGGTGGTGCGTCCGCATACGGCGCACGAATGTGTGTGGTCTTCCCAAACTTGTGTTGCTGCTACCTACAGTGCACAGGTTAGAAAGATAATAATAGGTGTGATCGCCAGAAGTGTTTACCTGAACCTCACAGGGGTAAAGTGACCGTGAACGCCTTAGGAACGGGGAGATGGTGGGTTCTTCTGTCCTCGCTCTCGGCCGACCAAGAGCAAGGAGCTCTGCTAGTCGATGACGAAGTTCTTGCAAAATTAACCAGCAAACAAAGAGAACAAACCCATTAGGCTGTGATAGTGTAATATATGCTCAAATCAAAAGAAGAAACATGCAATTGGGGGTGATCGTACCGGGAAGGGGGGCGAGAAGGGGGATGGCCGAGACTTTCGACCATCCGCCTTCCCTATGTTTTGGGTTGAAAACCTCTTTAGAAAAAGGGATCTAGGCAAGTCTAATATGCATGTAATGCAGTGAAATGGAGTAAAACACAGCAAGATAAAGGATAGAGGAAGAAGGGCGGGGTTTTCCCATTGACCATGTAGAGGGCGGCCAGCTATGTGGCCGTTCTAGGATGGTGGGCGACCATGTCAATGGTCGCCCCCTGCAACTAGGACTCGTCCGCAGTAAATCTCTCCGAGTTGGGATTCTACTGCTAAGGGAAGGTCAGGGAAGGCGCTCTCATGCTCACAGCTCTCTTAGGGCCTCGAACTACTAACCTCTCCTCCTCCTAAAATGTCCAACCCACTCCGTGAGAAAATGTCCAACTCCCCGTCAGATAGATCGGAATGGGCTTTTTGTATGTGGGGGCAATCTCCCTCCAAAAAACATTCAAAAATGGAGTGCGTGTGAGGCTACGTGGGTCTCAAACCCCCCGGAGTGGGAGTAGTTTCGGAGGACGTGCCCGGAGTGGGCGAAAATGTGGGTTTGACTGCAGTTATCAGGAGGCGGCCAAGGTTCTGGCCGTCCAAAGGAGCTGGGCGGCCAAAACGATGGCCTTCTTAAGGGTGAGGGAGGCCAGTAGGCTAGCCACCTTGGAGGAGCTGGGAGGCCAGCTATGTGGCCGCCCTGGAATGGGCTGGGCGGCCAGGTGTCTGGCCGCCCTAGGTTCTGGGCGGCCAGCACCTTGGCCACCCAGGGGTCAGGGCATGGAGTGTATATAAAACCTCAGAAAATTCGCCTAGGGGGTTCACGCCCCCGAACCCTCGACCTTACGGGCAGGGGGGCGCTGCCCCCCTGCAACCCCCCGCCAACTTACTGCGAAGTTGGATCTACGGAGGGATAGGGTGGAGCCTTCCTAAACAAGGATGAGACTCCACACTCTCAATCAACCAAGGAAAAAGAATCACTTCAATGATGGCTAGGTAAGGGTCCGCGGGATGTCAGAAATTAGGCATCTACAAATGCCCCTCCATAACGCCCATTTTGCAAGGGAGCCCGACGGACTGATAAATGGGTGTTTCGAAAAAGAAACAAGCCAAATAAGGACATCCCGCTCAAGGAGATTCTTGAGCAGAGATTGAGCTTCACATATGAACGGACAAGCATAATGGGAAAAGAGAGGTCATTCAAAAGAGGAGGAAGGAAAGGTTAATCTAAGAGGGCTTGTATCTACAATTGCATGGGACCCCCAAGCATGGTGCTGCGGGACTTGAGGGAATGAACACAATCCAAGCTCAAGGAGATACAAGACACCTAAAACAGGAGTGAGTAACAAAATCAGGATAAGGGGAAAAATGACCTTCGGATCTCAGAATACTCATGACAATCGCATGCACAACACACTCTTGACTTGTTGAATCGGAGTGGAATACGGTAGATAACAAAAAAATGATGGAATTGAAGAGCTTGGATGATTGAGAAAGGAGGGATAGAGTCTAGGGAACATTGATTGGCAAACCCTTCTCTCGACCCTTGTCTCCTTCTTGCTGAATGAATGCCATGCTTTTTCTAAGTGCATTTTATTTGCTTTTTTTGGTTGATGGTGGGACTAAAAGTGACCTATATGATGCATGCTGGGTTTAAAAGGGAAAAACCTATCTAATGCATATCTAGAGGTAATATTGTCTGGCTCTGGGAAAGACATCGATCGAGACTCTGACGAGTCCGTCATCTCGAGGTCAATCATGAAACCAAATAGTCATCAAATAACTTAGGGAACATAAACCCCTCATTATTTTTGTTAGAGAGGAACTCAGAGTTTATGTGCTCGAAGTTATTAGCCTCCAAGCTCTATATAATATAGTATATATAATAGTAGGAGAAGGCGATGAAGAGTGAATCCCGATGCTATGTGACCTGCAGCTGCATAAACACACATTAGTGAAGTTCACAAATAAATAAGCATTTAGAGAGGAAGCATTCACTAAAGAATGGGAATGGGAAAGCAAGCATCGTCCTTCAGCTTTACAGTAGGCCTAATGGACATAATGAATTCCGCGGGGATGGTCACCAGGGTGTAAGCACGTCCCCGGAGGTGATCACTCCCGATGATAGGGGAGCCTATGCTAACTTCACCTAGCACATCAATTAACTCTAGCAAGGTGTCTGGTTGGGGGAAGACATACCAAAAAGGTGATTCAAGTTCCATAGCCGAAGTCCGTGTTGGACCTGCTGACATAAGTAGGATGTTTGCCCAATCAGGAGCATATGAAGTTGAGAAAGTTAGAAAAAGGGTATTTGCAATGCAACCATGCATCTACTGAAAAATCAAGTGATATGAAGGTGTCATTTACTTAGGACTCAAGTTGAAGTACCGAGTTGGCGGAGTTCAATTGCCATTAAGGTTCATGGAAAGCAAAGGAGAGAGGAATGCTTCTACCTCCCGACAAGGTAGCCAAGGATTTGACTAGCTTGGATGGGCAGATGGGAGTGTAATTTGCCCCTAGTTTGGGTGTTGGTAGCAGTGCAAGTATAAATCCCCTAATGGGATGCAATGAAGTAAGGGGAGTAGCCTTTGGGTTCATAGTCGTGGAGTAGTAATGAAGTAAGGAGATGGTGTGGTAGTGGGTGAGATGCATGTATCGGGGAGGTGCCCCTCCATTTTGGGGGTTTCTTGAATATTTAGAATTTTTTGGGATTTTCACATATTTTAATTTTTTGTTTTGAATTAAATATTTTGATTTTTGTGAGTTTTTGACATATTTAGATTTTTTAGCCAACGTCTGACAACTGTCCATGAGACATCACAACAATGAAGGAAGGATATGCTCTTTCTACAACCTCCCAGGTACCCTGAGCGCACATCTAGGTTGATTTGGGCCTCTAGACTCCTCGAGTGATGGTCTCGCTGGTTAAGAATTATCCTGGTGACAATGCCGTCATGCCAAGCTTAGGCTCCCAGTTGTTTTCGACCGCGGAGATACACCCAAAAAGTGTTCAAGGTAAATGATTTGCCTGACCCGGATCTATTTCCTCACAACCATAGATGATATATGATGGACACCTTGGAACCCTAATGGCCAATCGTGTGATGCTGACCCTGAATCAGACGCCGTCGCACTGACAGGTGACACACTTGCATTGACCTAAGCCCGAGGTTGATGAAAGAAGACACTAAAGGGGGATGAGAACATTGACATACCAAAAACATGGAGATTTCTTGTAGAAAAGACTTATGTTCTTTCGGGGTAGACAATCATATAGTGTGTTTTGGAAAAAATGTCTACAAGCCTTTAACAGAGTTATATCTTTCATAGTTTCCCTCGAATTCTGTGTCCTCAAAAGGAAAAAGAAATGTAGGAGATAAACTTCACAAGAGGATCGGCAAAGCCGTTAAAACGATGAGCTATGAGCGTGCTTAATCACTCCACCCTTTTGGCGATTTCGGACCACCTTCAAGACGTTATGCTTGTTGTGTTGCCCCTTGAATATATATTTGATTTGTAGGGATTTCTTTATCTTGACCAGGCACGGTCACGACCAGGCTTTTTTCATTTGTTCCCATTTGGGATTTTTTTACTTTTTTTTCATTCTTTTCATTAGGAATTTTGGGAATTTTGCCCCATTTTTGCCTTTTGAATTTTTTGTCTGCGGGGACATTGCCCTCTTCACGTGCTCTGGTCTCATTTTTGAAGGGAAGGTGAGTCCCACTCTCACTTGAGGGCATCATGTTTCAGTTGCTGAGCTCAAGGCCTTAAGAGCGTCGACTGTCTTGATCGGTCGAGTAGAGAGGAAAAGGAGGATTTTGGAGTCTTGAAGAAATCTTCGGGATAGTCACCCATTTTAGGCCATTGCCATATTTTGAGAGCATGTGAGTGTGTACATATTGCTTGCCCCTTGGAACATTAGCGACTTAGTATTCAAGAATTCTCCTCGGTTCTAGTAGATCAAAGTCTTAACCCACCGAGGCTTTAATGTAATCTAACCTTAACATACATGAAGGGGTGGAAAGTGAAATGCATGGCAGCTGCCAGATAGTTTATTTTCTTTGATTTTTGATTTTTTTATGAGTTTGGGTTTGAATCTTCCTTTTTTTTGGATTTTGGGCTATGTACAAGGGTTCCTACAGAGCGGACGGTATCGTCTGGGCACTCTGGGGACTACTGGATGGAAGAAGAGGAGCAGTCCACCTCTTTGGTTTGTCAGAAACAAGGTTCAAGTGAATGGGAAGCAAGTACGCGGCCGTGGACACGACCCCTGTTGTGCCTCTTATGCACAAGCATGTGCTATGTTGCTTTGATGATAGCAATGCTATTGTGTTTTGATGATTGCAATAAACAAAGTGCATTTCTATGCATTCTTATTCTTGAGCATTCTGCATATGATAGCAACATGAATGATGATGTTTAGCATTGATGGCATCTGTTCTTTATATATATGCATTGCATTCTGTCAGATATCATGTCTCTGCATGTATCTACAGTCTGAACAGTAGTGGGTCGACCCACCCTTGCTGATGCGTCGACCCATCAGAACATTGATTGTTTGGGTAGCAAAGTCTATACGCTGGGCTTGAAGTGTATACATTCGAGCGTCTCATGCAAGTCTATGCATTACTGTTCATGCATCAGTCTTCATAAGTCCATACGTTGGACTGTAGCATGTATGAGTCTAAGGCTTCATAAGTCTGTACATTGGACTGTCTCTTCCAGCGTCTCACGCTATCCAAGTCCGTACATCGTCTGTCTTCATGCATTAGGCAAAGTCTATACATTGGGGTCTGTCCCTACATTTCATAAGTGAAGTCTGTACATCCGTTTCTGAAGCCTGAAGTCTATACAGTCCAGCCTATTCCTACGATCAAGGCTTTAGCTACACTCTAAGTCTGTACATTGACTTCGCTTGATCAAGTCTGTACACTCGATTCGCCTTTGAATTGGTCAAGTGTGTACATCCTTCCAAGCTTCAAGTCTACACATTGGGTTGTCAGGCTTCAACTCTATACATTCGGTTGTTAAACCTTGAGTCTATACATTCAATTGTTAGGCCCAAGTCTATACACTCGTTGTTAGAGGCCTGAACTTAACTGAAGTCTATACACTGGACTTCACTTTACCAAGTCTATACACTGGACCTTATTTTACCAAGTCTGTACACTCACTGCACTATTCAAATCCATACACTGGCAGCTCTGCTTAAGTATATATATTCGTCTGAACTAAGTTCATTTTCCTCTCTCTGTCTGCAGATGATTCAGGCCATCAAGACTTGGCACGTGATCCAAGAGGCTGAAATACTGACACGTGGACACAGCAGTTCAAACAATCAAGAAAGAAGCTCCTGGATTATTCTGGTGCGTCAACGTATTGATCAAGTAGCATGGACGTAGCAGTTCAAGTATCCCTTATTGCAGCCTCTGGAGTACATTGGCAGCATCGACGCTGCAGCTCCATGCGTCAACGCAGCATGCTGAGAGCGTCAATGCAGCACATCTATCTACTGAAGACCTGATCACTAGATCACCTACGCGTCAACGCAGCAGTGGAGCAGCGTCGACGCAACAGTTAAAAAGGCTAGGTTGGTTGTTCACTGGAACGCATCAACGCGTCAACGCCACGGGTTGGAAGCGTCGACGCAGCAGTTAAAAAGGCTAGGCTGTTTGTTCACTGGAACGTATCAATGCGTCAACGCAGGAAACTGATGGAGTCAACGCAGCATACTTGAGTTTCATAGGTTGAAGATCTCTGAAGGCTGCGTCAACTCCTTGGAGCAAGTGGGTTGACGCCATCTAACTCCAATTGCTGAGCGTACTGATGAATGGGCACGTGACCTAAAGCTGGCACCTGACACGTGATCCGAGGTGGGTGCTGAGCACGTGATCCGAGGAGGAATCTTCTGGATGGAAGGCGTGGGAAGCACACGCCCTATCTCACTACTGCTGCTGGTATATAATGGAGCCTTCGTCTTCAGATGGAGGCTGATCGTGATCGAAGCCTGGGAGCAGAAGAAGAGAAGAAAAAAGCAGAGAGCAGAAGCTGAGAGAGGAAAAAGGGAAAAAGAAGAGAGAGCTTCCACGATCCAGACAGAGAGAGAAGAAAAGAAGAGAAGAGTAGAGAGTGAAAGAAGAGCAGAAGAAGAAGAGAAAGAAGAAGGAGAAAGAGATAGAGAGCTCGAGCAGAGTGTGAAGAAGAAGAAGAGAGAGAGAGAGGAAGAGAAGGAGTCAGTTCCTCAGATCTTTGGTTCAGAACCAGATCTGAGGTTGCTCATTGTTAGAGCTATATTTCATGCTTTATTGTTCAACCTTTTGTTGCTGTGTTTCCATCTTTTCTTTTTTTCTTTTTATACTTTCTTATCAAGCTGTTTGTCAGCGGATGCAGTGGAGGTCTCCACTGGACAGGTAAAGCTGTAATCCTCAGCTGGCGAGACTTGGTCTCGGACGGGTTAAGCTGTAATCCCCAGCGGGTTCAAGCTGTGAGTCAGCGATGGCTAAGCTGTATTGCCCAGCGGAGGCAAGCTGTGATGCCCAGCTGTTCAAGCTGTGAGTCAGCAGGAAGCCACACTCGGGTTGAGTGTGGGGTGGATGTAGGTCTGCAGGACCGAACCACCTAAAAACCCCTCTTGCATTGTGGTTTGATTGCTTATGGTTTGCTTCCGCTAGATGTTTGCATAGGGGCGCTCCAAGTGTTTGATCACAGGTTTATTAGATGATTTGATCAGATTGTGTTCTAAGTGTTTAATCTGTTGAATGAGCGAAATTCTAATTGAGCGAAATTTTATATTGGGTGAAAGTTTTTATAGGCTATATTCATTCACCCCCCCTCTGAATACTGCATCGAACCCAACAATTGGTATCAGAGAGGTCTCTGACTTAACAGATCTAACAATCTGCAGAGGATCCTGCTAGATTTTTGGTGCATTTTCAGAGTGGGTGTATTGTGCTCGTTGTTTTGTTTCACCGGTTTAGTGCTTTGCCTTGCCCATCTGGTTTTGCTGCATTTCCTGTCATTTGTTTTAATGAGTTGAATCGGTTTGCCATCTGTCCAAATGGATCGTCCTCCACTTTATGATGGTTCTAACTTTGAAAGTTGGCTAGGAGGCCTAGCCGTGTATGTAGATTCCATTGATCCCAAACTATGGAGTTTGCTATCCAAAGACCCACATCGATTACCCAAAGATCAGACCAAGTGGTCTAGTGAGGACACCTTTAAGAACTGTGATAATGTCATAATTCTTAATATCTTGAGAGCTACTGTTAATACTGATGTATATTCTTTTACTCTCAGGTGCAATTCTGTAAAAGAGATATATGACAAAGTTATCTCTGCGCATAACCAACAGAGTGATAGTTGTTTGATGGCCAACCGGGATAATGAAGATTCCTCATCCAAAGTAAATTCTGAATCTGAATCCGAAGAGATTTCAATTGACGAATTATAGGATATGTATGAGGAACGTTCTGAGAAATGTAAATATTTGAAATCTGAAAATAGAAAGCTGAAAAAGAAATGTGATCAGATTAATTCGAATGCTCATTGTGAAAAATGTCAAGATCTGAGAAAATCTCATGAAATATGCTTAGCTAATCTGAATGTGAGTAAGGAACAAATTTCTGTTTTGGAAAATAAAAATCAGGAACTCACAGACAAGATTTCTGAACTAGAAGATAAGCTAAATTCATTAGGAAATGATCAAATCTTAACTAATGAACTAGTTCAGAATGAACTAACTAGAAAGGAGAATGAAGAGCTAAAGCTGCTTAATTCTGCTATATCTGAGAGACTTTTAATATTTGAAAAAGGGAAGAATTCAGTTGAAAATGAATATGAGAGAGTGAGTACATTGATAGAAGAGATTGATAGCTACAAAGCCATAAATGTCTTACTTAATGAAAAGATCACAGATTCTGAAATGCTCATTTCTTCTCTCAAAAATGAAATCACTGCCTTTGTGCGTAGCTCTGAGTTAGCTAGCACTTCAGGCTCCTCTTCAAATATGCATGCTAATCAGGAAAATAAGAAAACAAAGAATGATAACGATCAGCATGCTAAGAAAGTTCAGGCCAACAAATCTAGTGTCAAAAATGTCAAATGCTTTTACTGTGGAAAGTTTGACCATGAGATGGCTGATTGTTTTGTGATGAAGAAGGATGAATTGAAGTATGATAGAATTCATGCTAGGAAGCCTACTGTGAAGAAACCTTCTTCTGCTCACATCAAAAGGCATCAATGTTTTTATTGTCATAAAATAGGTCATCTCATGCATGATTGTAGACAAATGAAATTAGATGATCTATCTGCTGTTAGAATGCATGATAAATTGTTCCATGCTAAAAATCATGCATCTCATAAAAAGAACATTCAATGTCTTCATTGTGGAAAATTGGGTCACATGGTTGAAAACTGCTGGCATGCTCAGGGAAAGAATTCTAACTCTGAATTTAGTAAATTCCCTGTACAAAGAAATAGATTGAATTTTAAATCTAAAAAATTCCCTGATCATTATGATGCTGATAGAAATAAATCTGATTTTAAAGGAAAGACACCTGTATGCTTTGAATGTGAAAATTCTGGCCACCGAGGTTCTGAATGCTGGTGGGCAGGTAATAGTAAGTCAAAATTTCATGCATATAACAGAACATTTCATGCTTATGATCATAGGTCTCATGCTGCTGTTGACATGCACCATAGGACCAGAAAATCTGTTATATCATGTAGATACTGTGGAAAGTTTGGTCATTCCATGAATAATTGCTATCTGATGAAATTTGATGATCATGTTGCTAAGAAAATGGTTAGAACACCTGTTAGGGTTAATTCAGGACCCAAGACTTCTTGGGTTCCTGCAGGATCAACTTGATCTTATCTTGTAGGTGTGCCTTGGAAGCTGATGAATAAAGGGGTTAATGATCCAAGGCACTCAACAGAAAACCCCAAGATCCTACCTATCAGGTCAGTTCTGAACTTTGTTTTAAATTTCATCATCTGAAAATGCTGTTTGTCTGCTTTAACTTCATCATCGGAAATTGTGTTTTTGCTTGATTGATTTGTGATGATCTCTTCTTGTCCAGCTGATCAGTCTGCATTCCAGACTCAGCTATTGAGTTTTACTTTGCATATATCTGATGCTCTTGCTATATGTTGAACTGAATTTGAATGCTTCTTTAGTGTATACAATTGATGCACTATATAGACTTTATGTCAATGCATTGCATGCTTGTTGTTAGATGCATAAACTTAAATTGATTGCATAATTGCCTCATGTTTCATTATTGCATAGTCTGCATGTAGAACAGCCTAGTGCATAGCATAATCTTTGCATCATGATGTCAGGGGGAGCTGAGAGTTTTTCTGTTCAATTCATTGAATCCTTACTACCTCTCACTGTCCCCATCTAGTTCTTTCATATCTTTTGACATCAGATGCTCCAGGAACTCAATGCCTATTGCTATCATTTTCCTAACCTTCACTGAACAACAGTTCTGTTTCTGGTTTAGTACATTGTGTTGTGATTATTTCAATTGTTCTTTTATAAGAATCACTCTCACAAATTGAAAAGAACTAAAGGTTTAACCTTTATAAATTTAAGAGTCAAATGTCTGCCTTCAGAATCTGAGATACAAGAAAAATTTTTATAGCTCTTAATCTTTGTCTCATGGTAAGATTAGAAAAGGGTTTTATAATGCCTAATGTGTTGATCTGGAAATTTCTAGAAAAGGTGAATAAGAGTGTGTATTGTTTTTCAAACAATCACTCTAAAAGAGATAAGGGCAGCAGTAAATAAGATCATAAATGCTATGAACTGAACATAGTGACAGAGCAATGGCTGAATTGCACTGAGAAATTGTGATCTCCTCCAATGAAGCAGGAGAACTCATAGTCATGAAGTGCTTCAGAATATCTCTGTTCAAAGAATCAAATCTATAGGGGGAGTTCTCACCAAGTAACTGGGGGTACTGGCCTCTAATCAAGGTGTACCCTTAATGTCAAAAGTGAAGACTATTCTTTGTGAGTTTTGATCTGAAATAGGTCTAGTAGTTTATGCCTAGTAACTGGGGGTACTTGCCTCTGATCAAGGTGTACACCTAATGTCAACAGCATAAATGCCACTTATCTATTTACTTAGTTCAGGTTCTGAAAAATTCAAATGTAAAAATCAAACTACTGTAACCTTTCAAAAAATCAAAAGTCAATGAGTGAAAATTATTTTTATCAATACATGTTCAAGTTGCCTCTCTTGAATTTCCTTGTTTAATCACAAAAGGGTATTATTTCTGACTTATCTATTAATACCATGTGCCCTAGATTCATTGCTACAAATGGAGTCTATAAACTCTTTTTCAGGGGTCAGGTGTTTTACTCTAGATTTATCACTGTTAAACTTGAATTTTTAAAAATTGTATGTTGCTGATTCTTATACTTTAACAGTTGTTTATAATCATGCTTCCTTTCTGAACCTATGATTCAGCTGTTATCAAGTGACCCTCCTACCTTCTCTTCCTTGTTTATCTGTTCATATTCCTTCTCAAAGGGGGAGCTATTATTTAGGGGGAGAAATAATTCAGGGGAGTCTTACATTCAGGGGGAGAATGTTCTAGAGGAATTTGCATGCATAATGCACTTTGCACTCTTATTTTTACTATTTTTCTCTTTTTGATCATGTCAAAGGGGGAGAAAATCTTGTGTGTGACTCACTGTCACATTGTGTTGCCATCATCAAAAAGGGGGAGAATGTTGTGCCTCTTAGGCACAAGCATGTGCTATGTTGCTTTGATGATAGCAATGCTATTGTGTTTTGATGATTGCAATAAACAAAGTGCATTTCTGTGCATTCTTATTCTTGAGCATTCTGCATATGATAGCAACATGAATGATGATGTTTAGGATTGATGGCATCTGTTCTTTATATATATGCATTGCATTCTGTCAGATATCATGTCTCTGCATGTATCTACAATCTGAACAGTAGTGGGTCGACCCACCCATGCTGATGCGTCGACCCATCAGAATATTGATTGTTTGGGTAGCAAAGTCTATACACTGGGCTTGAAGTGTATACATTCGAGCGTCTCATGCAAGTCTATGCATTACTGTTCATGCATCAGTCTTCATAAGTCCATACATTGGACTGTAGCATGTATGAGTCGAAGGCTTCATAAGTCTGTACATTGGACTGTCTCTTCCAGCGTCTCACGCTATCCAAGTCCGTACAACGTCTGTCTTCATGCATTAGGCAAAGTCTATACATTGGGGTCTGTCCCTACGTTTCATAAGTGAAGTCTGTACA
The DNA here is from genome assembly GCA_022559845.1 of Amorphophallus konjac. Lineage (NCBI taxonomy): Eukaryota > Viridiplantae > Streptophyta > Magnoliopsida > Alismatales > Araceae > Amorphophallus > Amorphophallus konjac. The sequence goes on from CM040125.1 coordinate 95,484,208, forward strand.
TCCATTTCTGAAGCCTGAAGTCTATACAGTCCAGCCTATTCCTACGATCAAGGCTTTAGCTACACTCTAAGTCTGTACATTGACTTCGCTTCATCAAGTCTGTACACTCGATTCGCCTTTGAATTGGTCAAGTGTGTACATCCTTCCAAGCTTCAAGTCTACACATTGGGTTGTCAGGCTTCAACTCTATACATTCGGTTGTTAAACCTTGAGTCTATACATTCAATTGTTAGGCCCAAGTATATACACTCGTTGTTAGAGGCCTGAACTTAACTGAAGTCTATACACTGGACTTCACTTTACCAAGTCTATACACTAGACCTTGTTTTACCAAGTCTGTACACTCGCTGCACTGTTCAAATCCATACACTGGCAGCTCTGCTTAAGTATATACATTCGTCTGAACTAAGTTCATTTTCCTCTGTCTGTCTGCAGATGATTCAGGCCATCAAGACTTGGCACGTGATCCAAGAGGCTGAAATACTGACACGTGGACACAGCAGTTCAAACAATCAAGAAAGAAGCTCCTGGATTATTCTGGTGCATCAACGCATTGATCAAGTAGCGTGGACGCAGCAGTTCAAGTATCCCTTATTGCAGCCTCTAGAGTACATTGGCAGCATCGACGCTGCAGCTCCATGCATCAATTAGCATGCTGAGAGCGTCAACGCAGCACATCTATCTGCTGAAGACCTGATCACTAGATCACCTACGCGTCAATGCAGCAGTGGAGCAGCGTCGACGCAACAGTTAAAAAGGCTAGGCTGGTTGCTCATTGGAACGCATCAATGCGTCAACGCCACGGGTTGGAAGCGTCGACGTAGCAGTTAAAAAGGCTAGGCTGTTTGTTCACTGGAACATATCAATGTGTCAACGCAGCAAACTGATGGAGTCAATGCAGCAGACTTGAGTTTCATAGGTTGAAGATCTCTGAAGGCTGCGTCAACTCTTTGGAGCAAGTGGGTTGACGCCATCTAACTCCAGTTGCTGAGCGTACTGATGAATGGGCACGTGACCTGAAGCTGGCACCTGACACGTGATCCGAGGTGGGTGCTGAGCACGTGATCCGAGGAGGAATCTTCTGGACGGAAGGTGTGGGAAGCATACGCCCTATCTCACTATTGCTGCTGGTATATAATGGAGCCTTCATCTTTAGATGGAATCCGAGAGAAGAAAAAAGCTGATCGTGATCGAAGCCTGGGAGCAGAAGAAGAGAAGAAAAAAGTAGAGAGCAGAAGCTGAGAGAAGAAAAAGGGAAAAAGAAGAGAGAGCTTCCACGATCCAGACAGAGTGAGAAGAAAAGAAGAGAAGAGTAGAGAGTGAAAGAAGAGCAGAAGAAGAAGAGAAAGAAGAAGGAGAAAGAGATAGAGAGCTCGAGCAGAGTGTGAAGAAGAAGAAGAGAGAGAGAGAGAGGAAGAGAAGGAGTCAGTTCCTCAGATCTTTGGTTCAAAACCAGATCTGAGGTTGCTCATTGTTAGAGCTATATTTCGTGCTTCATTATTCAGCCTTTAGTTGCTGTGTTTCGATCTTTTCTTTTTTTCTTTTTATACTTTCTTATCAAGCTGTTTGTCAGCGGATGTAGTGGAGGTCTCCACTGGACAGGTAAAGCTGTAATCCTCAGCTGGCGAGACTTGGTCTCAGACGGGTTAAGCTGTAATCCCCAGCGGGTTCAAGCTGTGAGTCAACGATGGCTAAGCTGTATTGCCCAGCGGAGGCAAGCTGTGATGCCCAGCTGTTCAAGCTGTGAGTCAACAGGTAGTCACACTCGGGTTGAGTGTGGGGTGGATGTAAGTCTGCAGGACCGAACCACCTAAAAACCTCTCTTGCATTGTGGTTTGATTGCTTATGGTTTGCTTCCGCTAGATGTTTGCATAGGGGCGCTCCAAGTGTTTGATCACAGGTTCATTAGATGATTTGATCAGATTGTGTTCTAAGTGTTTAATCTGTTGAATGAGCGAAATTCTAATTGAGCAAAATTTTATATTGGGTGAAAGTTTTTATAGGCTATATTCATTCACCCCCCCTCTGAATACTGCACCGAACCCAACAACCCCTATACCTACTAGGATTAGTTGGTTCTTTGACCTGAATTTGTTTGACCATAGGAGGTGGGTTAGATCGTTCTCCATCTTGTAACAAATTTATTGAATTCATTAAACTAAACATGACCATAGGAGGTGGGTTAGATCATTCTTCATCTTGTAACAAATTTATTGAATTCATTAAACTAAACATTAAGATTTGAGTTAACAAATTATAACTTTCGGCTAGACCTGACCAAAGTTGGTAGGGAATTTGGGTGCCCCTATCCTTCTTGTGTGGCGTAACCAAAGGTTTAGACTCTTCTAAATCTGACCTATTATGTACAAGGCAAATGCCCCTGGTAGGGCTGTTGATTGGAGATGTGTGATTAAAGATGGAGAATGAAAGGTCCTGAGCTGGGGAATCTTGAATTGAGAGTTTTGCCCGTAGAGTGGGCTTCTCCATGACAGCTTCAGGCTGTGCTTCTTGGAATTGATCAGCTTTGAAGATGGAACCACTTATGAAGGACGTGAACAAGAGGAATAGAAAAGAGAGGAGGACTAACAGAGTCGGTTCTCCTTTTGCTTCATGGATTTCTTCTTGAGTTATCGAGTGGGACAAGGATTCTTCAGAGAATAATTTTGATAAACCCAAATCCCTTATGTCTACCTCATCTAGCTTTTATTTTAGATTCTGATGTTCATCTTCCTGAAACATTTCTACATTGGTGATTCTCTCTTCCAATGGATAGGACTCCTTTACAAAGTCATCGTGCAAATTCCACCTTGTTGATTTATCTTTGGTAACCTTAGTTGGTTGACACCCTAATCCAAATCTCCCAAATGTTCCATTTTCCTCAATCGGCTCCTTGATTCCTTGTTCTTCTTTTCCTAACCCTGCGCCAGATGTATAGCCCATCTTAGACATTATGTGCCATCCTATCTCTTGGGGTTTCTCCTTAAGTACGGATGACTCTAAGGATTCGGAGAATGGAGTAGATTGATGGACATCCAAGGTAGATATAATGTGCTCCTCGCCCTTTGATGACATGATCGTGGCCGGGTCCAACACCGTGGAGATGTCTGCCAAAATTTCTAAAGGAGGAGCAATCTGAGGATTAGGGATATGTAGAGAGCTTGATTGGAAAGTTGGAATGACATCTTGATTTGGGAGAGCAAATCCAGCACTTGATTAATCAAAATGGATGATTTCATGTTGGGGAAGATGAATTAGAGCTATATCAATTGGGGTAGAGGTCTGTTGACACCTTGAAAATGAGCAAGGGCAGAAACAGAATTGAAAAGAAGATCAGACCAACAGTAAAAGATCAATGATGAAGCTCGTCAACCATCTACCCGGCCGAAGCCTTTCCCGGCCAAGCTGATGTCCGATGCCATTGTCAGTCAGACGACGGCACTGATGAAATAGCAGTCACCTGGCTGAAGTCTTTTCAGGCTAAAGCTGATGTCCGGTCTTGTCACCGTTCAGGTGACGATACCAATGAGATGATGTCCGACTTTGTCATCATTCATATGGCAATGCCGATGAAACCCCAGTCTACCGACTGATGAAAATCTATGAATGATCTCGATAGAAACTGTGTCACCAGTGGAGGGCCTTCTCGGGTTCCGATACATTTGAAGGACCAATAAAGGCCGAAGTCTATGTGAGGTCTTAAAGGCCCTAAATGGGCCTATAAAAGTGGCGCCGGGATCCCCTTGTCAAAGCCCAAAGGCGGCGCCGAGAGGCTGGAGTCCCATGCACCGGGAGCTCTGCCTACGATTGAGGCGCGCCGGGACAAGCTTGCCGAGAGGACACCAAGGAGGGATATAAAACCCCCTCATTCGAAGAAAGAAAGCCGGAGCTCAAGTCCGAACAGATAGCAAAAAAAGGGGGGGAGAAGAAGAATAGATAGCCACAAAAGGAGAAGAGAGTGGAGCCTGCAATCTGATCGGAGAGAGGAAGAAGCAGAAGGGAAAAAGAAGAAAGGAGTTCGAAGCCTGATCGAAGGTGGGCAACGGGGAGGGAGAGGAGTCAATGCTCCGCCCTCCCCTCCCCATTTTCTGTAGTTCATTCTTTTAATTCCGATTGCTTCTACATCTTCCCCTTTCTGATGTATGCTGTTATATCACAGCCGGTTTTACTCCGCTAGGGCAAAGCATAGTCTCCCTGTAACTTCTTTTATGTATTGCCTCCGATGTGCGAATGTAATCGTGATATTCGAATGAATGAACACTACGGGCTCCAGTTGATGCTTGCTGTCTATTTCTCCGAAACCCTATTGCTATCTCCCCATGTTTTCTGTCTCTTCTTAGATTCAGTAGCATGCTATCCCCCTCCCAGTTCGATTGGTCGCCTGCCTATTCGCCTGGTTCTCGAACGCTACTCGTGCTTACTTCCGAGCCAGGGACAGACTATCCCTTGGCCTCTGAAGCAAAGCGTAGTTGTATAGCAAACCGCTGTTCAATTTTAGACGCTATATTCATGCTCATCGGCTTTGCTGAAGTCATCCCCGGGGCCAGAGACAGCCATCTCTTGGCCCCCAGATGATGAATAGTATATCAAAATCATCCCCAGGGATTATTACGAACGATGGTGACAGAGACACCCTAAACCATGTTTCCCCCAAATCACTCTCCGCTTCTGGCCTTCCCTCTGAAACCCAAGCCAAAATTAGTTGTTGTCTGATGAATTGATCTCTTTTGATTTCCCAAGGCCCATCTATCTTGGCCTAAATCACCAGGAAAACCCCTGGATCCTCAACAGATCCAAGAACAGGGTACCGTAAAGCTCTGTTTCTCATCCCGGCGCCCTCATACATCTCAGCTCCACAAACAGTCCTCGGCGCGAGCCTTCCCGTGCCGAGAACTCCACCTCCTTACCTGCGCCGGAACCCCCTTGCCTTATTGACCTTGCGCCGAGAGCCCCCTTTGGCCCTATTGCCATCACGCCGGGAACCTCCTTTGCCAGTTCTCGGCGCCCAGAATGGTTCCCCCACAAAGCAACCTTCCCGGCGCGAGACTTCATGCGCCGAGAACCACCTTGTGCTAGCTTCCCGGCGCCCCAAATAGTGCCTTGCAAAGAACCCTTCTCGGCGCGGTGGTCTTCGAGTCGGGAACTCATATACCCATTCAAATCCGTGCCGAGAAGCTACCCTGCCACCCAACGAGCCTCCAACACTTCTATCAAACCCACCTAGGGATGTCCATAAGTCACCAGAACTGTCCCAAGGATAAAATTAAAGGGAGTCAGACTCCCTTATGCTCCACTGATCTGTACCGGGTTTATGAGCAACCCCTTTAGCTAAGGTGAGCTCTGCCACTGCATGAGTGTCATCGGCTCCCATAAGGGAAGAGTCAAACGTTGCCCCAGGGCATACATGTGCAATGTGGGAGGTTTGCTCCCTCCTTTTCTCGGCTTTCATCCCGGCACTCCGTGGGTGATAGCCTATTCTCCCCTGGGCATAATCCAGATTATGGGGAGGTGCTATCGAAATGTCGATCGATGTTTTAACCCCGATAAGTCCCGGGAGGTGCACATCACACGCCCCTCATCCGGCTCAATCTTCCGGGGAATATGAATGCTGCGAGGCCCTTGGCTGGATGAGAAATATGAATGGGGACATCTCCCCGATGATGGTCCGGACCCCGTCCCGCCTCTGCGTGGATGGTGTCCTATTTCTACCCGGCACGACCCACATAAGAGGTGGTCATGTCGGTGTAGTAATCTGCTGTGCATTAAAATATCTTCCCAGAATAAAAAGAGCTTCAATACTACACACTGTTATTTTTCTTTTATTACCGCCCTGAGTGGCCTCCTATTTTGGCGTTTAATCAAGGGTTGTCCTTCTTAGGAAGGGGGTAATTAACGTCATAGCCTTTATGGTATGGCGGACTTTTGGTCCTGACTCGGACTTCACAATCGACTGACCAAGTCAAGTCGAGCGCACAATGAAATCGTCACACATGTGACTGGCACGCCTAATAAACCAAATAAATAAATAATAATAATAATAATAATAATAAATAATAATAAGAGGAAAAAAAATCCCGCATCCACAAGGTCACAAAAGACTCATCATCAATAGGGGTTGGTTCAAACTGAGTTGGCAGCGTGGTTGGGGTAGGAGCTGGTTTGATTAGATCAAGAGATGCTAGTAGCTCTCCCCGCGAGGTGTCTTGGTGGAGAGTGGATGCAGTTGAGTTATCCTCTGCCATGAGCGGAGGAGAGACACCTTCATGTTACTGCTGAATAGATGAGCCCTTAGGCAGAATGAGGACTAAGGGCCTTGCCCCTTGAGGTGGAGTTGGAGTAGAAGGAGGGATGTCCTGGCTTTGTTGGGGTGGTTCACTCTTGGGTCGGATCAAGACCAAAGGTCTTGCCCCTTGACCATGGCCAATCATGTTTCTTGTGTCTGAGCTCACTATGGGTTGATTATTCACCACCTCTTCCTCATCATATTGCCAATGTTGTCCTCTTTCCATTAGCCTAGACTCTTGATTGCCCCTAACCATGGCTAACCTTTCCTAGGTGTAGGATGTAACATGAGATGATTAATGAAAATGAAAGGAATTGGGGATGCTTTCCATCCCACTCATAGGCGCCCCGTGGTTTGCAGTGGCAACCTCATGGTTGGTGGAATTAGAAGGCTGATTGAAGAGATTGATGTGATAATGGAAGCTTGCCCCTTCAGAGGTCGAGACATCACAATCATCTAGATATGGGAATGGAAATGAGGAATGTTTGAGTTGAGTTTGAACAACATGAGCTCATTTGTAGAGTTGAGCAAATGTGTGAAATTCGCTAAGCATCAGGATAGCACGGAGCTAAGGAGTTGTGTTATTGATTAGAACATTGATGGCTTGGGATTCCGGGATGGCAATCCCAGACCTAAAAGCCATAGCTCTCCACCGATTAGCAAATTGAGTGAAGTCCTTGTTGGGCTTCATCTTTTCCATGATAAGATCTATGAGAGTGGGAGCTACACTAGCCATGTTTCCGAAATGAGCAATGAAACGCTCAGACACAATGTCGAAATTGATCAAATCAATGGCTGGGAGTGAAGAGAACCACCTAAAGGCCTCTCCTTCTAGAGATTTTTGAAAGAGATGAACTAGGAGGACCCGATCATAAAGCCATTGGTGAGAATCCATTAGAAAGCAAGAGAGGTGTTGATGTGGATCCGTGGAACCATCATACTTCCGATATTTGGGGGCTTTGAAACCCGGGGGAAAATAAGCATTCGGAAGTTTGCAATAGCTAGTGAAGGAGTGAGGTTGAGGTTTGGGGAGACTTTCGGCAACCATTTGCCGGAAGTACCTTTCCACCTCTTGTCGAGATATGAGATTGGATTGCTTAAGGGGTGCATTGACGCTAGGCATAGCATGAGAAATCGGAGAGGATGCAACCCCTTGAGAGTGAAGAGGATGGTTAGGTTGACTAGGAACACGAAAAGGAGTACTATTGAATGAGTTTGACATTGGAATTGGAGTTGTGGATCTCCTAGGAATGGATTGAGGAGTGAGATGTGACCTTCTTTGGGAAGCTAGGGCAACCAAATAGTTAGAGGAATATCAAGATAACACTCTAGCTAACTCTTGGTCTTCCTTTGGGAAGATTGATGGGGTTTTGACATTGATTGACCTTTGACTTTGTTTTTCACTAGTTGTGCTTTGATCCACATGCATTGTTGAATTTTGACCCATCCCTATGAAGGCATTGGGTGCATCTTCATCGGCATCAAGCCGGGTTTGTGTGTCATAAAATTCAAGGTCATCCTCATCAACAACATGCATGTTAGAAAAATATTGATCCATTGCAACTCAACCTAATTAACTTTTAGGAAATTCTAGTGGAATTTTTAAGGCCAATTAGGATTGAATTAAATGGTATCTCACAACAAGCACGTTTCAAACAATGCGCCCCATAGTTTTTAGCTTAGGTTAAGCCAAAGATTAGTCCAATTTAAATTTGTTCCCTCTTAGATGAGAATGGAATTTTCTAAGTGAATCAAGGACAAACTCCGGGATAATCCTAAGATGATTCTCACTCAAACCCCTTTAGGAAATCTAATAGGACTTCAAGATACAACCCGCCCGGCGACCGTGTGGGAATCCACGGTTCGCGGGGACGCACGGAGGTTCCCAATTGAAAAGGACTAGTTACACCTGAGTGGGAATCCCCAGGTGAAGAGTCCAAATCAAAGGGAGGGTGTTCCGATTATGTGTGATGCTGGTCTTCCTAAGCCCACCCCTGACTCAAACTTGCAAAATTAGAACAAATAGAAGCAAAAATACACAAAACAAAAGCTAAACTATGCAAACATGATTGAAACGGCAACAGAAACGCGAACAGGAGACGGCCAACTCGATGGCCGCTCAAAGGGGTTGGGCGGCCAGATACATGGCCACATTGGATTTGGGCGGCCAGGTAGTTGGCCACCTAGGAGGGTTGTGGGCGGCCAGGTCTTTGGCCTCCCTAGGACCTGGGCGGCCGGACACCTGGCGGCCAGCTGTTTTGGTCCTACAGGCGTACCAAGTGCAGAACAATCATAGGAGCAACTAAAAATGAAAAATAAGGATGAGAAAAGGCTATTTGCTGGAAAGTGAATGCAATGAACTTCAATCCAAAAACTCATAGTGAGCAATCAGCATCCCACCGTGAGCGCCAGGAGGTTGTAGGTAGCGGAAGGTGGTGCGTCCGCGTACGGCACGTGAATGCGTGTGGTCCTCCCAAACTTGTGCTGCTGCTACCTATAGTGCTTAGGTTAGAAAGATAATAATACGTGTGATCGCCAGAGGTGTTTACCTGAACCTCACAGGGGTCAAGTGATCGTGAATGCCTTAGGAACAGGGAGATGGTGGGTTCTTCCATCCTCGCTCTCGGCCGGCCAAGAGCAAGGAGCTCTGCGAGTCGATGATGAAGTTCCTACAAAATTAACCAACAAACAAAGAGAACAAACCCATTAGGCTGTGATAGTGTAATATATGCTCAAATCAAAAGAAGAAACATGCAATTATGGGTGATCGTATCGAAAAGGGGGGCGAGAAGGGGGATGGCCGAGACTTTCGACCATCCACGTTCCCTATGTTTTGGGTTGAAAAACCTCTTTAGAAAAAGGGATCTAGGCAAGTCTAATATGCATGTAATGCAGTGAAATGGAGTAAAACACAGTAAGAGAAAGGATAGAGGAAGAAAGACGGGGTTTTCCCGTCGACCATGCAGAGGGCGGCCAACTATGTGGCCGTTCTAGGATGGTGGGCGGCCATGTCGATGGCCGCCCCCTGCAACAAGGACTCATCCGCAGTAGATCTCTCCGACTTGGGATTATGCTGCTAGGGGAAGGTCAGGGAAGGCGGTCTCGTGCTCACTGCTCTCTCTGGGCCTCAAACTACTAACCTCTCCTCTTCCCAAAATGTCCAACCCACTCCGTGAGAAAATGTCCAACTCCCCGTCAGATAGATCGAATGGGCTTTTTTTATGTGGGGGCAATCTCCCTCCAAAAAAAATTCAAAAATGGAGTGCGTGTGAGGCTACGTTGGTCTCGAACCCCCCGGAGTGGGCGGAAACATGGGTTTGACTACAGTTATGAAGAGGCGGCCAAGGTTCTGGCCGTCCAAAGGAGCTGGGCGGCCAAAACGATGGCCTTCTTGAGGGTGAGGACGGCCAGGAGGCTGGCCACCTTGGATGAGCTAGGCGGCCAACTATGTGGCCACCTAGGATGGTGGGCGGCCAGGCTTCTGGCCGCCCTGGAATGGGTTGGGCGGCCAGGTGTCTGGCCGCCCTGGGTTCTGGGCGGCCAGCACCTTGTCCGCCCAGGGATCAGGGCATAGAGTGTATATAAAACCTCAAAAAATTCACCTCGGGGGTTCACACCCCTGAACCCCCGACCTTACAGGTAGGGGGGCGCTGCCCCCCTGCAACCCCCCGCCAACTTACCACGAAGTTGGATCCGTGAAGGGACATGGTGGAGCCTACCTAAACAAAGATGAGACTCCACACTCTCAATCAACCAAGGAAAAAGAATCACTTCCTAAGACAGGGTCCGCGGGATGTCTGAAATTAGGCATCTACACTACTTATCCCTTCCTAAGACTAAGGTGGGGGATGAAGACTTGGTGTGTCACACGGTTGAACCAATAGACCCATCACCTATCTTAGGGGATTTCATTCATAATCCAAAAGATGTGAGAACCATGATTAGCGATCGCCATATTCATTTGATACCCATGGCACAATGGATCGTTGCTTATTGCAAGAACAAGAGTGGGAGGTATGAAGCCATAGCAAAAGCCGCCTCCATTTGCTTGTGCGGGGCTTTGCTCTTTACTACCACCGACCACCTCTTAGATGTCCAAAATCTCAGCAAGCATTAGTGGGTTATGGCGGGGTTTATCCTGTTGTGCCCCTATGGTTTTGATGATAGCAAACACTATCAGTCACCATATGCATGTGTGCATGACATGTTGTGCCCCTTGTGCTTTGATGATTATGTGGTGTTTTAATGATAGCAACATAAATGAGTCACCATATTGTTTTGCTAAGAACATCACATTGAATGATAGCAACATGAATGCATATGACTGACTTATTCTGTGGAGAATGCATGAGTGTGCTAGCTCTGTGGGTCTATACATCTCATAAGTAGTTCAGATGGCGTCAACGCATTGAGTCCACGAGGTTGACGCAGCCTTGAAATGCCTCAGATGGCTTTGAAGATAAGGCTGGATGCGTTTCTGCGTCGACCCACTGAACTGACCCAGATCTAACTTCACATCAGGGTGAACTACTACGTCGACGCTGTCACGCTGTAGCGTCCCTATGCTTTTCTAAAGTCTATACATTGCTTCCCATCTTTACCTACGTTCTGAACTGAGCAAGTCTATACATTCCTTTCCTTTGCCTACGTTCAGAACACAAGTCTTCACACTGTCCTATAGCTTGCATGAGTCATTGATGTCTTTACAACGCCTTGGCGCTCACCAAGTCTATACAGCCTCTGCATTGCATCAAGTCTAAACATTGCATTGTAGCTTGCACGAACCAAGTCTGTACATTGCCCAGTTTGCATTTTCCAATGTCTATACATTGTCTCGCCCACATCTTCAAAGTCTGTACACCCGATCGTCTCTTCCAGCGTCTCACGCTATCAAGTCTGTACAGCGTTTGCATACAGTGCATCGTCATCCAAAGTCTGTACAGCCAGCTCTGTCTCACCTTGCGTCTCTTCAAGTGTGTACAGCCTTGGCATCTGCTTTGAAGTCTACACATTGGTCTTCGCTTCAAGTCTGTACATTGGCCAAGTCTATACATTGCTGTGTTCACTTGTTTCAAGTCTGCACATTGGCTCAAGCTTTCCAAGTCTGTACATTGGCCAAGTGTCTTGTGCTTTGAAGCTTTACCAAGTCTATACATCGCCTTCAAGCTTTCCAAGTCTGTACAGCCTATATAGTGTCAAGTATATTCATGCACCATCTCAGTTGAACTTAAAGAATGTACATCCACCGTCTCCTTTAATTTGAAGTCTATACATTGTGCATTGTTAAGTCTGCACATTGTGGTAAGCAAGTCTGCACAACGCCTTGTTAGGAAGTCTATACATCGCCATAGCTCGCATGCAGAGTCTAGACAGTCTTAACTAAGTCTATACATCGTGTCTGCATGTAAGCATTGAATATCTATACATCGGTTGGTTGCACATTGGACTCCAAGTCTATACACTGCATGCACTATTCATGCATCAGTTCTCCAAGTCTATAGATCGGCGCACTGTTCATGCATCGGTTAAGTCTATACACTGGCTATGGCTTGTTCATGCATCTTACTCCTGCAAGTCTGTACACTGAGGTCGCTTGAAGGGCTTCAAGTCTACACACTCTCACATTGTACACACTTGCTTATTTGATGCTTCTAAAGTCTATACACGCTGTGTTAAGAGCCTGAACTAACTAATTACATTTCTTTGTCTCTGCCTGCAGATGAGTCAGGTTGATGAATGGGCACGTGATCCTAGGTTGGCACCTAGCACATGATCTGAGGTGTCCTCTGGATAAAGGGGGCGCACGCCCTAGTTGCTGCTGATATATATATGTGAAGTTCTTCATCCGCAGAAGACATATAGAAGAGGGCTGATCGAGAGAGTGATAGAAGAAAGTGAGAGCAGCAGAGAGGCAGTGAGCAGAAGCAGAAAAAGAAGAAGAAGAAGAAAAAGAGCAGAGAGGCAGAGAGTGAAAGCAAAAGAAGAAGAAGAGAAAGAGAGAGAGAGTTCGTGGAGAAGAAGAAAGAATATTTTATTGAAGATCTGTATACTAGACTTGGATCAGATCCAATCCAGTTGCTCCTGCGAGGGGTACTTTTTGCATTGCGTTTTCAGCTTTCTGATTGCTGTATTTTCATTTCTTATTTTCCTTTTATTTGATCAACTGTGCTTTCCGATTCTCTGGTTAGAGATCGGTGTTCCTCTTGTGGTCTCAAGAGAAGGGAGACTTGTCTCCGGTCTGCTAGTGATAGGTTGTCACTTGTGGGTTCCCCTCCGGTTTGGAGGAAGGGAGATTCATCTCCGGTTCTGGTCTTGTGGGTTGCAAGTCCAGGTGTTCCCTAATGTTTGGAGGAAGAGAGACTTGTGTCTCTGTTGGCAGTGACTGGGTGTCACTGGTGCGTTCTCTCCTGGTCTGGAGGAAGAGATACCTAGTCTCTGGTTCCAAGTGGCTGGGAGTCGCTTGGGGTGTCCCTCCGGTCTGGAGGAAGAGGGGAGGTTGTTCCCCTGGTCAAGCTGTTTGGCAGCAAGTGTTTGCAGACTTAGTCTGCTGTTCTAGCGTTGCTAGTGGAAGCCTCACTCCGATTGGGAGTGAGGGGTGGACGTAGGTCTTGGTGACTGAACCACCTAAAAATCCTCTGTGCAATGTGGTTGTGTTTTGCTCCTTGTCTTCTACCTCCTTCACAGGTTGCCTTAGCATTCTCGTTTCGATCTGTGCTACTTCCGCTAGTTGCTTGTTTAGGCACGTCTTATATATTTGCTCAGTGGTTTAAAAGAGAATTTATCTTGTTCTTCAGATTGTCTATTTGCCTTGATAGTGCTCTAGTCCTTTATTGAGCGAAAAGTTTTTTGAAGGGTGGGATTCATTCACCCCCCCTCTGAATCCATCGCACCGATCCTATCAATTGGTATCAGAGAGGTGTCTTCTTAGTAGGTCTAGCAACCTGCAGATCCGACCTTGCTGTCTTCGGTGCATTTTTGGTTAAATTTGTTTATCGGTTTGATTCCACTGCTTTGAATTAGTTTTGATATGCTTCAATGGCTCATCCACCCGTCTTTAGTGGTTCTGATTTCAACCAGTGGCACAGTACTTTCTGTGCTCATGTTAAATCTATTGATCCAGACCTGTGGAAAGTGATTTCACATGGTCCACATAGACTACCAAAAGATCAGTCCAAATGGACTAACAAGCATCGATCTATGTGTGCAGAAAATCAGAAAGTACTAGAGTTAATGAAGGCCGCGACTAATCGAGCTCTTCATTCATGTTTCCTGGGTTGTAGATCTGCAAGGGATATATTGAAGATGATGAAGAGAGCCGAGAAAGGAAATCAAACAAGCTGCATGATGGCTAATGAAAGTAATCAAAGTGGCAGCCAAAATGAAGCAGAGGATGATGATGACGTAAACCCTTTTGAGAGCTATACTTTAGATGATTGGGAGAATGCATATGTTGAGTTGCTTGAATCTCATGAACACTTAAGAAAATAATACAAACATTTGAAGAAGAATAGTAGATCAGACAGTTTGACTTCTCCATGTAAAAATTGTGCTGAACTGAAAAATGTTCATGATGTTTATATGTCTGATATTCAAATGTTGAAGAAACAAATTTCATTGCTGAAAATTGAGAATCAAGATCATGTAAAAGAAATCTCTGAACTTGAGAGGAAGCTTAGCCTAACTTGTCATGATTCTGTTCAGAGTAAAGAATTGATGAAAAATTTTGAAACTTTGAATTCAGATTTAGACAAGCTGAAGTCTGAAAAAGATTCCCTCAGAAAATTCTCCAAAGAAAATGAAAAAAAATTAGAGAAACTTAAACGAGAGAATGATTTGCTGATTGAGAAATTTGAAGCCATAAAATCTGTAAACATGGAGTTACAGAAAAAGGATGAAAAACAGCAAAGGGAAATGAAGGAAATTAAAATAGAAGAATGTATGAAGTCAATTCAGAAGATCAGCTTCTAATAAATGAATTGGTTCAAAATGATAAGCTTAAAGAAGAAATTGAGAAATTGAAGCTGTTAAACAGTGCCATGTCTGGAAGACTTCTTACATTGGAGAAAGGAAAAATGATCTGTACAAACGAAACTGAAGAAGAAGATGAGCTGAGAAAGGAAATTGAAAAATATAAAACAGCTAACAAAGTTTTGAATGAAGTTGTCAATTGCAGTGAACAAGAGATTGCAAGTTATGAAATAAACGTTGCATCTCTCGAAAATGAAATTTAAGATTTGAAGAGTTCTCTGTCTAAGTTTGTGAGTGGGCAAGAAAACCTAGACAAGCTACTAGGTGTAAACGTTAATGTCAAAAAGGAAGGGTTGGGCTTCAATAATCTAAATAAAAAGGCTTTTCAGAACAAAGTAATGACATCATTTGTAAATGCTTCAAATGTAGCCACAACATCAAAAGATAAACAACTCATTGCTCAGAAAATGCTGGGAACAAAGGTTAATTTTAAGAAAGAGGGTCTGGGTTGCAATCCAATCATGAGGAAGGTTGATGGATCCAACCTGAAAACTGTTTTAGTTAAGTCTTCAGAACAAGAAAAGCCTTCTACCTCATCTCCACCTCAGTACAAGGCTAGGAAAATAGAAAAACAGGATAAAAATCAGAAAAAGATTGGAAAATAGAAAATAAAGAAAAAAGGTTCATCAGTGCATGTTGATCACAGTCCTCACACACACTCACATGCATCTAAAAAGAAAATGATCTGTCATTACTGTCATAGATTCGGGCATCTGATGCATGAACGTAAATTGATGGAGAAGGATGATATGAATGCTAGGAAATTTCATGATGAAAATCCTTCATCTCAGAAAAAGAAAATTCAATGTTCTTATTGTGGCAAAGTAGGACACACAATTACACAATGCTGGTTTACAAGTGATAAGAAAACATATCATTCATATCATGCTAAATTTCATGCAAACAGTCATGCTATTAACAAGAACAAGTTTGATTTAATAAACCAGCATATGACATGCTTTAATTGTGGAAAATTGGGTCATAAGAGATTTGAATGCTGGCTGAATGCTGGTAGGAGAAATTCTAATTCATGCTTTCACATTGGCAAGATGGGACACATTGCAGCCCAATGTTGGCATGCCCAAGGGAGAGATTTCAACTCCAAATTTGCCAAATCTCCTGTTAACAAAATGGTTTTTGAAAGGAACAAATTTATTTTCAAAGATAAGCTCATTACATGCTTTGAATGTGGTAAGACAGGCCACAGGGCCATTGAATGCTGGCATGCTCAGGGTAGAAAATTTAATTCTAAAATTGTCAAACTCCCTGCAGACAGAAATGATTATGGTAGAAACAAATCTGTTTTTAAAGAAAAGATTCCTTCATGTTTTGAATGTGGGAAGCCAGGCCATAGAGCTGCTGACTGTTGGCTGGCTTATTTTGGTAAACACAATTTTACTTCTGTTAACAAAAATTTTCATGCATATGCACATAGAATTCATGCTAATAAGAATGTGCATAAATCAAATCAGAAATCTGCTGCTTCTTGCCATCATTATGGCAAATTTGGACATTTGATGGATGGTTATCCTCTGATGAAATTCGATGATCATCAAGTTAAAAATGTGCTGAGAAAACCTGCTAGGAGTGATACTGTCATGTCAGGACCCAAGACTTCTTGGGTGCCTATTTGTGCAAAATAGTTTGCTAACTTACAGGTGTGCCTTAGAAGCTAATTAATAAAGAGGGGATTAATCCAAGGCACTCAAGAATGAAAACCCCTTTCTGAACTTTTCAAGTAAACTCTCTGCATTTCCTGTTTTAAAATTCATTGCATATCTTGTTTGATGTGTTCTTGCATATTTGTCATCTTTTGAACACTATGAGTATTCATGTCTCTCAATGCTCATATGAATTGGATGCTTAGATATTGAAATGAGAATAAACTTGCAATTTCTGAAAATCTGAACTGCATATGAATGTGGTTTGAAATCTGTTCGTTGTATAGCTCCTGAAAATCTGGATTGCTTATAGGACTGCATGTTGAATTATCATGATTGACCACTATGGTATATTAAATGGTAAGCTACTAAAAGGCAGGAAAATTTATCTGGAGGTTCTTACTGTGTGTGAGATGGTCTTTTAGACCAGTTCTCCGCCTAGTACCATGGGTCATATTGCTTGATAGGGCAGTCTGAATGTGCATGAATCACAAAACCATATGTTCAATTTTTCATGGCACGCACTGCATGTTTTCAGGGGTAGTTAATTACATGTCTTTGCATAGCATTCAATGTTGAGTCTTTGCATGTCTTTGCATATATGTAGTTAATTGTATTGCATTTCATTACATTGAAAATGCCAAAAAAAATTGACTGAATGCATATTGTCAGGGGGAGTCAATGCATTGCATGCTGGTTGTCAAATGCATACACTTGTCAAAATTCATTGCATTTGTTGACAAACCTTGATCATATTTTGAAAACACTGGGCTTCAAAATCTCTTCTATCATTTGGTATCAGAATTCTATCAGTCTTTCATGAAGATTTCAATGGGGCTATCTCGATCATAAATCTGAAAACACTTGAACTAGGAATCTTCTATTATACATTTTTATGAATGTCTGAAATAACTCAGGTGGTTTAAGTTTAATGTATTCATTGAGTTTGACTTTAAAATCTCTTAAAAAATATTTGAATCATGTTAAATAAATTTTAACCATCTGTTTCATGCTGTGTCTTGTAAAATCTTCTGAAATCTGCATTATTGAATACATGGCTTTATTTGGTTAAGTACATGAAATTATTATTGATTTGAAGCAAATGAGTTTTTCTGAAATGTCTAAAGGATAAATTCTGTCAGAGCAATGACTTTGGTCACTGAGAAACACATGTCCAAAGGACTGTGTCATGAGGTGCCATAGTTAACTCTGCTTAAGAATGAGTGTTAATCAGGCAGAGCACTGGCATGCACACTGAGAAATACAAGTCACTCATCAAGAAATGATTGGTAGTGTGTCATGATGTGTAAATGATATCTCTGTTCATATAAAGCATGACTGTTAGTTACACTAAGTGCTTAGGGATATTGGCGTCTGATCAACGTATATCCTCTAGTTATAAGGTGTACACTGAACTAGAGTGCTCGTAAAATTTGTAGCATAAAAATTTGTTGAACAAACTGCAATATCTTAATATTGATGCTAAAATCAAATTGCTACAACCCTAGACAAAATCATATGACTTCATAACTGCTTGATCTCAATACTAGTGCATGTAATTCCGAAAGAAGTCAATAAATTTGATTGTGTAAGAGAAAAGGAGGTTAATCAAGATATATATATGAGGGCTTGGTTCACTGTTATTAAACCGTGACTTTAGATATAAATACAGAATTTTATTGACAAACTTAGCATACATCATGTTTAAACCCTGCTGATCAATAAAGATTATTCATAAGCCCTTATAATGGAAGACTTTGAAAACTTATGTTTTGGATTTATGAGATTGATATCTCCTTGAAAATCTTGTTGAATCTCGCTGTCCTTGATTCATCATGACCTGAACTTATCCTTCATTGCCCCTGTGGTTTCCTTCTCATTCATTTCATAAGGTTCCATTTATTGAGGAGTTGTTTCCTTGTCATATGAATCATGCTGCATAGAAATTCCATGATTTAGGGGGAGAATTGTCTTGCATTCATACATTTAGGGGGAGTTCTTGCATTTCTTGTTGCATCTGCATCTCTGCATTCATACCTCTTCCATGATTTTTTTTTAAAAATAAAGGGGGAGAAATTGGTATGAGTCATATTGCCCTTTGGGGAAGAATGTGCCTTCATGTAGTTAAAGGGAGTAATGCTACATCAATCGTTTCATATCTGCTTAATTTTCCTCTCTCTAACTAATGTCTTTTTGCTGAAGTCAAAGGGGGAGAATGTTTTTAACTTGAGTCAGTGTGACTCATAGTGTTGCCATCATCAAAAAGGGGGAGATTGTTGTGCCCCTGTGATTTTGATGATAGCAAACACTCTCAGTCACCATATGTATGTGTGCATGAAATGTTGTGCCCCTTATGCTTTGATGATTATGTGGTGTTTTAATGACAACAACATAAATGAGTCACCATATTGTTTTGCTAAGAACATCACATTGAATGATAGCAACATGAATGCATATGACTGACTTATTCTGTGGAGAATGCATGAGTGTGCTAGCTCTGTGGGTCTATACATCTCGTAAGTAGTTCAGATGGCGTCAACCCATTGAGTCCACGAGGTTGACGCAGCCTTGAAATGCCTCAGATGGCTTTGAAGATAAGGCTGGATGCGTTTCTGCGTCGACCCACTGAACTGACCCAGATCTAACTTCACATCAGGGTGAACTGCTGCGTCGACACTATCACGCTGTAGCGTCCCTATACTTTTCTGAAGTCTATACATTGCTTCCCATCTTTACCTACGTTCTGAATTGAGTAAGTCTATACATTCCTTTCCTTTGCCTACGTTCAGAACACAAGTCTTCACACTGTCCTGTAGCTTGCATGAGTCATTGAAGTCTGTACAACGCCTTGGCGCTCACCAAGTCTATACAGCCTCTACATTGCATCAAGTCTAAACATTGCACTGTAGCTTGCACGAACCAAGTCTGTACATTGCCCAGTCTACATTTTCCAATGTCTATACATTGTCTCGCCCACATCTTCAAAGTCTGTACACCCGATCGTCTCTTCCAGCATCTCACGCTATCAAGTCTGTACAGCGTTTGCGTACAGTGCATCGTCATCCAAAGTCTGTACAGCCAGCTCTGTCTCACCTTGCTTCTCTTCAAGTGTGTACAGCCTTGGCATCTGCTTTGAAGTCTACACATTGGTCTTCGCTTCAAGTCTGTACATTGGCCAAGTCTACACATCGCTGTGTTCACTTGTTTCAAGTCTGCACATTGGCTCAAGCTTTCCAATTCTGTACATTGGCCAAGTGTCTTGTGCTTTGAAGCTTTACCAAGTCTATACATCGCCTTCAAGCTTTCCAAGTCTGTACAGCCTATACAGTGTCAAGTATATTCATGCACCGTCTCAGTTGAACTTAAAGAATGTACATCCACCGTCTCCTTTAATTTGAAGTCTATACATCGTGCATTGTTAAGTCTACACATTGTGGTAAGCAAGTTTGCACAACGCCTTGTTAGGAAGTCTATACATCGCCATAGCTCGCATGTAGAGTCTAGACAGTCTTAACTAAGTCTATACATCGTGTCTGCATGTAAGCATTCAATGTCTATACATCGGTTGGTTACACATTGGACTCCAAGTCTATACACTGCATGCACTGTTCATGCATCAGTTCTCCAAGTCTATAGATCGGCGCACTGTTCATGCATCGGTTAAGTCTATACACTGGCTATGGCTTGTTCATGCATCTTACTCCTGCAAGTCTGTACACTGAGGTCGCTTGAAGGGCTTCAAGTCTACACACTCTCACATTGTACATACTTGCTTATTTGCTGCTTCTAAAGTCTACACACGCTGTGTTAAGAGCCTGAACTAACTAATTGCATTTCTTTGTCTCTGCCTGCAGATGAGTCAGGTTGATGAATGGGCACGTGATCCTACGTTGGCACCTGGCACGTGATCCGAGGTGTCCTCTGGATAAAGGGGGCACACGCCCTAGTTGCTGCTGATATATATATGTAAAGTTCTTCATCCGTAGAAGACATATAGAAGAGGGCTGGTCGAGAGAGTGATAGAAGAAAGTGAGAGCAGCAGAGAGGCAGTGAGCAGAAGCAGAAGAAGAAGAAGAAGAAGAAGAAGAAGAAAAAGAGCTGAGAGGCAGAGAGTGAAAGCAAAAGAAGAAGAAGAGAAAGAGAGAGAGTTCGTGGAGAAGAAGAAAGAATATTTTATTGAAGATCTGTCTACTGGACTTGGATCAGATCCAATCCAGTTGCTCCTGCGAGAGCTACTTTTTGCATTGCGTTTTCAACTTTCCGATTGCTGTATTTTCATTTCTTATTTTCCTTTTATTTGATCAACTGTGCTTTCCGATTCTCTGGTTAGAGATCGGTGTTCCTCTTGTAGTCTCAAGAGAAGGGAGACTTGTCTCCGGTCTGCTAGTGACAGGTTGTCACTTGTGGGTTCCCCTCCGGTTTGGAGGTAGGGAGATTCATCTCCGGTTCTGGTCTTGTGAGTTGCAAGTCCAGGTGTTCCCTCCGGTTTGGAGGAAGAGAGACTTGTGTCTCTGTTAGCAGTGATTGGGTGTCACTGGTGCGTTCCCTCCTAGTCTGGAGGAAGAGAGACCTAGTCTCTGGTTCCAAGTGGCTGGGAGTCGCTTGGGGTGTCCCTCCGGTCTGGAGGAAGAGGGGAGGTTGTTCCCCTAGTCAAGCTATTTGGCAGCAAGTGTTTGCAGACTGAGTCTGCTGTTCTAGCGTTGCTAGTGGAAGCCTCACTCCGGTTGGGAGTGAGGGGTGGACGTAGGTCTTGGTGACCGAACCACCTAAAATCCTATGTGCAGTATGGTTGTGTTTTGCTCCTTGTCTTCTACCTCCTTCACAGGTTACCTTAGCATTCTCGTTTCTATCTATGCTGCTTCCGCTAGTTGCTTGTTTAGGCGCGTCTTATATATTTGCTCAGTGGTTTAAATGAGAATTTATCTTGTTCTTAAGATTGTCTATTTGCCTTGATAGTGCTCTAGTCCTTTATTGAGCAAAAAGTTTTTTGATGGGTGGGATTCATTCACCCCCCCTCTGAATCCATCGCACCGATCCTATCATATCCATCTCTCAAGCCATCCTTTCTTACCTCTATGAAGGCCTTAGTTCAGCTTCTTTAGTGGGACCCCTCTTTGGGTCTATGATCATCCTTGAGTGTTGGATGGGAATTAGACTCAAATTCATACCCAAGGAAGACATGCCTTCAGCTAGCCGCATATTCGGGAGCCACCAACTTTTCTTCATAGGGGGTGCATTTGGATTCTCTTCATAGGTTGAGTGCCGAACAGCGGATAAGAAAACACGGGACGAATGGCGCCTCTTCCTCAACACTTTACCAATTGACAAATTCGTGATGCGACCACGGGCACTTCAAGGCACTACTCTCAGATTACCCCGGCGACTGGGCCTAGACCTGCAGCTAGTGGGGATCACTACCTTGGCAATCTACAACCCGCATCGGTGCTACTTACAAGTTGGACTTTCTCGCACCATGATTCATGCGCTATCTCACTACCCTCCCCTTCAAGCTAGAAAGATCAGGACCGAGGAGGATGAACGGCCAGTTCAGAGCGCTCTGACCATGTGGGAGATCAGCCGAGTCCGTTCCTTGCAAGCAGAAGTGAAAGAGAGCGACAAGGTGTATCGTACTTATGTGAAGGAATTGCGCAAGATCCGGCCCCGCGCGGACATGAAATTGAATGTACTTTGAATTTCTTGATCATGTATGTTGAGTTTTATGGAATGAATGATGTATCATGAGCCATGAATGAATAAAATAGAAGTTTGACTTGAAAGATGTGCAATGGAATGGCAATTTTGGCTTGATAAATCAAAAGAACAGGGTTCTCTGTTTGACAAACGGTCTAGCATAAGGCCGCTAGGCTTGATAAACGGTCTAGAGATAGACCGCCTGAGCACGGACTCAGAAAAAACTGAGAATTTTTAAGCTCTCGGGAAGGGCATGCGGTCGTATATTGGACCGCTAAAGAAAGACAAGTAGTCTATCGAAGGACCGCTAGGGACGAGAAGCACAGAAACTCTTAGAGTTGGGGGTCTCGGGTGACGTTAGCGGTCATCCTTAGACTGCTCGGGATGCATAAGCGGTCTAGTGTAAGACTGCTAAGGGAGAAAGATCAGAGAAACCTGAAAGCTTTGCATTCTGGGCAATGGAACCTATGTCTGCACATACTTAAAACAAGAAACAAGTTAGATCCGTTCTTAGGCTCAACCCCTTGCCTGGAGTGAGTTAGAGAATGACCAATTTCTTGATATTTGGTCAAGATGTGGAGCCTTATTAAATAGGCGAAATAGAATGCAATAAAAATATGAATGCAAATGCATGCTATGCAAGGATGGTGGTATTTTTGAGTTTTGAAAATATTTGATTTTTATGGATTTTGAAATATCTTTTTTTTTATTTTAAAAATATTTGATTTTTTGGATTTTCAAAAATATTTGTTTTTTTATTTTTAAAATATTTGATTTTTTGGATTTTGAAAATATCTAAATTTTTTGTCTTTTTGGATTTTGAAATATTTGATTTTTTGGATTTTGAAATATTTGATTTTTGGATTTTGAAAGCCAATTCCGTCCTAGCAACAAGAGCCCTACCTATCTCACTAGGAACGTCCTGAGATCGGCGTGCTTTTGAGGTGACAAACCCTGGCCAGGGCCAACCTGTGTGACGGTGCTTCTGCCGAGGCCATACCCAGGGCATAGTTTTTTAGTCCTAAAAGAAAAAAGGAATTTGGGAGGTAAGCTTAGACTAGGTACAAAGGTTTTTTAGGGTTTGAATCCTTCTCATGACAACCCCTTTCAGAGATTCGGTCTGTTACGCCAGGGCTTTACGTCCGCCATCGAACCTTTATCCACCCTAGGCACGCATACGACCGTGCTCATAACATCCCGCGGGAAAATTGTACTGCCACTCTTGCCATGCCTGGTTTCATATTTTTGGAAGTTTTGATCTTTTGAACTTTTGAGCTTTGGAAATGAGCTTCTAATTTTGCTATTCTTTTTGCTCCTTCTTTTCTTTCTTTTCTATTGTGGAATCAGGTCATAACGGACTGCCCCTATTTAAGACCTCCTCTCATTAGGGTGTCTAGATCAGGCATCACCCCCTTATTTATCTCTTGCCCCTAGATTCAGCCAAAGAGAGAAGCGAAAAAGAACTTTCACTTCCCCCCAAGCATGGCCAAGGGAGAAACGGTGTTTGCACAAAATTGGGAAACCCGACCAGGGATGTCGTGAAGTGTGTGATTGCCAATACTCGGAATCCTCCTTCATGATCGAGGAAAGGAACACCTCGCTACCGGGCCTTCATTAGCCTAACTCTAAGGGAAAAAATGCTTAAGATACAACCCATTCCAAGCATGACACAACTCCTCACCCTCTGCATTGACTAAGCGATATGCATTCCCTGGATAAGCCTCTTTAACGACGAACGACCCTTCCCAGTTAGGTTGCAATTTGGACATAGGACCTCTAGACCTAATAAATTTGTGTTTCAAAACCATATCACCTAGTTGAAATTTGCGCTTAATTACCTTCTTTTGAAAATAAAGCGAAACTCTCTTTTGATAAATAGACACGTGATCGGCCGCATTCATCCTCTTCTCATCTAAGAGTTCCAGCTGGATGAGCAACGCCTCTCGACGTTCATCGAGATTAAGTTCCTTATGGAGCTGTACCCCTAGGGAAAGGATCCAGATCTCATATGGGAGCACCGCCTCCATCCTGTAAGTGATAGCATAAGGGGTTTATCTCGTAGGAGTACGGACGGAGGTGCGGTAAGCCCATAGAGCTTCCACTAATTGTTCAGGCCAATCTGAAAATTTGTGAGATTCACATATTTTCTTTATGATTTTAAGAAGGGTTTTATTAGTAGCTTCGGCTTGACCGTTGTCTTGAGGATAATATGGAGATGAATGATGCAATGCAATATTGAACTTCTTACAAAGGTCCTAAAGCTCTTGAGAGATGAACTGGGGTCCATTGTTGGTGACGATGCTGCTTGGCACTCCGAGCCACGAGATGATATTCTTCAAGATGAAGTGGCACACCATGGTAGCTTTGATCTCTGCGTATGCTTCTGCTTTGGCACACTTGGTGAAGTACTCAGTGGCGATAAGGATAAAGGATTTCTGCTTGGTCTGAGAGTTGGGATCACCGAGCAGGCCAACAATGTCGAAAGCCCACATAGAGAATGGCCAAGGAGCGGAGAGAGGATGAAGAGATGAAGCAGGAGCATGGATTTTGTCAGCGTGGAGTTGGCATTTAAGACACCTCCGGACATAGAGGGAGCAATCTTCCTCTAAAGTGGGCCAATAGTAACCCTGCCTAAGGATTTTCTTTGCTAGGAAAATGAAGCTGATATGCAAAGGGAATCATCACCCCTTCCGGAGTAAGCAGAACATCACCTATCCCTCGGCCACTTGAATTGAGGGCACCATTGAAGTGCAGAGACCAAAAGGGATGATGAGTAAGAATAGAGAGATGTTTATCAGGGAAATCGTCCTAAATAGAGTCTGTGCAGGGAATAGGAAGATGGGCGAGATGCTCAGCGATGACATATCCTTTGATTGTCTTCTGAACAACGAATGTGATATCAAACTGAGAGAGGAAGCTCTGCCAGCGAGTTAACCTACTAGAAAGGACAAGCTTTTCTAGGAGATAGCGAATCAGGTCCATTCTAGATATTAGCCTAACCGAGTGGGCTAGAAAGTAGTGTTTCAGCTTCTGAGCTACCGAAACTAAGGCGGCACAAGCTTTCTCCATGGTAGTGTACTTGGCCTCCGCGGGGTTAAATAACCTGGAAAGATAATAAGCTGCCCGCTCTTTGCCTTCATCATCTACTTGTGCTAGGACAGCTCCTAGGGAGTCCTCAATGACAGAAATGTTTAGGATCAGGGGTTTCCCAGGGACATGAGGTTGCAAAACCGGGGGTTAGACAAATACACTTTCAAGTCCTCATAGGCCTTTTGACAGTCTTGATTCCATTCAAACTTGGCCCCCGCCTTAAGTAGTTCATAAAACGGGCGGCACCTTTGAGAATGTTGGGATATAGATCTTCTAATGAACTACAATCGTCCAATCAATCCTCGAAGTTCCGTGATATTCTTGGGAGGAGGCATGTCCATGATAGCCTTTGCTTTGTTAGGATCAATCTGAATCCCCCTTTTGCTCACTATAAAGCCTAGCAACTTCCCCAAGGAGACTCCAAAAACACACTTCTTAGGGTCCATTTTCAGCTGGTACTCCCTAGCTCTCTGAAGCACCTTAGCTAGAATGGCGGGGTGTTCCTCATTAGTCCTTGACTTCACTAAGATGTCATCCACGTAAGCATCCATGTAAACGTGCATCATGTCGTGGAATATAGCCATCATCGCCCTTTGATAAGTGGCATCCACGTTCTTCAAACCAAATGGCATGACCACATAACAGTATGTGCCCCAGGGCGTGGTGAATGAGGTTTTCTCTTGATCTTCAGGAGCGAGACAGATTTGATTATAGCCTGAATAACCATCCATGAATGATAGTGCTTCGTACCCGGTGGTGTTGTCCACCAAAACATCAATGTGATGTAGCGGGAGATCATCCTTGGGACATGCTTGGTTAACATCCCTGAAATCAATACAAATGCACACCTTTCCATCCTTCTTGATGACAGGGACTATATTCGCCACCCATTGAGGATATAATACAACTCTAATGAACTTGGCCTTGTATAGTTTATCGACGTCTTCTTTTATTCTTAAGGCCATGTGGGGGTGAAATCTTCTTGATCTTTATTTTACGGGTGTTGCCCCTAGCTTAAGCACTAGTCGATGTTCCACCAAGGAGGGGTCAAGACACGGCATGTCCTCGTAAGACCAGGCGAAAGAATCACTATACTCCCTAAGGACCTTGCTTAAATCTTCTTCAACTTCCAGAGGGAGATTAGAGGAAATAATAATGGGCCTGGGGTCTTCTTTAGTTCCCAGATTTATTTCCTTTGTAGGTTCATCCACTGCTGATGATGGCTCATCAAATCTCTTCAAACCTTGCGCATACAAATCGATAGTGTCATCTATGTCGCTGTCCTCAAGATCCACCGGGTCCTTTTCATCCATGACTTCATATACTCCTAATCTGTCGTCACTCGACACCCCGCCTTGCTCCTCATCTTCTTCGATCACAATTGCCGTAGCTATGAACTCCGGACATCTCAGAAGAGCATGACATCGC
The DNA here is from genome assembly GCA_022559845.1 of Amorphophallus konjac. Taxonomy (NCBI): domain Eukaryota; kingdom Viridiplantae; phylum Streptophyta; class Magnoliopsida; order Alismatales; family Araceae; genus Amorphophallus; species Amorphophallus konjac. The sequence goes on from CM040125.1 coordinate 95,510,386, forward strand.
TGAACTAGATCCTGCATGAACTTATCAGGAATGGATTTAGAATGACGAGTCGGTGAGTGCGGCTCAAGTAAGGAAGGGTTGAATGACCTGGAACAAGACCCTACTTCTCTAGAGTTAGCTGACTCTACTACCCTAGACTCGACGGACCCTACGCCTAACCTAGGAGAGGGAAGACCTAATTGAGGGAGGCAGCATGGGCCTCATGCCCCTGGGAGGAAGATGGAGAGTAGATAGCGTAATCTTCCACTGAAATCTCCATTTTAAATTTGACGTTTTTTTTTGGAGATCAGTGGAGATCATGCCACAAGATGGCGGGGAGAGCGGAGGAGGAAGCCTAAGGGGATATTTAGATGGGCAGAAGATGTCGAGGAAAGGGTCGGAGGAGGAGAAGAAAGGAGTAGATAAATCGACAGGCGAACATCAATCACATGTCCTGACAATGAGGAAATCGGTAGGAAGCTCCAACAACATTGGATTGATTAAGATAGGAGGTGAGCGGGATATAGATGCCATCTTTTGGAAGAATGAAAACAAGCGGGAAGGAGACCAAGTAAATATGATGGGTGAGCTCCCCCTTTCCCGCGAGCGGTAAGCTGGCTTCTTCGGCTCATAATGCACAAGCCGCACCTCTTGGTTTCTTTGGCAACTTTCTTCTTCATAAAATAATCTTTCAAATGCTTGGCTTAAATCAATCATATCGTCGACCGACCCCTTAGGCAGCAATAGCGGGCTGTCGACTGTATGGGCTATATTTTCTTGCTTGGGCTGACTTGGGGATGCTTTCAATGTGCCCGGCTGGAGAGGGCCCTATCGACACGCTATTTCTGACATCTCCTGAGAAAATCTCATATTACTATGCGACGTCCCGCAATGGCTTTCGCATTTTGAATCGCTTGAGTGCTTCCAATTCTTGAGTCTTCTTCCATCTTTTCGGCATCCGGAAATCGTCTCGTTGCAGAGATCATGCGGCATTCGGATGGCATCACCCCCAATCGGACGCATCGGAAGTTTCCGGAACCAGGAGAATGCCTGGCGGACGGCTATCGATGCCCTTTTGGGGAATCTGGGGGGGTCTTCATGGAGGCGTCTAGGCCCCTGGACGCCTCCATGATTTTCAATTTACAAAAAACAAAAAAAACCATAAAAATAATAAAATGATGAAGGGGTCCAGTTGAGTGGATGCCTCCATCAATGCAAAATAATAAATAAAATTAATATTAATAATGATAAAAAAAATAATTTCATGGAGGCATCCAGGCCCCTGGACGCCTCCATCATCTTGCCTACGGGCGCCCCCGCCCGCCGATCGGTTTGTCGTTTAAGAAAAAATCCAAATTGTGAAGACGTCCTGCCAACTAGACGCGCCCATTCGTGAGTCACGGGCGCCGATCGAAACCACGCGTTGTGCCAAACCGCGTGCGGCTTTCGGCGGGGGTTCGGTGGGCTTTTATGGAGGCGTCCAGTTGCCTGGACGCCTCCTTGAAAATATTCAAAATAAATAAATAAAAATAGAATAAAATATAATTTTTGCCCTGATGAAGGCGTCTAGGGTCCTGGACGCCTCCATCCTCCGGAGCCCTATAAATAGAGACCCCCCCTCAGTCCGAGAAGGGATTCTAAGAGGTCCGATAGGCTGCCGAGCACAGAGGCTGCCGGAGTCATTTCTAACCCGTGGGGTCTTTTGTAGGGGGAGGTTCTGCCGGCTTCTCGGGTGCCCACGCTCGCGAAAGGAAGGTCATCTTCGTCCACCGCGCTTCCACGTCATCCCTATGCTGCCGAAGCTCCACCGGATCCTGCCATTGGTGCATTCAATAAGCCAACTCTCTCCCCTTTTCTTCTTAGTTCTTTTACATTCATCATCTCGTATTCTCCGTCTCCCTTCATAAGGGAACCTTCGTCGATATACATTTGCATAATTCCATTCATCATAGCATTTTCCTCCTACTCGTGTCCGAGAGGGGTTTAAAAATAACACCAACCAGGTGTGTGTCTTGTCATGATTTCATTACTATTTATTGCAAGAGATCGATACTACACTGCCGTTTTCTAATTCCGTCTATCTACTGTCTGTTATTTTGCAAGGGTAACTGAAGAAAGCCCTCTCCATCGGCCAGCCGAAGGGGGAGGAAGAAGCAACCCGCCACTTCCTGCTAGTGAGGTAGGCACGATCATTTTCTTTTTTGGGGTCTTTGGCCCCTGGCGATCACATCATAATCTCGAGGCCGCGGCGAGTCATTTCCCGCAATGGCCGTTTGAATTTCTATCTTTATATTTTTATGTTACTTTTATATCTGCCATACTCTCGAGGTCGCGGCGAGTTACTTCCTGCAATGGCCGTTTAAATTCCGTCATTTATATCTTGTCATATTCTCATCTGCTTATATTCTCGAGGCCGCGGCGAGTCACTTCCCCAATGACCGTTTAAATTCCCGTTCTTTATATTCTCTCTATATTCTGTTATATTCTTATCTGCTCATATTCTCGAGGCCGCGGCGAGTCACTTCCCGCAATGGCCATTTGAATTCTATCCTTTCTTTTGTATATCTTGAATTGCTTCTATATCTGCTATACTCTCGAGGCCGCGGCGAGTCACTTCCCGCAATGGCCGTTTCAATTCTTGCTATTTGATTTCTGCACCGTCCCCGTCCCCCGAGGCCGCGGCGAGTCACTTCCCGCTATGGCCGCTTAATCCCCTTCTTTATCATATTACATTCGCCCCGCTCGCCCCGCCGAAGCAATCTCCCGTGGTGGCCCCTTCTTTTTTCTCTTATTTCTGTGTTGCAGCAAACAAAAACGAGCCCGCGCACTCCGCATTTCATTCCTCAACCACGTGACGTCGCTCACAGATTGGCGATCACGGTGGGACTTCAGTTGCTTTCTTTTCATTTACCCTTGCAATTTTTTGTGATTGGCTTTACTATCTCTTGTGTGTTGTTATATCTTGGTTGTTTTCTTGTTCTTTTGTGCCCCATATCTCTGTCAGCATTCCATTGCATACATCCACCCCTCTTTTCTATTCTTTTTCATTTTTTTCTAAGGATCACCCTCTCTCGATGAAGGAAGGACTCTCCGTTCTGGAATTCCTCTCGACGGACTAGAATCTCCTCCACTGGGACCTCCGTAAGTCCCCGACATCGAAGAATCTCCTCTTCGTTCACTGGGCCGGTTGTACCATTGAAGTTCCCCGGAGTTAGTCGACCCATTCGTGGTGATATGAGAGCCCCTAGCTGACACGGTGGTGAAAAAAAAATGAACTAGGGTCCCTATTTTGTGTGAACTTCGGATCTGGTTAGAAACACAAAAAAAAATCATCAAAAATCAAAACACAAAAAAGGGCGTAAAGGCATCCACTTGTTTGATAATCTCTGCTATTTGCTTGCTAGTGTATGTTTTTGCATTCCAGGAAAACTGTGAGCATGGCTCACGAGTCTTTTGAGGAAAACCACCCTAGTCGTGGTGAGTCAGTCGAGCCGCGAGTCCATGCTATGGACGCAGGTCCTTCTTATGAGCCCTCGCATGAGGTGCAGGTTATTGCAGCGGACACATCCCCACAACAGGACATCTCCTCTTTGCTGGGCGTCCTCGCCAACACGGAGCTTACCTCTGAACAGCTCCAGGCCCTGCAGGCCATTCTGAAGGGGAAATATGTTTCCCCCACTCCCCAGGAATCAACTCCAGCCATCGTACCTCTCCAAGAGTCGGTGCTGGCCATCCCATCTCCTTCACTGGCGCAAGCCATCCAATCTCCCTCGCTTCAAGGGCAGGCGAGCCAACAACCTCCCTCATTCCAGTTCCCTTCACAATCTCAAACTCATGTTATTCCCCACATACCACTTCGGCCGGGGCCAACTATCGGCGGCTCGGTAGCTCCCTCTCATTCGGGGTTCCCCCCTCAAGTCTCCGGGAGACATTTTCCTCCCCAGTGGCAAGTGCCACCTTCACCTCCCGAGGAGCTCGCCCAATCGCTCCTCAACCGGTTCAATAGAATGGACGAACAGTTTCAGAATTTGAAGAAAATGGTGGACGTGAAATCCACCCTGGAGGTTACTTTGCCAATCCTTCCGGTCATCCATCTTCCTCCCTCTGAAATGCCCACGCACCGCAGGTACGATCGCACTGGAAACCCCTTCATTCACCTCAAGGATTTCATGTATGAGTCCTCCTATTGGCAAAATGACCAGAGATCCCTGGCATACCTCTTTCGGAGATCATTGAATGGTCCTGCGCTCGAGTGATTCTATTCTTTGGAGCCCCGCAAGGCTGAGAATTTTGAAATAGTCCAGAGAAGGTTCTTGCAAAAGTATCGGGATAGGGTCAGTCCCTCTCTTTTTATTACCGACCTAGTGGCCGAGAAAATGAAGCCCGACGAAGATTTTGTCCGCTATGCTGATAGATGGAGGTCTCGGGCAGAAAGGATAAGGATACCCTCTCAGAGCCTGAACAAGTGAAGATGATTGTATCCAATGCCACCCAATAGTTCAGGCATGTCTTGTCCATGAACAAGCTCACCACCATGGAAGAGCTCTATGAAAGAGCCCAGTACATCCAGACCCAGTTAAAAGACTCCCCCATTATGAACATGTTTGAGCCGCCGAAGCCCAAGGTGGTCAGAAAGACAGGCGCTGGTGTCCCAAGCGGAGCAACAGAAGGGGTCGTAACAAATGAGCAAGTGAGTGCGGTCAACAACGCCAACTATGCAGCCAACCCAAGGCTTCCACAAATGCCCTGACTTCCCCTCCAACCAGGTCCTTTCCCCTCTCATCCTCCACCCCAAAATAATCCACCCCAGAACAACATGCCTCAACTACTTCAACCCCAGCAACAACAACCACCACTTCAATACAACCAAGTTCCACCCCCAGGAAATTACAGTCCCCCACAGCAACAAAGGAGGCTGATTGGTCCCAAGAGAACCTATTACCCACCATTGCCAGAAACTCTGGCGGATATTTTCAATGCCCTCATGGCCTCAAACACACTCATCCTACCCAGGGAAAGGCCCGTGTGGCCCCCAAATGTTGATACCTCCAGATACTGCGTCTACCACAGGCAGCCAGGACACATAGTGGACAACTGCTTTCAGTTTAAAGATTACATCCACGATACGAATGATGAAGGCGGGATTGACTAGGATGAAATGAGGCAATACGTCGCAACACTCAAGGCTAGGAGACCTCCTCCTAGGCCACAATTCCAGCAACAACAGCAGCAGTTACAACAGCAGCCACAGCAACAACCACAACAACAACAATAGCCTCAGCAGGCCCAACCACAACAACCCAACATGGACATAATCTAGAATCCACTACCGGAGCACCAACAGCCCAATCATCAGGTCAACCCCATCTCCTCCTTCCCGAAAGTCAGGAGAGAACAGGTGTGGCACCCAGAAAGTACCTCTATTCTTTCTACCGCCAACCCTATCATCATGCAACCCCCTCGCCTTGCCCGGGTAGCACCTCTCTCTCATCAACCCACATCAGTACCGCCTTCACCATTTCCACTGCCATCACGCCCTCTCATTCGCACCCCAATGACCTATCAGCCAACACCCTTCATTACGTCCTCACACCCTCTCATCTTCTCTCACTCCCCCACTTTACCATCCACCTCTACTGCATTTTCCCCTATGCCTTCTAAGCCCCTTATCACCCATCCACTGTACGTAACCCCACCTGTCTCCACCATACCACCGCCAATGCCTTCAAAACCACTCATCACCCACCATCCATCTCAAAACCATTACCCGTTCCAAACCTTACCCACTTCCACTTTGCCTCCACCTCCACCTTCCAGACCCCTTATCCTTCATAACCCGTGCGAAATCCCCTCTACCTCCACCATGCCTCCACCTAACAAACCCCTCATCAGAATCCCTGCTCCCATCATCACCCCTGCTTCATCAACCATCCCTCCACCACTACCCCTCAAACCTCTGTTAAAACCCACTGCTACCCCTATAGAGGTACAAAAGCCGCAGGCAATGGTGCTCCAGAGTGGAAGGATTTTCCACATGGGTTTCCCCCAGAACAGTCAGAATCCCGAGCAGTCTCAGCCAGAGAGGGACGATGAAGAATAACCGAAAAGATCTATCCTTGGAACACAGTATGATCTATTGAAACACTTGGACAAGACGCCTACTCGGATCTCCATCCTGGAGCTGCTTCAGAGATCCACATCCCATCAGGCAGCCTTAATGGAGTATCTTCAAAAGGTCATGGTGAATGAGGACGTCCCTGTAAAAAGATTTCTGCCGTCTTGACCCCAACGGACACACAATCGGCCATCATGTTCCACAACTACGAGCTCGCTCCCAAGGAAGCTCAGAAATATGCATTGTGCATTTCAATAAAAATTAATGGGGTATCCATAAACCCGTGCCTTGTAGAAACGGGTGCGTCCATAAATGTGATCTCCATGAGCACCCTTCAGTTGTGTGGAGTCGACGAGGAACAAATAAGACCTTCCTCGATCACAGTCACGGCTTATGACAATAGCAAAAGACCGCCGCAAGGGATGATTATTCTGAGGGCAGAGCTAGGCCCTATGTTAGTCCCCACAGAATTCCATGTCCTCGACATGGACCCCACACTCAAGGCCATACTGGGTCACCCCTACATTGAAGCCATGGATGCTGTGCCTTCCACCAATCACCAGTTCTTGAAGTTTCCTTACAATGGAAGAATTATTAAAGTAGTCAGCACACCTGTCCTTCACACGGTGGATGCTATCAACACCTCTCTGCCCTCTGTTTGGCCATCTCATCGACCCATATTGTCATTGCTGGACGTGTGTGATTCATCTCACATTCCGCTAGCATCAAAGAAGCCGATCAAGGCAACAACGCCATATCTCCATTTTCACTCCAAAGGTTGGGAGATTATGAGAAATATCGGCTATCAACAGGGCAAAGGTCTGGGTGCACAAGTACAAGGTAGGTTGAAACCACCAAAGGAGATTAGGCCAAACCGTAGGTTTGGCCTAGGCTTCAAAGGTCCAATCAAGGCGGATTGGAAGCCCCTCACATGGACCCTATCAAACCACTTCAACAAAGCGCCCGTTATTCAGATGGGGGATTATCCGCAAGAAGCACATGGGGGGTCGCATGTTGTGTATTCATCCGAAAAATGTCTGAGGGTCACCAAAAGAGGCAAGATCAAAGACCCAGAATGCGAATGGGACAAATGGTTTGATATATGGGACATTTCCGTTGCACTGGAAAGGATGTTCTCGCCTCCACAGCTTGAAGGACCGCCATTGATCTCCGGAATGCCAGAGAATATCACCACCGTTGCCAAGGTTCCAAACTATCCTCGTCCTCTCCAGAAGGACCTTGTCACCAGCGGATCTTCATCCGCCATCACCATCACCACCGACGACTCATTAGCCATCATCTTTTCTATTCACTCGTCACAGCCTTTGTTGCTGTCATCTTCCTGGGCCAGACGGTTGTCTGATGACCTTCCCAGATCCCCCCCTCTACTTACATACCTGCGCGGGTTTCTCAACCCGCGCCAGGTCTTCAATCATGATCTGCTCTACGAGCCACCCAATCCTCTAGCCATAACCACTTTTCTCTCTCCTTCGATCTCTTTTCACTGTTTTGTCATCAAAAATGAAAACGAAAAAAAAATGTCAATTTCCAAACTCCTCAACAACACATCTTCGTTGAGGAAACCTCCTACATCTCCCACGGGTGCGTCCCGCCCTGCGGACCACCCGTCCAAGGTCCGATGAGCGACCTTTTCTACCCCTCCTCTGAGGGGTCTTTCCCTGTACATTCTTCACCATCCTCTTCATATTTCTCTTCTTCTGTAAATAATGTCAGTCAATCTAGGAATAATATGTCAAAGGTAGTACCTAGGAAGAAATCCAAGGGTAGGCAGATCCCTCGTCGATTCCTTCTGGATTTAGCCGCCAGGTGTCAGGCCCTTCTCGCCATCCCTCAGTTGCTAGAAAATCCCATCAAGCTATCGGAAATAGAATGTGTGGGCAACTGTGCAATTGATGAGGGGTATGGAGTCTAAGAGATCACGGGTGAAGAATACCCTACTGAAGATGAGGGTGAGGAATATGAGAATGCGGCTGGCGCATATGCTAGTGAAATAAGGAGATTCGACGAGCCGTCAACCGCCGTAGAAGAGTCCACTAAAGAAGTCAACTTGGGAACTGAGGAAGACCCTAGGATCATCCTCATAAGTGATAACCTACCACCCTCTGAAGAAGAGGCATTAATTAAAGTTCTCAAGGAATATAAGGACACGTTTGCATGGAGCTATGAGGATATGCCGGGTCTGGATTCAACCCTGGTCGAACACCGTTTAACCTTAAAACCAGGGTCCGTCTCGGTAAAATAAAGGTTAAGGCGTTTCCACCCTCAGATGGCTTTGAAAATAAAAGAAGAGGTCGATAATCTCCATAAAGCCAGGTTCATTACAGTCGCTCTTTATCCTCAATGGGTGGCGAACATTGTCCCAGTCATGAAGAAAGACGGGAAAGTCAGGATTTGCATCGACTTCCGGGACCTTAACCGCGCGTGTCCGAAGGATGATTTTCCTTTGCCTCACATTGATGTGTTGATCGATAACACGGCAGGCTATGAAACCCTCTCATTCATGGATGGATTTTCGCGATATAATCAAATTCGTTTGGCAGAAGAGGATCAAGAGAAGACATCATTCACTACACCTTAGGGAACATATTGTTACATGGTCATGCCGTTTGGATTAAAGAATGCTGGAGCTACTTACCAAAGAGCTATGATGGCCATATTTCATGACATGATGCACATATATCTGGAGGTGTATGTGGATGATCTATTGGTGAAATCAAGGACCAGGATGGAACATCCAAGGGTTTTCGCTAAGGTCTTGCAGAGATCAAGGGAGTTCCAATTGAAAATGAACCCGAAGAAGTGTGTGTTTGGTGTATCATCGGGTAAATTACTGGGCTTCATTGTGAGTAAAAGAGGGATCGAGATAGATCCCGACAAAGCTAAGGCCATCAGGGATATGCCACCTCCCAAAAATTTGAGGGAAGTCCGAGGGTTAATTGGGAGGCTGCAATTCATCTGTCGGTTTGTGTCTCAGCACTCGCAAAGGTGTAGACCTTTCTATGAGTTGGCCAAGTCAGGAGTAGAATTCCACTAGGATTCTAAATGCCAAAAAGCTTTTGAAGGGTTAAAGGAATATCTGGCTAGTCCACCCGTTCTCATTCCACCCAAACCAGAAAAACCTCAGATCCTCTACATCTCAGTCTTGGACGACTCCGTGGGAGCTGTCCTCGCACAAGCTGATGAAGAAGGCAAGGAATGGGCAACCTATTACTTGTCCAAACTTCTCAATCCCTGTGAGCAGAAGTACACAGTCATGAAGAAAACCTATGCTGCCGTCGTTTGGGTAGTGCAGAAATTGAAGCACTACTTGCTGGCTCATGAGGTCCATCTGATCGCTCGCATGAACCCTATCAAGTTTCTTCTGGAGAAATCCGTCCTTACTGATAGGCTAGCACGCTGGTAGAGTTTCCTCTCTCAATTTGACATCACCTATATCCAGCAAAAGGTGATTAAAGGCTATGCCATAGCCGAGCATCTCGCTCACCATCCTCTTCCTAAGTTCGATCCTGTCCAATCAGAGTTTTCAGATGGGGAACTAATGTCCATCACCCAATCTGATGAGCCAATGTGGACATTATATTTTGATGGAGCTCTGAATTCCCAAGGGAAGGGTATCGTCATTGTCCTTCTAACGCCTGAAGGCGTTACCATCCCAGAGGCATTTCAGCTCGCGATCCTAGTCACCAACAACATCGCTGAATACGAGGCTCTTCTAGCTGGCCTGGAACTAGCCCGTTCTTTCTATATCACTGAGTTGCGAGTCGTGGGTGACAGTCAACTTGTTCTCCGCCAGGTGCTTACCAAATATCGCACCCTCGATCCCAAGCTCAAACCCTATCAGGAGCTGGTCTCCGCCTATGCCAAATTGTTCACCAAGCTGATCTTTGTCCATGTTCCTCGCAAACAGAACATTCTGGCCGATGCCCTCTCCTCCTTGGCGTCATCCTTCAAATTCCCTTTAGGTGCATGGTTTAGATCCATCATTCTCTACAAGCGTCTTGTCCCTACCGTCCAGGACCCTTACCTCTTAAAGATCAAGGAACGAGTCCTACAGAAGATCCAGAAGGGAGAAATTCTTGAGAAGAGGGAGATCATACTGGTAGAAGTCGAAGAAGAGCTGGCTGACGAGGAGAAACCATGGTTCTATGAAATTGTCAAATACTGTAAAGATCAGTCTTATCCTAAAGGAGCCACCACAGAAGATAAGAAAGCCATAAGAAGGGTGGCTCAGAAATACACATTGGTTGGAGGTCTACTCTATAGGAGGAGCCTTACTGGCATTCTGTTAAGGTGTCTTGATGATAATGAGGTTTGGAAATGCGTAGAAGAAGCACACTCGGGTGTGTGCGGTAGCCACGTGAATAGCCAGATGCTCGCCAAGAAGATCATTAGGCAAGGCTTTTACTAGCCCACTATGGAAGAGGATTGTGCCATCTATGTTCGTAGGTGTGTCAAGTGTCAACTTCACGCCGATAAAATACATTCACCCTCTTCCTCACTTCACCCAATATCCTCCCCATGGCCTTTCTCCATGTGGGCATTCGACATCATCGGTCCCCTAGGTGATCTCAATTCCCTCACCAAGCAGAAATCTTTCATCCTTACTGCGACGGAATACTTCACCAAATGGGCCGAAGCTGAAGCTTACGCAAAAATTAAGGCGTCAACAGTCTGCAAGTTCATCATGAAGAACATCCTCACAGGTTCGGCATCCCAAGCACAATCGTCATCGACAATGGGCCACAGTTCATTTCTCAGGGCCTTCAGGACCTCTGCAAAAGGTACGCAATTGCATTGCATCATTCATCACCTTATTACCCACAAGGTAATTGCCAAGCGGAGGCCACCAGTAAAACATTGATCAAAATCATCAAGAAAACTATGAGTCCAGTAAGTTTTCAGACAGGCCATAAAAGCTTATCGAAGCTTTATGGGCCTATCGCACTTCAATCCGTACCCCCACCGGGCAGACTCCGTTTGCCCTTACTTATGGGACGGAAGCGGTAGTCCCGTACGAAACTCTGATCCCTTCTCTCAGAGTACAATTGGATGAAGAATTTCCCCTCGACGAACGTCGCAATTCACTCCTTGCCCAGTTGGAACTCTTAGACGAGAAGCGGCTGGCCGCTGCCGAGCATGCGCGTGTGTATCAAAATAGACTCGCTCGCTTTTACCAAAAGAAAGTCGTTGAGAGAAAATTCAAAGTCAGTGAGATGGTCGTAAAAAGAATTTTTGTCAAACCTGGAGGGCCGCGTTCTAAGCTCCAACCCAATTGGGAAGGACCTTACGTAATTCAAGCCGTGTACCCTGGCAATGCCTACAAGCTAGTCAACGCCGAAGGGACCGAGTTATCCCACCCTTGGAATGGGCTTTATCTTAAAAAGTACTACCCTTAGTATAGTGTCAAACGTCAAAAAAAATGATGAAAATAAAAAAAACTAAAATATTAAAAATCATCAAAAATATGAAAAATTCAAAATGCCGATGCCTGGTGGTCACCATGTAGTTAAGTCACTGCATCCAACCTCCATGTTAGGATAGGGCCCATTAAGGCTTGGTAGGCATCGGGTCTTGGTCTGCCAGAACTGTGGAGATCCCTGTCCGGCCACATCGGCCTATGCACGCTCAAAGGAAGCCAACATGTACTCACTTACGTATTTTATCCAAAAAAAAAAGTTGGTAGCATCACCTACGGTGGGGCCCTCACCTAGAAGATCTCCAGAAGCTATAATCTTTATTCTTTTCTCTTCGACCAAATGAGACAGTCGACGCCCTTAAAACGCTGAGCATGAGAAACCAAAACTCAAACCCCTTAAGGCAAGAGTAGGATCCATTTCCTCGAGCATCGATCAGAGCACGAGAAGAGGGAAGTGTCCCCACAGGCATACAAAAGGGAGCCCACAACGTCAATGACTATATCTCCCTCGCAAAAGGAACATAAAATCAAAATCAAGAGAAAAGCATGGTCGTGACCGTGCCTGATGCGATAAATGGAACCCCTCAAAGCAAAAGTCTGAATCCACAAAAGGGGCCATGGAATGTAAATGCTCGAGATTTGGTCCAAAGTTGTTCGAAAGAGGAGGGTTAATGGGCCCTTATTGGCTCGCCGGGTTAACGGTTTTGCCGGTCCTCTCAGGAGGTTTACCCCATGCACTCTTCCTTCCTCCTCTAAAGATGAAAGCTAGATGGAGTTTCTGAAGGGCGAAACCCGCCAAGGTCTGCCACCTTATTTTAATATACACGTATGGTTGCCTACTTTGAAAGGCAAAAGCTATCGCTGCGAAGGAGTCTCTGTGTTTCTGGCCGGTCAAGACCCCTGTTTACCACCTTGATGTTTTCTTATTTAACCTCGGGCTTAGGCCAATGCAAGCGCGTCACCTATGGGTGCGACGGCGTTTGTAACACCCTCAAATATAGCTAAGTTGTACTCTATATCATCGAGGCGCCTTTTCGAGTATCGGCTCAGTTCTTGGAAAAAACTCCGAAGTTAAGCGTGCTTAATGGGGAGTAGTATTGGGATGGGTGACCTGCCCGGGAAGTCCCTCATTCTGGAGCCGATCACTGTTAATAAGGGATAAAACCGTGAGGTCGGTAGGCCAAAGCGGACAATACCTCGACGGTATAGAGTACGGGGCGTCACAGAATGGTATCAGAGCCATACCCTAGTCGGAAGTGTGGGAACTAAGTGCCATGCAGGGCAAAGTGCTACGCTATGGGAGCCACTTCTTGAACCCGTAATGGGATAAAGTGCTACATAGTGGGAGCCACCTCTTGAGCCTGCAGGGGCCACCTCTAGAATCCTACCTGCCTGGGGGTTTGATTGTGTGCTATGTGTGCCCAGCGACGAGGACGTCGCCTATATAAGAGGGGTAGATTGTAACACCCTCAAATATAGCTAAGTTGTACTCTATATCATCGAGGCGCCTTTTCGAGTATCGGCTCAGTTCTTGGAAAGAACTCCGAAGTTAAGCGTGCTTAATGGGGAGTAGTACTGGGATGGGTGACCTGTCTAGGAAGTCCCTCATTCTAGAGCCGATCACTGTTAAAAAGGGATAAAACCGTGAGGCCGGTAGGCCAAAGCGGACAATACCTGTACTCTATATCATTGAGACGCCTTTTCGAGTATCGGCTCAGTTCTTGGAAAGAACTCCGAAGTTAAGCGTGCTTAATGGGGAGTAGTACTGGGATGGGTGACCTGCCCAGGAAGTCCCTCATTCTGGAGCCGATCACTGTTAAAAAGGGATAAAACTGTGAGGGCGGTAGGCCAAAGCGGACAATACCTCGACGGTATAGAGTACGGGGCGTGACAGCGTCTGATTCCGGGTCAGCGTCGCGTGGTTGGTCGTTAGGGTTCCAGGGTGTTCCATCATATACCACCTAGGGTTGTGAGGAAATAGACCCAGGTCGGGCAAATCATTTACCTCGAAAACCTTTTGCGTGAATCCCTGTGGTCGGAAGCGACTGGGAGCCTAAGCATGGCATGCCGGTATTGTCATCAGGGTAAGTCTTAGCCGGCGGGATTATCATTCGAGGGGTCCAGAGGCCCAAATCAACCTAGATGTGTACTTAGGATGCCTGGGAGGTTAGTAAGAAACCCCTGTTCTCGTGTAGGTTAGGTGCCATTTGTGTGCTTGCCAGGCGTTAGCAAAAAAAAAAAATGATGAAATGATAAAAACAAAAAAGGAAAAAGAGAAAATGTACATATTTACAAACAATTTTTTTTTTTATAACAAAACAACAAAACAAAAAAAATGCCAAATATAAAAAGAAAAAAATAAATCAATTTCGCATGATTGCATTTATATGCAGCATTTCACTTTTTAATCTCGCTTGCATTCGTGTGCTTGTCTGTCGCATTCATCATCACCACATCTTTCCCTTGCCTTCGTTAATAAAGGCTTGGCCCCTTGACCCGTTATCAAGGACAGATCAAAACAAACCTCGCATATTGGGCAAGGGGCCAAGCCAGAGCAGATATTCTAACTTGTTTGTTTAAGTGATGTATGCAAAAATTTGAGAAAGCAAGAAAGAGGTAAGAATCCAAGAATCAAACATTTTATTCCTTTCCAAAATAAAAAAATTTACATCAAGTTCCACCCTCTCTCTCTGCATTACTCGTCCCGCTACTCTCCGGGCAAAACGCTCTCAAGGGTGCTACCCAACTACCAAAAGCGGTACTCCTACCGCTCTGTACTCCTCTTCCTATTCCCACACCCCGACGTTGATCCGTGGGGGCAGCAAAAAAGCTACTAACATGAAAGCCACGCTCTCGTGCTCTTCGGTAGCGCTCCTCACCATCTCTCAGCCATTGTTCGGCAAGACCAAAGCTGGTTTGGAGTTCGAACAGCTGGGCCTCCATGGCCCTTCGTTCCTCCCTTTCAGCCAATCTGTCGGCTCTTTCTCTCTCCCTGTCTCTTTCTCTCTCTACCCGTTCTCTCTCACGGTCTTCCCTCTCCAACTGGAGAGTGATCCTCAGCTCTATGGCATCCCTAGAAGAGTCGTCATCTGGACGACGTCGCAGTTCCTCCTCCAGCTCTACTATTCTAGCCTCCCTCTACGTAGCTTGGGCAAGTGACTCTTGCGTCTCCTTTTCCTGCCAGATATACCATCTTCGATATGCGGCAAGGCATAAACAAGGAGAACTCAACACTGAGACTCTTACTTGTATAGAGAGCATCCCTTCTGCCTCCGCGGCACGTTGTGTAGCACGAGCGAGTTGCTCGTGAAGTAAATCAAGTTCTGAGGTGGGGACCCATAAGCTAGAGACGCCACCCACTCCCATCGCTGAGGAGGCCGCGTCAATTTGGGCGCGCTATGGCCACACATGTGATAGTTAGTGGCCGAACACCATGGATCTAGGGTCTTGATTAGGAGTGTGCGTTGTACACCTACCGAGGCACTCAAGGCTTCACGTGTGTCACCCAATTATTGCTCCGTCTCTGCCAGGCGAGATCGCAAGCTCGCTATCATAGTGTCACGGACATCCTGCACCCATGCCATAGAAGTCAGCATTCCCACAAAAATCAAAGCAAGAGAGAAGGGGAGACCTACCTCCACAAGTCCCCGGGGTTGGAGCCGCTCTACGTACATTGTCTTATACAAACGCAGGTAGTCTTCACTATCCTGTGCATGTGATTCCATGATTGTGCCACCCCGTTACCAATCTTCATACTTTTCGGGGAACCGCACATGCCAATCAATGCAGGTTGCCGGTCCTCGTGTCTTTCTCCTGACGCGAGGTGGCACAGTCGTATCCACCCATTCCTGAGCCAGTCCTAAAGTCCTCATAACCAATCGTAGCCGAAGCGGCTCGATTTCATTCAGGCAGTGCATCCACAGTTCCCGTCCGAACCGGGCACGACTTGTTAGAACCCATGGTTAGTCGGCATCGACCATGCCTGAGCAGGGTCTCCAGTTTACCTAGGTTAGGTTGTACATACCCGTTTAGCTGGTCAAAACCAAAAACAAAAATAACAAAATAAAAATAAAAGTAAAAAAAATCCCACCATCGCTGCAGGGAATTCCTGTAGCTCGTGCCTTAGCACCATCAGCTGGTAGGTTAGAGGCGCTGCACTCATGATGGGTTGCCACCGCCTGGCTAACGGCACCGTCACTGGTCGCCAATGCCGAGATCTCCCCATCGGGAGGTAATAATAGCTCCACAGCTCCATCATTATATGTCATCATACCTTAAGTGGACTACTACAAAAGAAAAATAAACAAAAAACAAAAAAAAAATAAGACAAAATCAAAAATACCTGGATAAATGGTGTGAAACCACTCGCAGTCATCTCACGGTCTGCCTCTTGGGACAGACCTGTAAACAAATGCGCCAACATGGCAGCTCCCCAGGCGTAGTGCCCTACTCTTTCGAGGTCTGATAGCAGCTCCAAGAAACGACAATGGATACCGTCTCCTTTCGAGCTCAGTATCAATCTTTCCAGCAAGAAGAGGAGAAATCTCCTCAAATCCATGTTGGATCTTTCCCAATTGCCAAAATTTGTGCAGTACACAGCATGACATCCTCTTTCCATCCTTCCCATGAATTCTTCTGAGGACTCATCGTCCTGTTGACGAGTATCAGTGAGCCCTAATGCCTCCAAGATAGATGTCCTGGCTACTGACCTGTTCTTCCGTCCATCTAGGTCCAAACCCAGTAGCTTCTGGGCACCTTCTCGGTAGTCCGCGTAAGTGACTCCGGTCACTACCTCGCCATCCACCTTGAGGCTCGTGATTCGGACCACATCTTCCAGACTGGGCACCATGTGCCCCCAGGGCATCAAGAATGCCCGACTCACTGGGTCCCATCTTTCACGCAAGGCTTGGATGAGGACCACATCGAGCTTGATCGGCTCGATCCGGAGAAAGGCGCCAAATCCCATCACGTCTAGCCTGGCCTTCTGAAAATCCGGGAGACCCTTGTATGCTGCCGCTACTAACTCCCATGAAATGTAAGATTTCATTACACTCTGCGCATGCACAAGGAGTGGAGAAGGGTTTTTTCAGAAGAAAGGGAGAAAGGAATAATGAGAAAAAGGGTAGGGGAGCTCAGCTTACGAGTTGCGATTGGGTCATTTCAATGAAGTGCCCTTCAAGGTCCGAAAGCTTCCTAGAACTGCTACCATTGGACCTGCTCCTCTTCGAGGAATGGGAAGATTCGCCCTCCATCCCGATCTCAGAACTCTGAGTTCCTTCTCTTTCGTAAGAATTTGTACTCTCCAAGTTGGCTCTCGATGTCCCTGGAGTAACGAAAGAGGCAGGTATTTACAGAAATGGGAGAAGTGCGGGCTAAGATTTCCTCCGTCACCTTTAACGATAGCCCTCGCGATAGGGCGCCTGCCCTGCGGTCCTATGTGTCACTTCACCGCTTGCGTAGGGTGACTGTTTAGACGGTGTAATATGACGACCCGCTCCCTATGTTATCTAGGGATGCCCTATCATGCTTTGGAAGTCATCCGCAAAGTTTGAAACATCGTCCAGGAAAAGGGACTGGAGCCGTCATTATTGACTTTGACAGTAGATTCTCGTGGAAAATAGTCACAGCAAAACGTGATCCTCCATTTTAGGGCGGGGTTTCGGCAGACACATCACATGGGAACAGTGCAAAGGAGAAGAAGTGTAGGGAAGAAGGAATGCACAAGAGAACAAAAAAGCAGCAGAAAATCAAATCACTCCATTCATAATTCTACATGAGCTGTCATAGACACCACAATCATAGAGAGGAGGCGGGTCCACTGGCTCGCCAACTCTCGCCATTATTGTCATGCTCGTCCCTCTAGGTGTCCCTCTCCTCTCCCCTGAGGTGAGGGTCCCTCAGAAGCCTTCTGGATCCCTGTGCAGCAGCATCTGCCTCGCCTCGTGGCACCTGCTCTAAGGCAATGGCTCGTTGCTCCTCCCCTGGCGTGGCGAAGAAACCACCAACAGAAAAGCGGCCAGACTGGCGGAGTCGCTCTCCTAACTCTCGCGCTCTCTTGTAGCGCGTCTCCCTCGCTCCTAGCCTCTGCACCATGACCTGAAGGCCTAGCTGGAGCTCCCTCACCTGGGCCTCCAAGGCCTTCCTCTCGGCCTGATCTCGCTGTCGCTCGGCCCTTCTCTCTTCTCTCTCTCTCTGCCTCTCTCCTCATCACCTGGAGAAGGACCCTTAACTCCAGGATGTCTGGAGAAGGCCTGTCCTCACCACGACGCCGCAGCTCCGCTACAGTTGCTACCCAGGCATCACGTTCCTCTTCCGCCCGGGCCGCACGGGCCACCGCACCAGCGAGTTGCTCCCAGAGGGAGGCAATCTCAAGAAAAGGGGCCGACAAGCTAGAAGATGCGTCGCCAGCCATTCCTGATAGGTCCAGAGGGGGGTGAATGGACCTTTATCAGTAAAACATTGAGGATTAAAAAATAAGTTCTCAATTAGGAGTTTCCGAAAAGGATTATAACGGTCAAACACTAACCGCGCAGAACGATTAGCTAGGAAGATAGAGATGGATCGGCCTAGACAAGCATCTACCGAATAGATCCAAAGCCAGAATAGAAACCAAACACACTGCGCCAGTGATTTTTAAGGTGGTTCGGTCAGACCTCCAGTCTGCCTACGTCCACCCCTCACTTCAACCCGAAGTGAGGCTTCCACTAGCACCGGCTAGCCAAGCAGACTCAGTCTGCGACAACGGCTGATTCACAGTTTCACCAGGGGAACACCCTCCCCTCTTCCTCCACACCCGGAGGGAACCCTAAGGATGCCAAGTCCCTAGAAACTAGGAAACAAGTTCCTCTTCCTCCAACCGGAGGGAACACTAGTGATCTGCAGTCACTAGAACCAGAGACCAAGGTCTCTCTTCCTTTGAAGCCCAGAGGGAACCCACAAGCAGCACACGGTCACTTGCAACTGGAGACAGCGTCTCCCTTCTCCTGAACCAACAGAACAGGAGGACCACCGATCTCAACCTGAGAATCGGAGACAAAACTAGAACAGTAAAGAAAGATCAAAAAGAAGAAACTAAAAAAGATACAGCAGACTGAATGCTGGAACGATAAAACACGGAATATAGCTCACAATAGAGCAAACTGGTTCGGATTTGATCCTGAAACCAGAATCCTTCTTCTTCTTCTTTCTGAACTCTCAGCTTCGAGCTCTCTCTCTCTCTCACTCTCTCTGCTATTCTCTCTTCTTCCTCTTCTTCAGTTTCTGCCCTCTATTTTCTTCTCTTTTTTTGTTGGATCGAACTCTCTGCACTTCTGCTTTTTCTTTTTCCCTTTCGATCAACATTCATCTATGGACGAAGGCTTCAATATATAGCAGCAGCAGGTGGATAAGGTACAGAATGCGTGTGCCTCCCACACCCGATCCAGAACCTTCTTTCCACGTGCCCTTATAGCATTGGTTCCTTTAGTATTGGATCACGTGCAGCCCAGACACTGGGGAATATTCTTCCTCGGACCACCTTCTTCTTTTTATTTTTCTTCTTCTCCTGTAAAGAGATTTAAACCATTAATACTCAGGGTTCTCTCTATATATATATACCTGAAATAAGTCGGTTGACACTCAAGCTAAAGCTGCACGAGGTGTGCAAGAACAACAAAAGGTGCACTATACTGAGAACGACACGAGGTACATTAGATGACTACAGCACGAGATAAAGAGAGAACGACACGAGGTACCACAGTAACAAGGCTAACACTACAAAGAGAACGACACGAAGTCAGATGAGAATAGCACGAGGTGAGAAGGAAATAACACAGAGTAAAACGGTAGTAAAACACGCGATCAGAGGAAACCTGGACGAAGATAGAAAGAAGCAACACGAAGACATAAAAACAACACGAAGACACAAATACAGAAATAACATGAAGACTCAAACACAAAAATAACACGAAGACATAAAAACAACACGAAGACACAAATACAGAAATAACATGAAGACTCAAACACAAAAACAACACGAAGAACGACCAATCAAAACGACTAAGTTGACTCGAGGTCATCGGTGAATCAATACGAGAATCAACACGAAATTTCAAACAGCAAAGGGAACGGCACAAAGTGAAATGACACTTTACACTAAAATGACTTGAAGACACAGGAAAATGACTCAAAAACGAGGATGACACGGGCTGAAAATAACTCAAAGATGAAAATAGAAACCGACACGAAGTGTGATCACAAACCAAGAAAGACACGGGGTCTTGGAAAAAACAACACGAATACAGAAGACTCGAAGTAAAACGGCCGAAAATAAGACTCGAAGACATAGGGGTGACACAGATGGAGCGACACGAGGTGGCACAGAAAGCAGCACGAGGTGCTGCAGTGTTCAGCACGCAATGGAACAAATAACGACACGAAGACAACCCCTAAAAATAACTGAAGTGACTCGAAAGTTTATTTTTCACAGAGAAATATTTTTTGTTCTCCACTAAGGCTCATAGTGTTGTCATCCTCAAAACATGTAAAGACTCAACAATCTCCCCCTTTTTGATGGATGGCAACACTATGAGTCTTGAGTCTTTGCAGGAATAATTTTCAATCTGTTCAAAGCTAAACATCATCAGCACCATCATTAATCATCATTAAAGAATATTAAAGAATCATTAACAACAAAAAATCATTCTCAATCGTAGTAGTAGCAAAGACTTGAGTTCCCCCCCTTTGTCAACATCGAAAAGAAAGAAACAAAAGGAGGCAGAAATGCAAATGATATGAGATGTAATTAACAAGTCCAAGAGTGTGAGAGAGCCTCAAAATGGGCAAAAAAATACAGAACACTATTTTTTAAGGAGAAAAGAATCGGGCATGTCTGCTGGAAGGGCCACGTGGCCTGTCTTGTGGTGGTCTACCCCTAGGAGCAGCAGAGGAGAAATCTTGAGTTGGACCTCTGCTGGAGGATGCCTGACCAGGGGCTGAACCCAAGGCAGAGTGAAGATCCTTCAAGTCATTGGACAATTCAGCTAGCCAATACACAACGGAGCTTCTGACATGTGCCACTTCTGAAATGATGTCTTCTTGGTGAATATTAACAGATTCATATCTGTCAGTCAGAGTTCTCACTTCTGCTAAGAAAGCGATCAATTTGTCATAGATCTTCTGGACATCTGGACCTAGGGCACTAGATGACCCCTTCAAAACTTCTAAGGATGTCCTGATCTCAAAACAATGATCTATAATGCTGGCAGATGACTTAAAGGAGGAAATATGAGCATCTTGTAATTCACGAAGTGTTGTTGCTATCTTTGAACATACCACCTGCAAGCTTTCCATCGAGGACCTGGTGCCATCATCTGAAGCTTTCTTATTTAGCAGGAACTTTTTCCATTCAGTCAAGAGAGAAATTTCAAGCTTCAGTAGCCTGGAATGAACTTGATTAATATTTAGAGTGACATACTTGAGCAGATCATCCATTTTCTTATCCTGTCTCTGCATCTGCTGAGTCAAATTTATAAGAAGTTCTTCAATGTTGGGCGCCCGAGCAGATTGAAGTCACGGTTGACCTAGGGGTGTACCATAAGATTCACAGCCAGGTGCTGTTCTCTCATCTGCTTCTTCTTGTACTGGCGTTTGGCTGTCTCCTGCTGGAACCCGATCTTCATCTTCAGCCTGGATTTCTTTTTCAGGAAATACATTTTCAGGTGCTTCTCCTTCGCTTGATGATTCTACTTCTTGTTCTATGTCAGTAACTTTCTCCTGACACTCATCCACTCTTTCTTCCATGAGATCATCATCTGCAGAGTTTTCAACAGGTGCATGTTCTATAATTTCAGCTGTAAGCACGTTGTCAGCCTCTTCCAAGCTTTTCTCCACAGTCTCTCTAAGAATGAAATTAACAAACTCAGCAAGGTCTTGCTCATTACTTTCTTGCTCTTGAGTAGGCTGTTCCACGGGCAGCCTCACTTCTTCTGATGTCTTCCCAAAGGAATCAAACAAACCACCAATATTTGTATCTAGTTCAGTTTGAATGCTATTTTCAGACATCCTAACTTCTTCAGATGCAATCTCAACAAGCCTCTGAAAAGATAGAGATGCTTCAGTAGGTGCAGCAGAAGTAGCAGACAGTGGTTGTTCAAATGGTGTCTCCTGTAAAGCAACCTCAGAAGCTAATTCTAAAACTGTTTGAGCAGATTCTTGAGGGTGTTCTAGAAGCTCTCTCTGAGCTTGTGATTCTTTGACTTTCTGGGCCTTAACCTGCCCCATGAAAGAAGAACCCTCCAAGCCCAAAAATACTGAAACAAAATTCATGTTAAATATGTTTCGACCCCTAACTTCAGACATGGCCTCTCCATCCAAGGAAATCTTTGAATACTTGAAGATGTCTGTCAGATGGGCGACGTAGGACAGGTGTCTTTTGGACCCAATACACCCCTTCATGACAGAAAAAATAATTTCAAGCAGACAGATCTTTACATGCTGAATCAGACAGAACAAAAGAAATCTCTGAGTGTCTGTGATTCTTCCTCTAGCTCCAGTCTGTGGGGTGACTATAGAGGCAATGATGTTCTGAAGAAGCTTGTGAAGAGGGGGAAATGATAAGGTTTGGTAAGCTTTCAGCTTCAATTGCCCCTTGTCATGAATGTTACAGGGTTTACCAGTAATGACCGAAAAGGTTTCATGCAGACTATATCTAAACCCTCTCTCCACCTCCCCTTTTTCTGGAATACTGAGAGCTTTGTGGAGAGAGTCACACGTTACTGCTATCTCAATCCCCTTAACAGACGAGATCAGAGCAGACCTACCTCGGCTCAAAGACAAATTATTATAAAATTCCATTACCAGGCTAGGGTAGTAGACACGGTGATTTTCTAGGAATTTCCTCCAATCCTGAAACTCAAAAATCTCCAAAAGTTCTGGAAACTTCAAAACCATGGATTCATCGCCGAAATCTATTATCCTTGGAGGAATAATTTTCCCACTCTCTAAAAACACGATAGACTGAGAAGGCCTGGTACCTTGTGCAGAAGAAATTTCCACAGCTATTTCTGGTTCTAGACATCTTTGCTGCTTGAACGAAGGCTCCTCAACTGTTTCTTTTCCCTTCCTCTTCCTTTCAACAGGAGCGACGGATTCTAGCTGATCCATTTGCCGTAACTCCCAGAGTATCAACTCTTTCTTGCTGGTTGCTGCTGGAGATGAAGCTAGAACCAAGAACGGAAGAGAACTCTGTGGGGGAGATGAGATTTTCGTGAAGAAAAAATGAGCGGGAGAGAAGGGTTTGAAGGAGCATACGAGACGTATCGGCACGAGGAGGAACAGGAAGCGGCAAGGGCACACGAGGGTTTTTGGATGTAACCTTGAGGAACAACAAGGGTTTTGGGGGGTCACTTTTCACTCTTATCGAACTTTTCAGGAAATACCCAGACTACCCTCATTCAATATGTAACACAGCCATTGCCCGTTAAAGTTCGCTCTTCAATATATGAATTTATTATATTCTTCCGAATACCTTGGTCAGTTACCTCAAGACATTAAATCAACAAGATCACAAAACTAGCTGTTAAAGGTACTTAGCCTACAGAAGGTCACGATTAAAATACTCCTTATGTTTGACAGGCAAAGAAATAACAAATAGATATTCAAGCAGGGTTCATTACTTCATTTAAAGGACAAGAGAGGGCATACAGAGTCAACCAATTTGTTGAGCACTTAGGTAGAATTGTCCCTTTTTACACAAGGAGACATGTTTATAAGACACCAGAATCCCTGGTTACACAGGACAGGCTACCTTTATGCCAATGAAAACCAATGAATTTTTGTTGACTTTTCTTTCCCCTTCTTTTTTTTAGCTTTTCTATAAGAAACAGAGATAGCTAATTGTATCATGATAGAAACTGATGGAGGCATCACCCACGATTCCCTTTGGCTCGGGTCCACTTCTTCACACTCGGGAGCTGGTTGAGTTTTGGCCTCACTCTATTAAGGCCCCTTATCCATTTTGTAGCTTTCCTTTGAGTCATTTTGATGTATTTTCATTTTATTTGAGTCATTTCCCTAGGTCTTGCATTTATTTTCCTAAGATTGTGTGTCATTAGATGATGTAATGTGCTAATTGGGCCCAATTCATTGGACTAGGCCCATGTGCACCCCTTCCACCATCGGTTATTTGCTATTGAGTCTTTTGTCATGGACTTTTGTAGAAATGTGGGTTTCCTATATATAGGACCCCATTTCCCCCAATTGGAATGAATGAATGAATGAATGAATGAGTTAAACTTGCCATTTGAGTTCAAATTGGAGTGATTCCTCTAGTTTTTGGGTGAGAGACCCTAGGGGAGAGATTCCCCACCCATTCTCCTCTTAATCTCTCTATTTCACCCCTCTTTCTCTCTCCTCCAACCCCAATTTCGAATTTTCTTCTCTCTCCTCCCCTCCCAACCACCTCCACTAGCTACCCACCTCATTTAATACCCCTCCACTTCCCCAAGTTGCCATTACTCCACTCCCATAGTCCCTAGGTGGCATCTTCCCCATTCCAACATCTTTCTCCACCTTCCCACCAGATCTACCCCATTCCAATACAAACTCTCCACTTCCCCACATAATCACCCACCTTCCAAGGCCATTTCAAATTTGAAATTCACACTCCCTCCACCCACTTGTTCCCCCTCACCTTCCCCCCTCTCCCTCCAAGCCCCAAATTCGTAGCTCCTCTCTCACCCACAGAAAACACCCCCTTCCAGCTCCCATTCTATCCCTCCCTCACCTTGAAACACCCCATCCTAGACCCCCTCACAGCCCGGGCTTTCCCCACACTCATCCACCCCCATTTCCTCTCCCATATACCCCATTTCCCCCCCATCATCTTCAACCTACCGTTTCAGCTGACAACCTGCAGAAGTGTACCATCTTACAGCGGCGACCACGGCTTCCTCCCGACGAGTTTGAAGACCCAAGAGGCATCCACGGAAGCGGCTACCTGTCCTCTTCGCAACGATCGAGGTCTCATCCCCATCGGAGATCGGTGCTGCTGTGGAGGTCCGTTCTTCCCCGACCGCACAGTTCTACTCCGGCTGAGGATCTGAACCGGACTAAAAGCTCGGCCACGACAAACCTTGGATGAACCAGCCCCGAAGCTCTTCTAAAAATATCTTCCTCCTCCAGTCTTCATTCCGGATCAAGAAACGGAACCTCATTCGGCTGCCGGAAAAAGGAGTTACAAATTTTCTCCCCCGAGCTCTCCAGTCTTGTCTCCTGCAGTCTGCTCCGACCAGTGCCCAATCTTTAGGGTACACCGACTGACCTCGACATCTGATTGCAGCCCTGTCACCTCTGGCTGAAAGCTACTTCGACCACGAAGACGTCGCCGCCAGTTTCGTGCTGATCGGAGTTCGGGAGGGTGCGTGGCGTCCTCTGTAACCTGCTGCCAGAAGTCTGCAACTGTGAGTCAAAAAACCTGATGTCCTGTTCCAACCTCTGCCCCAGTCAACAACGGTCTCAGAAGAAATTTAAGAAACTCTGAAGCGTTCCTGTCCCTGTTACGAAGCTTTTGCCTCCAGTCTCGCCATCGGAAAAATTCGTGAGAAGGATCTACAGCAACCACACCAACACACTGTCCCTGTTCGTAGACAACCGGCAGATTCGGCAACCTCGCTTAATCGTCGTTCTTTACCTTACTTTCCCCACCCCGCTTGGCCGGCTGAAGGCCCCTCCTTGCGGGAGGTAGTATTGTTGTATTCACATTAACCCCCACCCCAAGATCCCCCTCCTGCGAGAGGCGTAGTTTTGTACATGGTTTGAGCAGGTCAAGCTTCACCGCCGCGGCGTGTGGGGAACCACCGCCTCCCCGCTCGCCCTCGTCTCCGACCGGGACCGGTTTCTTCAAACCGGTCGAGTAAGTGCCTCATCCTAGCTCATTAGTGTTGCTCTTTCAATATTTACTTCATGCGCCGCTGAATTTGCGAGGGAGCGCCCGATCCTCAAGTCCATGACTTAAGAGTGATCGCCGTGGGATAGTGTGAACCGGTGCCCTTGTGCACTTTGTCGGCCCCAATTGAATTGGGCATCCAAACCTTGGCAGTCAAACCTTGGTCTTGCTGGCCCTCTACCAGCAAGGGCCCTTTCCCGTACCTCACACTTGGCATCGCCAAGTCACTCCGGGTATAGAATGCGACGGGAGAGCGGTGGCCCTTAAGACCCATTTGAATGCTTAATTGTGCTTGTTTGCCTAAGTCCGAGGTCGTGTCACATCAAGTGGTATCAGAGCAAGTCTTTGACTTGTCTCTATCAAGTCAAGTCCTAGGGCATTCTTGCATTAGAGTCATCATCAATCCGACCCTTGCATTGATCCCCCCGATCATCATGGCCAACTACTTAGCCTACTCACCAACCTTGAATTTCATTCTAGATGGGGACATTACCTTTGACGGATCACATTCTAGTGATTATCTTAGGTGGGAAACTACCATGGAAAGATATTTTGAACGGACTTGGGTATATGGACCCGCGAGAGTCCGCAAGGCCAAGGGACGATTTCGGGGTCAAGCCAAGAGTAAATGGGCAAACATAGAGGGATTAAGAAGGGTTAGGAGGCAAGAGCCCATTTCTTCGTGGGATGATATGAAGAAGGAACTTAGGAAGATCTACATCCCAAAATATTCCCAACCCTCCTACTCGAGCACCCCAAGCCCGAGGAGCACTACCACTCCTCCATCCTCACTCGACCAATTTGAGACCGACCTTTGGTCTCCACCCCCACCAATCCCAACAAATCACCTCTCAACCATCATAACTACACTTCGCAACGAAGTCCTCTCCCTTAAGACCCTAATAAACCAAACATCCACCTCTCCACCTAACCCCATGAGGGCCCCCATACCCCAACCAAAACCCCCTTCCCTAACCTACGCTAGTCAAGCCCCTTTAGCTCCCACTTCCACCCCAAACGATCCTAAGGGCAAGAGACCCCTAATCGACCCAATCCCCTCCATGATGACCACCACTCAACCAACCCTCACCATTCAAAACCAAGTGGACACCGTGTCCACCCCTCCACCTAGGCCCATGATTGTCACCACCCTCCAATCCAGAAGCTCCCACCAAACCCCTACCCCACAAAACCCCTTGGTCCCCACCACCACCCCTCCCTTGTCCCCGAAAAAGGACATTCCCCCCAAAACCAATCAACCCAAGCCACCCCAACCAACCCATCTCCCACTCCCTACCCCAAAAGTCCAAAGTCCTAGGCTTCCACTACTTCCCCTCCCTATCCAAGCCAAAGTTTCCCATCACCCACCACCCCGGGTACACCATGCACCAACCATCATCACCCCACCCCTAATAGACCTTCCCATTCCCTTGAGAGAGGAGACCACAACCATCCACATGGGAGTAGATGAACCCATCCCCATCATTGAGGAAACCCAAGTTCATATCCGTGGTAAGGAAGAATCACAAATGTCCCCTAGCTTGGACCCCCAAGAGCCACAAGCCTTCACAAATAGCACCATAATCATAGATGGGCCCCTAGCTAGATGGCTAAAGGAAAGACCACTTCACCCCATCGTGTCCTATGTTTACCCACCCATGGAGAAAAACCTTTCCATTGCACCCATTAACTCCTATCACACCATAATCCAAACATCCTACCAAGTGGAAACCTTAGAGGATCTTCTTAAGGGCGTAGCATGGCAAATTGAGTTCACTAGCATGTTGACCCCTATGGCCAAACCACCTAGGAGCCTTGGCCTCCTACACCTATGCATAGGGTCTATCACCTCGATTTGCACCATTGGTTGCTACACTAGTGACCTCCTTCTATTCCTCCCTACACCCGATGAGCCCAACCTTCTCCTCGATTTAGAGCTTCTTATCTCGGGTAGAAAGCCTAGTCCTCCATTCATGGCCGACCATCCCACCAAAAACTTTGGCCCGATCACTTTACTAGAGGAGGAGAATCCACCATCAAGGGGTTGTGAGGACCAAAAGGACCTAGGGTTCCTCTCCTTAGGTGACCCTTACCATGACCCCTTCGATCCCTTCCTATACCCACCCATTAAGATCCCAAACACTTTGTTCGGCCAACCCACTAGAAAACTTGGCCCACTTACCTTGGAGGAGGATGACTCACAATTTGGGAACCTTGAAGACATAGAGTGCCTCCCTCTAGGAAGACCTTTCTACGACCCCTTTGATCCCTTCCTATGGGAGTCTAGTTCCCCATGTAACCCAACCATCTTACCCACCACCCACCCTTTCCTACCCTCACCCATCATATTGGGCCAAACCAATCTCATCCATGACCCGGGTTACACCTTGGGAGCCAAGACCTTGGGCCACATATCCCTAGGTAATAAGGTTGTACCCCACCCCATGATGACCACCTTCTTAGATCCATTCGATCCGTTCCAATGGAAATTCAAAGGTTGTCCCACCCCTATACACATGGAAGTCACTTTTGGGAAAAGTATGCATGTGTCTAGGCTTTCCACACCCCTTGGCATGAACACTATGTTGGGTCCATTCATTCATATCACCCACATGTCAAGTAGAAAGCATGAGTGGTCCAAATTTGGATGTAGTGGTCCACCTTCATTCATCATGGGTCTTAAGCATATCAAAGGCATCTACGGATGTCCGGGTCCCCCGACATGCATCACCACTTTGCATGATAGATTCACATATGGTTGCCCCGGTCCACCTAAGCCCACCAAAGTCTACATGACAACATTGCTTGATAAGTCCACATATGGTTGCCCTGGCCCACCAAGGCTCATCAAGGTCCATATTGCATCATGGCATAAATGGTCTATATATGGTTGTCCAGGTCCACCCATAACCACTAGAAGGTCAGCACTCACAAAATTGCATGAGGAAATCCGCAAGCACATTAGCATAAAAAATGAGGCTTATAAAAGGTTGGCTGACTCTCACCGGCGTCACTTAGAGTTCCAAGAGGGTGACTTTGTGATGGTAAGGACGGAGAGGCTCTCCCCAGGAGCCAACTCCAAGTTGAGGCCACGTGGGACTGGTCCCTTCCAGGTTTTGAGGCGCATTGATGCAAATGCTTATTGGTTAGATCTCCCTGAGGACTATGGGGTAAGTCCAACATTCAATGTCACTGACTTAGTGCCATACAAGGGCCCCACGGTGGTACCTAGTGAGGAGATTGAGCCTACTTCTTCCTTTGAGAGAGCACCCACCCGTGAGGAGAGTCCACTAGCCAAGAGAGCTCAGCGCGAACGCATTGAACGAATATTGGATGAGCAGGTCACTACCACCCGGAGCAAGGTATATGAGCGCTATCTCGTCAGGTGGAAGGATCGGCCTCCTTCGGAAGACTCATGGGTGAGTCGGGAGGACCTCCAGCGGTTGGATCCGGACCTCCTCGAGCGGTACCTTAGCCGGATGGACCCTTACTCGACGGAGTCGAGCTCTTCGCGGCCCAGGGGATTTGATGGAGGCATCACCCACGATTCCCTTTGGCTCGGGTCCACTTCTTCACACTCGGGAGCTGGTTGAGTTTTGGCCTCACTCTATTAAGGCCCCTTATCCATTTTGTAGCTTTCCTTTGAGTCATTTTGATGTATTTTCATTTTATTTGAGTCATTTCCCTAGGTCTTGCATTTATTTTTCTAAGATTGTGTGTCATTAGATGATGTAATGTGCTAATTGGGCCCAATTCATTGGACTAGGCCCATGTGCACCCCTTCCACCTTCGGTTATTTGCTATTGAGTCTTTTGTCATAGACTTTTGTAGAAATGTGGGTTTCCTATATATAGGACCCCATTTCCCCCAATTAGAATGAATGAATGAATGAATGAGTTAAACTTGCCAGTTGAGTTCAAATTGGAGTGATTCCTCTAGTTTTTGGGTTAGAGACCCTAGGGGAGAGATTCCCCACCCATTCTCCTCTTAATCTCTCTATTTCACCCCTCTTTCTCTCTCCTCCAACCCCAATTTTGAATTTTCTTCTCTCTCCTCCCCTCCCAACCACCTCCACTAGCTACCCACCTCATTTAATACCCCTCCATTTCCCCAAGTTGCCATTACTCCACTCCCATAGTCCCTAGGTGGCATCTTCCCCATTCCAACATCTTTCTCCACCTTCCCACCAGATCTACCCCATTCCAATACAAACTCTCCACTTCCCCACATAATCACCCACCTTCCAAGGCCATTTCAAATTTGAAATTCACACTCCCTCCACCCACTTGTTCCCCCTCACCTTCCCCCCTCTCCCTCCAAGCCCCAAATTCGTAGCTCCTCTCTCACCCACAGAAAACACCCCCTTCCAGCTCCCATTCTATCCCTCCCTCACCTTGAAACACCCCATCTTAGACCCCCTCACAGCCCGGGCTTTCCCCACACTCATCCACCCCCATTTCCTCTCCCATATACACCATTTCCCCCCCATCATCTTCAACCTACCGTTTCAGCTGACAACCTGCAGAAGTGTACCATCTTACAGCAGCGACCACGGCTTCCTCCCGATGAGTTTGAAGACCCAAGAGGCATCCACGGAAGCGGATACCTTTCCTCTTCGCAACGATCGAGGTCTCATCCCCATCGGAGATCGGTGCTGCTGTGGAGGTCCGTTCTTCCCCGACCGCGCAGTTCTGCTCCGGCTGAGGATCTGAACCGGACTAAAAGCTCGGCCACGACAAACCTTGGATGAAACAGCCCCGAAGCTCTTCTACAAATATCTTCCTCCTCCAGTCTTCGTTCCGGATCAAGAAACGGAACCTCATTCGGCTGCCGGAGGAAGGAGTTACAAATTTTCTCCCCCGAGCTCTCCAGTCTTGTCTCCTGCAGTCTGCTCCGACCAGTGCCCACTCTTTAGGATACACTGACTGTCCTCGACCTCTGATTGCAGCCCCGTCACTCTGTCTGAAAGCTACTTCGACCACGAAGACGTCGCCGCCAGTTTCGTGCTGATCGGAGTTCGGGAGGGTGCGTGGCGTCCTCTGCAACCTGCTGCCAGAAGTCTGCAACTGCGAGTCAGAAAACCTGATGTCCTGTTCCAACCTCTGCCCCAGTCAACAACGGTCTCATAAGAAATTTAAGAAAATCTGAAGCGTTCCTGTCCCTGTTACGAAGCTTTTGCCACCGGTCTCGCCATCGGAAAAATTCGTGAGAAGGATCTACAGCAACCACACCAACACACTGTCCCTGTTCGTAGACAACCGGCAGATTCGGCAACCTCGCTTAATCGTCGTTCTTTACCTTACTTTCCCCACCCCGCTTGGCCGGCTGAAGGCCCCTCCCTGCGGGAGGTAGTATTGTTGTATTCACATTAACCCCCACCCCAAGATCCCCCTCCTGCAAGAGGCGTAGTTTTGTACATGGTTTGAGCAGGTCAAGCTTCACCGCCGCGGCGTGTGGGGAACCACCGCCTCCCCGCTCGCCCTCGTCTCCGACCGGGACCGATTTCTTCAAACCGGTCGAGTAAGTGCCTCATCCTAGCTCATTAGTGTTGCTCTTTCAATATTTACTTCATGCGCCGCTGAATTTGTGAGGGAGCGCCCGATCCTCAAGTCCATGACTTAAGAGTGATCGCCGTGGGATAGTGTGAACCGGTGCCCTTGTGCACTTTGTCGGCCCTAATTGAATTGGGCATCCAAACCTTGGGAGTCAAACCTTGGCCTTGCTGGCCCTCTACCAGCAAGGGCCCTTTCCCGTACCTCACACTTGGCATCGCCAAGTCACTCCGGGTATAGAGTGCGACGGGAGAGCGGTGGCCCTTAAGGCCCATTTGAATGCTTAATTGTGCTTGTTTGCCTAAGTTCGAGGTCGTGTCACATCAGAAACTCTAGACTTCTTTGATCTAGAATATCTATTTCTCCACAATTGCCATTGCTCTGCCACAAAGTATGGCGTATTCCCTGGTAACACCTCTCATGATCTTGGACAAAAGACATAGCCCTTACTTAACATAATTTTTTTTTCATAGCCCTCTTCACATAAGTTTCAGTTAAAACGAAATCCTCCGCAAGGTTTTTTCATTTAACAGAAAGTTTTACAATATGCTGACCAACAATAGAGAGGATAACTTAGAAGGATTAAAGGACAAGATATAACCCCCATACATTAAAGTTCTTTATTAACAGGTGTAACTTGTTACAATAGATTTTGGGTGGTTTAAGGTATTCTGATCAAATCTGATAAGAGTAACAAAGCTATAAGAAGGAATTTTTCTTCAAGAATATTCCTGAACCAAAGGGGATAAGAAAAGGATAAGAAGGTGACAAACAGAATGGATAGAGATGAGATGAGATTAGAAGCACTCCTTACAGCAAAGCAGTAAGTGAGAGATTACTCTAGAAAGTAAAGACCAAGGAGCTCACAAATGAAATCTTCCTGAGGAAATTCAATCTTGTAACCAGAGAATGCTCTTGGGCAATAAGCTGCAACCTCATGAGATGTCTGAACTCAACACCAACTAACC
Source organism: Amorphophallus konjac (assembly GCA_022559845.1). Lineage (NCBI taxonomy): Eukaryota > Viridiplantae > Streptophyta > Magnoliopsida > Alismatales > Araceae > Amorphophallus > Amorphophallus konjac. The sequence goes on from CM040125.1 coordinate 95,542,361, forward strand.
ACATCGGCAGACAAAGGTTCTTCAGATACCAGATGACCTGACAAGCTCCTTTTCAGCCCACGTTAGGACATCTCACACACAACTCTTGGAAATATTAATTATTTATTGAATAACAAACATGCTATCAGCTGAAATGCAATATGTTGAAGCAAACTTATGGTTTTTAAAATAAATGGAATGTGATGCAATGAGCACGAATCAGTAAGTTGACACAATAATTGTATGCCTCCCCCTGACTATGAGCATGAATTACAGCGTGATACCAAGTATCCATCCAAGAGAGATTTTAGCAAAGCAGTCAGAGGAGGACACTCGTGATCATGGAATACTTAGTTGCACACAGACTACATCACAGAACCAAATTTAAATCACAATAAAACAGAGTTAAGGCAGGTATTGGGAACTGACCTGAATATTAAGATCCTGGGGTTTTTTTCTTTTCGAGTGCCTTGGCTTATTACTCCTCTTTATTCTTCAGCTTCCAAGGCACACCTGTAGGTTAGCAAACTATTTTGCACGAATAGGCACCCAAGAAGTCCTTGGTCCTGAGTTAGCAGTGACATTCTTAGCAGGTTTTCTAACCAATCTCCTAGCAGCATGGTCATCAGATTTCATCAGATAGTAATTATTCATTGAATGACCAATTGTACCACAATAATAGCAAGATGCAGCAGGTTTCAGATTGGATTTATGCACATTCTTATTAACATGATTTTTATGCACATATGTATGAAAATTTTTGTTAACAGAATTGAAATTCTGTTTACCAAAACCAGCATTGCTTTGGTATCCTGCCAGCCAACAAGTTGCAGCCCTGTGACCTGGCTTTCCACAGTTGACACATGCAGAGTATTTTCTATTTGCAACAACTTTATTCCTATCAACATCATTATGGTTTGCAAGAAATTTAGCATGATGTGAAGAATATATTTTCTTAACATTTGCAAACCAGCATTGTGCGATGCTGTGTCCTAGTTTGCCACAGTGCAGACATTCAATTTTCTTTTTCTGGAATGAAGAATTTTTATCATGAAGTTTCTTAGCATTCATTATCCCGGCCCTCATATCATCTTTATCCATCAATTTACACTCATGCATTAAATGTCCAAGTCTATGACAGTAGTGGCATGACATTTTACTTTTAGATGAGTGTGTGTGCGGACTGTGATCAACATGCACAGATGAGCCCTTTTTATTCATTTTCTGTTTTTTATCCTGTTCTTGTGTTTTCTTAGCCTTATAGTGAGGTGGAGAAGAAGTAGAAGGTTTTTCCTGTTCAGATGATTTAACAAAAATAGTTTCCAAATTTGATCCATAGACCATACTCATGACTGGACTGTAGCCCAGTCCCTTTTTCTTAAAAGTAGAGCTAGAAACAGAATATGTCTGAATTTTATTTTCAAAGGTCTTTTTATTTACAGGGTTATAACCTAACCCCTCCTTCTGAAAATTGACTTTTACTCCCAGCAGTTTGTTCAGATTTTCTTGCCCATCAACAAATTTAGACAAAGATTTCCTTAATTCTTGGATTTCTTCTTCTAAAGAGACAATGTGTAACTCATAACTTGCAGTCTCTTGTTCACTACAATTGACAGCCTTATTCAAGACTTTGTTGGCAATTATGTATTTCTAAACTTCCTTTCTCAACTCATCAATTTCTTCTGAATTATTGGACACCACATGTTTACCCTTTTCAAATGTCAGCAATCTCTCTGACAAGATGGTGTTCACCTGTTTTAGTTTCTCAATTTCTTCCTTTAGTCTGTCATTCTGAATTAATTCGTTTATCAAAATCTGATCATCAGAGTCAGTTTCAGATTTTCTTCCATCCTTAAAAGTTTTCAAGTCTTTTTGCAGTTTCTCAATATTTTTCTGTAATTCAAAGGTGACAGACTTAATGGCTTCAGATTTTTCAGCAAGTACTTTATTTTCAATCCTGAGCTTCTCTAAACTTTCCTTGCTTTCAGCTGAGGATTTTCTCAGGGAATCAATCTCACTCACATGATTCTTATTTCCATTGATTAGCACATCATTTTGTTTTTTCAACATTTGTAGATTAGACACACATGCATCATGAGAACTCTTCAATTCAGCATATTTTTTACAATCAGACCTTGAATTATCTAATCCCTTATTCCTTTTCAATTTTTTATATCATTTTTGCAATTTTTCATATGACTCAGATAAATCACTGTAAGCATTTTCCCAATCTTCTATAGAAAAGTTCTCGAAGAGGTTTACCTCTTCTTCATTCTCCTCCACCTCTTGGTTGGTACTGTGGTCACTTCTGCTAACCATCATGCATGTGCTTTCATTGCTCCTGTGGGCTAGCTTCAGCTGGTCCATAATATCCTTGGCGGATCTGTAATCATGGAAACAAGAATGCAAGGCTTTATCAGTCGCAGTTAAAATTAGGTTTAAGGCCTTTTGATTCTCTCGGAACATCTGATTCTCACTGTCCATCCACTTGGACCTTTTCTTGGGCAGTTCATACGGACCTTGTGAAATCAACTTCCACAAGTCCTTATCAGCTTGTTTAACAAACATGCGAAAAACACTGAACCATATGTCAAAATCAGGTCCCTTAAAAATCGGTGGATTAGCCATTGCCATCAGTTCAAACGAACAGATATCAAACACTAACTCACAAGCAAAACAATGCACACAGGAAACACGTAGAGGATCCTCTGAGAATCGTTGGATTCTGAACCAGAGACCGCTCTGATACCAATTGATAGGTCCAGAGGGGGGTGAATGGACCTTTACCAGTAAAACATTGAGGATTAAAAAATAAGTTCTCAATTAGGAGTTTCCGAAAAGGATCTTAACGGTCAAACACTAACCACGCAGAACGATTAGCTAGGAAGATAGAGATGGATCGGCCTAGACAAGCATCTACCGAATAGATCCAAAGCCAGAATAGAAACCAAACACACTGCGCCAGGGATTTTTAAGGTGGTTCGGTCAGACCTCCAGTCTGCCTACATCCACCCCTCACTTCAACCCGAAGTGAGGCTTCCACTTGCACCGGCCAGCCAAGCAGACTCAGTTTGCGACAACGACTGATTCACAGCTTCACCAGGGGAACACCCTCCCCACTTCCTCCACACCCGGAGGGAACCCTAAGGATGCCAAGTCCCTAGAAACTAAGAAACAAGTTCCTCTTCCTCCAACCGGAGGGAACACTAGTGATCTGCAGTCACTAGAACCAGAGACCAAGGTCTCTCTTCCTCTGAAGCCCAGAGGGAACCCACAAGCAGCACACGGCCACTTGCAACTGGAGACAGCGTCTCCCTTATCCTGAACCAACAGAACAGGAGGACCACCGATCTCAACCTAAGAATCGGAGACAAAACTAGAACAGTAAAGAAAGATCAAAAATAAGAAACTAAAAAAGATACAACAGACTGAATGTTGGAACGATAAAACACGGAATATAGCTCACAATAGAGCAAACTGGTTCGGATTTGATCCTGAAACCAGTATCCTTCTTCTTCTTCTTTCTGAACTCTCAGCTTCGAGCTCTCTCTCTCTCTCACTCTCTCTGCTATTCTCTCTTTTTCCTCTTCTTCAGTTTCTGCCCTCTATTTTCTTCTCTTCTTTTGCAGGATCGAACTCTCTGCACTTCTGCCTTTTCTTTTTCCCTTTCGATCAACCTTCATCTGTGGACGAAGGCTTCAATATATAGTAGCAGCAGGTGGATAAGGTACAGAATGTGTGTGCCACCTACACCCGATCCAGAACATTCTTTCCACGTGCCCTTATAGCATTGGTTCCTTTAGTATTGGATCACGTGCAGCCCAGACACTGGGGAATATTCTTCCTCGGACCACCTTCTTCTTTTTGTTTTTCTTCTTCTCCTGCAAAGAGACTAAAACCATTAATACTCAGGGTTCTATATATATATATATACCTGAAATAAGTCGGTTGACACTCAAGCTAAAGCTGCACGAGGTGTGTAGGAACAACAAAAGGTGCACTATACTGAGAACGACACGAGGTACATTAGATGACTACGGCACGAGATAAAGAGAGAATGAGACGAGGTACCACAGTAACAAGGCTAACACTACAAAGAGAATGACACGAAGTCAGATGAGAACAGCACGAGGTGAGAAGGAAATAACACAGAGTAAAACGGTAGTAAAACATGCGATCAGAGGAAACCTAGACGAAGATAGAAAGAAGCAACAGGAAGACATAAAAACAACACGAAGACACAAATACAGAAATAACATGAAGACTCAAACACAAAAATAACACGAAGACATAAAAACAACACGAAGACACAAATACAGAAATAACATGAAGACTCAAACACAAAAACAACACGAAGAACGACCAATCAAAACGACTAAGTTGACTCGAGGTCATCAGTGAATCAATACGAGAATCAACACGAAATATCAAACAGCAAAGGGAACGGCACAAAGTGACACGACACTTTACACTAAAATGACTTGAAGACACAGGAAAACGACTCGAAAATGAGGACGACACGGGCTGAAAACAACTCGAAGACGAAAACAGAAACCGACATGAAGTGTGGTCACAAACCAAGAAAGACATGGGGTCTTGGAAAAAATAACACGAATACAGAAGACTCGAAGTAAAACGTCCGAAAATAAGACTCGAAGACATAGGGGTGACACAGATGGAGCGACACGAGGTGGCACAGAAAGTAGCACGAGGTGCTGCAGTGTTCAGCACGCAATGGAACAAATAACGACACGAAGACAACCCCTGAAAATAACTGAAGTGACTCGAAAGTTTATTTTTCACAGAGAAATATTTTTTGTTCTCCACTAAGGCTCATAGTGTTGTCATCCTCAAAACATGTAAAGACTCAACAATTCCCACCGTCGCTGTCTGCTGGGCATGCTGGAGCAAACAAACAACGGTCGTCAGCTAAGCTCCAAAAAAAAAAACAACAACAAAAAAGAATGCAGTACTTAACTTACCAGGATCGACAGTTCTTGGTGAGTGACGACCAGCTGCCGCCTGGCCTCTGCCAGTTAGGCACGCAAGCAGTTAATGTCGCGCGCATCCCCGGCTTGGGGAAGTCCCACATAACTCTCTCTCTGCTGCCGCAGGAAGTCGGCACTGTCCTGCACCAATACGCTCCTTTGCTGCCCAGGGAGACATATACGCCAGTCCTCGCGCTTTGCCTTGCCGCACCTCTCCTTCCTGACACTGCTCGGCTCATCTGCACTCGCCCATTCATCGGCCAAACCCGGGGCCCTCGCCATGCCCTGCATCAAGAAAGAAGGGTCTTGCGTCAAAACACGAGAACGCGTCTCCTGTCAAGGACGCGTCCATCATTTGAGTGCAACACACGCCGGACCCTTTTCCCTCTCGCGTGGCTCACTCAAAACTCAAAATAGATCAAAAAGGAGAAGATCGAAGGACATACCGGGTCGTGTTCACCTCCCTCTGTACCATCAGGCCCCTCGGGTCCCTCAAGTGCCCGAAGGGGCCCCTCCTCTTCCATGGACGCCTCTCCATGCTCTTGCGCCTCCCTCCTCGGGCGAGGAGTCCCTCGCCCCTCTCTATCTTCACCATGATTTGGCCCACCGAACTCCATTAGTCGAGAGTGGAAGAAGGCGAAGATGGGCGAGCAAATCTCGACGGGAGGTGGGCTCGTTTGCGGGCAAGGCACGGAAGAAGAAGGGCCGCCTGGTGCTTTAAATTTTAGTTTGAAAGTTAAGACGCGTCACCGCGCCTAGACGCGCCCAAAAAAGAGAGAGATAAGAAGAAAGAACCATGTTCCTCCATGCAAAGCGTAATTCCCTACTTCTTAGGACAAGGTCTCGTGAAACGTGCCTCAGAAGAACATGTGCAAGGAAAGAAGCATGGGAGAGAGAAAGTACACACAACACAAGGAACCATTTCATTTTGCATAAGCAAATAGTCAAAGTACATCATACAGTGAGGAAGGTGGGGTGTACAAGCAACTCTCTAACTCTCGCTACCACCGTCCTGATCATCTCTCTCCTCCCTCCTCTAACGGGGATCCCTAGGGGGCCTCTGCGAACCCTGAGAGGTCGTGCTCGCCTCACCAGGTGGCACCGTGCCAGCTTCCAAGGCGCGACGACGCTCCTCAGTAGAAGAAACTAAGAAGCTGCCTATGGAGAATGAACCAGACTGACGAAGCCGCGCGCCACGCTCCTTCGCCCTCTGATACCACTCCTCGCTCTCCCGAAGCCTCCCCTCCGCCGTGCCAAGGCTCAGTCAGAGCTCCATCACCTGGGCCTCCAGAGCCCTCCTCTCATCCCAATCTCGATGTCGCTCTGCCCTCCTGTACTCCCTCTCTCTCTCTATGCTCTCCCTATCCCTATCCCTCTCTTCTCTCTCTCTCATCGCCTCTCTCCTCGACAGCTCGAGGGCGATCCGCAGATCCAGCACGTCACGAGGGAGCTCCTCATCCTCCCGCCGTCGCTCCTCGAGCTCCACTATCCAGGCGTCACACTCTACCGCCCAGGCATCGCGCTCCTGCTCGGCACGGACCGCACGGGCCAGGGCATCCTGAATCTCTGCCACCTGCCAAGGGCCACGTACCCCATAAGAGAATAGTGAAGGAAGAAGAGCAACTGGAAAGAGAGTCGAGGTCAGGCAGACACTGACTCGAGCCTCGCAGTCACGCTCGGCCCCCTCAGCCCGGGCCCCCGCGTACGCCAGCTGCTCCTGAAGGGTAGAAACCTCCGGAGGAGGGCCCCACGAACTGGAACCCGCTCCACCAGCCATCCCGGCTGCCACTGCCTGATGGGCCCGCTAAAACACGGAACAAACGACTGTCAGAGGCTAAGCATCGAAATCCAGGTCATAAAACAAAAAAAATGCATTGCATAGACTCACCAGGATCTCCAACTCCTGTCGGATGGCCACCAACTGTCGCCTGGCGTCTGCCAGCTGGGCCCGCAGGTCGGCAATCATGTTATCACGAGCATCCTACATTGCATATAAATTAGTGTCACATGCATATACATATAGAAAAGGGAAACATTTTTCATTTCACGCTTACCCCTGCCGCACCACCAAGGAAGAGACGCTACCCGTACGTGGCTCGATACCGTCTCAGGTAGTCAGTGCTGTCCGATACATGGGACACCACTGGGACCCCGCCCTGCTGCCAGTCCTGGTACTATGCAGGGAAGCGCGTACGTCAGTCCATGATCTTTGCCTTCCCCTTGGTCTTCCGCCCGACGCGGACCGGCTCATCTACGTCGACCCACTCTTGGGCTAGCCCCAGCGTCCTCATGACCAGCCTGAGCAGCATCGGCTCGATCTCGTTCAGGCAATGGACCCACACGTCCCGCCCAAAATGAGGATGACCCGCTACAACCCAAGGCTGGCCAGCGTCGGCCATGCCCAGGTAGGGCCTCCACACCACCTGCCTCACCATACAGGCGTCATGTTAGTTGCCATTTTACCTAATTAAGTCACATGCATAAAAACATAAAAATCATATGCATCATACCATAGCCTCGGGGTACTCGCTCAGCTCTCGACTAAGCGACGCCAGCTGGTAGCCGTGGGGTGCCGCGACCATGACCGGCCTCCACCGTCGCGCCAGAGGCACGGCTCTCCTGTTCCCCTGTCTGGCTCTTCCCATCGGGAAGTAGTAGTAGCCCCACACATGCATCCATCATACATCATTAGCACGACAATTGCATATTTAACTACGGTAAAATGCATAAATAAAATGTTTACCTAGAGAAAAGGTGCAAAGCCGCTGACTATCGTCTCCCTCTCTGAAGTCTGGGAGAGATCAGCGATCAAAAGGGCAAGCAGAGCCGCTCCCCACGCATAGTTCCCCACTCTATCCAGGTCCACCAAGATCCCGAGGAAGCGGCAGTGGATGCCGTCCCCCTTAGTCCCCAGCAGAAGGCGGCCCAGGAAAAAGAAAAGGAACAGTCGGAGGTCTAGATCCACCAACTCTCGCTCGCTTGGGTCCTGGGTGAAAGCTGCACGAGCGTCTCCCTCCAGTCGTGCCAAAAACTCAGCTCCAGTCTCGCTGGCCCGCTGGCGCGGGTCACCAAATCCGAGCATCTCCATAATCTCTACCCGGCCAACTACCCTGCTGTCTCTATCAGTCGCACTCGTCTCTAGCCACAATAGGTCCAAGGCACTCTCTCGGTAATCGGGGTAAGTGACCCCGCTGACTGCCTCTCCGTCAACTCGTAGCCCGGTGATCCGAGCTACGTCCTCCAGTGTCGGCACCATGTGCCCCCAGGGCATCAGGAACGCCCGGCTCGGCACGTGCCACCGCTCCCTCAACGCCTGGATGAGAGGAAGGTCAAGCTGGAAGGGCTCAATCCTCAGGAAGGCTCCAAAACCCATGGCGTCCACCCGCGCCAACAAAACACACAAAAAAGAGGAACTTCAGAATCATGAATGATAAATAACAAAGACTGCACATTCTTATTTTATATTTATTTTCTCAAAAACAAAAAATGCTTTTTACAAGCGTCCAGTCCACTTGACGCTTTCTTATTTATTTATCTATTTTATATATAAATATGTATATAATATAAATAATATTATAAGGAGGCGTCCACCCTCTTGGACGCCTCCATATTTTGTTTTTCTTTTTGGAATTTAATAAATAATAATAATAATAATAATAAATAATAAAAAATAATAAATTTTTTTTGAAGGCGTCCATTTAGGTGGACGCCTCCTTACATATATATATATATATATATATATATATATATATATTTGATTACGTAATAACCCAAAAAAATAAATAAAAGCAAAAGAAATAAAAAGAAAGGATGGAGGCGTCCAAGCCCCTGGACGCCTCCTTCCCTCACTCCCTGGCCTTCTCCACACCGTCTCCCGCCAGCCTGTTTAGCCTAATAAACCAACACAATGGAAGTCTAAGGGGCTTACCGAGTTGTGCTCATCCTCTCCCGCGTCGCCAGCCCCCGAAGGACCCTCCACGGCCAAGGGAGGTGCCTCCTCTTCCGCGACAACCTCCTCCTCTACGGTAGCCTGATCTGCATGATCCCTCGATTTCTTCGGACGACGAGCAAGTCGTTTCCGCTTCTCTCCACCCTGGCTCGGGCCTCCTTGCTCCATTAGGAACTGAGAATGGGTCGTCTAGAGCAGATTGGGTCGTCAGAATGAACAGTAGAGGAGAACAGGGGGGTGCGGCCCCCTTTTTATAAAAAAAATCATCAAAGATTTGGGGCGTCCAGGAGCCTGGAAGCCCCCACATTTTATTTTTTAAAAAAAAATTCAAAAAAACATAGGGGCGTCTAGGCGCCTGGACGCCCCCACATCAAAAATTTTAATTAAAAATTTTCAAAAGATTGTGGCGTCCAGGCCGCTGGACGCCCCCACAACAAAAATTTTAATTAAAAAATTTTCAAAATATTGCGGCGTCTAGGCCCCTGGACGCCCCCATAACAAAAATTTTAATTAAATTTTTTTTTCAAAAGATTGGGGCGTCCAGGCCCCTGGACGCCCCCAAAACAAAAAAAAATTAATTAAATTTTTTTGAAAAGATTGGGGCGTCTAGGCCCCTGGACGCCCCCATATATATATATATATGATCATAATATGAAAAAACAAGAACAAAACAAAAGAGAAAAATAAAAAATAATAATACTAATAACGAAGGGGAACAGTGGTCCAAGATGTCAAATTCCAGATTTTATTCCATCAGAAAACAGAGTGAGCTACATCAGGGGCTTAGGCGCTCTAGGCCTTAACTTTCCCAGTTCGGTTACATAAGCCCTCCACAGCTCACATTCTTCCTCCACGTGCGCTAACGCCTTTCCCACGACACTTGTCTTCCGGGGCACTTTAATGGCCTTCGCTTCCTTCGCGTCCGCTTCTGCGCCCAACTCCCTCTTCTTCAAAGGAACGATGCCGGTTAGCAGTGGGAACGAGTGGCATTGAATGCCGATCTGGAGGTAGCACCGATGTGCGTTGTAAAGGACAAACTCAGTCGCGCCGATCAGTTAGAGTTCAACTTCGGGAGAAGACCTCATGAGGAGTTCAAGTGAGAGTAGACATGCCGGTGCGCAAGTGAAGAAGCTTTGTGTCACGGTTCGAAAGTGAGACCGCAAGTCTTCACGTTTCTTCAGCCACGGAACACGGTTCGCCATGGTGCCACCAAAGCCTAACACATCGGCTATGTGATAAAGGGGGCTTTGTTGGAAGAGCTTCGTAGCAGTCGGCATCCCCTCACGGTGGTCGAATTTGAAGTGCAAATCTAACCAGCAATTCAGAACAAGTGCGCAACCGAAAGGAGGCTTACCCATGCTCGAGGCAGTAAGGCCACTGTAAAGATAGGCAAGGATGGCGGGTCCCACCCTCTTTCCACTCCAAATCCCGCAGATAGCACTCAGTTGGGCTTCTTCCACTATGTTGTCGGTATAAGGGAACAAGAGAGCACCCGCCAGACAAATGGTGAACCCTTTCATAATTCCTTCCAAGTGATCATCGTCTGGTGACCCTCTCAGGGCATCCATGACCCAATCCGTGAGCCTTTGCAAATCAATTCCCTTTTGAGTGCGGACCTTTCTGGCTGCGTCGGGCGACATGAAGCTTCCAAGGACACTCTCAGAAGTTCCCCTTGTCAGCATCCGCATAGCCTTTACCTTCCCGTCACTCTTGAATTTCTTCAGTCCGAGCAGAAGTTCCACCTCCTCGAGGAGGATGGTCACCTCGAAGGTCGGGAAAATGAAAGTGTGGGTCTGGGGATGCCAGATCTCCACTAGTGCGCCCGTAGTCGCCCAGTCCATGCGAATCCTCTCATAGTGCTTGGCATGAATAAGGAGCCTCTGAAGATGCCACCTCGAGAGTATGGCCCTCATGCCAATGGAGATGTTGGAAGTCAACTTTGAGAGCCACGACAGTTTGGAAAACTTCCTCGGGCCTGGGAAGAGTGGATATAGCTGGAAAGAAGAAAGGAAAGGAAAAGAAGTGAAAAGAGGGTTCACGCAGAGAATTTGAAATGAATCAACTTATCATATGCGACTGAATCGTCCCACTCAGATGACCCTCGAGGTCGGAAAGTCGCCTGATCTCACTGCTAGGCCTGCTCCTCTTTGTAACGCGGGAAGACTCTCCTTCCATCCTGAAATCCCTAGATCCTCCTCTCCTTCTCCTCCTGAGCTTTCAAAACTCTCCTTGGTGCATTTGGATGAACTAGCCCAAGAGAGGTACTTATAGGAAAGGAGAGGCGCTACAGGATGAACACGTCACATCAGTGGTCGGTCGTCAAGGTTTTGTCTGGATCCCCTTGTACTGTGGTGCGATTCTGTTATAATTCTGCTACTTTCTGATGTATTTAATCAATGTTGGTCTGTGCAGGTTTTACTAACGGACGTCTTTGTCCTATCTTGTGTACCATCCTTCGGTGTTTGGTCCCCCCGTGTCATGCATCATATTATATGATACCTACGCTACTAGAACATGTCAAGGACCTTGCGACCCGAACGAATCTGGGATTTGAGTTCCCCTTCAAAAAAAACGGTGATGATTCCGGAAGAATTTGGGTTGTACGGATAGGCCGTTAACTTGTGGTAGCATGGGGACGATGGTTCCATTCAGTGAGTTGGTGCGTGGATAAACGGGCCCCAGCTCAGTATCAGCTCACCGGATCGGTATCCTGACCCATTCTTAACAAATTGACAATATTATCCTTGGATATTTTCTATTTTAGTTTGTTTTAATCTTTTCTTTAAACCCAGCATACATTCATGTAGGACTTTGATCTTATTGCGGAAGATTATTCAAAGCGATTCGATTGTGAAAGCCGCTGTGCTTCAATTCTTACAATATGAGATATTCCATTCCGAATGAAATACTAAGTTTCCTTGAGATAGCCCTACACTGCTCTTCCAAAGGAGACCCTTGTTTGGACAGACCCTCAGATATTCCTTTGCTTTTTATCTTGTTTGACCCACCTTGGCCGCAGCACTTCCACATTGGCTGGTAACCGCTCCCCAAAGGTGAAACCTGCAGGTTTATGACCCAGGTACTTCCACACCGAGAAGTTGGTCTCCTTTATTTTTGTGCCTGAGCGCACATCTCACCCGCCCTTATTTGATCTCCGTCTAAGCAATCGTCAAATTTGAAAGACCTTCTTCAAGGTCGCCTCATTGAAACTACATGAAAGATTCCAAACAGTAATGTCAAAAGTGTGTCTCATCACACCTTGGCATCAACTTATTAGTCCATTCCCACTCCATTTCACTCCACTTCGATACCATTCCATTACGTGTCACTCCCTTGCAAAGCAGACGCCAAGGCGGGGCAGCTGTAGACACGCTATTTTTGACATCTCCTAAGAAAATCTTATATTACTATGCGACGCCCCGCAGCGGCTTTCGCATTTTGAATAGCTTGAGTGCTTCCTATTCTTGAGTCTTCTTCCGTCTTTTTGGCATCCGGAAACTGTCTCGTTGCAGAGATCATGCGGCATTCGGATGGCATCACCCCCAATCGGATGCATCGGAAGTTTCCAGAACCAGGAGAATGCCTGGCGGACGGCTACCGACGCCCTTTCGGGGAATCCGGGGGGGTCTTCATGGAGGCGTACAGGCCCCTGGACGCCTCCATGATTTTCAATTTACAAAACACACAAAAAAACACATAAAAAATAATAAAATGATGGAGGCGTCCAGTTGAGTGGACGCCTCCATCAATGCAAAATAATAAAAAAAATAAATAATATTAATAATGATAAAAAATAAAAAATAATTTCATGGAGGCGTCCAGGCCCCTGGACGCCTCCATCATCTTGCCCACGGGCGCCCCCGCCCGCCGGTCGGTTTGTCGTTTAAGAAAAAATCCAAATTGTGAAGACGTCCTGCCAACTAGACGCGCCCATTCGTGAGTCACGGGCGTCGATCGAAACCACGCGTTGTGCCAAACCGCGTGCGGCTTTCGGCGGGGGTTCGGTGGGCTTTTATGGAGGCGTCCAGTTGCCTGGACGCCTCCTTGAAAATATTCAAAATAAATAAATAAAAATAGAATAAAATATAATTTTTGCCCTGATGAAGGCGTCCAGGGTCCTGGACGCCTCCATCCTCCGGAGCCCTATAAATAGAGACCCCCCCCTCAGTCCGAGAAGGGCTTCTAAGAGGTCCGATAGGCTGCCGGAGCCTAGAGGCTGTCGGCATCATTTCTAACCCGTGGGGTCTTTTGTAGGGGGAGATTCTGTCGGCTTCTCGGGTGCCCACGCACGTGAAAGGAAGGTCGTCTTCGTCCACCGCGCCTCCACGTCGTCCCTACGCTGCCGAAGCTCCGCCGGATCCCGCCATCGGTGCATTCAATAAGCCAACTCTCTCCCCTTTTCTTCTTAGTTCTTTTACATTCATCATCTCGTATTCTCCGTCCCCCTTCATAAGGGAACCTTCGTCGATATACATTTGCATAATTCCATTCATCATAGCATTTTCCTCCTACTCGTGTCTGAGAGGAGTTTAAAAATAACACCAACTAGATGTGTGTCTTGTCATGATTTCATTGCTTTTTATTGCAAGAGATTGATACTACACTGCCGTTTTCTAATTCTGTCTATCTACTATCTGTTATTTTGCAAGGGTAACTGAAGAAGGCCCTCTCCATCGGCCGGCCGAAGGGGGAGGAAGAAGCAACCCGCCACTTCCTGCTAGTGAGGTAGGCGCGATCATTTTCTTTTTTTTGGGGTCTTTGGCCCCTCGCGATCACATCATAATCTCGAGGCCGCGGCGAGTCATTTCCCGCAATGGCCGTTTGAATTTCTATCTTTATATTTTTATGTTGCTTTTATATCTACCATACTCTCGAGGCCGCGGCGAGTTACTTCCTGCAATGGCCGTTTAAATTCCGTCATTTATATCTTGTGATATTCTCGTCTGCTTATATTCTCGAGGCCATGGCGAGTCACTTCCCCAATGGCCGTTTAAATTCCCGTTCTTTATATTCTCTCTATATTCTGTTATATTCTTATCTGCTCATATTCTCGAGGCCGCGACAAGTCACTTCCCGCAATGGCCGTTTGAATTCTGTCCTTTCTTTTGTATATCTTGAATTGCTTCTATATCTGCTATACTCTCTAGGCCGCAGCGAGTCACTTCCCGCTATGGACGCTTAATCTCCTTCTTTATCATATTGCATTTGTCCCGCTCGCCCCGCCGGAGCAATCTCCCGTGGTGGCCCCTTCTCTTTTCTCTTATTTCTGTGTTGCAGCAAACAAAAACGAGCCCACGCGCTCCGCATTTCATTCCTCAACCGGGTGACGTCGCTCACATGCCCCTAACGAAATGTTGGCAGTAGTCCCATGTTAATGGTCCTGAGTCACCCAAAATTGAGAGTGAGGATTTTCGATAATCGAGTGTGGACGTCAAAAAATGATGATGAAGATCATACGGCGCGTCCGTCTCCGCATCCGAGAGCAAGTCAAAGATGGAAATGCCGAATAAACCCCATACCTTGCCCAATCAGGACGAGAACGTGCTTGGTGCTCCGCTACCCGATAAGGAAGCCCCTCAAGCAGAAGATATGGCCATGACTCTCCAACCGGCCATACCGAAGCCCAAATTGAGAGAAAACTCAGGAATTCAGACACGGGTTCGTCATGTCTTGAAAATCACCTCGAGTCCTAAACCGGGGCTCAAAGGCTTCAAACAAAAAACCATGGAGGCAATGCATTGTAATCGGAGCATTCCGAAAATACAAGCGGTCGTTTGAATGGCCGAGACCATGAGGTGAAGCCAAAACGGGCGTGGCCATCACCTAAACCGGCACGCCCCTTAAACTGGCACGTTCCTTCCTCTTCGGATGTTAATACGGTGCACTCCCCGTCATATCCCCTAAACTGGCGCGCATCACTATTTACATCACTATTCATGCCACTATTCATATAACTATTCACGCCTTACAATTCAAGCCATTCTTGTTGTGTTGTTAATCCGGCGGGCACAATGTCGCGCTGTTTTAACCCGAAGCCGTCCCATATTGCTTTCGGCCCCCTGTTTCCCGCAGACAGATGGACCGAGAGTTGCGTGAAGTAGAGAAGTCTCCCGACAGCTCCCGATTATCCGTCGGCCAAGCTCAGGGAAGTCAGAAATAGCTTGCTACCAACTCCTTTGTCAGGGGAAAAGAAAGGAAGAAGCTTCTGAGAGCTTTCTTCCTCAGATGAGCCTCCCCTGCATCCTGCACGGTTCGAGAACAATAAGAAGAAAGGGGGAGAGAACTTCCTCCAGAACCAGGGCTTGGGGGGATCGAACACACACCAGGAGAGAGCTCTCGGGAGGGGAGAGAGCTAGCCAACAGAGAAGAAGAAAAAGAGAGAAGAGAGCCAGAGGTGAAGAGAGGAGAGTCGAGCGAGAGGTGAGTCGGAGGGGAAGAGCTTGGGCTCTCTTCCCCTCCCCCATCGGTGTATCTTTTCCTTTTCCCCCCTGCAATGTATTTCCTTTCTATTTTGAGATGAAACCTCCTCCTCTGTATCCATCTTTCCCCCTGTGGTGGATGAATAAAAATAAAAGAGAGTTTTTGCAAGCATGGTGTTTTTTGTTGAGCCTCCATTCTCTTCTACTCTTAGTCTCCCATTCATCCACGGTCTTTGAAGCTCACTTTTCCATAGCGTGGCCTTGAAAGGAACCCACAGAAGGATGAAAATCCATAGCCCCGCTGGGCAAATATTCATCCCGCTTCGCGAATCATCACCAGTGAGTTGTGAGAGCTCTGGAAGGCTAGTCCTCAAGCTTTTTCCACAATCACATCTGGGTTATCAGACCGACGTGAGGTCTGCATTCTGAGGTTCACCCCGGAGCAATCGGTTTGGTGTTCCTCTATTTTCTCTGGCAAACCTCAGTCCGGGGGAGATGCTGCCCAATTTTTGCCAAGGCCAAGAACACATAAGAACAAGCGAACAAACTAAGCTCTCTGGGGATAAGAACAGCATATGTTTGAAGCCCCTGAATCAAACTGAACCTCTGAGTTCTCGCACAACAAACCTTTCTAATAAAACATCCAAACTCTCATGCTAATTCACCTTAACAAACGATCAAAACACTTAAACTTCCTCTCTACAAGCCCAATCCATCCATTGGATGAACAAATCAATCATCAAAGTAACCTGCGGGTGAAAGAAAGAAGAAACAAAATGAAATAAAACCCCCATAACCTAACCCGACGCGCCCCTAATCCGGCGCGGGCTTATCCGGTGCGGTACCCCCCCTGCGCCGGTTCAGCTTCACACTCAAAACCATTTCAAAATTCTTGGAATGAATAGTGCTTATTTGGGTGCGCCATACTGTTCATTGCCCTATTCCGGCGCGCCCCTGGCCCCTCTTGGACCCCCTTATCCGGCGCGCCCTATTGTGACACCCTAATCCGGTGCCCCTTAAACCGACGCGCCCCCCTTTTGGCTCTTAACCGGCGCGCCCCCTTGGACCTCTCCAACCAGCGCACCCAAGTCATGGTACAAAAGACAACATTGCCCCTTCCATAATCAAAATTTTGTTCCGGGGGCTCCACCACCGGAAACCCCCGCAAGGGGCGCTGCCCCCTTGACCCCCGCGACTTGACTGTGCATGTCGATCCGCGTGCGATGGCATACGTTGGCAAGCTCGGGCTTCACACTTAAAAATTCGCTCCCCCGGACTGTGGGTGAAGAGAAAAGCAACGATGCCCCATGGTACTGGATGTGGACCTCGGGATCTCCGACATGGTCATGATCTGGGCACATCTTCGGCCGATAGTTCATCAGCTTGACCCACCTCTACCGGGATCCAATCCCATACCTGCGACAGACATTCGTATGGCTTTGTCGTTGTCTTCGATGCTTCAAATGGGGACTCTCGTCCGAACAATGAATGGTCCGTTAGTGACCGACATATATACCGGGGTCTAATCCCGCACTTGCATTAAACTTACCGTACTCAGGGCAGACATTTGTACGTTTTGTCACCGTCTCTTACGCTACAAACGAGGACTTCCGTCCGAACAAGAAATGGTCCGCCAGTGACCGACATGCACGCATCTATGAACGATTACGCCCCGACACGGGGTCTGTTTAAATGTCATCCGAGGTTTTGGCTCTCACTTCCGTTGTTATGAATCTCAGGCCGTAGGGCCCCCATTTTCGGTGATTAATCAAGGGTTTTCTCCTCTCCGAGGGGATGTAATTAACGTCATAGCCTTTATGGTATGACGGGTTCTCAGTCCCGACATGATACACACAATCGTCTGATTAGTCAGATCGAGTGCACCATGGGCTTCTTTAAGCCCACACAAATCGTCACCTAGGTGACTGGCACGCCCTCGCACTAATAAATCGAATAAACGAACAAAAGGATGAATAAACTAATAAAAATAAGCAATGTCCCGAAAGTGCATGCACACCGAGGCCCCTCCTGTTCATCTTCTTGCCTTTGGGGACCGGTTTAGTCCGCCCTTGTAATTGTGCGCTAAGGCCTCTCCCCGGTTGATAGCCTAGTTTTAGTATCATGTTCCACCCGTTTGAATCTCGTATCTGGGGCTTCATTTTTATGTCGATTGGCACAGTGGCGGGCTTGCGTGGCGCATAGGCCCATGGAAAATCCAGGTCTAGAACTAAAATAATGGGCCGAGTGCTGGGCCATAGCGTCGGCAAGATCTTCTCGGAGACGGCCTTAACAGACTGGACCGTGGACATGCTATTTACTTTGACCACCCTCCCTTGAAAAGGGAATTTGAGGCACTAGTGGGCAGTGGATGGTACGGAATTAAGATTATCAATCCATGGATGACCCAAGATAGCCTTGAACATAGGGTCAATATCCAGCACATAAAACTCAATCAGCATAGTGAGAGGCCCAAGCTCAGCCTGAATGGTGACTACCCCATGACAGGCCCTTCTGGAATTGTCGTATTCTACAATTATGGTCGGGGTCGGCCTTAGTAGATCTTCTGAAAGGTTGCAGGCCCTTAGAGTGCTGAGAGGGCAGACATTAATAGAAGCCCCTGTGTATACCAATGATGCGTCTATGCTGACTTTGTTTAGAGTGATAGAAATGCATAGCGGCATCTGTCGTGCCTAAGGGGGTGCCAGTTTAGTCTCAGAGAAAGTAATTGCTAGTCTTTTGGAGATTGTGGCAAGGGCTGTTGGTAAGCTGTCCACTGCCATGTCTTCATTTACTATAACCTTCTGAAGGAAATTATGGAGTGCATCCTGGTGAAGTGTGGACCTCTTGATTAATTCCAGCACAGAAATCTTGGCGGGCACCCGGTCAAGATGATGTAACAAATCATATTGTGTCCCTGGCAGCGGATCTGCCTCCTCCTGATCAGCAGCCTGTTGCGAGGACTAGGGATTAGGTGCAGGTGCACCGGTGGAAGGGTAGTTCCTATGGAACAAACACCTGCTCCATAGGGCAAGTTTTTGGGCTGGCACGACGTTAGATGGGTTCAAGATTAGCGGCTTGATGGCCTCCGTGGGGTGGATGAATGAAGGAGTAGAGGAGGAGGGCGTGACAGGAGTAGTGGTGATGATAAGAGGTGTTATGGGGGTAGTGGAGGTGATAGGCTGCGGAGGGAGAACGAGTGAAGGGTTTGACGGGGGGATGGAGACAATGGGTACTGGTGCTGGCAGCGGAGTGGAGATAGGCGGGATAATGGGGGAAGCGGATGGTAGGATGAGGGGTTTGGCGATTGCGAGTGATGGAGAGGTTTGATGGTTAAGTGGTAGGATGACGGGGGTAGAAGGTAAAGAAGGGTTATGGTAGCTATGGTGGAGGGCCATGAGCCGCTGTACTGACGCTTCGTCGTCATAAGACCACCCAACGTCAGGGGCCGGGGGTTGAACGAGGTTGACCTGAGCCTGTGCCGGTGGTTGTGGTTGCGGAGCGGGTGGATGATTCGGCATGGGGTTTTGGTGGATCCCCAAGTCCTGAACGGGCTGTTGATACTATTGTGGCTGCTTCTGTGGCTGCAGTGCTTGTTGCTGCTGCACTTGTTGCCTCGGCGCTTGCCTTCTTTTCTCTTTGATTTCGACAATGGCCTTATGCATCTCGGCCCAATCAATGCGCTGCCCTTCATGTAGATCATACACAAAATCTCGGAACTGATAGCATCCCTCAATAGTGTGCCCGGGTTGCCAGTGGAACATGCAGTATTTAGAGTGATCAACGGCCGGGTTCTAGTTGGGTCGTTCCGGAGGAAGCTGAATTGCATTTATTGACATGAGAGCAGAGAAAATATCCGTGAGGGTTTCGGGCAAAGGAGGATATTGCGCTCTCTTCGGAGCCGGGCATTTATTAGTGTAGCCATTGGGTGGAGGTGCGTTGTGGTATTGCGAAGGTTGTTGCAGCTGTTGTGGAGCGGAGAAGGTAGTTTGTGGAGCGAAAAGGGTAGGCTGGGTGTTTGGTGGAATGGGAAAGGTAGGCTGAGAATTTTGGGGAGCGGGGAATTGGGGATTGCGCGAGTTTTGCAGGAAGCGGAACGGAGTGGACTGGTTCAGGAAGGGGAATGCAACAGCTTGCACTTATTTTTTGGTTTGGACTCCCTCGGTGACAGGCCCTTGAGGTTTTCTATTTTATTTGGGCTTTTGGGCCTCGAAGAGAGAGTGGATAGGGGAGTCCTTGAACTGGCTTTGAATAAACCTCACCCGGCTATACAATTGGTGCATGTTGGCAATATCGTTCATGGCCAATATGTTGCGGAAGGTGGGTGTAGCATTGGATATCAGCAACTTGACCTTTTCCTCCTCCGGAATATGACCTGGCACACGGGCGGCCATCTGCCTCCATCTGTCGGCATAAGTAGCAAAGTCTTCATCTACCTTCATCTTTTCAGCCACAAGATATATAAATGAATATTCCGGGCCGACCCGGTCTTGAAACCTCTTAATAAATTTCTCTTTGACTACTTTAAAGCTCTCAGCGTCCTCCAAAGGCAACGCATAAAACCATTCCAATGCAACTCCATCTAGAGATTGACGGAATAAATACGCCATGAGGCGATCATCATACTGAAACTGCGCTGATTCATATATAAAATCCCTCACATGGACAAATGGATTACTGTTCCCATCATACTTGCGGTACATGGGGAGCTTAGATTGGAGAGGGAATCGAATGTTGTGGAAGTTAGGAACTGGGATTTCTGCCAATGATTGTCATCCAACCTGCTTTTGAAGGAAGCCAAGTTGTTGTTGCATGGCGGCCCATTTATCTAGGAGTTCCTTCTCCTGAGATGGATTAGGTGGAGTGAAAGGAGCGTGCTCAAGGTGAGGAGCCGAAGGATGAACTGAAGGAGGTGGAGGAGGCCCATATGAAGGATATTTGGCTGGAGGATGACCCAAATTGGAGTGGACATGGGCCGCCCCTTGCTGCGGGTGAGCGAAATCGACCGGGCCAACGAGGACTTGTGGCATGGATGGGATGGGCTAATAAGAATCAATCTGGGTGGATGAGGGAAGGATGGTCTTCCCTTTATCAAGGATTTGAGGGGCCGATCCAGAGGACTGCCTACTTCCAGATTGGATAACTGAAGGATCCTGGGCTGGATCGGGGTAAGATTAATAGGAATGGGTGAAACCCCGAGCCCATCAGTCCTAGGTTGTGAGATGGAGATAATGGACAGGCCCTGTGTAATCGTGGGAGATGGGGCACTGGACCCCTGCAAGGTCTGATAAAGGGCCTGAAGTTGGGTCGGATCCAATTGGGCCATCATTTGCAAGATGTGACCAGTGGGATCATTGGAGGAGAGGGAGGGTTGCTCACCCTCCATGGGGACAGAGGATGGAGGAGGGGTGGACCCTTCTCCTGATTGAAGTTGGACAACCCTAGGTGGGTCCTCCAAGAGTCCCTGGGGAAGAGATTCCTCATGGGAACGGGGAAGATCGTAGGGAGACATGTTGGACTCGAACAAGGGATTTGAATAAGACGTGAAAGATGAATTGCCCATAGGAGATGAATCTAAAGATCGAAAGCAACTCCACATGCAATGACGCACCTTTAAACAAAGCAAACAACACAAACAACCACAAATAAGTGACTAGACAAGATGACTCCAAACTTATGTAAATAAGAGAGAGACGAGACAATCAAAGTCAACCAAGTGAAAATGATGCACAAATTTTACTTATCTCTTCCTTTAGAACCTTAGTGATTTGAATTTAATATGTTCTCTCTAAAAATAGGTTCCTTAATAGGAAGGATATTGGGGACTTGGTTAACTCTAGATGTAAACTCTCCCTTACTTATGCAACCTAGACACGGGGTGGCAAAGGTACAACCGGCCCGACGTCTGTGTGGGAATCCACAGCTCACGGGGACTTATGGAGGTCCCTGATGTGGTCATCTAGTCGACCAAGGAATATGGAGGCAAGAGTATCACACACCAAGGTAGGAATGCAACTATGGTATGAGAAATGAATGCTCCTATGTGCACCGGAGTGCATGCAATTTTTAGCCTATAAACTAACAACCAATATGCAAACAATGATATATATATATGCAACAACCAAGGAGGAGACCAGATAGCACCCAGGAATAAAGAAATCAACAAAAATTGTAGAACTAATAGCAACCTCGGTGTGCGTACCTATGACTAGAGAAACAGTCGAATGGGAGACCACTAACAAGATAAGATGGTCTATCGCTAGACCGCTTTTAAGCCAGAAACGGCCTGTGAGGAGACCGCTAAGGAACTAGGGAGCAGAAACCAACAGAAAATAAACGTGAAAATCAAGGAAAATAGCAGGGCAACTTCGAATTACTGAGAATAGCAGGTCAAACAGAAACTCATCATGATTGGCACTAGCTGTCCCACCATGATTGCCAAAAAATTAGGGTGTTGATGTTTTGTTTATGATTGATGGGATGTGGGGTGAATGTGAATGAAGTGGTGTAAATATGATGTGATAAAAGTCTGTGTAGTGGTGCACTAACTCAAGCAATCAACATAGAAGTAGAGCAAGTGGGCATGTCATCAATATTGCATAAGTGAAGAAGGAAAATAAAAACACACACCGGGGCGTGGAGCAAAGGAATAAATAAAAACACACACCGTAGGTGTGGAGCAACTAAAACAAAGAGAAAGCAAGCAATATGATAAACAAGATGACAAAAGCCCAAATGTAGGAAGTGTGATTGCCACCAAAGTAAGTAATACAGTGAAACCACAATAATTACCTTGGAAAGAGCCGGTTGAAGTCATCCGCCCACGGGACAGAGAAAACTAGATGCTGCAGAGGCAAACGGTCTAACAGACGACCACTAGGAGACGGCAAACGGTCCTACGGTAGACCGCCTGAGATCTGAAAATGGTCTGCTGAATGGCCGCTAGAGCACCCAGAATAGAAGCTTGGAAGTTATATCTAGACCCCTTCTGTCCGGCCAGAAGAGCTGGGCCTCGTGCAATGAGTCCTGTAAACCAGCAAAAGAGTGTAGACACAGAGAAAAATGACCCAATTAGCCCTTTGACAAGTATAGTATCTATAATGCAATTAAACTAAAGTGCATAAAAGGAAGGGTGAATACCTAGGGTTGTGGGGCGTGAAAAAAGATAGGAGGATGTTTGAAAACGTGATATGAGTGCAGAGAACATGGAGAAAGAGTGGGAAGATGCTATGGATGCAAAAGGACAATAGACAAAACTAAAGAAAAAGACTCAAACTTAGACCAAAGGAACTTGATACTCCCTAGACTATGAGCCTTGTGGACGTGGAAGTAGCTTCTCCCTAGTTGAAAGTGGCTCCATAACGCAACAACACTTTGTGACAAACTCCACAAATATCCTCCGTCAAGCCATGAAGTCAAGGGCTCTATTTATAGACCCCCAAACCCTAGGTTCGAGTTGGAGGGATAATGACACGAAAATAGGCCTGAAACTAGATAAATCTCGAGGATAATACTCCCAAGAGTCCATAGAAACAAACATAAGCTTCTGAGAGCCTCTATCTAGAGAGAAATCAATAAACAAAGGACTCTAGTTCGACCACGGTGAAGCAGAGGAAATCAGACAGAGTAGGACTCTCTGTCTTCCCAAACTGTCTTGCGATAGACCGGAAGGCTCCAGAAAATGGTCTAGCGATAGACAGCATGGCTCATTCATCCAAAAAGAGATAAGATCAAAGATACCCAGTAGGACTCTCTACCTCCAAGCGGTCTAGCAAACGACCGCCAACGCCCGCCAAACGGTCGTACGATAGACCGCTAGGCTAATAGACGTGGCAAAAGAGATAAAGATCGATAAATCTCTGAGTTAATCCACAAGATAATCCTTATTAGCCCTTATCCAGGCCCAATAAGCTTCAATGACGAGAAATCAAGGGAACTAGGCCCAACCAGGGAGAACAACCCATAAAATAGGCCCAGGTAATGACCTAATAATGACCCAGTAAGCGGTGAACAACCCGGGAAATCATAAAAATAAATAAGGAGATGACCCAACTTATTGGTCATAAAACGGGTGTCAACAGACGTTTTTCACAAGACACGCACATACGATTTTCACTTCTATACACATGCAAAGCACACAATATTTTGTTATCATCAAAATGATTACCAAACATAAAGAGGGAGCGCAACGAACCCAACATCCTCTATTTATAGAACAGAGTCGCCAAAACTCCTTCTTCTCAATGGCCTGATTAGTGTGGTCCCCACATCATTCTTCGAGGGCGTGTGGAGGGAACACTCCCACTCAAATGAATTCTGGAAGGTGCTTTGATCGAAGAGTCCACATGTCAGGTTGAGGTGAGAGGCTTTCCATGTTGCAGATCCTTTCTGCTGGACTATCTACCTTGGATCATGTGCCCATCATTGCTCACCTGGGTTCACGTGCTACTCGCCTACTATTCTTGGGATCGCGTGTCATTCGCCTGCTCTTCCTGGGATCAAGCTCACATGATATCATATTGCAAGTCACGTGCCTTAGGCTACAAAAGGTCTGTTGACCTTTTCATCTTGAACCACTGCTGCTGCTTTGTTGAACTGTCATTGATTGCACGATCTTGGTGCTGCTGCTGATCATAGGATTTGGCTGCTGAAACCTTTGAGCTTCTAATAATGACTCTTAATGACTTTAGTTGGAGAAGTCAACACTTGTTAAGCTAACAGTCTTCTAAGCTCAAGCATGCCTGAACTGTGAGGTTGATGTAATTGGGTTGTGCTCACTGAGGCATTTCATCAACCACTTCTTCTTCATTGGATTTGACTTACCTAGGCAAGGGCCACTGATCATAGCTTTTTCAGTTGCCTTGTCATGCTAATCCAGCTTGTAAGATTGCATCTAACTTCATCTAGCTTGATTAGAATGTACTTGCATGCAGCTGTAGACTAAAGTTCACTGGAGGCCATCAAGTACTTCTGTTACATCGACCTTATGCATGTTTAGATACGAGATGCATCGACCTGTCCTTGACTAGACAGAAGATTGTGCTTTTTCACCGACCTATCCCAGCACTGGTTGAATTGCTACATCGACCTGTGTTACCATATTAACACTCGGGAACTTTGTGCATCGACCTTGCTTAACAGATCTTAAAATAAGTACATCGATGCATTGACCTTGCTTAACAGATCTTAAAGTAACTACATCGACATTTCTTCTGAAGGACCTGAGGTGCATCGACCTATCTCTTGAGTGCTCAGACCTTGTTAATTGGAGCTTTATTCTTCTACCTCGACCTGGTGCTCAGACCTTGTTAGTTGGAGCTTTGTTCTTCTGCCTCGACCTGCCTCTTAAGTGCATCGACCTGTTGGTCTTGAAGCGTTGAAGTGCATCAACCTGAGTGATATTACCAACACTATTGCACCTACCTTATAAGCATAATGGGTTCGCTGCATCGATCTGACTTCTTTAACCGTGGCTGCTGCATCGACCTAACTACTATGAAGAACAATGATGCATCGACCTGATAGATAGAAAATTTGTATGTGCATCGGCCTGCTTAGCTACGTGAGTGTACATGCATCGACCTGATGTAACATGACTTCTAGACCTGCATCGACCTTATTATGTATAATAATGTGAATGTGTTGATCATGCCTGACTTCATCCTTACTTTCTTTAGCTCAATCTGCTGATTTCTTACTTTCATCAGTTTTCCACTATCTGACTATATTGCCACTGTCCTTTACCACACTTTACAGCAAGCTCATGAAAATGCACATGTAGAACAAGACATTAAACCCTTGTCATTATCAAAACCATAGACAACAATGTTTGGCATCATCAAACCATAATGGATCAATGCAACATAAACACAATGCACTATTAACACATATAACATCATCACAGATGAGTCATAGTGTTTGGCATCATCAAAACCACAGGGGTACAACACAAAGCACGCGATGAATATCAAAACTCATTCTTAGTTGTTTGAAAGTAATCATACATGAAAATACACGTTTATTATCTAACATATAAAATACCCATGCAGGCACTAAATCCATAATGAATTATTAGTTACACATTTTCACATTATCATGAGTTACATAATCTTACGTTATTCATGGAACCAAATAACTGTCGCAAACATAGGAGGCCCACACACACAAATGAACAAAAGAGTACTGCGCAGACCCAAGAGCGAACTCCCACCTAGACTCCTGCCGCATGGGGCGTTACATATCACCGTCCCCCAGTTCTGTGGCATTACGTATCGCCATCCCATAGAATGAACCAGCTGAATCAATAGGATTTTTGACCAGGGCGTTACATATCGCCGTCCCCTGGGTTCTTTTACTTCTGCGACGTTACGTATCGCCATCCCACCGAAGGGACCGAAGTCCAACCTCACAGAATGCTGCTATTTTCCATTCATAACAATTCACATTGTATATGCATCAACATTCATATTATAAAATCTGAATCATGCTTAATCTTATCGTATCATAATGTAAACATGCTTCCACATGGTATTAGATGAGCTAATCATACTATTAAGTTTACTGTTGTGGAACATAACATGATCTGGTTACCAGCAAGGTATCTTAATTTCTGAAGGTTTCAGAAATACACATCAATAGGTTTCAGGTTTCTGTAACAGAACATGTTTATTTCTAGGTTACACATGTGTAGAAAACCATTGATAATTTTAAGTACAGAATTTCTGTGAGCACGAAATTTTTACAGTGAGTTACCGACTTAGTCCTCTATCATTTTCTAATTTTTTCAGATTTTTTAAAATTAGAATGGCCTCTCAAAACCCTCTTATTCTTGGTTTTTGGAAACTAGGATAGAGCCACAGCTGCATCGACCCAGCTAGTGGCTACCTTGATGCAATTATCCTTCCAAGGGAGGCTATGTCGATGTAGCTCTTGGCTACCTTGACACAGATCACCCTTCCAAAGAGGCTACGTCGATGCAGCTCTTTGGCTGCCTCGACGCAGTTACCCTTCTAAAGAGACTGCGTCGATGCAGCTCTTTGGCTGTCTCGACGCAGTCAGTGTAGAGGCCCTGATTTTCGATAAAAACTCAGAGAAACCTCATGAAAGCACGTAATTTGATAGAAAAATTGAAAAATAAACATAGTAGTCGATCCTACATACTCTTAGTCCCTTTTTAACATATAGAAACTAATTTGAAATTGTTCTAATGCTTCGTTGACCCGTAGAATTTGAGGATAGGTGCCAACCTTCGAAATGTTAAACCGATGATCCGGGGATGAGATCCACACCCCAGATCCTCCTAAGCTTCTCCTTTCGACCTTGGGCACTGTAGGATCGCCCTCCGCACACCGGATCATCTTCCACGCGTCGGATCGTCAACCCACGCCCGATCAAGGTCCCACACTCTCTTCTCACGCAAGAAGGATGGATGATGTTTGAAGAGAATGGTTGCTAAAGGCTAACCACCTATGAAACCTACCTCCTTATATAGTTTTCAACTCCCAAGGGTTTACCCATGTCTCACAAGGCTCAAAGCTGCTCCGAGGTCGCTGGTTTAAAGAGGAGGTAATGCTATGCACCTCTTCGGGTTTGAACAAACGTGACCCTTCGACCACCGGTCATAAATGCTGTTGGACGCTCTCTTCTGTTGAGATATGGGTTGGGACGTCTTCATATAAAGTTGAGAGGACTTCCAGATCTAACCTTGAGTCATGGTTTCATTGAATTTCAGTATCGCTGCCATGAGTTATGAGTTTCTCAAGATTAACATTTATTTCCCCCCATTCCAGTCGTGACCTTTCGGTAGCCTAAGGTAATTTGAGTATAACTCTAGTATCTAGGAGGAATTTGGCCTCAACCTCAACTTAGAAGATGTAGCTGACATCCCATTTGAGATTATGGCCTTGGTTTCAGGTCGTTTCAATAACGCCAATCGAATTTATAAATTTCTAATTAATTACGTGTGAATTCCCCAAACAGTCACACTTCTTCATGATGGTTAGTGACAATGGGCTCAGAACCTTGGGTTCTGGTGCGAATTGGGTTTCCATCTCAACAGAACAGTTTGGTTTAAGGGCCCAAACTTTCTAATGGACCTAGTTCCAACCCATTTGGATATCTATGGGCCAAGATTTCCATATTTCAACAGGTGACAACGTTTTCTGTAACTGTTTCGACCTATTTTCATAAACTCCCTCTTAACCCTTATTAAGCCTATTTTCAAAAGTTATAATCTTCATCAAAGTTGTTCCTTACCCCTTGGCCGTCGCATGGGCTTTGGTTTCTCCTAATTCCATCCTTCCTAGGTTAAGTTATGAATTCCATAAGGATCCTTCAATATTATGTTTAAATTTCTAGTTCATTGTGCTGATGGGTCCGAATTGCACCTAATTGGGCCAGTGCCCAAATTGGTGGTTCTAACAAAAGGTCCTTCTTGTTTAGAATAAAATTTTCTCAAGTCATGAAGAATCTGCTATGCAGATGGAATTGATATAATGATGAAGTTGCTTGCAAATTTGTGGCTTAGCTTATTGCTACTTCCAATTTAGTAGTCATATGAACTTCTTGTTTATCATTTTAACCATTGCTTTGATGATGTTTGTCATGGCTGCATTTGATCCAACTCATCATTCATATGGACATTTAACCTTTTGCTTAATTGTCCGGACATCCATAAACATTGGACTAAGGGGGAGTGATGGGGACATCGGGCCCGACTGAAGACCCCGGGAGGATCCGATATGACACCAGTGGCCCACGACATGTTGGACATCATAGGATATTAGATTATAGTTGCATTCTCTTTTATTTCAGCATTGTAGCCTTTATTGGGCCCTTAAATAAAGCCCAAAGGGCCAGTCGAGCTTTTGCTTCGGTTCTAGGTCATAGGTTGCTTATTGTCACCTCCAGGATAAGGAGGGAATTTCTTTGTTTAGTTGGGATAGTGTAAGTCTTTGTACCCCTGGCTCTACCTATAAATAGGTCCAAGGGATCATTTGTGGAATTAGTTGATGAAGAATTATTGAAGTTGCAAAATTCCCTTGAAAATCCCTCTCTTTCTCTCCCTTGCACAAGTCTCTCTCTCTCTCTATTATTTCTCCTGAGATCGCACCCCCTCCCTCCTCCCTCTCTTGGCCACGGCCCACATCTCCCTCCCAACCTCCTTGCCACATCATCCAGCTTCCCCCCAATCCTTCCTAGAATCTCTCCACTTTCCTAGCCCAAAACCAGCGCACCTTCCCTCCCTCTCTTAATCTCTTTCTTAATCCCCGACAAAATCTAGTATCCCTCCTAATTATTCTCCCTCCCTCCACTAAAATTCAAATTCATTTCCAATTATCTTGCCACCTCAGCCTCCTTTCAAGGAAATTGTCCTATTTTCTATCCCCCCCTTCCAACCTAGCCGCACCTCTCCCTCCCTGCTCCCCTGGCCGCACCCCACCCCAAAGCCTAACCCTAGCGCCCCCTCCTCTGCAACCCACGCCCCCCAGCCACCATGAGCCCCATCCCCACTACTTCCCACGCACCCCAATCCTCCAGGCTTGTCAACGGCGACCCCGGGATCCCACAGCATCGCCCCTCATCCTTGGAGTTGAAGCTTTCTTTGTTCTACTGCCTGTAGTTCCGAGGTAGAACCTGAGGCCCTTGTTACAGAAGCTACACCGACGTCTACATCGTGAATCAGAGGAAGCCCTCTTCTGTAAGATTGTTCTACTTCTAGTCTCCTTCTGTCCAAATGTGGTTTCGCGGTGTTTTGACATCGACATAGATCGTGGCACCAGTTTTCGTACGACTATGCAAAGCCTGCGTGTCCCTGCTCGCCTAGATCGTGAACCGGGATTGCAGATCGTGTCACTCCCACCCTGCTACTCTTCCTACCATGGCCTTTGTCTGAGGCATTCCTATCAACATTTTGGATTATCTCCAGGTGGTTTCATTACGTTCAGAGCTCCGAGCCGGTCGCACCGCCCCGCACATCTCGACTGCGCCTGAGTGCACGCCCAGAATCCAGAGCCTCACCATAGTGACGACCACACCCCGCTCGGTGGTCAAATGATGCTCAAATTTTGATGGTACGTAGAGGGCCTTGGCTGGCATCGTATGTCAACTCCTAGGCCAACTCGCATTCCCTTGCATAGCCCCTCGCATTAGTAGCATGTGGTATAATCTCTTAAACCACATAATCTATCCATTCTAGACCAACCAGTCAGTTTCCCCAATCCCGCTGACCCCATGTCCATCTATAGTGTTTCCTTGTACCAGGAGATTGGCCATCCAATTGGCCACGACCCCCAGGGCATACTGTCCCACCACAACCAACCCATGGCCACTCATATTGGCAGTCCGTATCGTCAGTTCGGACCCGTGCACGTCCTCGGTCTGCATTCCGGCGTGTCCATCCACCCACCTCCCAGCAAGTAGGCCAATTACCCAACCCCAACGACCAATCTGGTGCTAGAATATCCACTCCCTGTAGTGCCCGTTGGGGTACCCAAGATTTCTTTGGCTCTCGTAATCCCATGATTTACCTTGATTGGGAAGCTGAGATGGACTTCTACTTAGATAGGGATTACTGGTCGGATTTCCAAAAGGTGAGGTTTGCCACGAGAAGGTTGAGAGATCGGGCCCGAGCATACTGGCTTGATGATGAGCGATGTCTTGCGGCCCGATTCCAAGAATCCATCACTTGGGCCATGATGAAGGAGAAGCTTCGCGAGAAGTACCTCCCACCCCCTTATTGGACATTGGCTAGTCCACCCACTCCACCACCCACTACACAAGGCCCCACTGAGTATGCACTCCCCGAACTATCATTTGAGCGTCAAGCACCTATGCAGGAACCCCCACCAGCTCTGTACATCCTTGAGTCACTCCCTCCTCCAATTCCACCTTCGATTGAGGATGAGACTGCACACAAACCCATACAGACCATGATCTACGTTCCTGATCCCTTGTTGATTGAGGAGTATCAAACCCAAGACGATGCTCTAAGTTTGACTCATCCTTTAGAGGAAGCCCCCACCCGACTTGAGACTAAGGTCTTGCACGCTCCAGTCCAACACAACCCCCATCTTGAGCCATTCACGTCCCTCGGAGGTGAGATTATCATAGGTGGAGCCCTCATTAGGTGGCTTAAGAGAAGCTCAATCTTAAATTTCTCTGACCTCTGCTACTTCCTAAATGAGCAAGCTCGTCAAATGGTACCCTTCCACTCTTTTCACACAACCTTCATATCATTTAGTTTTGGGTAGACTGTGGAAGATCTTATTTGAAGTTTGAAGTGGCAAACAGAGTTGACCGACATGCTTGCTATGAAATCAAGTCCACCTAGGGGCGTTAGCTTTGCCCATCCCTCTTATGGCTCCATTACCACTGTCTACACTATAGGCCGTTGTACCAGTGAAGTTCTCATGCTTTTGCCCATACCCGAAGAATTCGATCCTATCCAATTTCTGACTGCCAATATTCCAAGTGTGGATCCCATCCAGTTAGAAGAGGCTACAGTTCAATCTACCCTTATGGCTGATAATGACCAACCTCACCTTGAGAAATTCATGACATGGACAACCATATTCCCGAAACTGGGAGAGGTCCCCCATAGCCCCGCATTATTTGATCCATTTGACCCATCATATTGGGGCCCGAAGATTCAACCGACCCTTACCCAATTCTCCAACATTACTCAACACATATTCCCTCCTGGAGATTGCTTCACATGTTCAAATCTGACCCCATACCACTATTTCTTTACCAGCATGTGTTTGACCCATAAAAGTCACAGTTCATGGAAGGTAATGCATACGCCAGATTGTCTAGCATCATATAAAGAAGGTCATAGTTTTGGTTGCCTAGGTCCACTCATGCTTATGTCACTTGATATGAGTCCCACGCATGATAGGTCTACTTTTGGTTGTCCCAGGCCACCCATGCAATGTAGATGGTCTATGCATATCACTCCGCATCGCAACCTATCTAGGACTCACCACATCATCAAGCATTATGACAACAAGCGAGTTCGTCTGAGCTATGGTTCATATTATGAGTTGGCGGATAGTCATTGGCTTCACCGAGAATCCTAGAGTTATGAACTTGTGATGGTGAGGATGGAGAGGTTCCCAGTGGGGCCTCCCAAGCTAAGGGCCCGCGGCATCAGGCTACTTCAAAACATGAGGAGGGTAGGCTCTACTAGGTTAGGCCAACTTGAAGAGAATAGAGTGAGCCCGTTGTTCACTTGGGTAGGCCAAATGCAAAACAAGGGCCTGGCAGCAAAACCTAGTGACTCTTTTGGGCCTCTACCTTCCTTCATGAGTGACCCACACCCCTTGAGAACACCAGCCATATGGAGTGCCTGACGCGGGCAAATAGAGGGGATACGGGGTGGGCAAGTCACCACCCATTGGAGCACATAGGTCTACTACTACCTCACCAGGTGGAAAGGTCGGCCCCTTGCGGACGATTCGAAGTACTGCTTGGAGTGTGTGTGGCACCTGGCTCGAGATGCGTGGGCCTTAACTCGATGGAATCGAGTTCTCCCCACCCCGGGAGAATTGATGGGGACATCGGGCCCGACTGAAGACCCTGGGAGGATATGATATGACACTAATGGCCCCCGACATGTTGGACATCAGAGGATATTAGATTATAGTTGCATTCTCTTTTATTTCAACATTGTAGCCTTTATTGGGCCCTTAAATAAAGCCCAAAGGGCCAGTCTAGCTTTTGCTTCGGTTCTACTTCATAGGTTGCTTATTGTCACCTCTAGGATAAGGAGGGAATTTCATTGTTTAGTAGGGATAGTTTGAGTCTTTGTACCCCTGGCTCTCCCTATAAATAAGGCCAAGGGATCATTTGTGGAATTAGTTGATGAAGAATTATTGAAGTTGCAAAATTCCCCTTGAAAATCCCTCTCTCTCTCTCTCTCTCTCTCTCTCTCTCTCTCTCTCTCTCTCTTCTTTCTTCTGAGATCACACCCCCTCCCTCCTCTCTCTCTTGGCCACGGCCCACATCCCCCTCCCAACCTCGTTGCCACATTTGCCACCTTCCCCCCATTCCTTCCTAGAATCTCTCCACTTTCCCAGCCCAAAACCAGCGCACCTTCCCTCCCTCTCTTAATCTCTTTCCTAATCCCCTACAAAAATTATTATCCCTCCTAATTATTCTCCCTCCCTCCATTAAAATTCAAATTCATTTCCAATTATCTTGCAACCTCAGCCTCCTTTCAAGGAAATTCTCCTATTTTCTTTCCCCCCCATTCCAAACTAGCCGCACCTCTCCCTCCCTGCTCACCTGGCCGCACCCCACCCCAAAGCCTAACCCTAGCTCCCCCTCCTCTGCAACCCACGCCCCCCAGCCACCATCAGCCCTTTCCCCATTGCCTCCCACGCACCCCAATACTCTAGGCTTGTCAACGGCGACCCCGGGATCCCATGACATCGCCCCCCATCCTTGGAGTTGAAGCTTTCTCTGTTCTACTACCTGCAGTTCCGAGGCAGAACCTGAAGCACTTGTTACATAAGCTACACTGACATCTACAGCTCAAATCAGAGCAATTCCTCTTCTGTGGGCTTGTTCTACTTCATGTGTCCTTCACTCCAGAAGTGGTTTCGCGGCGTTTCGACATCGGCATAGATCGTGGCACAAGTTTTCGTACGACTGCGCAAAGCCTGCGCGTCCCTGCTTGCCTAGATCGTGAACCCAGATTGCAGATCATGTCACTCCCACTCTGATACTCATCCTGCCATGGCCTTTCTTTGAGGAATTCCTCTCGACATCCCGGAGCATCTCCAGGTGGTTTCATTACGTTCGGAGCTCCGAGCCGCTCGCACCGCCTCGCACATCCTGACTGCGCCTGAGTGTACGCCCAGAATCCAGAGCCTCGCCACAGTGACGACCACGCCCCTCTCGGTGGTCAAATGATGCTCAAATTTTCATTGTACGTAGAGGGCCCTGTCTGGCATCATCTCTCGCTACTCTCGTGTCGTTTTGACTTCTGTGGAGTTCGCCCCACCCTCTGCAAGCAGACTGCATAGACCTGTCCTGCGGGACAGAATCCCAGAGGTTGAACATATCGGACACCGCCACCCTGCAGCAACCTCAGAACGTTGTCAAACTTTCAGGAGTTCCTCTGCACCTCCTTCTTGATGAGTGGGAACCAACGGCACCCTTTTCGGACTTCTGTGCGTAGCGTACCAGGAGAATCAAACGGCTTTAGTCCAGCAGAACAGCGCGTGGGGCGCAGAGTTGTTTATCTCTTACCCGTGATCCCCCCTCTTGTGTGAGGGCAGTGCATGTATTCGCCCCTCCCCGAGTTCACCCACCCTGCGAGGAGGAGTTTTACGTTGGTTGTACACACAGGGATCGCGAGCTACATCGCCGCAGCATGATTGACGGGTACACACGCTTCCCGGCTCGCCCTCGTCTCCGACCGGTGCCGGCCTCTTCAGGCTTGGCAAGGTACGTGGCTGCCCACCTGCTCTCCTGTGGTTTGTTCTCTCGTATTTTCTTTGAGCTCACGCCGACGGTGAGAAAGAGCCCGCTTCCGACCCTCGTTACACGTGAGTTTGCTGCCATGTGAGATAGTGAACCCCAATATGCCCTCGGGCGTGAGGTCTACCCCGACTAAATCTGGGTGATCCCACCCCTTCAGGTCGGCCTTCCATCGACCCACCTCACAAGTTCTGACCACGTAGACAGCTTGTGGGCCATAGCCCATCTTCTCCATCGCTGGGTTACACCCGAAATTTGAGTGTGCCGCGTGTCCGTCGGTCGTATCCAGCCTGGCCTTTGCGTCCTTGCTTGCTATCCACTAGGTCCTAGTTCCGACCGGGTTCCGTCCCACGTTAGGGAGTCTGAG
Organism: Amorphophallus konjac; assembly: GCA_022559845.1. Lineage (NCBI taxonomy): Eukaryota > Viridiplantae > Streptophyta > Magnoliopsida > Alismatales > Araceae > Amorphophallus > Amorphophallus konjac. The sequence goes on from CM040125.1 coordinate 95,576,546, forward strand.
AGTTTGCACTTCAGTCTAGAATGCATTGGAAATATCTTGAGTCTGCAAGTGTTGTGAACATTTTGAACATCACTTGTATGGTCTCATGCACTCTCATGCATTTCATGCTAAAGGGAATTTGAAAAATCTGCTCTACATATTAGCATGTATTGCATTCTCATGTTTTGACCCCTTGGTATATAGAATGGTGAATTGTGGAAGGTTGGATTAACTCCATCTGAAAACTATCACTACGTGTGAGGTGATCTTCGGATCAAGTTCTCAGCCCGGTATCATGGGTCAAATGCTCAAGCAAGTCATAGGTTGCATACTCCATTGTCAAGTCCCACAAAGCCTTTTGGAATTCATGCACATTGATAGGGGAGTCAGCATGAGAGCGCAGTCTGCATGTTTGCATACTTTGTTGACTTATGGCTTGGTTGCCTATTCTCAGGGGGAGCTTAATTTGATTTTATAAACTGCTCACATCTGAACTTGTATAATTCTGGTCGTGTGGTTTCAAGTGTTTTGCATAATGAAAAATATGTTGTAATCTCTGTCTATTGGATAGGTCGACTCACAGACCTTCGGGAGTCGACCTAGCAGCTGTTTTCCTTGAAACCTATCTTTCTATCCGAGCCTTCTGCGTCAACCCCCTGACACACCTGCGTCACGCCCCGAACCGATAGCAGCGGGATGCGTTGCTCGGAACGTGGTAGCGAAATAGTAATGTTAATCAGAGTAAGGAAACAACCGATGAAAAATAGCAAAGACACATTGAGGCCATTAATTTGACAAAATATAATTTTAGTGATGTTTGAGAATTTAAATTTCAATTCGACTCAAATTACAATAAAAGACTCCAATAAAAAGGAAATAAGAAAAAGGCAAAGGACACGATGCACTATACTAACTAGACTCAAGAAATAGGAAAAAGAAGACTCAGATCTCCAAGGCTCCAGGTTCACTCGATCAAGCTGGCCGTTCCCATTTTCGAGCGTTCCATCTACCGAGTTACCTGAAAAGGGTTTGAAGAAAAGAGGGGTGAGCAAGAAGCTCAGTAGGAATTACACTCTATTACCAGGTAGTATTTAAATAATTTACCTTTTCATGAGGATGCATGAACGATGCGTAAAACTACGAGTAAAGTAGACTAAATAAACAGCACAAATAGATGATCACTGGCACAAGGATGGGATAGAGATATTGAAAGTCAAGATATAAAGAGCAAGTAACTAGAACTTCATGTGAATGACCATTTATCAAGTCAAGTCATGTCATGTAAGCAAGTACTTCACGCATTCAAGCATGTATAGCAAGTATCACGAGAGTGTGGAATGTCGTAGACTTAACACGCTAGATAGTACTTGGTGCAATGCCACACCTAGTCATTACACCTCCCCGGGGCACAAGTACACTTCGGGTGCTCCTCCCAGGACCAGACTGGGCCCTTTATAAAAATTGCCTTGGCATTGATTGGTTGGATAAGAGATCCCACGAAATCTAGACATCCACAATATTTAATGGCGAAGAGTTCCAAGGTCAACCTATGTAGCAAAAGACGATACATGTAGGAAAATGGAAATTCTTGAAGGATTTCCAAGAAATAAGCTATTTTAACTAGAAGAATATACATACAAGTCATTATAGGAAATGACTTTTAAAGAAGGATCATGATGTATGACCCATCAAAGGTCACATTCTCGAGGTATAATAGCCTAGAGAGGCTATAAGGGTTAAACACACAAGAAAGCCATGAAAATAGCGATTCCGGAAAACTGGCGAGTATGCAGTCAGATTGAGACCACAACAAGGGGAAAATGGTCCATGGGAGACAGCATTGAATGAAAAATGGTCTAGGTGAGACCGCCACACGGTCACAGGCCTGGGTGAGATTCAGTCGACTTCTAGGATCTCCCAGTTGACCTAGGTCAAACTTTGACTGAAACATAGTTTAGTCTACCAGACCAAGTCAATTGGGATCACTGAGGATCGACCTAGACAGAGCTGAGTCGTCCTAGAACGGGCTAGGTGACTGGACAGAAACCGGTTCACAAACCAGACATGAAGGGGAATGCGGTCATGGGCTTGGCCACTACATAGAGTAGCGGTCCAGCTAAGGCCGCATCTTGGACAGAGTCGGGCAGAACTCCGGTTGCCCAAAATCACAATTTCTGATCGAGTCGGTTAGGTTCAGGCTTTAGGGTACAACCTACCCAGCGTCCTAGTGGGAATCCCAGGCTCGCGGAGTCTTATGGAGGCCTTGAAACATGAACACCTAGTCCGGTGGACGGAATATTCGACGGAGAGGTATTCGATGCCCAAGAATTATTGTGCCATAAACATCGAAAAACTGGTATAATCGGTCCAGTCGACACCACCGGAGTGGCACGACCTTGAAACAAGTTCTAACTATTTAACAGAAATAAAATTTTGCAACTAATCAATTATGTAAACATGTTACTCTACTCTCTTTTTCAATCATTTTATAATACATGAATGATGAACATGAAAGGACAACTTATGAAAGAGAATTAGACTTTAATCAAATGTTTCATGAGTCCTAATCATTAGTGTTTTTCTACAACATAGTTAACCCTAATAGCATGCTGTTAAACAGGGAATGACATAACATAACACGCCAAAAAAATGATCAACACTTTCACTGAAACAAGGATAAAATGGTCTATAATAGGACCGCCATAAGCATAAGACGGTCAAGAGAGAACCGCTAACCTTGATTATGACCGCTAGAGTGACAAGTGCGAAAACAGGGGCCTTGCGGTCTATCGGGTGGCCGTTAGACCTAGAAGCGGTCTATCAGGCGGCCGCTAAGTTCAACATGACCCTCAAACCAACAAACCGTCTGTCGGGCGATAGCTAAGGCAAGCAGCGGTCACTGATAGGGCCGCTACCCAATCCCTGCCCTGGCCTCCAGCGAGTCCCGACACACCTTACTTGTATCTCAAAAATTCGTGCAGTATGGTGAACCAAAATTGGGCAAATCTGTGTCAATAGAAAGACAACAAAATTTCAAACATGATCGCAATGGTTAATTAAAATTTTAGCTTGCTAAATTCCAACAACAGATCGATACAAATGGAACTAGCATGGTCGGTGCCCTAATTGACATGCTTACAATAAAAATTGAAATACGAACTCCATACTAAACCAAAATTAGGGCTTTTGATATCAAATGAAAGAGGACTCGAAGGCGCACAAAAAGATGTATGTTAATTAATCTTTAGCCTGAGAGAAACCTACAGATTTGGATCGAAACTCGGATGGTGCAGAGAAAACCCTAATCGTGAACCCTTGCCGTTCCTTGCCGAAATTCACCCTCGATCGCCCACAATCGACCCCGCCACTGACTAGAAGTTCAAATAGAGGTCTTAGGTCGACGGAGCCCTCAATTTATAGGGTATATAGATGCTTCTAGAGGTCGAATTGGCTTAGAGAGTCCTAAGGGAAAAACTCAGCGAAGAACTCGGAGTTCGACCAAATCCATCATCGCCACCGTCGAAAGGAGCGTCTAGGGTAAGGGTTTTCGAAGGGAAATTGGGCTTCTATGATGGACCTATCATTTGGGCTTGGTTTGGGCTCGAATTAGATCAATCTAGGTTGAACCATTAAGAACAACGAATTTTGCTAAAACCTCTTTAATTCGTCCTAATTAAATTTTTATTAGAGGTCCGCCCAGTTGATAATATTGTTAAATATTTTGTTTTCTATAAGAATATATTTTTTCTATATTTTTATAAATTTATCAAACCTTTAGCCTATGGGCAAAATTCAATTAATTTTAATATATATATATTAAATTCAGATTATCGTGGGAAATTCAATTGATCCTGGGATAAAAAATTCCTTTTATGGTCTTTGTAGAGAAAACAATTATCCTTTTTCATTTATATAGTATGGTCCTTTTGAAAATCAATTAATTCTTAAACGTCATTTAATTTATGGAACATTATTGAAATCTTTAATTAAGAAAATAGCTATTTTACCACTTCAGTGAATCGGCCTCACTCTTACATCGATTACAATTCAACCATTCATTCCATTCTTAAAATTTTTGTTTTTCTTTTCTTTTATTCATTTTTAATTATTCGCAAGAGATTAAAGAATTGAGGCGATTTCATAACTTAATTTATAACATGTTTTTCATATATTTGTTTTCCCTCATTTTCATTCCAATATATATTTTATATTTTATATTTTTATCCTTTATTATTTGACTGGGGTATTACACCCTCCCCCACTATAAGGAATTTGGTCCCCAAATTGACCGATCATTTTTTTCTTCAAATAATCTAACTAAGATTGACCTTATCTATTAAATATTCAAAATAGCAATCTAGTCAAAATCTAGTGGGATGAAAAAGAGCTAACTAGAATTAAAGATGAGGAATACGATACCTTTTATAATTTCTTCTTTGATAATAAAAATCGGTTTTGATTCTCCTTTAAATTTTTGCTTGCGGGAGTAGCTTAGGGAAACTAGCCATTCTATGGTCTTTATTTCCGCATCGAAGACACGCTTCGCTCTTCCGCCAACACTCCTTGGCCTGATGACCCAATTTATGACATTGAAAACACTTCTTTTGTGATAGGTTATTCCTTCTCTTTTTGTTACTTCGAAATTCTTTACGATGAACTCGCCAACCTTTAACAAAACCGGGTGTTATCTTACTCGCGAAGCTTCTCTTTTTTATTTCAAAAGAAGCTTAGATACCTACAAAATAATTATAAGTTAATAAACTTATTACCCTTATACGTCGCACTATCGTCGTCTTGTACATATTTTATTACTTAACCCGAGACTCTACCCATTCTCACTAGGTGAAATGAGGGGATGACATGGATTATATGACCTATTACTTAGGATAACCTATACTCATGGACAAGAGCCTAGGACTTAAACAACTGAGGCTCTCATACCACTTCTGTCACACCCCGAACCGATAGCAGCGGGAAGCGTTGCTCGGAACATGGTAGCGAAACAGTCATGTTAATCAGAGTAAAGAAACAATAGATGAAAATAATAGCAAAGACATATGGATGCCATTAATTTGACAAAATATAATTTTATTGATGTCTAAGAATTTAAATTTCAATTCGACTCAAATTACAATAAAAGACTCCAATAAAAAGGAAACAAGAAAAAGGTGAAGGACACGACTCACTATACTAACTAGACTCAAGAAATAGGAAAAAGACGACTCAGATCTCTAAGGCTCCAGGTTCACTTGATCACGCTGGCCGTTCCCATTTTCGAGCGTTCCATCTACCGAGTTACTAGAAAAGGGTTTGGAGAGAAGAGGGGTAAGCGAGAAGCTCAGTAGGAATTACACTCTATCACCAGGCATTATTTAAATAATTTACCCTCTCATGAAGATGCATGAATGATGCGTAAAAATATGAGTAAAGCAGACAAAATAAATAGCACAACTAGATGATCACTGGCACAAGGATAGGATAGAGATAGTGCAAGTCAAGATATCAAGAGCAAGTAACTAGAACTTCATGTGAATGGCCATTTATCAAGTCATGTCATGTCACGTAAGCAAGTACTTCACGCATTCAAGCATGTATAGCAAGTATCACTAGAGTGTGAAATGTTGTAGACTTAACACGCTAGATAATACTCGGTGCAATGCAACACCTAGTCATTACACCTCCCCGGGGCACAAGTACACATCTGGTGCTCCTCCCAGGACCAGACTAAGCCCTTTATAAAGATTGCCTTGGCATTGATTGGTTGGATCAGAGATCCCACGAAATCTAGACATCCACAATATTTAATGGCCAAGAGTTCCAAGGTCAAGCTATGTAGCAAAAGACGATACATGTAGGAAAAAGGAAATTCTTGAAGGACGTCCAAGAAATAAGCTATTTTAACTAGAAGAATATACATATAAGTCATTATAGGAAATGACTTTTAAAGAAGGATCATGATGTAAGACCCATCAAAGGTCACATTCTCGAGGTATAATAGCCTGGAAAGGCTATAAGGGTTAAACACACAAGAAAGCCATGAAAATAGCGATTCTGGAAAACTGGCGAGCATGCGATCAGACTGAGACCACAACAGGAGCAAAACGGTCCATGGGACACCGCATTGAATGAAAAACGGTCCAGGTGAGACCGCCACACGGTCACAGGCTTGGGTGAGATTCAGTCGACTTCTAGGATCTCCTAGTTAACCTAGGTCAAACTTTGACTGAAACATAGTTCAGTCTACCAGACCAAGTCAATTGGGGTCATTGAGGATCGACCTAGGCATGACCGAGTCGTCCTAGAATGGGCTAGGCGACTGGACAGAAACTGGTTCACAAACCAGGCAGGAAGGGGAATGCGGTTATGGGCTTGGCCGCTACATAGAGTAGCGGTCCAGCTAAGGCCGCATCTTGGACAGAGTCGGGCAGAACTCCGGTTGCCCAAAATAACAATTTCTGATCGAGTCGGTTAGGTTCAGGCTTTAGGGTACAACCTGTCCGACGTCCTAGTGGGAATCCCAAGCTCGTGGGGTCTTATGGAGGCCTTGTTACATGAACACCTAGTCCGGCGGAAGGAATATTCGACGAAGAGGTATTCGATGCCCAAGAATTAATGTGCCATAAACATCGAAAATGGGTATAATCAGTACAGTCGACACCACCGGAGTGGCACAACCTTGAAACAAGTTCTAACTATATAATAGAAATAAAATTTTGCAACTAATCAATTATGTAAACATGTTACTCTACTCTCTTTTTCAATCATTTTATATTACATGAATGATGAACATGAAAGGACAACTTATAAAAGAGAATTAGACTTTAATCAAATGTTTCATGAGTCCTAATCATTAGTGTTTCTACAACGTAGTTAACCCTAATAGCATGCTGTTAAACATGGAATGACATAACATAACACGCCAAAAAAAAGATCAACACTTTCTCTGAAACATGGATAAAACGCTCTATAATAGGACCGCCATAAGCATAAGATGGTCAAGAGAGAACCGCTAACCTTGATTAGCGGTCAACTTATGACCGCTAGAGTGACAAGTGCGAAAATAGGGGCCTTGCGGTCTATCGGGTGGCCGTTAGACCTAGAAGCGGTCTATCGGGTGGCCGCTAAGTCCAACATGACCCTCAAACCAACAAACGGTCTGTCGGGCGACCGCTAAGGCAAGCGGCGGTCACTGATAGGGCCGCTACCCAGTCCCCTCCCTGGCCTCCGGTGAGTCCCGACACATCTTACTTGTGTCTCAAAAATTCGTGTAGTATGGTGAACCAAAATTGGGCAAATTGTTGGGTCCCGCGAGGTGCAAACGGATCTAGAAGGGGGGTTGAATAGATCCTATCAAAAGCTTTGGCCTATTTAAAAACTCTTAGCTATCGGAAGCATGAACCACTCCTATAAAGTGAATGAATCACCTAGGCACAATGCACATCAAAATTAAGTAGAGTGGCTCAAATGGAAAAGACTCAGATTACAAGCGATGAAGCATCAACACTTCTTCAAGCACATTAGTGATCTTGAGAGATACAAGCCATGTAGTGCAGGGATCATTAAGCATAATACTAGAGCATGAAATAGCTTGCAACAATCGTGTGTGTGTGTGTGTGCTATGTTGATCACTCAAAGTGCATATGTGTGTGAATGCAGTGGTGATCAACCAAGGTGCATGCGAGTCTAACCAAGGGAAACACTTAGCAATACTTTCACCTTGGCGTCTGTGTGCAAGGGTGCAGCAGGCCGCCCAAGGGATGCAGTCAAAGTGCTAAGCTCAATTAAACCACAGATAAAATTGGAAGTGCAAATCTGAGTGTTTGAGTGTGTAGACAAGATAACCAAGTATGGAAGCACACGAACCTGTGAATGGGGGTAGAAGATATAGAGTAATCGCACACGATGAACAACCCACAACACAAGGATTTTTAAGGTGGTTCGGTTGCAACCCCGCAACCTACGTCCACCCCTCACCCAAAATCCGGTGAGGCTAGCCTGCTGACTCACAGCTTGACCGGGGACACGCCCCAAACCACAGAACAGTGAAAACCCTCTTTCTATCTTCCTACACACAAAGCCGACAGGGACGACTACACCGCAGATCGGAGAACTCCCGATTGCCTTCTTACTAACCACCGGTAGGGACGATCTTCAGTTTCAATAGATTGAATGAAATAAAAATAGAACAAGATGAAAATGCTCAAACAAGGTATGGAGATATGCTAGAATGAAGTAGATCTTATCTGAGATTGTTGGACCTTGAATCTGTTGCTTTGATCTTCCTTTGATCCCTTTGAGTTGATGAAGAAGATACAGGATTTAGCTTTGATCTTTCCTTTGAATCTCCTTGAGTTGATGAAGAAGAATATTGGATGTAGCTTTGATATTCCCTTGAGTTGATGAAGAGGTTTGGATGTAGGTTTGGATGTAGCTTTGGTCTTTTGATCTTCCCTCTTAGCCTTGCTTGCTTCTACTCTTCCTTGGAGATTGAGGGTTTCAGATGTAGGCTTGAATCCCTTGGATTGGATGTAGAACTTCTGCACGGAGTACTGTTCACGGCTACAGTACCTCTTCTTCCTTGGAGCTCCTCTAGCCTCTCTTCATCTCTCTTTGCTCCAAATGATCAACTAGGGTTTCTAACCCTCTTGTGTTGGTTTTATATCTCTTTGGATGATCAATAAACACATCCCAGACCAGATCCACATTTTATGGGTGATTAGGTGACTTTTGGATTAAAGAAATCCATGGGGAATGGCCTTTCTCGAAGTGGAAAATAAAGTCAACATTGAAGGCTCGGGGCTGGCGGTTGACCTGTGGCTTCTGGCGGTCGATCGCTACTGAGAAATGCTGTAGACAAATGTTCCCTGGGATTTTCGATCGACCGCTACTGGGCTGGCGGTCGACCTCCACTGAGAAGACTATAGACGGTGAGCTGCTGGCTAGGGCGGTCGACCGTCCCTGGGTTGGCGGTCGATCGCCAGCTGGGTAGAACCCGAGTTTTCTCAGGTCGGTCCGTTAACTGCTTTAGCTCTGCCGCTTAAGTTGTTTAGCTGCCCGTTCATGTCTGTAGCATCAACCTTGACTGTCTTGAAGATTTCTATTGATTATATTGCTCCTATAACCAAAAATTTGTTCCGGGGGCTCCGCCCCCTTGACCCCCGCGACCTGACCGGGCAGGTCGATCCCCACGACCTGACCGCGCAGGTCGATCCACGTGCGAGGGCGCAACATTGAGCTTTCACATTTGCCATCTCCACTCCATTCCTTGGATTATCTTGTAGCATGCTATCAAGAAGTTGCACCGACCTTGAACCATCCATAAGGCAAGATATGCACTGACCATATGAGGAATATGCAATGACCTTATGTGTGATGCCATTCAGCTTGATTTCTGTGCTTGAAACATGCTAGATTTTCGTGCATCCAATATTGTCATATGCCTTGATATCTGTGTATCCAGTTGCCTAGATTTATGTGTCATTCTTGATCTTTTACACTGGGAGTATAATGACCACCAATATGTATTGTCATATGCCTTGATATCTGTGTACTGAAAGTATGATGACCTGAAATGTATGAATATTAACATTATCAAATGCAGGTATAGTTCATTAATGACTACAGAGGCAGACATCATCAAAACCATAAAATTAATCATGTTGCACACATGTTCAATACAAATCGGTGACAATAGAAAGACAACAAAATTTTGAACATGATGGCAATGGTTAATTAGAATTTTAGCTTGCTAAATTCAAACAACAGATCGATACAAATGGAACTAGCATGGTCGGTGCCCTAATTGACATGCTTACAATAAAAATTGAAATACAAACTCCATACTAAACCAAAATTAGGGCTTTTGATATCAAATGAAAGAGGACTCGAAGGCGCACAAAAGGATGTATGTTAATTAATCTTTAGCCTGAGAGAAACCTACAGATTTGGATCGAAACTCGGACGGTGCGGAGAAAACCCTAATCGCAAACCCTTGCCGTTCCTTGCCGAAATTCACTATCGATCGCCCACAATCGACCCCGCCACTGACTAAAAGTTTAAATATAGGTCTTAGGTCGATGAAGCCCTCAATTTATAGGGTGTATAGATGCTTCTCGAGGTCGAATTGGCTTAAATAGTCCTAAGGGAACAACTCAGCGAAGAACTCGGAGTTAAGTATTTTCTCTACAATGACCATAAAAGGAATTTTTTATCCCAGGATCAATTGAATTTTCCACGATAATCTGAATTTAATATATATAAATTAAAATTAATTGAATTTTGCCCATAGGCTAAACTTTTGATCAATTTATAAAAATATAAAAAAATTATATTCTTATAGAAAATGAAATGTTTAACAATATTGTCAACTGGGCCGACCTCTAATAAAAATTTAATTAGGCCGAATTAAAGAGGTTTTAGCAAAATTTGTTGTTCTTAATGGTTCAACCTAGATCGATTTAATTCGAGCCCAATTCTCAACCAATTGAGCCCAAACCAAGCCCAAATGATAGGCCCATCATAGAAGCCCATTTTTTCTTCGAAAACCCTAACCCTAGACTTTAGTCTTAAGAGCATCCCTCTTTGGGTCACATTCCATGGTGTTCCTTTGCATCTATGGACCAAAAAATTTTTTAGCAGAATTTGTAGCATCATTGGAACACCTCTGCATCTGGATAAATTAACTGCTGCTAGGCAGCGGCTATCTTATGCTAGAGCCTATGTTTTAGTCTCCGCAGATAGTGAGCTACCTAGTGAAGTATTCTTTAAAGACATGGAAGGTAAGCAACTCAGGATCTCTATTTCATATCCATGGAAGCCTGGTATATGTTCGGTTTGCAAATCTTTTGGCCATTTACAAGGACAGTGTATTCAGAAAGTTCATTCATCAAGGAAAGAGTTTCATCAAAAAGTGAGGGTTGATTCCACTTCGAAGGGTTCTGAACCAGTTGCTACATCAAATAAATTTAATGTCTTAGCTTCTCAGCAAGAACAGACTGAGTTTGATCAGACTGAATTTGATTCCACTTCGAAGGGTTCTGAACCAGTTGTTAATAATATTCGGTCATAAGCTTTGGATCAGCTAGAGAAGTTTGCCCCGACCATTCCTCAAACGGAGAATTTAAATTCAAATTTGAATTCCTCTGAAGTAACCAACTTTTCAAAGGGAGAATCTTATCCTGAAAAGGTGGGAGAATTTAACCAACTCTCAGATAATACTCCGGTGGAAAAGGAGGATGGTGAGATAATGCAGGAGACAGAATCTCAATGGCTGGACAAGGAGTGGCTGCCTTGCTGTTCAAAAGGCAAAGGTCATGCAAGTTATTCATCCAAGCCTAGACGCTCATCACGTCTACCTTCATAATTCAGTCTACCTTCTTATTTCTTCCATCTGATAGCTTCTTATGAAGATAATAAGTTGGAACATTAGAGGTTTAAATAAGTCAGACAGGAGGAGCCAGTTGAATTCTATCCTCCGACATACTAGGTGTGATATAGCTGTTCTTGTAGAGACCAAAATAAAACCAAAAAATGCTACTAGGTTTAAGCAAAGTATCTGGCCAGAAGCAAATTTTTTACACACTGTTGATGATAGAGGAAGGATATGGATGTTGTGTGACCCAGGAGAATTTAGTTTTCAAGTCATTCAGGAAAGCAACCAGTTCCTACATGTTTTAGTGACTGACACTCTTTTTAGATCTTCATTCATCATCACATCTGTTTATGCATCAAACCTATTGTCTCAGAGAAGAATTCTTTGGAAAGATCTTATTGAATTGTCAGCCACTTCTAATAATTTGCCTTGGATGGTTCTTGGTGATTTTAATACAGTCCGCTACAAATCTGAAAAAAATGGTGGAAACCCTATGCCAGTAGCAATTCTAGAAGAATTTGATAGAATGATCTTCTCAGCAAATCTTAGTGATTTAAAGACCATAGGTGGTTGTTTTTCCTGGACTAATTGTTCTCTTCCACCTAAAAGAATAGTGGCTAGACTGGATAGATGTTTGATTAATGAGCTATGGCTCAGGAAATTTCAGGATTCTTATGCAGAATACACTAGTGAAATGTTCTCTGACCATTCTCAATTGAGAATTTATACTGAATAGGAAATAAGTAATGGTAGAAAACCATTCAAATTCTTTAATATGTGGATTAACCATTCAGAGTTTCTTTCGGTAGTAAGAGAGGTTTGGCAGGAGGACCACAGGGGAACTGCTCAGTACATTCTCTAGTCAAAGCTCAAGAAGCTAAAAGAAGCTCTGAAGATATAGAACATTAATAGATTTGGCAATGTGCAACACAACATTAATAAAGCAACCAGAGAGCTGCATCTAGTCCAACAGAAATTAAAGGAAGAGCCAATGAATGAGGACTTGATCAACAAGGAAAAGGAATGCAGGAATATGTATTGCAATGCTTTGAAGAATGAAGAATCCTATGCCAAAGAAAAATCCAGACAAGCTTGGCTGGGACTTGGAAACACCAATTCAAAATACTTCTATGCAGCTTTCAAAAGTAGAAGAGCAATCAATAGTATAAGAAAGTGTAAATTCCAAGATGGAAACTACTCCACTGATTTAGAAGAGATAAATAAATATGCTGTTCAGTATTTTAAAGAGCTACTTAACCAGCCACCTTGTTCAGGAAATAGGGATTTCACACCAATTGACATAATTTCTGAGGAAAAACCAAATGTGCTTTGTTCATTGATTTCAGATGAGGAGATTAAACATGCTATCTTTCAAGCCCCAAAAAATAAAAGTCCGGGTCCGGATCCTGGGAATGATGTTATTGCAGTAGTGAAGGAATTCTTTGCCACTAAACACATGATCAAGCAATGGAATTGTACCTTCATTTCCTTGATTCCCAAACAGGAAGGAGCAGATTCATTTGATCAATATAGGCCCATTTCACTGTGTAACTTCTTTTACAAAATAATTTCAAAGGTGCTAGCTAATAGACTGCAAAAAGTCCTGCCACACCTTATCAGTGATAATCAAACAGCATTCATCAAGGGGAGAAGGATACACCATAATGTTTTATTGGCCAATGACATTATCAGGAACATTCATTCTAAGTCTAAATGTAATCTTATATGCTTGAAGGCAGATCTTAAAAAGACTTTCGATTCTATAAATAGGGGTTATCTTTACTACCTCATGAATCAAATGGGATTCCCAAGCATTTTTATTAATTGGATCTCAATCTGCATTGAGAGTCCTACTTTCTCTGTACTGGTTAATGGAACACCGTAGGGCTTTTTCAAAAGCCTCAATGGCCTCAGGCAGGGTGACCCATTGTCCCCATATCTCTTCACAATTGTTATGGAAGGATTCACATCCCTCATAAATAAAGAAGTGCAAAGTGGTCATATTCAATGCCCTTCAGCAGGTGCCTTACAAATATCACATATCACTTTTACAGATGATTTAATTCTATTTCTGAAAGATGATCCCAATTCTATTAGTCATGTGAGCCCCTTGCTTTGAAGCTTTGCTGCTATGTCTGGTCTGAAACTCAATTCAGAGAAGAGTAAAGCTCACATTGGAGGTGCAGTGTAGGATCAGCAGAGGGTTGCAAACCACATTAGTGTTAAAATTGGTGAGCTTCCTGTACCTTATCTTGGACTCCCCTTACTCTCTAAATCTATCAAAAAGTCCAATTGCTATCCTATTGTGGAGAAAATCAAAAGAAAGTTGGGTGCATGGAAAAATAGGTTGCTATCAAGGTCAGGTCGGCTGGAATTAATTAGGTATGTTCTATCTTACTTCTCAATTTATTGGACAGCTGCATTCCTTCTCCCCATTGGACTAATTCAGGAAATTGAAAGGATCTTGAGAAATTTTTATTGGAGTGGCCACTCAGCTAAAAAAAGCAAATCATATGGTTTCTTGGAAGCAAATCTGTAAACCAAAAATAGAAGGTGGTCTGGGCTTAAAGAGTCTGATAGAGTTGAATCAGGCATGTGGAGGAAAGCTTTTGTGGGATATTTTGAAAGACAAAGAGTGTTTATGGACTGAGTGGATCAAGAGGAAATACTTAGCAGTTAAAAATATATGGGACTTCAAAATTCAGTCATATTACTCTTCAGCCTGGAAAGGGGTTCTGCAAGCTAGGAATTTAATCCGAAGTCATATCAATTACTCAATCTCCAATGGACAGGACACCAATCTCTGGTCTGATCCATGGATCAATGGATGCAGCATTAATCAACTCTATGGGGACCATATAAGGCAGTATTTGATGTTGGATAAAAATGCAAAAGTGAGTATTTTAATTTCAGATGGCCAATGGCAGCTTCCCACTCCCCTGTCAGCAGAAATGGTAGAACTATGGTAGTTAATAGAGGAAGTCCATATTCTTAATGGAAGTTTAGACATAATCAGCTGGCATAACCATGTGGAAGACATCAAGACAAACACTATTTGGGAAGATACTAGATAGAAAGGTTAAACTTTTGGTTACCATGAATGGGTCTGGAAGAATCTGACTGCTCAAGTTACATCTCATTGCACCTGGCAGGCTGCATTGAATAAGCTTCCAACGGCAAAGAGTCTGAAAACCAAGGGGTTTTATTTACCCAGCATATGTCTTTTATGCAAGAAGGGAATTGACTCACTTGATCACATTTTCTTTGAATGTACATACACAAGTTGGGTTTGGAAACAAATGTTGATTCGGTTTGACCTGTCCAGGCAACCAAAGATTGGATTGACACATGAGCTGCAGCAACTCCAATATGAGTTTCCAAAAAAAGGTCAATTGGTTAGTTTGGCTAGAGTTTTGCTTCGCACTACTATTTGGAGAATATGGAGGGAGCGCTGCAAAAGAATTTTTGAAAGTACTTCTACCTTACAATCTAACCTCTTAATTGACATAATACAAGATGCTAGAGCAGTCATGGAGGCACAGGGGCACAAAAGACTGACTACAAGAGAGCAAAACATCTTCATTAGATTCATTCTTAATTCTTAGTTAACTTGAGGCCACAGCATGTGTGGACCCATTTTTATTCCTTAGTTAGCTTTGAGGTTACAGCTTTGAGGTCACATCTTGTGTGGTCCTTAGCAAGTTAGTTATATTTTCAGATTCTTAGTTAGCTTCGAGGACACAGCTTTGAGGCCACAACCTGTGTGTTCCTTAGTGTGTTTGTTCTGTTTTCAGACTTTGATGTACATTCACTCTTCTTTAATACATACAATATTACTTACCCAAAAAAATACTTATCCCTTTTTCATTTATATAGTTTGGTCATTTTGAAAATCAATTAATTATTATAACGTCATTTAATTTAAGGAACATTATTGAATTCTTTAATTAAGAAAATAGCTATTTTACCACTTCAGTAAATCGGCCTCACTCTTACGTCGATTACAATTCAACCATTCATTCCATTCTTGAAAATTTTGTTTTTCTTTTCTTTTATTCATTTTTAATTATTCGTAAGAGATTAAAGAATTCAGGCGATTTCATAACTTAATTCAGAACATGTTTTTCATATATTTCTTTTCCCTCATTTTCATTCTAATATCTATTTTATATTTTAAATTTTATCCTTTATTATTTGACTGGGATGTTACAGTCCGAGCCTTCTGCGTCAACCCCCTGACACACCTACGTCGACGCACCAGGCTATCTGATAATTTGCTCAATTCCTTCAACACTATCCTCAACTTGATCAGTGCTCACCCTTGTTTACATCCTCTGAGCTCACTACACAAACTCAGGGGAGTGTTCAGTGTCTATTTCTATTCATCCACCCAAGTGCATTCCATATTTTCATCAGTCTTTGCATCATACTTATTGATTGATGTGCTCCATCTTGGGTCTAAGATGCATTGAATTCTGAACTTTCTTGATACTCCTAAAGATCCGTCATCTCTTTCTACATGGCTTGCTAGCTGCCCCAAATTCTGTGAATTCCTTGAATTCTTGGGAGAATTCCTACATGTCGTTGTGTTCATTTATCAGAGTAAATCTTAAAAGAAGAGTCTTCTTTTATGGAGTTCTATGATTGCCCTAGACATGTTAACTGTTGGTTTAAATTTTATGATTTCTTAAGCTTTAAAGTTAGCTGGTCTTGAAATTGGCTGTATTCAAACTTAATAGACCTTAACCAGCTTTTCATGTTCTGAACCAGCTTTTCATGTTCTGACATGTTATGCCTTCTTAAATCTGAAAGTTTATTTTAAGTACAAATGCATCTTTGATTGAGGAACTTCATTGTAGTATTGTTTTTTAAACATCAATCAAATCTGAAAACTCCAAAAAGGGCTACACTTGATGAAAGCAATGAACTTCAATCATACTGAGTAATTGGGGATATTAGCGTCTGATAAACGTATATGCTTACGTAAAAAAGTGTGTACTGAGTTTGGTGCTCTAAGGCAGAGCAATGGCAATTGTTTCACTGAGAAACCGAGTCCCTTCATCAATGAAGTGGAGTGGACAAAGTCATGAAGTGCCTTGCTAACTCTGTTCTAATTGAAACAGAATGGTAAACTACACTGAGTAATTGGGGATGCTGGCATCTGATCAACATGCATCCTCATGTCAAAAGGTGCATTCCACACTTGAATGCTCTTGAAAAATTGAATAAGAATAACATTTGGTATCAAGAGAAAAATCTGAATATCCCCCATGGATAAAATCATAAACTTCAAGTGCTAAACCTCAATACTAAGTGTTGTTTTTCACAAAGGGGCTAATGGAATTGAATGAGTAGGATGAAAGGAGGTTAACCTAGTCTCTATATGTGATATTGGTTCACTTCTATTAATTTTGAATGCAGAAATTTTTAAATGCTTATTATTGAGAAACTCAGAAATCATCAGATTTTAACCGATCTGAAGATAAGGGCTTCGTCATTGAAATTCTATAATTGAAGATTCTGAATAATCTCTAACTCTGCATTTATGAACTTGGCTTCAGGCTGAAGAACTCCCATCCTAACATTTCTTGGGTCTGGTTCTTCTACAATTCCAAGTCTCGACTCCCAGAGTCGACCCTCTCTGGGTCCAGTTCTGCCTAGGACCCTGGTATTCAGGTGTCGATCCCAAGGGTCGACCCCTTGTGTCCAGACTTCTGTCTGACTATCATGGCATTTATCCTTAAGGCAAATTGGCTTCTTGATGACATATGGTCCAATGCTAATTTGCTATTTCTGGACCATCTGCGATAAACTCTCCTGGCTACTATGAAAGCATCACCACTCTTAACAATTGGTATTAGACTGTTAGCTTCTCCATTACAGGCTCTACTCTTAAACTTTGCAAGTGACATCAGTCTCCCTATCTGCCTTTGAAATTTTCAATTGGTAGGGACTGGCATCATCTTCTGGCTATCCAAATTGGCTCTACTTGAGTTTGCATCTGTCTTGATACTTGACATGCTTCTTCTCATGCTATGTGTCTTTCTTGCTTGCTGAGTGGTAATTGTTGTGTCCCTGAGGTCATTTGAGTCATTATGTGGTCACATGGGTCATTCGACATCATTCTATAGTCATATGAGTTTTGTGTATTCTTGGTTTTGATAATGGCTTAACACTATTAGTCATTGTTATTTTCCACGCTCTTATGACTGACATATGTGATATTTTGTTCATGACAGAAATGCACATGAAAGCTCAATGTTGCGCCCTCGCACGCGGATCGACCTGCCCGGTCAGGTCGCGGGGATCGACCTGCCCGGTCAGGTGGCGGGGGTCAAGGGGGCAGCGCCCCTTGCGGGGGTTTCCGGGGGCGGAGCCCCTAGAACAAAATTTGGCTTGAAAACTCAGTAATAAAACTTCAAGACAATCAAGGTCGATGCCACAAACATGAACGGGCGGCTAACGGACTCAAGCGACGGAGCTGGTGCGGCCAACGGACCGAACCGGGGTGACCCGGGCTCTGCCCAGCTGGCGGTCAACCGCCAGCACAGGGGCGGTCGACCGCCCCAGCCAGGGACCGCCCAACTGCAGGTCTGGCAGCTGGCGGTCGACCGCCAGCCAGTGGCGGTCGACCGGTTTTCCCAGGGATCACCCGGTTGTATGTGTTTCAGTGGCGGTCGACCGCCAGAAGCTGTAGGTCGACCGCCAGCCCCGAGCCTTCATTTTTGACTTTGTTTCCAACTTCGAAAAGAGCCATTCAACCTTGATTTGTTTAATCCTAAAGTCACCTAATCACCCACAAATTGTGGATCTGGTCTAAGGCTTGTCCAAGGACCATTCAAGGTCTATAAAACCAATACAAGAGGGTTGGAAACCCTAAGGCTTCAAGAGAGTTACAAGGGAGGCTGCTAGAGTGTGTTCAAAGGAGAGGAATTCGGAGCACTGTAGCAGTGAACAGTACTCCGTGAAGAAGGTCTTCATCCTCAAGTGTTCAAGCTCTTCAAGTGGAGATCAAGATCAAGGCCAAGAGAAGAAAAAGCTGCATCCTCCATCCTCTTCATTATCTCAAGGGGATCCATTGAAGCTCACTATCAAGGGAAATCATCTTCATTCATTCAAGTTCCTTCAAGTTCATTCAAGGTGATATTTCAAGCA
Source organism: Amorphophallus konjac (assembly GCA_022559845.1). Taxonomy (NCBI): domain Eukaryota; kingdom Viridiplantae; phylum Streptophyta; class Magnoliopsida; order Alismatales; family Araceae; genus Amorphophallus; species Amorphophallus konjac. The sequence continues at coordinate 95,595,051 of CM040125.1, forward strand.
TTCAAACTCCTAGAAGCTAAAGAAGCAATCAAGATTCAAGGTAGCTTCATCATCTCCTTCATTCATTCAAAGAAATTCAAAGAGAAGATCAAGAGAGAAGAATTGAAGGAAGAGGTACTGTTCACGTGAACAATACTCCGTGAAGAACATTCATCCAATCAAGGGTGAATCAAGAAGGTTGAGTTGAAGCCAAGAGGAGCCTTGTTGCTGATCAACATTCCATACAAGGGCCAATTCATTTTCACTCATAACTCAATCTCTTGTTTTAGTTATTTCACATTTGTTTCAGTTTCATTATTGTTTAAACATTGAAAGTGTGATTCATCCCTACCGGTGGTTAGTAGGAAGGCAATTGGAGGGTGTTCCAATTTACGGTTGACGTCCCTACCAGGTGGTGAGTAGGAAGGCAATCGGTGGTTTCCGATTTGCGGTTCTGTGCGCTGCACAAGTGAAGCCTCACCGGGTTTTGGTGAGGGGTGGACGTAGGGCTGAGGATTCAGTCCGAACCACCTTAAAAATCCTGTCTAGTGTGGTTTGCTTGTGTGATTGATTCGTTCTAGATGCATGCTTAGGATCGAATTATTATATATCTTGCTTATCTTGCTAAGTGAATCATAGCACTCTTGGAAGCTAGTTTCTATTCCGCTGCAATTCATTTTAACTAGCTGTTTAGAGGGTCGCATTGCGAAAAGTGGGGCTGATCTATTCACCCCTCCCCTCTAGATCCGCTGTTCACTACACAACAGTAATCTATTTTAATCTTTTGATATCATGCTATCCCATATGTTTATATCCCGACTTTGAAATTGGCTTTAATCTAAGCCCTCTTTGCTGATGGCAAAGGGGGAGAAGTTTTGGATGAGTCAACACCTATTTTATGATTACATTATTTAGGTGACTCACATAATGACGCATAGTTGCCATCATCAAAAAGGGGGAGAATGTTGTGGATGTTTGGTACACACATGATTCTATGGTTTTGATGATGTCTGTGTATGATTCATTATGATATGGTTTAATTGATTCAACTGCATTATTGTGCATGATAATGTTTTTCATGCCTCCATGCTATGCTTATCATGAAAAGACTACCTTGTGTAAAGAGTGACATTGACAGATCAAGGAAGATCAAGGTACTCAACCAAGTTGACTTAGGAAGCAACAACAAGCATCCAAAAGGCCAGCCAACAACAGTGCAAAGCCAAGGGAATAAAACAATGAAGCTCCATAGACAAGAGTTCCTTAATTGCTGGAATTTAGTTGCAGAGATTAAGAAAATGCAAGCAAGGCAATTTGAGAAAGTGACATTGGCAGATCAAGCATTTTAGATCAATTTCCCAAGTGCCAAAGTTCCTTGGATTCATAGAAATCAAGGAAGGCCTTGTCAAAAGAAAGAAAAATTCAAAATTAGCAAAGCAAAGCCCAGACAGGTCAACCACATAGCGCATTGCGTCGACCTCAGGAACCCCTTTCCAGCATGAGAATTGCAAGTGTCGACCCTTTGCCACGAAGGTTCTGTTGAGCCACGCTGCATCGACCTCAGGTTCTCAGAGCATCGACCTCAAGCCCTAACATAATCTATTGCAGAAGGATGTCACAAAGGATCCATCAACCTCACTTTCACAGGAGGTCGACCTGAGGGTGCCTTCCAGAAGCCTTTTAAAGGTGCATCCTCAACTGGTGCGTCGACCTCACTTTCTCTGCAGGTCGATGCAGGCTGCCTTCTAGAAGCCTATCAGCCTATTTCTATTAAAACTGTGGTTGCTTCGAAGATTATCCAGGAACCAAAAATAGCAACCACAAACCTCCAAAAACACACCTTGTGAGGTCTGAATGAGGTTCCTTGGACTGACCATTGTCCCTGTCATAATTATAGTACAAGAACAACTTTTTGGAAGCAGATCTGCTAGGTATCATATTTGGGTAAAGTCTCTTTTCATGGTACTATACTTTTAGCAATCAACCAATGGGAATTTAGTCCAAGGAAAGCACCGAGGACTCTTCTTCATGGCCAATGAGGAAGGAGATATGGAAGAAGATCCCTATCCAAGACCATCATTTCTTCTCAAACAAATATAGATCTTGGAGGGGAAATTACCTTGACTCTACTCTGCTGCCATGCCAGCAATCCAATTACAGAATCTGGAAAGGGGCTGAAGAAAAGATTTCTTCTATTTTCTTCTGAGCCAATCAAAAGTCAGTTTGGCTATATATTTTGCTCATGTCTCACATAATGTGCTGGACCAATTGGAGAAGAGGTTCTTTTGCTTTGTTTATTCCAGCCAATCAAGCTACAGATTTCTTGGAAGGAAAAACCTCCACCAAACTCTTCTATATATACATGAAGCTTCTAATGAAGAAGCGGCTGCTACCCTCGATGAGAAGCCACATCCCTTGAGCATTCAAGAAGAAATCTATGAGGAAAAGAAAAAGGGAGTGTGTGTGCAGCCCAGCTCTGGTCCTACCTAGACCAGTGCTGTAAGGAGAGGAAGAAAAAGAAGAGAGAAATGCCTTGAGAGAAAGTAGCTCTGCAGACGTATGATCTTGAAGAAGAAGAACTTCAGATCTAAATCTGAAGTTGCAGCCACCAGCTTCCAGATCTCTATCTGAAGCCACATCTGGTGTTTTTCCTTGTTTCAATTTTTGTTTTGCTTTCTGAAAAACTATCTCCGTTTGTGCTATTTAACAGCGTGTCCAATGCTCTGGTTGAGAGACTGGAGTGGCCTTTGGCTGTGTGACAGTCGTGTGTGTCTTGGGGCTAGTCCCCGTGTTTTTGTTGCACTTGCAATTTGTTTCTTTGTTTGTGTGTGTGTGTGTGGGGGGGGGGGTTCGTTCCTGTGTGTGGTGAGGACTTCATCCTCACGAGGAGCCTGCTCCTCATGTGTGTGTGTGTGATGCGGGACAAAAAAACCCAGATATTATGATTTTCCTATTTTCTCAAAATATTTGCTATTTTCCTTTTATTATTATTATTATTTTTTATAATTAACTTCTCCTTTTTTGTTTATGTTCTCACTTATTTTATTCCCTGAACTTCTCATTTCATTCTTTTGTATTTCTTTTCAGAAAAAATATATCTCATCATTTTTTTCCTTTTTGTATCATTTTCTTTTTTTAGTGAAATTCATCACCCCTTTGTTTTTTTTTCTATCCTTCTCTGCCACTTTTTCTGCCAATTTTTTTGTCTTCTCAACGTGCATCACGAGAGAGAGAGAGAGAGAGAGAGCACATGGACATCACATGCAACGTGGCCAAGACATGCCCACATGTTGTTCTTCTCTTTACCCCCTTTTTTTGTTTTATTGGCTACCATCACCTTCTGTCTCAGGGAACGTAACTAGAGAGAGAGAGAATTAAAGAGAGAGAATAGAGAGATACGAAGAGAGATATAGAGAGGAATGTGGGGCTTATTTTATTTTATCCTTCCTTTCTTATTCTGCTACAGTGGCTAACAACCAACTGAAGAGAGAGAATGGGATAGAGAGAGAGGATGATGCGGAGCGATTGAGGGAGAAGAGAGAACATAGGAGGGGGGGTTCTGCGATGGCTGGGTTTGGGGGGGCGGCGGTCGCGAGTAGCAGCGACCCTCTATGAGGGGCTCCGAGCGACGGCCGCCGGGGATGCCGGCCAAGCGGAAGCTGTAATGCCCCGGGTTTTTCAGATCTGGATCCGTGGGTTTCGGATCGTCTTTCCGCGGGTTTCAGATTATGTTCGGTTGAGCTTCTGACTATTTTTTACCGGATTGTCGGACCCATTGGTGGTGTTCCTGTGAGTTTCCATGGGTCCGTGGTGTTGTGAGGAGCACGCCGATATTTTTTTGGATTTTTCGGAGCGCCTTTGTGGGTCCCGGGTTGCGTTGTGGGTTTTACGCGTGTTTTCCATCTGGCGGACCTTCGGAACCCCGTACAGGGTGGACCGTTGCGTTCTCCAACTCCGGGAGGTTACCACTGCGTTGTGCGTCTTCCGAGGATCAGGGAGTTGATTTTTCCCTATTTTCCATATTTTTGGTAATTTTTGGATTTTCTATATAAACCCCCCTCCCTTTTTCTCTCTCTCCCCATCTCTCATCTCTCACTCTCTCCCTCTGTCTTCTCACGCTCTCTCCTCTCTCCCTCTCTCTCCAGCGGCCGACGGAGTGGAGCGCAGGCAAGGCACGGGCGAGGATGGGTGAGGATCGAGGCGGTGGAGGAGCGCTGAAGCTCAGTGGCGCAATTGCGAGCCGGCGAGGGTTTAAATGGCGTTTCTTCAAGGATCGGCGACCTCGGGGCGCGAAATCTTCGGTGGAGATAGGGAGATGGACCCCCAGCTCGTGCTCTTCCTTTCCTACGAGTTTCGTAGGCCGTGGCGAGCCGAGCGGGCTAATCGGGGCATTTTGAAAAAAACTCCATGTTTTAGGGTTGAGCGTTGATCCGCCCTTTCGTGAGGTTCCGGCCCGATTCGGGGCTATAGTTGCATGCTAAGGGTCCTAGGGGAGTTTCCCCCTTGTATTCCCCATCATCCATGGATGATCGGGGCGTGGAATGGGTTTTTGGGTTTGTTCCCGCTGTCTCGTTCTCAGGACGATTTGGCGGTCCTTCCAGAGACCGCTAGAGCCTTTGGCGGCCTAGGGTAGGTACGCCAGAGCCTGTGGTGGCCCAAGGTGGGTGCGCCACAGGGCACTGTTTTATCAGCAGGTCCCGACGTCGTCTGTCGGTCGCACGATAAACTGCCAGACGGTGTGGCGGCCTAGGGTTAGACCACTACCTCATTTTTGACTGTCGCTTCTCGAGTCACATGCTTTCTGACCGTCGGGGGTCACGTGCCTCTAGCGGCCGTGGGTATGGGCGCCAGAGGGCTTCTAGCGCGCCAAGGCTTGACCGCTAGAGCGCTGTGGCGGCCTAATGTGGGTGCGCTAGAGCCAGCGTGGCTTCTTCGTCTAGCGCTCCTGTGTTGGACCGCTAGAGTCCTGTGGCGGACCAGTGTTAGACTACCAGAGGCCTTGTAGCGGCCTAATGCTGGACCGCTAGAGTCTGGGTGGCGGCCCGGGGTAGGACCGCGAGGTGATTCTCCATGTCGGGTTCGCGTGGTGTTGGTCTCCGATCGACCTGGTTGTGAACCAGTGGTTGACCTTCGACCTCGTGAGTATCCTGGACACCCCGTGGGTTTCGTGTCCTTGTTTCTGGGGTGTCGGGAAGTACCGTGTTACCTCGATTAGCGTGCCCATTGGTGTGTGTTCCGTGCTTTGAGTCACGCTTGATCGAGTCACCATGTATCATTGCGTGTGCGGTGGGGTTCCCCTGCATGTCATGAGTTTTCCTTGGGAGATGATTCCTGAGTGGGCCATGTGTTTGGCCTTGGACTGCGAGTCCAGTTGTCCAGCCTGGGGCTGGAGGTTTCCCACTTTTCCCTAGGATGGGGAATCAGCATGGTGGCTTGTGAGATGCCTTGGGAATCATGCTTCTGTTCTTTCCGCATGGGCCATGTGTGTGTGGCCTTAGTCCCATGAGTTCGCTTCCTGAGGGGATGGTCTCGGCAGCTGGTGAGCTACCTTGGTATTCATGCTACCGTTGTTTTAGACCTAGGGATTAGGCTAGATTGACGGCCTTGTGCTGTTGCATACGACGGTCTTGACCTCGAGTCTCGTGACTCAAGGACCGTTGGATTTAGTGAGTCTAGAGGACCATCTATAGTCCAATGGCTCGTCACCACTTGGTTCTTCTCGACTTTCGCACAGGGTGTGTGCGTGTTTCTCGGAGTTTCTCCTTGAAGAGTGGTCACACCAGTGACTCCCCATTAGCCGTAGCCTTCCGACACGCGAGTGGTCCCACCAGGGAGTGGTGGCGAGGCTACCCTGAGAGACGATTTTTAGACTAGTTTCCGTTGGGCCCCACGTCTTGCAGCTAGAGTCCGGTTGAGGGGAAAACCAGTCAGAGGGCCAGACTAGGGACACACGGTCTGTGTGTGCACACGTGGTTGGGGGCGGTTGGACACTCGCTGACGAGCGTGACCCCAGCTAGTCACTTGTTCCGTGGTTACTAGTACGGTGTCCCCGTTCCACCAGGGGTCGAGGGGGACACCTGAGGCGCGGTCTAAGACGTCAGTGGACGCATCTGGCCTTGCTTCTGGTGGGCAGGTACTCTTGTCACGTGAGACGTGACTCTCTTGTTTCCGGGTTCCGTTTCTCATCTGCGAGACGTGATTTTCTGGAGCGACTGGCATTTCTGAGTTAGTGGCCAAGGTGCTAGTAGCTTTACTGAGGTTGCGTCTTGTTGGTGTGGTGTCCGCGACCGGGTGGTCGGGATTGCACCTTGGACAGCGTGTCCAGGTTGGCCGTGTTTTGGGAGACAGGCCTCTACGACGGGGTTGCCGTGGGTTTTTACTTCGGTAAGTGGTACGAGTGTGGTTCGGTAGTCCAGACCGTGAGATCGGGGTGTGTCTTTCTGGTAAAGTAGGAGTAGCTGTAGTGCCGAGTTTTGACCGGCCACCGGTTCGCTGTTCCTACTATAGTTGTAGCTTTCCTTTTCGCTACCGCTGTTGTTTCCGATTGGGGTTCCGCTGGACCCCTGCTGAGTCTCTGTTTGGAGACTCATCCCTACTTTTCAGGTGTGACGGTTCTTCCTCGAGGTTCGAGGGTGCTGTTCGGAGGTTCTTAGCTGCCAGCTCGCCGGGCCGAGTGTTCACTTGGCATGTGGTACGTTTTACTACTTTAGACTATACTTTCTGTTGGACTGGACTCTGTTGTAGTAGTTGTTTATTTATTTCTGTTAATTGTTGGATTGTCTTGCCTTATTTTCTATTTCTTTGTACCTCTACACTCCTTTTAGCCCTTCCGAGCCCTCCCGACTCGTGGGCGGCGGACCAGGATTCGAATGGTATCGGGTCCTTCCCGGTATCCGGATCTTGGGTCGTCACAGCTGGTATCAGAGCGGTGGTTGTGGACGTACATAGGAATTCGAAACATTGCAGTGATCAGAGTCCATAAGGTCCAATACAATCGGCAGCTGGCATAGGGTTTCGTGCAAGTTTTTTGCTTGATTTCTCGCTTGAGAGCTTGAGTGCGCTGTGCGGCACTGTGAAAGTGGTTGCTGTTCGTAGCTTTCGTGCCGGCGTGGGGTCTAAGGATCGAGGTCGAGAGCTTCTCCCTCATCGGTGGTGATCCCGATTGTGCTGTTTCGGGCAGAGGTTGTTGGTAGGTGCGTTGCTGAGGTGCTGCATTCAAGGTTTCTACAGCGAGGTCAGGTGGCTGGCGAGGATTGTCCGTGGCTAGGTGGCCATGAGTGTGCTCTAAGGGAGCTGTTATTGAGGTTGGCCACTTGAGCTTGAGGTTTGCCCAGCCCCTGATGTGTTAAGGTTGAGGTGTGAGGTGTTGGAGCGGGTGCTCTGGTCGAGAAGTGTGCTCAGGTGAGCGGAAGATATTCTCGGTGAGCTGCTGATTTTCAAGCCTGATGTCCTCGTCGTGCTCTATGGCGTCAGAAATGACGTGTCGGTCCCGGTTATTCTTGCAAATTTCGAGGCAGGATTGGACTATGTTGTCCCAGTAAGATTTGCTCCTGCGCTCTTGTGTGCGAATGGGTTGTGTTCGCCTTGGATTTGAGTTGAGATGTGAAGGTTCTGCGGTTATTTCGAGACTCGAGGGTGAGCGTTGACAGTTGTCGATTATGGCTCGTATTGTAGCTCTTGGCGTGGCGTGTTACAGTTCGAGGAATTACAGCGGTGGTGCATCAAGAGATGATGTGATTGTGGTCTGACATGACACTTACTAAGTGTGTCGAAGGCACTGACCTGATGGAAGCGATGGTTTTCTTGGTGCTGGATGGTGCTGTTCCCAGCATGTGCGAGGTTTGAGGTCAGGTCGAGCGTGGAGTTCTTCCGTTGGTCAGAGGTGTGATCGGTTTCTCCTTTGGTTGGAGAAATTATGTTTGGCTAAGGTTCGTTGTCTTGCATTGTGTGTTCGGATTGGTTGGCCCCGTGTGCCATGAAGTCCGTGCGAGATGTGTCCTGTGTTTTGGCAAGGTGGTTGCCTGTGAGAGTTGTGCCCATTTCCCCAGCCGTGTAAGGGTGCTCGCGCTGTTCTGGAAGGATGAGTGCTGGTTAGGCGGTGTTCACATTCTTGGCTGTGCGCGCGTGGACCAGAGTGCGCAGTGGAAGCGTGGTGGGCTCATAACCCACTAGTTCATGATCGTAGCGTTGGTTGCTACCGGTGGATTCCTGAGTTTCCGTTGAGCATGTGAGGATTGGTTCCTCTGTGCGAGATGTGTTGTTGCCGTGCCGTTGCTCGAGGTGTTATGGTTCTTGGCACTACCAGGATGGAGTGTTAGGGAAAAATGTTGGCCAGTGTGCCGCATGAGTACCCTGTTCTTGTAATGGAAACCGTGTCAGACATCGGTATTGGACCCGGATGGGGTTGTTGAGGATGTCACTTGATGGTGGTCGAGGACGTGATGGTCAGAGTTGATGGCTTGGTGCCCGACTTGTGTTGGAAGTTGTGTCCACGGATGAGATCATCTTTGGAGAAGTGATCTCTGGCAGGTTGTGGGCTCCTGTTGGTAGCTGTGAGTGACTGGTAAGGCTAGTCTCGTAGTCGACCACGGTAAGATGTGTATCATTGGGGACCCAGAGTGCATTGGTCGTGGTGTTGGCGACCAGGTTGTCGTAATTTTGGATGGCACTTTTCCTCCCCTAGAGACGTGTGCCATGATTTGTTCCGGTGGTGTCCCATGGCTCTCTGGTGAGGGCAGAATCAGGATTGGCAGGTGTCCACTTGGATTAATTGAGCCGAGGGATGTGATGAGACAAGAAGGAAGAGTGACACCTGTGGGCCGAGGCCTTTTAGTGAGATTGGCGTCAAACTGGTGGTCCTTGATGGGACGTTGGTGTCGCAATGGTTATTCCTGGTTTGGTGACCAGCATGGGATGGTTTCCCCGTAAGTCTGAGTCGGGTGAGGTGATGACCGAAGACACCAGAATCTTGTCATTTGGTTTCATCATGCTCCCCAAGAGGGTCGAGTTGGTGCGATGATCGAGTTCAGATGCGATGTCCGAGCTAGAGGAGTTCAGCTCGAGATGTGGTAATTGTCTGTGTGTGAGTCAGCGGATGGCCTGTTGTGAGTTGGATCGTGCCCGTTGGGCCAGTAGAGGTTTCCCGTTGACGAGCAGTTGGTGACTGGCATGTGGTATTTCACAGACAGAAGATGTTGTTGTGAGCTGGTGGAGGTTCTGTAATGGTTGTTCACTTGAGCAAGATGTGCGATTTATCTGCTGACCATTGGATGGATCGGTAGCTATTTCTATTGACGAGGGTTGTGTCTCCTCGGTAAGCGAGATGGTGACAGCGGTGTGATGATTGGTTTTCGTTGTGACTGAGATGATACCAAACTTATGCTTTTGTGTTGAGCTTGCTCTAATGGCCTGTGGGTGCGGCATGTAGAGCGGGTTGTCGTTCGTGGTTGTAGTCTGGCTGTGTCCCTCAAGATCGGTGCTTTCGTGAGAATTGAGGTTTTCCTCACTGGGGCTCTGACAGCGTTGTCAATTGGTTAAGGTGTTCTTCCCCTATGTCCTGGTGCTAGTCCTGAATTTTGAGGATGAAATTCCTTTAAGGGGAGAGGGCTGTAATGCCCCGGGTTTTTTGGATCTAGATTCGTGGGTTTCAGATCGTCTTTCCGCGGGTTTCGGATTATGTCCGGTTGAGCTTCGGACTATTTTTTACTGAATTGTCGGACACATTGGTGGTGTGCCCGTGAGTTTCCTTGGGTCCGTGGTGTTGTGAGGAGCACGCCGATATTTTTTTGGATTTTTCGGAGCGTCTTTGTAGGTCCTGGGTTGCGTTTTGGGTTTTACGCGTGTTTTCCGTCTGGCGGACCTTCGAAACCCCGTACAGGGTGGACCATTGCGTTCTCCGACTCCGGGACGTTACCACTGTGTTGTGCGTCTTCCGAGGATCAGGGAGGTGATTTTTTCCCTATTTTTCATATTTTTGGTAATTTTCGGATTTTCTATATAAACCCCTCTCCCTTTTTTCTCTCTCTCCCCATCTCTCATTTCTCACTCTCTCCCTCTCCCTTCTCACGCTCTCTCCTCTCTCTCTCTCTCTCTCTCTCTCCGGCAGCTGATGGAGCGGAGCGCGGGCGAGACGGGGACGGTGGGGGCGAGGCACGGGCGAGGATGGGTGAGGATCGAGGTGGTGGAGGCACGGTGAAGCTCGGTGGCGCGATCGCGAGCCGGTGAGGGTTTAAATGGTGTTTCTTCGCGGATCGGCGACCTCGGGGCGTGAAATCTTGGGTGGAGGTAGGGAGATGGACCCCCAGCTCGTGCTCTTCCTTTCCCACGAGTTTCGTAGGCCGTGGCGAGCTGAGCGGGCTAATTGGAGCGTTTTGGGAAAAACTCCATGTTTTAGGGTTGAGCGTCAATCCGCCGTTTCATGAGGTTATGGCCCGATTCGGGGCTATAGATGCATGCTAAGGGTTCTAGGGGAGCTTCCCCCTTGTTTTCTCCATCATCCGTGGATGATCGGGGCGTGGAACGTGTTTTTGGGTTTGTTCCCGCCATCCCGTTCTCGGGACGATTTGGCGATCCTTCCAGAGACCGCCAGAGCCTTTGGCGGCCCAGGGTAGTTGCGCCAGAGCCTGTGGCGGCCCAAGGTGGGTGCGCCACATGGCACTATTTTGTCGGCAGGTCCCGACGTTGTCTAGCGGCCGCACAATAAATCGCCAGACGGTGTGGCGGCCTAGGGTTAGACCGCTACCTCATTTTTGATGTATGCTTCTCGAGTCGCGTGCTTTCTGATCGTCGGGGGTCACGTGCCTCTAGCGGCCGTGGGTACGGGCATCAGAGGGCTTCTAGCGCGCCAAGGCTTGACCGCTAGAGCACTGTGGCAGCCTAATGTGGGTGCGCCAGAGTGAGCGTGGCTTCTTCATCTAGCGCTCCTGTGTAGGACCGCCAGAGGCCTTGTAGCGGCCTAATGCTGGACCGCTAGAGTCTGGGTGGCGGCGCAGGGTCGGACCACCAGGTGATTCTCCATGTCGGGTTCGCGTGGTGTTGGTCTCTGGTCGACCCAGTTGTGACCTAGTGGTTGACCTTCGACCTCGTTAGTATCCTGGACACCCCGTGGGTTTCATGTCCGTGTTTCTGGGGTGTTGGGAGGTGTCGTGTTGCCTCAATTAGCATGCCCATAGGTGTGTGTTCCAGGATTTGAGTCATGCTTGATCAAGTCACCGTGTATCAGTGTGTGTGTGGTGGGGTTCCCCCGCATGTCGTGAGTTTTCCTTGGAAGATGATTCCCGAGTGGGCCATGTGTTTGGCCTTGGACTGCGAGTCTAGTGGTCCAGCCTGGGGCTGGAGGTTTCCCGCTTTTCTCTGGGAGGGGGAATCAGCGTGGCGGCTTGTGAGCTACCTTGGGAATCATCCTTCTATGCTTTCCGCATGGGCCATGTGTGTGTGGCCTTAGTCCCTTGAGTTCTCTTCCCGAGGGGATGGTCTCGGCGGCTCGTGAGCTACCTCGGTATTCGTGCTACCATTATTTTAGACCTAGGGATTAGGATATATTGACGGCCTTGTGCTGTTGCGTACGACAGTCTTAACCCCGAGTCTCGTGAGTCAAGGACCGTTGGATTTAGTGAGTCTAGAGGACCGTCCAGAGTCCATTGGCTCGTCGCCACTTGGTTCTTCTCGACATTCACACATGGTGTGTGCGTGTTTCTCGGAGTTTCTCCTTGTAAAGTGGTCACACTAGTGACTCCCACTAGTCGTAGCCTTCTGACACGCGAGTGGCCCCACCAGGGAGTGGTGGCGAGGCTACCACGTGTTGACACCCGTTTTTTGCCGATAAGTTAAGTCATTTCTCTTACATTCATTTGTTGATGCCTCGAGTTGTCCGTTACTCATTGGGTTATTTTTCTGGAACATCTTTGGGCCTATTTTATGGGTAGCCTCCCTCCCTAGCTAGTTCTGCTTCAATTTAGGGCTTAATGGGCCTTGATATTGTTTAATCTATCTTTTTTATAAATTTCAAGTGTCCAGGGCATGCACGGTCAGTCTCCCAGCCGTTCATCCTATGAGCGGTCGTTCTTGGGCCGTCCATATATTTCTTGGATATTTAGTTAAATTGCTGAATTTTCACCGACAAGCTAACACACGGCCTGAGTTTAGCCGCCCAAACACATTGTGCGGTGTATCCTTAGCCGTTCAAGTCCCAGAGTCCTGAGCTCGGCAGTCTTTTTAGATAATGATCTATTTATATCTGTTCTTTGGATTTATCACCGACAAGGTCATGAACGGTGGTCCCTGGGCCGCTCTAGTGTTAAACAGTCTATCTATAGCCGTGTAATCAGTGCGATGGATATTGATTATTTTTTTGAATTATTGAATTTCCACCGACAGGGATGGACGGCCTAGATATAGCCGCTCAACAAGATGAGTGGTCTATCGTACGACCGTTCAACGGCCGGATTCCAGAGATTTTAAAGGTTTTTTCTCTCTCCATTCATGGTTTTATCCCCAACTTCTCCCATCATTTTCTCCGCCGATACTCCATCAAATGGAGTGTCGTTTCCTCTGGTTGAGAGATAATTCAATTATCTACACATTTTATGTTATTATCTCGACCTAAAAATGGCTGGAAACCTTAATTTCGAGCTAGGAGTTAGAGGCTCTATAAATAGACCCTAAAGGCTAAGCTTGAAAAAAGGGGGGGAGATTTCAAGGTCATGGTGAAGCCCTGTCGGATTCTGGAGCGACACTAAGTCAGGGAGGGAGGCCTTCTACGTCTGTCCAGGCCTCCGGCTTCAGGGAGTAGCATATTTTTGTGTCATTAGTTCATTAGTCCCACAGTTCTTTTCTTCTCATTTGCATGCTTGATTCCTCTTCTTTCATCCACGTTTTTCCTACTCTTTTCACTGCATTACACACACCCCCCATACCTTTTGACACCCCTAGGGGTTTAAAAACTCCTCGGTATCCCCCATTCCATGTTGGTTAGTTTATCTTCCACGTTCTTCTATAGTTTCTACACTTCACAGTTCTGACTTTGGGTTTATTTATGTGTTCTACACCTTGTCTTGTAGGTCAGCAGCATCCTAGCATGAGGCCCACTCCTTCTGGCCGGCCAGAAGGAGTGGAGGTTGAGCTCCTACGTTTTGGAAGGTGGTCGAGCAGTCATTTTCTGTCCATTTGAGGAGTCAAGCGGCTTCATCCTTGCCGTTCATCTTCTTCCTGCGACCGTCTCCAAACTGTTCTTCTGCCATCGTTCTTCATCCCGCGTTCCACCCCCAGCACTGTTCGACGGTCTATCGAGCTGCCGTGCATCGTCCGAGCGGTTCTTCCTCAGCCGCGCATCTCTGTAGTGTTGGTTAAAGGCGAGTGTCTCCCTTCTTTTCCAAGGTAGGGCGTGTTCATCGCATTTGGTATCTTGGTGGTGATCACACAGGTTCACATTCTTCTGTCCCCTTCTACTTTCCATTTATTTCTCATATTGATTTAGTAGAGGGTTAAGAAGTGTTTTAAAACGATAGGAAAATATATCTACATCCCCAATTTTCTGGCGATCACGGTGGGACACCTAGTGCCCATCGTGTTAGTGTTGTGCTGACCAGCTTCTGTCCTTGTAAGGTTTGTTTTTCAGTTATTTAAGGTTGCTCTCTGGTCCACCTCGCATTTATGTCTTTAGAGGAATACACGGTTCTGTCTGAGCCGTTCACCCACTTGAGCGGCCTGGAGGTAGCCGTTCCGTTCTGACCACCAGTAGCGATCATTCTGCAAACCTGCTGCATTAAACGGACTCACTCAGGCCGTTCATTTGTTCCACGGTCTTCCGAGGGCCGTCCACTTCTGCTGGCTTAGGTACGCTTCTGCCTTTACACTTGTGGTTTTTGTTGATATTCCATGGTCTGTTTAGGGCTGTTTTACATGTTGCACGGTCGGTCGATAGACCGTCCAGTCTGCTCAGGCATGCGATTGGAATATTCATTTAAGTTTTATGTTTTGTTTTAGTCGTTTACTGCTCCCTGTCACTGCGTGGCCTTTCTCAGGTCATTCATATCCCTGAGCGGTCCACATCCGACCGTGTTTATATGCTATAGTGCACCCGAAGTTATATATTTGAGGATTATTGCATATCATCTCATATTCATTTGCTGCTGTTTTGATCTCCCTTGTTTGTCATTCAATTTTGCATGAGTATTGTCATATTTCTTATCTTTGTTGATCATTGATTGTTAGATTTAGGTTTGCTTTTGCATGCACTCCGGTGCACATAGGTTCATGCATCTTTACCATTTATAGTTGCATTCCTACCTAGGTAGGGGAACCTCTCGTCTCCATATTCCTGGGAGCCGACTAGGCGACCTTACCCGGGACCTCCGTAAGTCCCCGTGAGCCGTGGATACCCACACGGACACCGAGCCGGTTGTACCTTTTCCACCCCGTAGCTTTGCATGTTGCATACGTCGTCAGAGAGTTAACCATAGATTAACCCAAGGTTTGGACATTATTCCCTATAGGTTTCCTACGTTGAGGGAATTGATCCTAAATCAAATCATTAAAAGGTCCACCGAAACCTTGGAAAAATAAAAATTAACGATCATATCAACTTGTCTGATCTTGGTTGAACTCCCTCACACCCATATTGTTTGTTTGGGCCTGTCCAAGCCCATTTGTGTTATTTCATGTCCCATCCACCAGCATCCATATAGATTTTGTGTTAGGCCCATTTAGGCTAGTCCATTTTGTTTATCCATTGCCTGGTCACATTGTCCTAGGCTTGTTTTCTTCATTATATTCCTCTTTTTCTCATTGTAAAAGGTCTCCATTTCTCTTCCATGGAGCATCGCATCAACCCTCTGTACCTTTCCTATTTGCCTTCCCATTCCCGCGTGGACTCCTCTTCCCACGCAAGCCCATCACCTCATTCAGCTGGCGGCTTTATTCTCAAAATGGGCCTCCTTTCTTCAGTGGGCCCGCTTCTCTTAACAGGCCCTCTTCTTCTACCCATGTAGCTAGTGGCCCTACGGGTCCTTGTTCCTATGATCCTTCTAGGCCCATACATCCTTTCATTCCTAGAATGGGCTTTCCTTCTTCTCAGGTTGGATCCTCTTATTCGGCCCATTACCATAATCCTGGCCCGAATTCACACTCTTTTGCTCAAGTTGGCATGCACCCTTCCCGATCTCTCCCCAGCGAGGAGATGATCGCTCAAGCCCAACACCAGCTTGATGAACTACAATGTCGAATCAATCCTCAACCTTCTTTGAATGTCCCTTTTTCCTTCGAAGGTCTTCAGCTTCCACCGCGTTCACAGATTCCTACATATCGTCGCTATGGTGGAGTAGGTGACCCCTATGTGCATTTGAAGGACTTTTTGTATGAGTCGGCCCACTTTCAACATGACCAACACTTGATGGCTTATCTGTTCGGTTTGTCCTTAGAAGGCCCGGCTCGGGATTGGTTCTTTACATTGCCGCAAGAGCAAGTGGTGGATTTTTGAGTTGTACGGGACACATTTGTTCAGCAATACAGAGACCAGGTCGGCCCCAAGTACTCTATGGTTGATCTAGCCCATGAGAAGATGAAGCCCAACGAGGAATTCTCGACCTTTGCCGACCACTGGCGTCATTTGGCTGCTCAAGTCCCGGGGTATATTTCGGAGGGAGAGCAGATCAAGATGGTCATTTCCAATGCGACACCTGAGTATCAGTGCATCTTAGCCCTCAATGATATCACTTCTTGGCAACAGCTTTATAGCCGAGCCCGCTTCATCCGCCAACAACTCCTAAGTTCCCTTGACCTCGAGTCTCCTTCACCTTCTACGCCCACGTACGCCTCCTATCCATCATCTCCCATGAGTCAACCCTCCACCACATATCCTTCCACATGTCAGCCTTCCGCTCCTGCACCCCCAAATTCCTCTACATACCCCACCACATATCAACCCTCCACGAGTCAGCCTTCCGCCTCTTCATACCCACATGAACTTCAACTTCCGGTCAAGGGAATTCCATACCCCGAGCAGGTAGATGTCGTCCACTACATTCCCACTCCCCACACGCCTTCACTAACCCCACTCACTAGCCCTGTGCCTCTACCTATGCAATTATCATTGCCTACACAACCCCCACTACCATCCCCGTTACCTTCCCATACCCCTCGGCATCCACCTTGCCCAAAGCGGGCTCCTCACCCTCCATTGTCGGAATCTTTTACAGACATCTTCAAGGCTTTGAGGGCCACTCACGCATTGCAACTTCCTCCGGTTATGCCTCGCCAATCCGCGGTCAAAAATTTGCTCCATTTTTGTGAGTTTCGTCGTCAACAGGGGCATTTGGTCGAGGATTGCCCCGAGTTCCGAGAACTTGTTTATGATTTGGAGGATAAGAAGATGATCGATTGGGCTGTCATGCATGATGTTATTTTGGATCTCCACAGCAAGCAGCAGTAGCAGCAAGTGCCGTCCAGGCAGCCATCCCCATTGCAAGACCAGGGGCATCCCTGTGATTCTTCAGTTAATGATGCACCCGCTCCGTTATCTATCCCTTCTCTTGTCCCATCTCCTTCACCCATCCAAGCCTTTGCTCAGGGAAATACCCCTCTTCCACCCTCCATTTCCACCACCACTCTTGTTCCCAAGGCTGCTCGACGGGTTGTGTCGATACGTAGAAGAGCGCCGCAACCCGCCACTTCCTCCACTCCACCACCACTTTCACCCTCTCCACCATCGCCACCTCTAGTACCCTCATTGCCATCACCATTACCTTCGTCGCCTTCCTCCTCAAAGATCCCTATTCCACCACCATCTCCAACGCCTAAGGCCTCTACACCTCCTACACCCTCACCCACACCTTCCAAGCCTTCTCCACCCCTTTCTCCACCTATTTCTACCCCACGGAGCGGGTGTGCGTTACCGTTGGTGCCCCTTGGGTCTAGTCCCCAGGGAAATGATAAGCCGAGCCTGGCTTCGATTGTGCATTACAAGCTTCAAGATTTCATCTGTCGCATGCCAGTCAGAGTTCTAGTCCCTGGCTATTTTGGGGATGATCAGCCTGCACTTCCCACGATGATTGCCAAGAGAAGCTCCTTAGCACTAGTGCCAATTTCTTCTCAAGTGAGGCCGGTGGCAATTTCTTTGCTCGCTGGAGGATTCACTATCGATGCTGTTATCACATCATGCTCGATTGCTGTTCAGTTCACTGGCCGAGAAGGGTTCTCTACTCGGATTGTGCTAACCCATACGGCCGCCAGGAGCCTGATGAATTCCTTTTAGAAGGGACAATTGGCCGTATTTTCAAGATTGACTAGGGGCATTCTGCACTTGTTATGCAATCTCCCTCGGTTTGTTGGTGAGTTGGCCACGTTAATGCCGCGCATTACTCTCCCTCAGTTTTGTCCAGCTCTTCCAGTAAGGGAGCTATGCTTCAGGCTCGATTGCCGAATGGAGATGCCAAATCTCGTGTTATTAGTGCCGAGGGACAAGACTCCACGATTTTCTGGTGTTCATCCTAAAGAGTTACTTGTTCAAGGATGCCCGCCCATGGTTAGCACCGGGTGTCTAGGGGCAGCCACCCCGGTAAAACTGCATATTCACGATCGAACTAGGCCATCTGCCAGGTGGGCCCGTTATTTGAGAAAGTACTTCAGATTGAGAAGGCCGAAGGCCCGAGTCCGAGCCAGGCGGGTCTGTTACAAGATAGTTTCTGCCAAAAAAAGGCGGCGGCGTAAGTTCAGGGGCCGACAATTGTGCATTCGGGGGCTCACTCCACTTCCTCCTTCCGTCCATTCATCATTTCTCTTGCTCAGTTCCTATCCTTGGGTGGTGTACGTTCCGCCACCCGACCATGCTTCTACCATCTTCTCCTACCCTCACCATTCTAGGTCTAGGCCTATGTCTTCCTCTTCCCGTGATCCAGGGGCCTCTTCTAGTTTTCCTCCCCGGGTACGTCTGGATTCCACTTCTCATCCTTTTTCTCCGACCTTGTTGGGGGTTCCTCATGCTCGTTCCTCGACCTTATCGGGTGGTTTTTCTGATCTTTCCCCGACTTTTTCGGGCGACCGTCATTTTCCCTCCCTGACTTTGTCGAGTGGTTTCCATTCCTTTTCTCCGACCCTGTCCGGTGATTCTGGTTCCTCTTCCCCGCCTTTGGCGGATGACTCTCATTCTCCTTCTCCGATCATGTCGGATGATTCTAATTTTCCTCTTTCTTTTTACTCATACTCCCCCTTTTGGGGTTCTCACCCTTTTTCTTGCTATTTTCGAGGCTTTAGCCCGCCTTGATCCCAGTTAATCTCTAGTTCTTCTGTATTTTGTTCCTTGTTATCAGAGTCTCTGTACCTTAACGAGGGAGTTCTAGCCGTCGTCTCTCTTCCTTTTCATCCCTCTTCGTCTAGTATGGTGTCTGCCGCTCCTTCGTGTTGTAAAAGCTTTCAAGCTTTCCATCCTTCAATTTTTGTCCTGTCAAGCGAGGAAAACAAAGCTCGTGCTGCTCAAAGCCCAATGGTCAAGATTGCTTCAGGATGCTACTTTCATGCTATGGATTGGCAAGGTATCTTCATTTTGTGCAAGAACATGCTATTATTGCTATCATTTCTATTTCTCCTGCGCATGAGTATATTGCTGGTTCCATCACGTGAATGAGTGGTCTTAGTTATGATTGGTTAGATAAGTTCGCTTCTGCAGCATCCTTAGGTTGGTGATAGCTCCGTGCTGGGAGTCTAGCTTCTTTCCTCGATTGTTGAGGGTGACCTTTTGTACGGGATTTTCACACACTTCACGGCAAGCCATAGTCGATTCCTCTTAGGCACACTGTTGCTGTTTTGGCCATACTTTGGGTATGCACAAAGTCTTTTCTTTTCTCTACTCTGCCGAGTGCAGGGGCAAGAGATTGGCGGATGAGATGACTGACCTAGGCGCTCCCTAATACGGGAGAGGTCTCAAATAGGGGCAGTCTTGACCTTGAAAAATGAGCTTTCATGTAATATCTAGCCAAGAAGGGCTGTCAAAAGAAAAATAAATCAATCAAATGTAAAATTATAAATCAAAGGCATGGAAAGAGTGGCAGTACAGTTCCCCGCGGGACGTCATGAGCCCGGTCGTATGCGTGCCTGATAAATATGGGTCTAAAAATCAAAGACACAAAGCCCTGGCGTAACAGACTATATCTTTGAGGGGTAGTGCCCTAGAAGGAAGTCGAGTCCTAATATCTCCCATCCTGCATAAAGCTTGTCTCTATTTTTCCTTCTATTTCTCCCTCTTAGGCTGGGTTGTATCCCGGGTATGGCCTTAGTAGGGGAACCGTTCTTTAGAGGTGGTTGGTTGTGGCGAGCCACCCTCATATACACGCCCTGCTTAAGGGAAGCCTTTAATGAGAGGGGTAGGAACGACGGTCCCTGGCTAGTAGTTCGAGCCTGCCTTTGGGTGCTGCAGATTGTTATAAATTCAAAAAAACAAGGAAATATTGCCAAAAATCTAAAAAAAGAGATATTATCAAAAGTCAAAAAAAAATCAAATATTGTTCAAAAATAAAAAAAATATTGTTGAAAATTCAAAAAAATCAGGAAGATTAAAAAATCTAAAAATATTTGTCTTTTCATTCTTTTCTATCTATTTGTTTTGAGGACGGATACGTGATCTGTTTGCTAAGTGTGGAGGTTGCAGGTGTTGAAGTTTCCTTGCTCTATCTTTCGCTCTGCCTCCTGTTCATGACTTTTGATCTATTCTCTCTTCTTCAATCTATATCTCTCGATTTGTTCTTAAGCTTGTGTCCTTCTCAACTCTCACTTCATCACATCATGTCTCTATGAGAGGGCATTACCTCGTGATTTTGAACCTGGCAAGTTCTGCTTCATCCGATCTTGGGGCTTTGATTGAAGAATGTGTTTATTATCTTTTGTCCCCTGTGTTGGTTGTCACACGTGTTTATGTCTGTCATGTCTTTGTTTCATGTGTTTGTGACTCGCACATGTTGTCCTTGTCACGCATGCCTTTGTCCCTCCGTGTGACTCGCACGTGTTGTCTTATGTCCCACGTGTCTTTGTCCTACCATGTTCGTGTCATCCCACGTGTTGTCTTATGTCCCCCGTGGTGTTGTCCCACGTGTCGTTGTCCCACCATGTCCTTGTCCCACTGTGTTGTGGTGTTGTCTTGTTCCACCACATTCTTCAATCTCACGCATGCTTGCCATTTGTTCTTGTGATGTTTGTTATGCTGTTATGTTTTTTGTGATGTTGTGTTTAATTCACGTCCAGTTATGTTATGTTATCCTCATGCTTGTTCATGTGGTTGTGTCTTATTCAAAAATCAAACAAAAAATGCCGTTTCACTTGCGCAGGCAAGTCAGGCATGGCCTTCTATCCCTTCTCATTGTTGCATTGCTATATGGTATGTATATTATTATATTATCTCGAGAATCAGCTGGTCATTCACGTGTTCCAGGATCTGATGTTCCCTTATAACAAAAACAATGATGATCCAGGTTCGTGTGTTTAATCATCGGATAGGCCGTTAGGTCGAGAAAATTAGAAGACGACGGTTCTATCTCGCACACCGTGGTTGCAGATAGTGTCTTGACCCTGATTGCCCCAGTCTAGCAATATTATTCTCCAGTATTTTCTATTAGGTGACTTTCTTTGCATTCGTTTTAATGATTTCTTTATTTTAGCCCAGCATGCATCATACGCATCTTTTGAGCATTCATGACCCACGGTTTGCTTGCAAATGTCCCACCAGTGATGGATGGCTATGCACTCATGTCTAAGTAAGAGGAACAATTCCACTCTGAGTTGGAAGGTTCTCTCTGGTCTGTTCACTTGGGTTGGTTGATTGAGAGTCCCCGGTCTGGAGTTTTTAGTCTATCTCTTTATTTTCCGTTACTGCTTTGATCTCCTCATTGGTCCGCGGGATTGTGTCCCCCATGAGGTTGATCTTATGTTCCTTACTTTTTAGTTTAGTTCCTCTAGATTGGTGTCGCTTTTGGTCTAACTATTCCTTCTGAGTAGTTCGAAGTTTTTCGGAAGATTCCTATGGCTTGTTGGCGAGAAAACGAGTGTCATTTTACCTTAACGCCCGCTTTTCAGTCCGCTCCACTGCATCTCCATGTTCCATCTCGCTTCCGCTTCACCTCCGCTCGCTCCCCTGCAAAGAGGACGTTAAGGAGGGGCATCTGTTGACACCCATTTTTTACCGATAAGTTGAGTCATTTCTCTTACATTCATTTGTTGATGCCTCGAGTTGTCCGTTACTCGTTGGGTTATTTTTCTGACACATCTTTGGGCCTATTTTATGAGTAGCCTCCCTCCCTGGCTAGGTCTGCTTCAATTCAGGGCTTAATGGGCCTTGATTTTTTTTAATCTATCTTTTTTATGAATTTCAGCGTCTAGGGCATGCACGGTCAGTCTCTCGGCCGTTCATCCTATGAGCGGTCGTTCTTGGGCCGTCCATATATTTCTTGGATATTTAGTTAATTTGCTGAATTTTCACCGACGAGCTGACACACGGCCTGAGTTTAGCCGCCCAAACACATTATACGGTGTATCCTTAGCCGTTCAAGTCCAAGAGTCCTGAGCTCGGCAGTCTTTTCAGATAATTATCTATTTATATCAGTTCTTTGGATTTATCACCGACAAGGTCATGAACGGTGGTCCCTGGGCCGCTCTAGTGTTAAACGGTCTATCTATAGCTGTGTAATCAGTGCGATGGATAATTTGATTATTTTTCTGAATTATTGAATTTCCACCGACAGGGATGGACGGCCTAGATATAGCCGCTCAACAAGATGAGTGGTCTATTGTACGACCGTTCAACAGCCGGATTCTTGAGATTTTAAAGGTTTTTTCTCTCTCTATTCGTGGTTTTATCCCCAACTTCTCCCATCATTTTCTCCACGGATACTCCACCAAATGGGGTGTCGTTTCATCTGGTTGAGAGATAATTCAATTATTTACACATTTTATGTTATTATCTCGACCTAAAAATGGCTGGAAACCCCAATTTCGAGCTAGGACTTAGGGGCTCTATAAATAGACCCTAAAGGCTAAGCTTGAAAAAAGGGGGGGGGGGGAGATTTCAAGGTCACGGCGAAGCCCTGTCGGATTCTGGAGCGACCCTAAGTCAGGGAGGGAGGCCTTCTACGTCTGTCCAGGCCTCCGGTTTCAGGGAGTAGCATGTTTTTGTGTCATTAGTTCATTAGTCCCATCGTTCTTTTCTTCTCATTTGCATGCTTGATTCCTCTTCTTTCATCCACATTTTTCCTACTCTTTTCACTGCATTACACACACCCCCATACCTTTTGACACCCCTAGGGGTTTAAGAACTCCCCAGTATCCCCCATTCCATGTTGGTTAGTTTATCTTCCATGTTCTTCTATAGTTTCTACACTTCACAGTTCTGACTTTGGGTTTATTTTTATGTTCGACACCTTGTCTTGTAGGTCAGCAGCGTCCTAGCACGAGGCCCACTCCTTCTGGCCGGCCGGAAGGAGTGGAGGTTGAGCTCCTACGTTCTGGAAGGTGGTCGAGTGGTCATTTTCTATCCGTTTGAGGAGTCAAGCGGCTTCATCCTTGCCGTTCATCTTCTTCTGTGGCCGTCTCCAAACTGTTCTTCTGCCATCATTCTTCGTCCCGCGTTCCACCCCCAGCACTGTTCGACGGTCTATCGAGCGGCCGTGCGTCGTCGGAGCGGATCTTCCTCAGCCGCGCATCTCTGTAGCATTGGTTAAAGGTGAGTGTCTCCCTTCTTTTCCAAGGTAGGGTGTGTTCATCGCGTTTGGTGTCTTGGTGGCGATCACACAGGTTCACATACTTCTTTCCCCTTCTACTTTCCGTTTATTTCTCACATTGATTTAGTAGAGGGTTAAGAAGGGTTTTAAAACGTTAGGAAAGTATATCTACACCCCGAGAGACGGTTTTTAGACTGGTTTCCGTTGGGCCCCACGTCTTGCAGCTAGCGTCCGGCTGGGGGAAAAATCAGTCAGAGGGCCAGACCAGGGACGCACGGTCTATGTGTGCACATGTGGTTGGGGGCGGTTGCACCCGCGCTGACGAGTGCGACCCCAGCTAGTCACTTGTTCCGTGGTTACTAGTACGGTGTCCCCGTTCCACCAGGGGTCGAGGGGGACACCTGAGGCGCAGTCTAAGACGTCAGTGGACTCATCCGGCCTTGCTTCTGGTGGGCAGGTACTCCTGTCACGTGAGACATGACTCTCCTGTTTCTGGGTTCCATTCCCATCTGCGAGACGTGGTTTTCTGGACCGGCTGGCATTTCCGAGTTAGTGGCCAGGGTGCTAGTAGCTTTACCGAGGTTACATCTTGTTGGTGCGGTGTCCGCGACTGGGTGGTCGGGATTGCACCTTGGACAGCGTGTCCAGGTTGGCCGTGTTCTGGGAGACAGGCCTCTACGGCGGGGTTGCCGTGTGTTTTTACTTCGATAAGTGGTACTAGTGTGGTTCGGTAGTCCCGACCATGAGATCGGGGTGTGTCTTTCTTGATGTGACACGCCGTTGCACTTTAACAAGCAAGCACAATTCACAATAGTAACGGACCAAAATCGGCGGCCGCTCACCCGACACTCGCCCAAACCCGGGGTAACTTGGCGATGCCAAGTGGAGGATGTGAGGGCTGGGCCCTTTCTGGTAGAGGGCCAGCAAGGCTAAGGTTTATTCCCAAGGGTATGGAGGCCCAATTCAATGGAGCTGACATTGTGCCGAGGGCACCGGTTACACTCTTCCCCACGGTGGTCACTCGAAGCAACAGAGCTTGAGGGACCGAGCACTCACTCTCACGGCCAGCGGAGCTATGAGCTAATATTGAAAGGACAAGCACTAAGGGAAGCAAGGTTAGAACACTTACTCGACCGGCTTGAAGAAACCGGTCCCGCTCGGAGATGTGGGCGAGCGGGGAAGCGTGGTTCCCCACACGCTGCGCTGGAGTAGCTTGACCCTATTTTAAAAATTTACAACACTACTCCCCATGCAAGGAGGAGGAAAAAGGGGAGGGGGAGTCACTCATACATTCAAACACTACCTCCCGCAGGGAGGGGCTTTAAGCCGGCCAGGCGGGGAGGGGAAAAATTGAAATGGAAGCCGAACGGATGGATGATGCCGGTTCTGCCTGCTCTCTGGAACAGGGGATAGACAGTTGAAGATGACGCTGCTACGGCCACTTCTGAATGTTGTTGTCGATGAGACCAGTGGGAAAATCTTCGCGGTTGGATTAGGTTGACGTCCAATTTTTATGAAATTTCCAAGTTGAAGGTGCTGGTCGGGGAAGGGCTGCGAACAGGGACCCTGAGTTCTAGTCTGGACTACTACAGTACCATAGCTGCTAAAAGAAGAGGCCGCCACTATTGAGCATATCCGAGTGATTTTGATGATAACAAAACCCAGGACATTTATCTCCTACGTGCCTTGTATTTGAACAAAGTTTTATGCTCTAAACTATCAAATTTCATTCCTTTTCAACTTAGTGTTCTTGAATCCTTCCATGTGTTAAAACGAGCCTAAACGAACTTCTAATCAACCATAACACAAGCCCATTTCAATCATCGAACTTATGGACAATTTTTTAGCGGGCTAACACTTGATTTTTGCAGGTTTGGAGATTGGCAGTCGACCTCTGGACCAGGGGAGGTCGACCTGAAGTCACAGAACCAAAAAGAAGAAGACCTATAAAAATGGCGGTTGACCGCTAGGACCCTAGCCATCGACCTATTTTTCCAGCAGCCAAATGGCTACAGGAATGCTCCTAGTGGTCGACCGCTGGCCTCTGCAGGTCGACCGCCATCCCCGAGCTGCCCATATTTGTTGACTTTTTGTCACTTCGAGAAAAGCCATCCCTCTTGGTATTGTTTAATCCCTAAGTAACCAAACCCTCCAGAAATTGTGGATCTGGTCTGGGGGAGTCCATGGACCACTCAAGTCTATATAACATATACAAGAGGGTTAAGAAAACCCTAATGCTCAAGGTGGATCAAGGAGGCAACCAAAGGGGAAGAGAAGGGAGTTAGCACTGTAGACATGAACAGTGCTCCGAGAAGAGTTCTTCATCCTTCTTCCTCCATTCTCAGGCAAAGATCAAGCCATATCTGAAGGAGATCAAAGGCCTCACCAAGTGGAGCTCAAGCTGCATCCAAGGAATTTATCATCAACTAAGGGGGGAGCATTAATCATGCCTTTTCTTTTGTGTTTCTCATTCTCAATCTTTCTGAGCTTCAAGTGTGGTTATGTTGTATTCCTAAATCATCCGTGTGTGTGTGGATCTTCGTAGATCCGTGTGTGTGTGCAGTTAAGTTTGTTTGTCTTTGTGTGTGTGTGTGTGTGTGTTTGATCTTGTATCTCTTTACAAGATAGTGTGTGGATCCTCACGGTTGGTGAGGGGTGGACGTAGGTTGCCGCTGTGGCATCCGAACTACCTAAAAATCACTGTCTCATTGTGGTTTGTTCCTTTTCCCCTATCCCACTTCTGCGCATGCTTGTGGATTTAGTTTAATTACTATCTTTAGATCTAGATTAACTGATCACCTTCAAATAGATCCTCGGTATATCAAAAGCTGGATTCGAACTGATAAGGTTACTCTTGCCGGAAAGATAACAGTTTGCGTGAGTAAATCTTTGAGTCAGTTAACTCTGCCTAGTACCAAGGGCTGTTGCAGTGATTGCTTTTGATAGATCTGGTTTATCCTGCACTTATCTCTAAGTGTTCTCGCATAATTTTAAAATTGAGTATAACTTTGTTAAAATTGTGATTTCACCCAATTCACCCCCCTCTTGGGTGCCATTGATTGCGAGACTTCAATTGGTATCAGAGCTAAGACTCTATCCTTCACAGATCTAACGATCTAGAGTGAGATCCGGATCAATGGCAAATAAGGGTATGATGCCCGAGGGTCACTCCATCAACCGTCCTCCGTTCTTTGACGGCTCAAACTACTCATACTGGAAAAATAGAATGCATGTTTTTTTGAGGGCTCAAGAGTATGAAGTTTGGAGAGTTGTGGACAAGGGTCCTTACAAACTTGGGAATGATGAAGAAAATGGACACCCGAGGAAATTAAGAAATGCACTGTTAATTTCAATGCTATGAATATTATGCAATGTGCAATACACCATAATGAATTCTCTCGTGTCTCCATGTGTAGCTCAGCTAAAGAAATGTTGGACAAACTACGGCTCATATATGAAGGGACATCCGAGGTCAAGGAGACCAAGGCCAACCTTCTGGTTTGAGACTATGAGCTTTTCAAGATGAAGCCTAAAGAGACAATTTCAGAGATGTTCGCAAGACTAACTGAGATCACGAATGGTCTCAAAAGTCTTGGGAAAGATTACACAAATTCTGAGCTCATAAGAAAAGTGCTAAGATCTCTATCTCCTACGTGGCACACCAAAGCCACCGTTATTGAAGACTCTAAGAATCTATCCACACTTACCCTTGATGAACTCATAGGGTCACTCATGACTTATGAGATAAATGTGAAGAGGACAGCTGAGGAAGATATCAAGAAGAAGAAAGTAATTGGATTGAGAGCTCATCAATCCGATGACGACTCTCTAGAAGAAGAGTCTAGTGACGGAAGCAACGAAGAAGAAGAATTGGCTATGATCACTCGTCAAGTAAAAAGATTTTTGAGAAAGAAAAGAAATTACCAAGGCAACTTCAGAAAAGGGCAAAAGAAGCCCACTCAAACCAAGGGTGAGTCGAGTAAGCCGAGTGGCATCATATGCTACGAATGCAAAAAGCCCGGGCACATGAGGGGAGAGTGCCTAGACCTGAAGAAGAAATTCAAAAAGGACAATTTTAGAAAGCCCAAAGCCATGGTTGCTACGTGGAGCGATGAAGAGGACGAACCGTCCGAGGAGGAGATACAAGAGCTCGTGGAGAGCCTGTGTCTTATGGCTCATGAGGATGACTCAACCGAGGTAAACTCAGACCATGATTTTATTTCAAATGAACAATGGGAGTCTGAATATTAAAAACTGTATGCCAAATACAAGAAAATCAGATCTGAAAATAAAAGTCTTAAAAAGAAAATTGATGAACTGTCACATGAAGATATCTTTGTCACGTTTGAAAAATTGGAACAAGAATGGTTTGAAGTAATTGAGGAAAGAGAAAGCTTGCTACAAACTATTTCAGATATTGAAAGAACCAAAGAAGAGATTTCATGCAAAATGGCTGAAGTTGAAAAAGTGTGTGAAAATCTGAAAAAGGAAGAAGAAATTCTGAAATCTACAAATTTAGAACTCGAAAGGAGAAATGGGATTTTGGGTGAAGAAGTTGCTGAACTTCGGTCCACCTTGACTAGGTTTGTTAAAGGGAAACAAAACTTGGATAACTTATTGGGGGTTAAAGTGAACTTCTAAAAGGAAGGCTTAGGGTACACACCTCAAAACAAAAAATCTTTTAAGCATTAGATCACCACATCCTTTGTTCATGAAAAGGACTATAATCATGCTTCATGTTCTAATTCTAAAACCCAACATGTTCAGCCTAAGCCACACAGACATCAAAGAACTTTCTCACATGTCAATTGCTTTCATTGTTCCATGGATAAGGAGAACACCCGCAAGAAGTTAGACTAACTCCTATGGACCCAAACTTGTTTGGGTACCAAAAATAATTGCATGAGAAATTTTTTTCTTGCAGCTATGTCTTGAGGCCAGGGGGAGCAAATGGTATTTGGACAGCAGTTGCTCAAGGCATATGACAGGGGACAAGAATGTGTTCTCCAAGCTGCAAGAAAAGGAAGGAGGCTCAGTTGCCTTTCATGGAAAGGACAAAGGTAAAATAATCGGAATTGGAAACATAGGTAAGAATTCTAAAACCTTGATTGAAAATGTTCTTTTGGCGAAAGGATTGAATCATAATTTGCTGAGCATAAGTCAGTTGTGTGACAAGGGATTTAAGATAGTTTTTGATGAAATCCACTGCCTTGTCATGAATAAAATTTCAAATGAAATTAGTTTTATCGGTAAAAGAAATAACAATGTGTACACTATTGATCTTGATAATGTTTCATGTGATGATGTGTGTTCGGTGGCTAACAACCATGAGTATGCATGGCTATGGCACCGAAGACTAGGTCATGCTAGGTTTAGAGTAATCTTTAAGTTGTCTAGACATGACCTGGTAAATGGTTTGCCCAAATTAAAATTTGAAAGTGAAAAATCTGTGAGGCTTGCACAAAAGGCAAGCAAACACGTACTTCTTTCAAAAATAAAAACATTGTCTCTACCTCTCGGCCTCTAGAACTACTGCATATTGATTTATTTGGTCCCACTAGGATATCCAGCCTAGGGGGTAAATCGTTTGGATTTGTAATTGTTGATGATTACTCCAGATTCACATGGGTGTTATTTTTAGCCAATAAAAGTGATGCCTTGACGGAATTTCAAGTGTTTTGCATGAAAATCCAAAATGAAAGAGGTTACCTCATCACCACCATCCAGAGTGATCATGGTGGTGAATTTGAAAATCATGATTTCACCATCTTCTGTGAAGAGTTGGGGTACACACATAATTTTTCATCACCAAGGACGCCCTAGCAAAATGGAGTAGTGTAGAGGAAAAATAGAACGTTGATAGACATGGCCCAGACCATGCTCAGTGATAACTCACTACCTAAGTAATTTTGGGCTGAGGCGGTAAGTATAGCATGCCACATCATCAACAGGGCAATGGTAAGGTCCATTTTGAAGAAAACTCCATATGAGCTCTACAAGGGTAAGAAACCAAACATCTCATATCTCAAACCCTTTGGATGCTCTTGTTATATTCTCAACAATGGTATGTCCAACCTGGGTAAGTTTGATGAAAAGAATGACAAAGGAATCTTTTTAGGTTATGCACTTAACTCTAGAGCTTACCGGTTATTCAATTAAAGGACTTTGGTCGTTGAAGAAAGTCCTCATATTATTTTTGATGAATCAGAATCAAAACTGACAAATCAAATTTCTTCTACCATGAATGCAGATGAAGCTCCTAGGAATTCAACTAATGACGGAGCTAAGAATGAGCCATTGAAAGCAACCTCAAGCAAGAGTGAAGAAGATGAAGATCCCACACTCGAGACACTGCAAGAACCACAAGTGTAGCATCCTGACATACCTAGCTCTTCCACATTTCCCAAGGATCATCAAGCTGTGAACATCATAGGTAATTTGGAGGATGGGGTAAGAACTAGGTCCTCTTTAAGGCTAGTAGAAGAGAAAGATTTGATGGCTTTACTTTCACAAGAAGAGCCCAAGGACATTCATGAAGCTCTTCAAAATGAATCCTTGACTCAGGCTATGCATGAAGAGCTGCACCAATTTGAAAGAAACGAGGTGTGGACTCTCGTGCCGCGTCCTAAGAACCATCCCACTATTGGAACCCGTTGGGTTTTCAGAAACAAGCTAAATGATGCGGGATTAGTTGTTAGGAACAAGGCCCGGCTTGTAGCCAAGGGGTACAGCCAGGAGATGGGCATTGATTTTGATGAGTCCTTTGCACCGGTTGCTAGACTTGAAGCAGTCCAGATCTTATTGTCCTACTCTTGCTCTTTGAACTTTAAATTGTTTCAAATGGATGTTAAATCTGTATTTCTTAACGGCTATATCAAGGAGGATATTTTTTTAGAGCAGCCTCTAGGTTTTGAAGATTCCAAACATCCACGACATGTGTACAAGCTCCAAAAGGCCTTGTACGGACTAAAACAAACACCAAGGGCATGGTATGAATGGCTTACCTCATTTCTGGTTGAAAATGGGTTCAAGAGAGGTAAGGTTGATCAAACACTTTTCACAAGGAAATCAGGTAAGGACATTTTGGTAGTTCAAGTGTATGTGGATGACATTATTTTTGGAGCTACTAACAATGCCTTATGCGATGAATTTGCAAAGATTATGCAAGGAGAATTCGAGATGAGCTTAATGGGGGAGCTGAATTTTTTTCTTGGATTGCAGGTAAAACAAACTTCAGAAGGAATCTTCATCAATCAAGCCAAATATACTATGGAACTACTGAAGAAATACGGGATGGCGGAAGCAAAACCCATATCAACTCCCATGGCCACCACCACAAAGCTGGATAAGGATGAAAATGGCAAAACAGTGGATTCTACACTGTTTCGAGGTATGATCGGATCACTACTGTACCTTACAGCTTGCCACCCTGATATCTAATTCAGTGTATGTCTCTGTGCCCGTTTCCAGTCATGCCCTAAAGAATCTCACTTATCAGCTGTTAAATGCATTTTTAGATATCTTATTGGCACAATAGATTTTGGCTTGTGGTTTCCTATCGGTAACTCTTTTAATTTAATTGCTTATACTGATGCGGATTATGTCGGGTGCATTGTAGATCGTAAAAGTACAAGTGGGTACTGTCAGTTTATTGGCGGATGCCTCGTTTCATGGGCCTCTAAGAAACAACATTCAGTAGCTCTCTCAACGGCCGAGGCTGAATATGTAGCCACCGGAAGTTGTGGAGCCCAAGTACTTTGGATCAAAAATCAATTGCTTGATTTGAATGTTGAAGTGGATTGTGTGCCGATCTTATGTGATAATACGAGTGCAATTAATCTATCTAAAATCCTGTTCAACACTCCAGAACCAAACACATTGACATTCGGCATCATTTTTTGAGAGATCATGTAGGCAAAGGGGTCTTTGAGTTCAAGTTCATCGATACACTTAACCAACTGGCTGACATCTTCACAAAACCCCTAAATCAAGATCAATTCAATAAAATTAGGAGAGAACTTGGCATGTGCAAGGGTGAGAGCATACGCTCTTAGGTCTACACTAGGTTGATTTCTTTTGGGTAGATTTTGTGAGATGCATGCATTGTGTGTGTTTTATTTCTATTGTGTATGACAATACCTAGCATGTGTGCTTGTTCTTATATATATATATATTTACACACTTCTTCCTTGACACATTCCTAAGACTAAATACTCCTTGACAAATAAACGTGGACTAGTGATCTAGTGTTCTAAGCAGTCTTGAAACAGGGGTTTCCGTAGTCGACTCTTGCCTGCTATCATTCTTGGGTTAGCAAAAGAAGAAAAAAATAAAAAATATATATATTAAAAAAAGAGGGAGGAAAATATGTTTTTGAGAAAATGGGGGAGTCCACAAGGTCTTGGAGTCCACTTTTATCACTGAGGTCGCTGGCTAGACTCTTTTTCTCTCAGGGTCAAAAATGGGGGTTTCTATGCCCCAGCGGTCGACCGCTGGCTTCGTGTCGGTCGGTCGCTAGCGGCGAACCGGCCCGGTTCAGCCGCGTCTGAACCCCATTTTAAGGGGGTTTTCTCCCTCCTTCCCTCATACCATTGCATTCCCTTCTCTCTCCCTTACTCCATTCTAATCCTAGCACACCTCACTCCCATCTTCTAAGCCCTAAAAACCCCACATCTCCTCTCTCCGAACACGATCTGGTCGATTGTTCTCCATTTCGGAACAACTCCTCACCGGCATTCGTGAGCTCGTGTCATCCTTCCCTGAGTTCCAGAGCGTGAATAAGGTGTTCACAGTCCTCCCTGGTGTCTCTCTCTCCATCCCAAGGTAGAGGTTCTACCTCTCAAGAGGATCATATCTTCAGCGGGTTTCTTAGTCTAAAATGGCACCTAGAAGGAGTGCTCGGCGTCTTCTCCAAGGGGAACTTAGTGCTCGGAGATGTGAAGCTCCGGCCACACCACCATCATAAGCTCCAGCACCCATGTTACCTCCAAGAACTATCATCGACCCACGTCTTGTCGATTTTGAAGAGATGAATGAAATCCTGCCCGACATTTATACAATTTTCTCAATGCAACCGGGGTGGCTTGATTTTGTCACTAGATACAACCGGTTCTATCTCTATATAGTACAACAGTTCTATGGTAATTTGGTTGACAGAAATGGAAGATTGTACACAATGGTTCAGGGCATTGAGATTCGAATTAATTCAGAACTATTTAATCATGCCCTAGGTGTCTCTTCACATGGTGCAGCCATGAATTTTGGGCATGGTGAGGTTGAGGCAAGTTTCATTGCCATGACGAGCTGTGAGTTTGTACGTGGTGTGAGT
Source organism: Amorphophallus konjac (assembly GCA_022559845.1). NCBI lineage: Eukaryota > Viridiplantae > Streptophyta > Magnoliopsida > Alismatales > Araceae > Amorphophallus > Amorphophallus konjac. Next base: position 95,627,052 of record CM040125.1, read on the forward strand.
GACCTAATTGAGCTCAATGCCAACCACTTTCCCGCACTGCAACGGGTTCTCCATCATATGTTTACTACATTTATTTATCCCAAGAGTGGCAGCCGAGATGAAGTGACTGAAGTGCACCGATTCCTATTCTATCATGTTATGAATGGCGAATTAGTTAATATGGGATGGCTCATGACTCAATTGATAAGTCGATGCCGTACACATTTACGGCGGTCCTTGCCTTATGCTTCTCAACTCACTGGAGTGTTCACTTTTGTCAGGGTCCCATTGGAGGGTGAGCAGTTTGTTCTGGTCCGCCATGATGACATTTATAATGCGCATAAGATTTTCTCCGATATGGGATATTACCGTGCTGCAAATGGTGAAATTCGTCGTGCTGTCCCAGTTTATGGGGAAGAGAATGACAGTAAAGAAGAACAAGAACCGGACCAATAGCAAGATCACCAAGATGCACCTGCACCAGTCCAGCCCGAAGATGTGCCTCCTCCAGCGGCTCTTCCTCCACCACCACAGTACTTTCATGGGCAGTCTTCCACTCAGGGTGCCGGGCATCCCACTTGGGGGGACTATGAGACTCGAGACAGGTGTCTTTTAGGCATGGAAACCCGCATTGACTCCTCCTTTGGACGTTTGGACACTTTTATGGATACCATGACTGGACGAATGGACTCCTTCACCCACACTCTGGATGATCTTTCAACCCACATGGCCACTCTCTATGCCAGTCATGAAGATAACCGTGAAGCCTTCCGGCTGACCAACCAATCCCTTCTTGTCATCCGTCGCCAGCTTCTTCATCATGATGAAACTCTGCATGACATTGCGGACCGTCTCCCTCGAGCTCCTACTCATGCTGGCTCTCCCCATGTTGATGGTGCCCCGGATGGTGTTCATGGCGAGGAAGCTGAGGATCACCCTGTTGTGTAGCTGTTCTCGAGTCACTAGTGTCACTTTTGTCCACCTTTTGTATCCCTCCCCACTCCTTTTTGCTGATGTCAAAGGGGGAGAAGTAGACTATTACGGTTATATATATGCTATGTGTGTTTGCCTGCTTGCATGCATGTCTGTCTCTTGCATCGTAGTTTGAGCATGTTGGTTGCATTTTGGTTGTATTGCATTAGTGATTTGTATTTAGTGGTTGCATTCCTTCGTATGTCGAGTCCATCTTCACCTCTTGCATTCAGTGTACCCTGTATTGAACTAATGAGAAGTAATGGAAGAATGCACTTTTTGAATTTACAAGATTGGCCTTCTCCTCTCTCACTTCTTTTCAATTTGGCAAATAAGTATTGAATGGCTGGTATGGATATGCTGAATTGTTTGTGTTGGAAGTGATATGACGTGCTAAAATGGACGTGTTGAATACTTTAAATTCTTGAGCTCAACGTTTCATATTGATGGATTTCAACTGAATTTCAAATGTGATTGACTTCGTTTTGACAACTTGCTCAAAGGCACTTTGGTTTGAACACGTGAACTTAAATGCCTAGCTTTTGTCATCATCAAAAAGGGGGAGATTGTTGAGCATATCCGAGTGATTTTGATGATAACAAAACCCAGGACATTTATCTCTTACGTGCCTTGTATTTGAACAAAGTTTTATGCTCTAAACCATCAAATTTCATTCCTTTTCAACTTAGTGTTCTTGAATCCTTCCACGTGTTAAAATGAGCCTAAACGAACTTGTAATCAACCATAAGACAAGCCCATTTCAATCATCGAACTTATGGACAATTTTTTAGCGGGCTAACACTTGATTTTTGCAGGTTTGGAGATTGGCGATCGACCTCTGGACCAGTGGAGATCGACCTGAAATCATAGAACCAAAAAGAAGAAGACCTGTAAAAATGGCGGTTGACCGCCAGGACCCTAGCGGTTGACCTATTTTTCCAGCAGCCAAATGGCTATAGGAATGCTCCTAGCGGTCGACCGCTGGCCTCTGCAGGTCGACTGTCAGCCCCGAGCTACCCATAATTGTTGACTTTTTGTCACTTCGAGAAAAGCCATCCCTCTTGGTATTATTTAATCCCTAAGCAACCAAACCCTCCAGAAATTGTGGATCTGGTCTGGGGGAGTCCATGGACCACTCAAGTCTATATAACATATACAAGAGGGTTAAGAAAACCCTAATGCTCAAGGTGGATCAAGGAGGCTACCAAAGGGGAAGAGAAGGGAGTTAGCACTGTAGACGTGAACAGTGCTCCGAGAAGAGTTCTTCATCATTCTTCCTCCATTCTCAGGTAAAGATCAAGCCATATCTGAAGAAGATCAAAGGCCAGACCAAGTGGAGCTCAAGCTGCATCCAAGGAATTCTTCATCAACTAAGGGGGAGCATTAATCAAGCCTTTTCTTTTGTGTTTTTCATTCTCAATCTTTCTGAGCTTCAAGTGTGGTTATGTTGTATTCCTAAATCATCCGTGTGTGTGTGCATCTTCGCGGATCCGTGTGTGTGTGCAGTTAAGTTTGTTTATCTTTGTGTGTGTGTGTGTTTGATCTTGTATCTCTTTACAAGATAGTGTGTGGATCCTCACGGTTGGTGAGGGGTGGACGTAGGTTGCCGCTGTGGCATCCGAACCACCTAAAAATCGCTGTCTCATTGTGGTTTGTTTCTTTTCCCCTATCCCACTTCTGCGCATGCTTGTGGATTTAGTTTAATTACTATCTTTAGATCTAGATTAACTGATCACCTTCAAATACATCCTCGATATATCAAAAGTTGGATTCGAACTGACAAGGTTACTCTTGCCAGAAATATAATAGTTTGCGTGAGTAAATCCGATCTCTGAATCAAGCGTGGCCGGAGTCGTTAGAATCGTTGTCGAGTCCGCTTCGAGACGAGACTTGGGGGCGAAAAATGAGAAATCATAGCAGCGGATGCCGAACGGGGTTCCGCTTCTTGATACTAGAAGTAGACTCGTTGTAGATGATCTCAGCCAAGAGCAGCCTCCAGATCTTCAAGGTGATGGCCGTGGGAGCCTCTGCAAGCCGCCTCAGGTTGACTGTCTGGTAGCAGATGCGCAGTCCTGTGATGAAGACTACTCCGGGCAGCCACAAATTCAGAATGGGACGAGACCACCACCGTCGCGAAGAAGACAGGGAGACGCTTCTGATGGTACCACTTGGGTCTCCAGGGACGCCAGGATGAAGCTGGGGTCGCCTCTACAAGCTGCTGGATCTCTACTGCCTACTACCTGAGAATTGCAGGTGGTGAAAGGTGGTGGGGGAATGGGGTAGAAGGGATGGGAAATGGGGTGGATGTGTGTGGGGGCAACCCCTGGCTGTGTGGGGGTCTGGGAGGGGGTGTTCCAAGGTGTGGGAGTGGCAGAATGGGGGCTGGAAGGAGGTCTAGTAGGTGGAGGGAGGGAGAGCTGCGAATTTGGTTGGAAGGGAGAGAGGGAAAGGGTATTTGAAAATGGGCTTATGGGTGGGATTAATTTCTGGTCTTGGGGATGGGAAGAGGTGTGTGGGGAAGGTAAAGGGAGGGATTGGGGAGTCGAGAATTTTCTCTTGGGAGATGAGAGGGTGCTTGGGGAAGGGGAGTGGGTGGTTGGTGGTTGGAGGGTGGAGTGGGGAGTGGTGGAATCTCCCTTGGGGCTGGGGTGGAGTTAAGGTGGGGTGGTGGGGAGTTGGGGATGAGTTATTGGACGGGGGGAAGAGAGAGAAAGGTGGTTGGGAGGGGAGGAGAGAGAAAGGGTGCATGTTTTAGGGAGAGAAAGTGGAGGGGAGAGAAAATGGCTTTCTAGAGAGAGAGGTAAAGAGAGGGGGGGATAGGGGCTTCTTACCCACTCAATTGGCTTCTCACCTAAACAACATTTAAATTGGACACTTGAAAATTTAAATACTCTTTCATTAACTTCAAATGGGGGGCAATGGGGTCTTATATATAGGCAACCCGCATTTTTTAAAAAGTCCCTGACTCTTGCTACAATGACAAATAACCAAGGGGGTAGGGGGCGCCCCTGGGCCTAGGCCAATGAATTGGGCCCAATAGCTAGTCTAATCAACCTAATGCCACTCAAACTTAGGGGAATAAACAAAGACCTAGGGACATGACTCAAATAAAAGGGAAAATACAATGATATGACTCAAATAAAAATTACATAGGACTCAAAATAAATAACTAGACCATGTCGGATGCAATCGGGGCAAGGAGACTAGCCGTGAATGTGGGCACGGGAGGTGATGTCCCCATCATACTCCCGGGGTGCAGAGAACTCGACTCTGTCAAGTAAGAGTCCTTCCCTCCTCGGAGGGTGTAGAAGTGATATCGCCCACAAGTCTTCTGAAGGAGACCGATCCATCCACCCGACGAGATAGCATTGGTATACCTTGCTCCTGGTGGTAGTGACTTGTTCATCCAATATTTGCTCAATTCGCTCACGCAGGGCTCTCTTGGCTAGTGGACTCTTCTCACGGGTGGGTGCTCACTCAATGAGGGGAGTGGGCTCAATATCCTCACTTGGTACCACCTCGAGACCCTTATATGGCACTAGGTCGGCCACATTGAATCTGGGGATCACTCCGTACTCTTTGAGAAGATCTAACTCATAGGCATTAGTGCCAATGCACCTCAGAACTTGGAAGAGACCAGCCCCACGAGGCCTCAATTTGGAGATGGCTCCCGGGGAGAGCCTCTCCATCCTCACCATCACAAAGTCACCTACGTGGAATTCTTGGTGATGCCGATGGGAGTCAGCCTGCCTTTTATAAGTCTCAGTTTCCTTGCTGATGTGCTTGCAAAGATTTTCATGCAATTTCATGAATGCTGACATTCTAGGGGTGATGGGTGGACCTGGGCAACTAAAAGTAGACCAATCATGCTTTGACGCTAAGAAGACTTTGATGGAATGGGGAGGATCGGGGCAACCATATGTGGACCTATCATGTAATGTTGCTATGTAGACTTTGGTGGGCCTAGGTGGGTCGGGGCACCCTTAGGTGAACCTATTTTGCAAAGTGGTGATAAATGTCGGGGGACCCGGACATCAGTAGATGCTTTTGACATGTGTATGACCAATGTTAAATGTGGGAGGGCCGATACACCCGAATATGAACCAATCATGCATCCTACTTGACATGTGGGTGATATGAACGAGTGGAATCGACTTATGAATCATGCCAAGTGGTGTGGTAAGCCTAGACACATGCATGCTTATCCCAAAGGTGACTTCCATGTGCATAGATGTGGGACAACCTTTGAACTTCCATGTGAAAGGGTCAAAGGAATCTAGGAAGGTGGATATGGGGTGGGGCATTTCCTCGATCTCTAGGTGGGTGTTGCCTAAGGTCATGTCTCCTTTGGTGTTACATGGGTTATGGATGAGGTGAGCTTGGTCCAACATGGTGGGTGAAGGTAGGAAAGGGGCGGTGGGTAAGGTGGTTGGGTCACATGGGTTCCACGGTTCCCATTGGAAGGGATCATGAAACGGGTTACCAAGGGGGAGGGGCCTTATGTCCTCAAGGTCCTCAAATGGTGGTGGGTCATCCTCCTCTAATGAAACAATTGGGCTGAAGTTCTTGGTGGGTGGGTCGGCCATGAGGGGAGGGTTTGGCTTTCTACCCGATATAAAAAGCTCCAAATTGAGGAGAAGGTTGGGCTCATCGGGTGTGGGGAGGAATAGAAGGAGGTCACTAGTGTAGCAACCAATGGTGTATACCGAGGTGATGGACCCGACACATAGGTGTAGGAGGTCAAGGCTCCTTGGTTGGTTGTCCATTGTGGTCAACATGCCGGTCAACTCCATTTGCCAAGCTAAGCCCATGAGAAGTTCCCCTAGGTTCTCTACTTGGTGAGAGGATTGGATGGTGGTGTGATGGGAGAAGATGGGCACTATAGGGAGGTCTTGCTCTACGAGTAGATATGTATGGGCCATGATATCTCTAATTGAGCTCTCCCTTAGACACCTAACAATGGATTCTTCTAAGATGAGTTCGGCCTTATCTAGAGAGGGTGGTGTAGGGTGAAGATCCTTGTGCGAGGCTTCCCCTTCAATTTGGACATGGGTGCCCTCCATGGAGGGGAAAGGATCCGGAGGGGCATTTGTCTCCATGTGGCAAAGTGGGTGGGCTGCTTCTTCTAAAGCTAATGGGGTGGGAAGGTTCTTTGAGGGTGGGGTGATGATAGCCGGTGTGTGGTGCACCCGGGGTGGTGAACAAGGGCGGGACTCCGGCGGATGGGAGAGTACAAGGTTGTTGAATTTAAAGGCAACCGGAAGGTGTGGTGGATGCACTAGGCAAGTCCGACGTGTCGGGTTGATGTCAGCATTCCTTTCATCTAACCATTTCTTTCCTAGGATTATACATGGAACCGCCAATGTTCCTACTTGATTACTATATTTAGATCTAGATTAACTGATCACCTTCAAATAGATCCTCGATATATCAAAAGCTGGATTCGAACTGACAAGGTTACTCTTGCCGGAAAGATAACAGTTTGCGTGAGTAAATCTTCAGATCAGTTAACTCCGCCTAGTACCAAGGGTTGTTGCAGTGATTGCTTTTGATAGATCTGGTTTATCCTGCACTTATCTCTTAGTGTTCTCGCATAATTTTAAAATTGAGTATAATTTTGTTAAAATTGTGATTTCACCCAATTCACCCCCCTCTTGGGTGCCATTGATTGCGGGATTTCAGCCACGATCGCTTCCGATCTCTAAATCAAGCGTGGCCGGAGTCGTTGGAATCGTTGTCGAGTCCGCTTCGAGACGAGACCTGGGGGAGAAAAATGAGAAATCATAGCTGCGGATGCCGAACGGGGTTCCGCTTCTTGATACTAGAAGTAGACTCGTTGTAGATGATCTCAGCCAAGAGCCGCCTCCAGATCTTCAAGGTGATGGCCGTGGGAGCCTCTGCAAGCAGCCTCAGGTTGACTGTCTGGTAGCAGATGCGCAGTCCTGCGGTGAAGACTACTTCGGGCAGCCACAAACTCAGAATGGGACGAGACCACCACCGTCGCGAAGAAGACAGGGAGACGCTTCCGATGGTACCACTTGGGCCTCCAGGGACGCCAGGATGAAGCCGGGGTTGCCTCTGCAAGCTGCTGGATCTCTGCTGCCTACGACCTGAGAATTGCAGGTGGTGAAAGGTGGTGGGGGAATGGGGTTGAATGGATGGGAAATGGGGTGGATGGGTGTGGGGGCAACCCCTGGCTGTGAGGGGGTCTGTGAGGGGGTGTTCCAAGGTGTGGGAGTGGCAGAATGGGGGCTGGAAGGAGGTCTAGTAGGTGGAGGGAGGGAGAGCTGCGAATTTGGTTGGAAGGGAGAGAGGGAAAGGGTATTTGAAAATGAGTTTAAGGGTGGGATTAATTTATGATCTTGGGGATGGGAAGAGGTGTGTGGGGAAGGTAAAGGGGGGGCTTGGGGAGTGGAAAATTTTCTCTTGGGAGATGAGAGGGTGCTTGGGGAAGGGGAGTGGGTGGTTGGTGGTTGGAGGGTGGAGTGGGGAGTGGTGGAATCTCCCTTGGGGCTGGGGTGGAGTTAAGGTGGGGTGGTGGGGAGTTGGGGATGAGTTATTGGTGGGGGGGAAGAGAGAGAAAGGTGGTTGGGAGGGGAGGAAGAGAAAGGGGTGCATGTTTTAGGGAGAGAAAGTGGAGGGGAGAGAAAATGGCTTTCTAGAGAGAGAGGTAAAGAGAGGGGGGATAGGGGATTCTCACCCACTCAATTGGCTTCTCACCAAAACAAGATTTAAATTGGACACTTGAAAATTCAAATACTCTTTCATTAACTTCAAATGGGGGGCAATGGGGTCCTATATATAGGTAACCCACATTTTTTAAAAAGTCCCTGACTCTTTCAACAATGAGAAATAACCAAGGGGGTAGGGGGCGCCCCTGGGCCTAGCCCAATGAATTGGGCCCAATAGCTAGTCCAATCAACCTAATGCCACTCAAACTTAGGGGAATAAATAAAGACCTAGGGACATGACTCAAATAAAATGGAAAATACAATGATATGACTCAAATAAAAATTACATAGGACTCAAAATAAATAACTAGACCATGTCGGATGCAACCAGGGCGAGGAGACTAGCCGTGAATGTGGGCACGGGAGGTGATGTCCCCATCATACTCCCGGGGTGCGGAGAACTCGACTCTGTCGAGTAAGAGTCCTTCCCTCCTCGGAGGGTGTAGAAGTGATACTGCCCACAAGTCTTCTGAAGGAGACCGATCCATCAACCCGACGAGATAGCGTTGGTATACCTTGCTCCTGGTGGTAGTGACCTGTTCATCCAATATTCGCTCACGCTGGGCTCTCTTGGCTAGTGGACTCTTCTCACGGGTGGGTGCTCTCTCAATGAGGGGAGTGGGCTCAATATCCTCACTAGGTACCACCTCGGGACCCTTATATGGCACTAGGTCGGCCACATTGAATATGGGGCTCACTCCGTACTCTTTGGGAAGATCTAACTCATAGGCATTAGTGCCAATGCACCTCAGAACTTGGAAGAGACCAGCCCCACGAGGCCTAAATTTGGAGATGGCTCCCGGGGAGAGCCTCTCCGTCCTCACCATCACAAAGTATTCCACGTGGAATTGTTGGTGATGTCGATGGGAGTCAACCTGCCTTTTATAAGTCTCATTTTCCTTGCTGATGTGCTTGCAAAGATTTTCATGCAATTTCGTGAATGCTGACATTCTAGGGGTGATGGGTGAACCTGGGCAACCAAAAGTAGACGAATCATGCTTTGACGCTAAGAAGACTTTGATGGAATGGGGAGGACCGGGGCAACCATATGTGGACCTATCATGTAATGTTGGTATGTAGACTTTGGTGGGCCTAGGTGGGCCGGGGCACCCTTAGGTGAACCTATTTTGCAAAGTGGTGATAAATGTCGGGGGACCCGGACATCCGTAGATGCTTTTGACATGTGTATGGCCAATGTTAAATGAGGGCTGGCCGATACACCCGAATATGAACCAATCATGCATCCTACTTGACATGTGGGCGTTATGAATGAGTGGACCCGACTTATGAATCATGCCAAGTGGTGTGGTAAGCCTAGACACATGCATGCTTATCCCAAAGGTGACTTCCATGTGCATAGATGTGGGACGACCTTTGAACTTCCATGTGAAAGGGTCAAAGGGATCTAGGAAGGTGGATATGGGGTGGGGCATTTCCTCGATCTCTAGGTGGGTGTTGCCTAAGGTCATGTCTCCTTTGGTGTTACATGGGTTATGGATGAGGTGAGCTTGGTCCAACATGGTGGGTGAAGGTAGGAAAGGGGCGGTGGGTAAGGCGGTTGGGTCACATGGGTTCCACGGTTCCCATTGGAAGGGATCATGAAAAGGGTTACCAAGGGGGAGGGGCCTTATGTCCTCAAGGTCCTCAAATGGTGGTGGGTCATCCTCTTCTAATGAAGTAATTGGGTTGAAGTTCTTGGTGGGTGGGTCGGCCATGAGGGGAGGGTTTGGCTTTCTACCCGATATAAGAAGCTCCAAATTAAGGAGAAGGTTGGGCTCATCGGGTGTGGGGAGGAATAGAAAGAGGTCACTATTGTAGCAACCAATGGTGTATACCGAGGTGATGGACCCGACACATAGGTGTAGGAGGTCAAGGCTCCTTGGTTGGTTGTCCATTGTGGTCAACATGCCGGTCAACTCCATTTGCCAAGCTAAGCCCATGAGAAGTTCCCCTAGGTTCTCTACTTGGTGAGAGGATTGGATGGTGGTGTGATGGGAGAAGATGGGCACTATAGGGAGGTCTTGCCCTACGGGTAGATAGGTATGGGCCATGATATCTCTAATCGAGCTCTCTCTTAGCCACCTAACAATGGGTTCTTCTAAGATGAGCTCGGCCTTATCTAGAGAGGGTGGTGTAGGGTGAAGATCCTTGTGTGAGGCTTCCCCTTCAATTTGGACATGGGTGCCCTCCATGGAGGGAAAAGGATCCGGAGGGGCATTTGTCTCCATGTGGCAAAGTGGGTGGGCTACTTCTTCTAAAGCTAATGGGGTGGGAAGGTTCTTTGAGGGTGGGGTGATGATAGCCGGTGTGTGGTGCACCCGGGGTGGTGAACAAGGGTGGGTCTCCGGCGGATGGGAGAGTACAATGTTGTTGAATTTAAAGGCAACCGGAAGGTGTAGCGGATGCACTAGGCAAGTCCGACGTGTCGGGTCGATGTCGGCATTCCTTTCATCTAACCATTTCTTTCCTAGGATTATACATGGACCCGCCAATGTTCCTACTTGACACCAAGCCCCATCAAAATACTTAGTCTTTCCAAACCATCCATGGAATTCAACAAAGACTTGGTCTCCATTGTGCATAATTTGTCCGGTCCTAGAAAGAGATGCAACGATATCGGGGGATACCCAATTATCAGACTCTAAGTCAATGAAATCAATTTCCGTGGGCTCGCCATTAAGTAGGTATGCATGGTATATGATTGGGAGAGGGGCCATTTGACCCTAGACTCAATGATGATAATGGTGGGTGGACAATGCAAGGGTCGGACCGATGATGACTTCAATGCAAGCGTGCCCTAGGTCTTGACTTGTAGAGACAAGTCAATGACTTGCTCTGATACCAATTGATGTGACATGACCTTGGACTTTAACAAGCAAGCACAATTCACAATAGTAACGGACTAAAATTGGTGGCCGCTCACCCAACACTCGCCCAAACCCGGGGTAACTTGGCGATGCCAAGTGGAGGATGTGAGGGCTGGGCCCTTGCTGGTAGAGGGCCAGCAAGGCCAAGGTTTGTTCCCAAGGGTATGGAGGCCCAATTCAATGGAGTCGACGTTGTGCCGAGGGCACCGGTTACACTCTTCCCCACGGTGGTCACTCGAAGCAACGTAGCTTGAGGGACCGAGCACTCACTCTCACGGCCAGCGGAGCTATGAGCTAATATTGAAAGGACAAGCACTAAGGGAAGCAAGGTTAGAACACTTACTCGAACGGTTTGAAGAAACCGGTCTCGCTCGGAGATGTGGGTGAGCGGGGAAGCGTGGTTCCCCACACGCTGCGCCGGAGTAGCTTGACCCTATTTTAAAAATTTACAACACTACTCCCCATGCAAGGGGGTGGAACAAGGGGAGGGGGAGTCACTCATACATTCAAACACTACCTCCCGCAGGGAGGGGCTTTAAGCCGGCCAGGCAGGGAGGGGAAAAACTAAAATGGAAGCCGAACGGATGGACGATGCCGGTTCTGCCTGCTCTCTGGAACAAGGGATAGACAGTTGAAGATGACACTGCTACGGCCACTTCCAAATTTTGTTGTCGATGAGACCAGTGGGAAAATCTTCAGGGTTGGATCAGGTTGACGTCCAATTTTTATGGAATTTCCAGGTTGACGGTGCTGGTCGAGGAAGGGTTGCGAACAGGGACCCTGAGTTCTGGCCTGGACTGCTACAGTAACACAGCTGTTGAAAGAAGAGGCCGCCACGAGCGCTTCCGATCTCTAAATCAAGCGTGGCCGGAGTCGTTGGAATCGTTGTCGAGTCCTCTTCGAGACGAGACCTGGGGGAGAAAAATGAGAAATCACAGCTACGGTTTCCGAATGGCATTCTGCTTCTTGATACTAGAAGTAGACTCGTTGTAGATGATCTAAACCAAGAGCCGCCTCCAGATCTTCAAAGTGATGGCCGTGGGAGCCTCTGCAAGCCGCCTCAGGTTGACTGTCTGGTAGCAGATGCGCAGTCCTACTGTGAAGACTCCTCCGGGTAGCCATGAACTCAGAATGAGACGAGACCACCACCGTCACGAAGAAGACATGGAGATGCTTCCGACGGTACCACTTGGGCCTCCAGGGATGCCAGGATGAAGTCGGGGTCACCTCTGCAAACTGCAGGATCTCTACTGCCTGCGACCTGAGAATTGCAGGTGGTGAAAGGTGGTGGGGGAATGGGGTAGAAGGGATGGGAAATGGGGTGGATGGGTGTGGGGGCAACCCCTAGCTGTGAGGGGGTCTGGGAGGGGGTGTTCTAAGGTGTGGGAGTGGCAGAATGGGGGCTGGAAGGAGGTCTAGCAGGTAGAGGGAGGGAGAGCTGCGAATTTGGTTGGAAGGGAGAGAGGGAAAGGGTATTTGAAAATGGGTTTAAGGGTGGGATTAATTTTTGATCTTGGGGATGGGAAGAGGTGTGCGGGGAAGGTAAAGGGGGGCTTGGGGAGTGTAAAATACTCTCTTGGGAGATGAGAGGGTGCTTGGGGAAGGGGAGTGGGTGGTTGGTGGTTGGAGGGTGGAGTGGGGAGTGGTGGAATCTCCCTTGGGGCTAGGGTGGAGTTAAGGTGGGGTGGTGGGGAGTTGGGGATGAGTTATTGGAGGGGGAGATGAGAGAGAAAGGTGGTTGGGAGGGGAGGAGAGAGAAAGGGGCACAGGTTTTAGAGAGAGAAAGTGGAGGAGAGAGAAAATGGCTTCCTAGAGAGAGAGGTAGAGAGAGAGGGGGGGTAGGGGCTTCTCACCCACTCAATTGGCTTCTCACCAAAAGAAGATTTAAATTGGACACTTGAAAATTCAAATACTCTTTCATTAACTTCAAATGGGGGGGGTGCGGTCCTATATATAGGTAATCCACATTTTACAAAAAGTCCCTGACTCTTGCTACAATGACAAATAACAAAGGGGGTAGGGGGCGCCCCTGGGCCTAGCCCAATGAATTGGGCCCAATAGCTAGTCTAATCAACCTAATGACACTCAAACTTAGGGGAATAAATAAAGACCTAGGGACATGACTCAAATAAAAGGGAAAATACAATGATATGACTCAAATAAAAATTACATAGGACTCAAAATAAATAACTAGACCATGTCGGATGCAACCGGGGCGAGGAGACGAGCCGTGAATGTGGGCACTGGAGGTGATGTCCCCATCATTTCTGGTACAGTAGGAGTAGCTGTAGTGCCGAGTATTGACCAGCCACCGGTTCGATGTTCCTGCTGTAGTTGTAGCTTTCCTTTCCTCTACCGCCGTTGTTTCCGATTGGGGTTCTATGGGACCCCTGCTGAGTCTCTGTTTGGAGACTCATCCTTACTTTTCAGGTGCGACGGTTCTTCCTTGAGGTTCAAGGGTATTGTTTAGAGGTTCTTAGCTGCTAGCTCACCGGGTCGAGTGTTCACTTGGCATGTGGTACGTTTTACTGCTTTAGACTGTACTTTCTATTGGACTGGACTCTGTTGTAGTAGTAGTTTATTTATTTCTATTAATTGTTGAATTGTCCTGTCTTATTTCTTATTTCTTTCTACCTCCACACTCCTTTTAGCTCTTCCAAGCCCTCCCGACTTGTGGGCGACGGACCAGGATTCGAATGATATCGGGTCCTTCCCGGTATCTGGATCTTGGGTCGTCATAGAAGGCCTCCTCGGCGGAGACGTGGTTGCTGCTTGGGGTGAGGGCCTTGGCATTGGGGCGGCCAGTGGGCATGCCGGTGATGTCGGAGAGAGGGACGAGGTCACTAGAGGCGGTGATGGTGCCGCGAAATGAGAGGCAACGGAGCCGGCTGAGAAGCTTGCGACAGTCTGCATGGCGAGCGGGGGGAACCTGCTAGCGACTGCGGGCCTAGAGCGGGCTGGGGCGGCCTGGCGAGCGGCGACGGACGCGGCCACGGTAGTGACGATGTGCATGGGAGATTAGGGAGGGGACGGCTGACGGTGGTTGTGTGTGTGCATGGTGGGTCGGAGTCACGTGAGAGAGGAAGAGGGGGGCGTGTTGCCGTTGTTTAGCAGGGAGAGAGGTGGGAGCAAGGATGGGGTTGTGCAGGCGCGTGTGGGAGGAGTGGGGGAAGGGTGGAGGCTGCCGCGGTGGTTAGAGGTTCGATGAGTTGGGTAAGAGGGTGGAGGTGGTCGATGGGTGACATGCTACTATTGGTGGAAAAGGGGTGCAGAAGCCTTCTGCAGCAGTGGCTGTCCTCTTTGTAGTGGCGAGTGCGTGAGAGAAGTTAGAGAGAGAGAGTTGTAGGAGGCAACGATGACGACGGCGTGACGGTGGTGATGTTGCGACTGGGTTGGGCTGGGGGTTGTTCTATCGTGTCCCGGTGGAGGTGTCTGTGGGAAGGAGGAAGGGCAAGTGCACGGTGATGGGGAGCTGGGTTCTGTGCGGTAGACAGAGAAGGGCAGGTTTGTGGACACTGTAGTGGTGGGGTGGTAGGCTGGTGAGCTACGGTGAGAGGGGCACAGTGGAGATGGTGAGGTGGTGGGATAGGATGGGGCTTCTCACCCCCATGGGCATCACACTCGTCTCCTTCTCGGAGAAGAGAAAACACAAGGCAAAAGGCATCACACCTAACTTTCTAAAAATTTCATTTCAACTTCATTGTTCTCCCCATAACAAGGGGTTACATATTCTTATATAGACTCTTCACATGACAGACAGAAAATTTATTCAAACCTCACCTAACATCTTTGACATTGAGCACCACCTAACATTTTAGACTAAGAATAGCTGTCATGGGAATACTAAGACACTTAAAAAAACTATACATGATGGTGATATCTTTAAAGCACACCTATAAGCCTACTAATGTGGCCTATTAAAATAAAACACTCAAAATAAATATAAATTGATAAATGCCCATGTTGTTTGACGATCCTCGTCAAACCCCTCTGCTTGGAGGAGGTTCGACCTCGAACCTAGGACCTTTGCTTGGAGTAGCGGTGTCGGTGGAGACGGGCGGTGAAGATGGATGACATAGAAGGACAGATCTGGAGCTTCGAATAAGGTCTCGCACCCGTCCCCATCTCAAGGACGATGCACCCGAAGTTTCAAATTCTCCCTTCACGGCGGAGCGGACTTAGCCAAAGACCGAACTTGTGAGAACAAGTGTGCAACTTGCTCTGATATCAAACTGATTCGGGACAAAAAAACCTGGATATTATGATTTTCCTATTTTCTTAAAATATTTACTATTTTCCTTTTTTTTGAAATTAACTTCTCCTTTTTGTTTATTTTCTAGTTTATTTTATTTCCTGAACTTCTCATTTCATCCTATTGTATTTCTTTTCACAAAAAATATATCTCATCATTTTCATTCCTTTTTGTCTCATTTTCTTTTTTTTTTAGTGAAATTCATCACCCCTTTGTTTTTTTTTCTATCCTTCTCTGCCACTTTTTCCGCCATTTGTTTTGTCTTCTCAACGTGCATCACGAGAGAGAGAGAGGGAGAGAGAGCACATGGCCATCACATGCAACGTGGCCAAGACATGCCCACCCATTGTTCTTCTCTTTACCCCCTTTTTTTTGTTTTATTGGCTACCATCACCTTCTATCTCAGGGAACGTAACTAGAGATAGAGAGAGAATTAAAGAGAGAGAATAGAGAGATACGAAGAGAGATAGAGAGAGGGAAGTGGGGCTTATTTTATTTTATCCTTCCTTTTTTATTCTGCTACAGTGGCTAACAACCAACTGAAGAGATAGAATGGGATAGAGAGAGAGGACGATGCGAAGAGATTGAGGGAGAAGAGAGAACACGGGAGGGGGGGTTCTGCGATTGTTGGGTTTGGGGGGGAGACGGCCACGAGAAGCAGTGACCCTCTGTGAGGAGCTCCGAGCGACGGCCGCCGGGGATGTTGGCCAAGCGGAAGGCCTCCTTGGCGGAGACGTGGTTGCCACTTGGGGTAAGGGGCCTTGGCGTTAGGACGGTCGATGGGCATGCCGGTGATGTAGGAGAGAGGGACGAGGTCACCGGAGGTGGTGATGATGCCGCGGAGGTGGAGGCAACAGGGCCGGCCAGGAAGCTTGTGACAGTCTACATGGCGAGCGGGGGGGAACCTGCTAGCGACCGCGGGCCCGGAGCGGGCTGGGGTGGCCTGGTGAGCAGCGGTGGACGTGGCCACGGCGGTGACGATGTGCATGTGAGATGAGGGAGGGGATGGCTGATAGCGGCTGTGTGTGTTCTTGGAGGGTCGGAGTCGCGTGAGAGAGGAAGAGGGGGGCGTGTTGGCGTTGGTTAGCAGGGAGAGAGGTGGGAGGAGGGACGGGGTTGTGCAAGCGCATGTGGGAGGAGTGGGGGAAGGGCGGAGGCTGCCATGGTGGTTAGAGGTTCTACGAGTTGGGTAAGAGGGTTGACGTGGTCGATGGGTGACATGCTATTGTGGGTGGAAAAGGGGTGCAGAAGCCTTCTGCAGTAGTGGCTGTCCTCCTTGTAGCGGCGGGTGCGTGAGAGAAGTTAGAGAGAGAGTTGTAGGAGGTAGCGACGACAACGGCATGACGGTGGCAATGTGGTGACTGGGTTGGGCTGGGGGTTGTTCTACTGTGTCCCGGTGGAGGTGTCTGTGGGAAGGAGGAAGGGCAGGTGCACAGCGATGGGGAGCTGGGTTCTGTGCGGTGGACAGGGAAGGGCAAGTTTGTGGACACTGTAGTGGTGGGGTGGTGGGCTGGTGAGCTACGGTGAGAGGGGCAGAGAGGAGATGGTGAGGTGGTGGGATAGGATGGGGCTTCTCACCCCTATGGGCATCACACACATCTCCTTCTCGGAGAAGAGAAAACACAAGGCAAAAGGCATCACACCTAACTTTCCAATAATTTCATTTCAACTTCATTATTCTCCCCATAACATGGGGTTACATATTCTTATATAGACTCTTCACATGACAGACAGACAATTTATTCAAACCTCACCTAACATCTCTGACATTGAGCACCACCTAACATTTCTGACTAATAATAACTCTCATGGGAATACTAAGACACTTAAAAAACTATACATGATGGTGATATCGTTAAAGCACACCTATAAGCCTACTAATGTGACCTATTAAAATAAAACACTCAAAATAAATATAAATTGATAAATGCCCATGCTATTTGACAATCCTCGCTCGTCAGTGTGTGTATGTGGGGCGTCGTCCCCGTGTGGTGTTGCGTTTGCAGCGTGTGGTAAAGCCTCACCGGGTTTGGTTAGGGGTCGATGTAGGTCTGCGGGTTTGCCGACTGAACCACCTTAAAAATTCCTGTGTTATGGGCTGTGACTTGTGTGATTGCTCCATGTTCTTTATCCCCATTCACAGGTTTGTGCGCTAGTTTCAACGTATACAATTCTAATTATTTTCCACCGCACACTCTAACTTTCGGTTTTCCACAGTATCTGTCTTGCCTGCACACCGCTCGTCCCTCACACTACACTTGTACTTCCTCAGTTGCTTGATGCACCCTTGCACACAGGTACTAGGGAGTCCACCACGGCCCGTGGCAAGTTATTCTGTTTCGCATACATGAAGGTTTCAATGAGTAGCAGTTCTATCTAACTGCTGAACTCACTAAGAGGCTGCGTCAACCTCAGCTGTGGTGCTGCGTCGACCTCAACCTCATCCAACAGCAGCTCCTTGCCTTTCTATGCATGGTGTTGTGCCCTCCTGTTTGAGCTATTTTTTTTAAAACCACAGTCCACATTGAATAGTGTGCCTTCTGCATTTCAAGCTGAAGATTGGGTTTCAACTGGTTTAGATTTTAATTGGGCCAAAGTTTTTGGATGGATCTATTCAACCGCCCCTTCTAGATCCGGTTGCACCCCAGGGGACCTAACACCTGTAGGATGAACAAGAAGGGGAGAAGTTAGTTTCGAATTGGGCCTTGTGGGGAGGTTTGAACTTGAGTCTAATTCAAACCCTAAGGGTGTTAGCCAACCTAAACACTATAAATTGAGGTCTAGACTCAGACTTAAGCCTTCCACCACTAGAATTCTCCTAAAACTTCCCCGTTCTTGGTGTATGCCTTTCTTGTTCTTGGACGATTCAACCTGTGCGGCCCCCAAGTGTAGATGCCGAATTGATGCACTTGTGAAAAGATAAGAAAAGAAAAGAAAAGAAAATAAAGACAGTGATCGCCATCGAGGTAATTGTAGAAGAATAGTAGCATAAAATTAGGCTAATCACCTCAGTACTAAAGAAGAACAACCAGAAGACTCTAATAGTGAACTTTGATAGTGTCACATTTAGAACATGGCCACTAGAGCGCCACATTAAGAACGTGGGCACTCGAAGCGCCGTGTTCAGAACATGGTCACAAGGAGCGTCATGTTCAAGATACACGTGCGGGTGATAGAGATTCTACTCTTCCTTGCACTTTAGCTGGCCAAAAAGTGAGGGCTTTACGTCTTGCTTCCTGCCTATTCCTGTAAAGATGATTAAACAAGGAGAAAACCCAGCAGAGTATGTTATAGTGAAGCATCTATTCCTCAATATGATAAAACATGCAAAAGGAGGGTAGCTTATCACAGGGGTGAATTTTTGATGCCCATTTGGGTAAAGTTTTAGGTGTTCTTGTGTCGTGATTAAGTACAAGAGAACAAGAAAAAACAATGTAGCATGGTATGATGAAAGAAATATGTAAGAACAAGAATAATAAAGAGAGATAAAAGAAGAGGAAGAAGAAGAAGGAAAAAAGATGCCTTAGATTACTCACTGTTTGATGATGAACAAAGTAGAGATTTCATAGAGCAGCATGACTTCGTCCTACCTTGAATTTGATATCCTCCCTTAGCCCTAGACCCTAGATATCTATTTATAGAGGATTGAAAACCCTAATTTTACCTTGGAGGATAATCACTAGGAAAAAGAGTTCTAAGATGATAATTCAACCTAAAATTGGTTTGAAATAGATTCTAAGATGATGAGGAACCAATTTTGATCGAAACAATCACCCAAAAACCTCCCAAACTTAGATTCTATGGCGATTACAACTAGAAGAGATGGATTTTGGACAGACTGCATGGATTTCTGAGAACATAGTTGCCCAACCAACCGTGTTCTTAACATGGCTGCCTGACCAACCTAGTTCTTAATCTGAACATGGTTACCCGACCAACCGCGTTCTGAACGTGGTTACTTGACTAACCATGTTTAGTGTGAAGATTCCAGAACATTATATTTTGACCTCCAAGGCTGTATTAGGTTCGAAAATAGGCTTATTGGGTTCAAAATAAGCCAAAGAAGCATTCAAAAGAAATGACCAATTGGGGCATTACTAATACGAATAAGGGAAATGACTCAACTTATGGGTCGAAAATGGGTGTTTACAGATTGCCACTCTTTGGTATCCACTTTGCAAGGGAGCGAGCAGAGATGGAGCAAAGGTGACATGAAGTGGAAATAAAGTGCAGACAAAAAGAGGGTATCAAGGTAAGAAGACACCTGTCATAACTGACAAGCTATAGGAATTATCAAAAAAATTCAGAACTAACCACAAGGACAAGCTAGGACAGATGACTCTTATTTGGAATGTCAGAGAAGGAAAAACTGATAAGATAAAGATGATCAACCTCTTGCTTAAGAGGCACCCTAACCCTGATTGGCTATAGGTTTCACTCAGTAGTGGAGTTGTCATGAGCCTGGTAGAACTGTGATGCCATCGTATGGTTCACAACTAATGAGCAGATCAAAAGGAAAAGACTGATTGAACTGAACTAAATTGAATTGAAAAAGGAGAAAATTTTAGACAGGAATCATGCTGACCAACTAGACCGAATAACCAGCTCAGAGAGGACTTTCAAATTCGGAGTGGAATGGATATCTCTAATTCAAGACTTTAAGCATAATTACCCATTTCCAGAGAGTGACCTTCGATGAATTTATGAGGCATGAAAGCTTAAATATATCGTTAGTGAATGGGGAAGAGTGTCCAAGGATATGCAACTGTATAAGAGGGAAATGGAGGAAAGGTTGGGCAATGAACAATACCCCATTCCCTTCCCTGAATGGTCTCCACTAAAGGTGTACAGAAATTTTGAGGATGAAGTCACTAGAGCCCCCAAGTATTATCAAGTCTATCAAGATATTGGCAAGGAACGAGAAAAATATGGACTGCATCCAATCATTTTTGACACCTTCTTGACTGGGAAGAAATCTATGAGAAAGAGCTCCTTGCAGTAGGTGCCCGTCCTCCACCAAAGACTGCTCTTTCACAACCTGATCTTCCCTCTTCTTCTTAACAATATAGCAGAAAAAGAAAATGATAATGGCTATCTTCTGTGTACTCATTATGTATCTATTTTTTGCCTAAGCATTTCTATGCTCTAGGTTTAATAGTTCATAAAACATTTCTTTGTTTTGTACAATGTAATATGCTACTTATGAAATACCAGTCTATTCTTTATTCTGTCTCCATCTTTTGTTCTCCGCACACTTTATCTTTTTGTTGGATTGACGAAAAGGGGGAGAAAACACTTGAAGTATACGTAAGTAAAAAAGGGAAAAACATATTTGATGAGAGAAAACACTTGAAGTATATTGTGGAACGCACTGGATTTCGTTGGATGAAAATATTGGGATATTGGTGGTTATATCGATTCGAGATCATCTGTCCCACCGGGCGTGCCAACTTGTGGAACGCACTGGATTTCGTGTTCGTGAAAGATATCGGGGTGTTCTTTTTATCGGTTTATCTAGTGCGAGGGCGTGCCAGTCACCTAGGTGACAATGTGTTCGGGCTTCAAGACTGGAGTGGTCCGAAGCCCGGGGTGCGCTTCGTCTGACTAATCAGACGATTGTGGATATCGGGTCGGGACTGGAGACCCGCCGCGCCATAAAGGCCGCGACGTTAATTACATCCCCTCGGAGAGGGGAAGACCTCTGATTAATCGCCAAGAAAAGGGGCCAAATGACCTAAGGATCATTTTTCATTAAAGCATGCGAGTTGGGTTGACATGATTTAAACCCTCCGCATCGGTATGCAAAATGGTGTTCAAAACCATACGAATACTTGCTGCGAGTGCGGCAAATTTAATGCAAGTGCGGGATTAGATCCCGGTATATATATATATCAGTCACTAACGGACCATCCAGTGTTCGGTCGAGAGTCCATATTTGAAGCATCGAAGGTAACAACAAAGACATTCGGATATCTACCGTAGGTACGGCACGTTTCATGTGGGTGCGGGATCGGATCCCGGAAGAAGTGGGTCAAGCTGATGAACTATCGGCCCAAGAGGTGCACGGATCATGACCATGTCAGGGATCCCGAGGTCCATGTCCAATACCACGGGGCATCATTGATTTTCTCTTTGCACCCAGTCCGGGGGTGTGAATTGTTAAGTGTGGAGCCCGAACTTGCCATCGTACGCCTTCGCACGCGGATCGACCTGCGCGGTCAGGTCGTGGGGGTCAAAGGGGCAACGCCCCTTGCAGGGGTTTCCGGGGGCAGCGCCCCCGGAACAAAATTTTAATTGAAGCGCGGGTAATATAGTTCCTTTCTTTTTTTTTTTGGCATTGATCTTTGCATTCTTCTTTTTATTTGAACCTTCCTCTTTTAGGCACGCCGGTTTAAGGGAGAAGCCAAGGGATTGGCGCGCCGGTTAAGGGAGAGCAAAGGGTTGTGCGCGCCGGAATAAGAACTGCAAGGGGGCGCGCCGGCTCAAGGCCAAGAAAGGGGGGGGCGCCGGTTATATGGCAAGAAGGAAGAGGGGCCAGGGGCGCGCCGGAATAGGCTAAAAAAAAAGGAGGCGCGCCGGTTTGGGCATTAAAAGGGGGGCGCGCCGGTTTGAGCTCAGGAATTCTGAAGAGGATTTGAGTGTGGAGCTAATCCGGCGCGGAGGGGGGGGTACCACGCCGGATTAGCCCACGCCGGATTAGGGGGCGTCGGGTTAAGCTCTGGGAGGTTTTCTTTCATTCTTCTGTGCTCTGTTTCTTCTTTCTTTAAACTGCAAGTTAATTTATTGATTGGTTGTTCATCTTATTGATGGATTATGTTTGTGGAAAGAAGATTTAAGTGTTTTAATTGTTTATTCAAGTGGATTAGCGTGATGATTCAAGTGTTTCATTAGAAGGGTCTGTGTGCATGGCAGTCCAGTTTGATGCAGAGGCTTCAAGCATATGATGTTCTGGCCCTCAGAGAATGGCTTGTTCGTTTGTTCTTGTATGTTCTTAATCCTGGCAAAATTTGGGCAGCACCTCCCCCGGACTGACGCTTGCCAGGGAAAATAGAAGAACACCAACTGGATTGCTCCAGGGTGAACCTCAAAATGGAGACCTCACGCGGTCCGATAACCCGAGTGTGAGTGTGGGAAAGCTTGAGGACTAGCCTTCAAAAGCTCTCACGACTCACGGGCAATGATCCCTCAAAGGGGAACAAGTGGGGAGCTGGAGGCCGAATAGAAAGGGGGCTACAGCCTGAACGTATTCCGAAGGGGGAGAAGAAGACGCAACATATCAAAAAAAAGAGGATCGACCGAAGGATCATTTTCATTTCACCACGAGGGGGTGCAAATACATGGGCTCTTCATGCATCTAAAGAAAGGAACCAAACGGAAGAATACATCGGAGAAAAAAAAAGAGAGCTGTATCTCCCTCACCTCACTCTCTACTCTCTCCTTCTCTTTTCTCACTTCACTTCGCTCTCTCAGGAACACTGGCTTCGGGCTTCAAGGGGTTGTCTCTCAGAAGAAAAGCTTCTGCTCTCCAGGCTTCCAAGAGTTGTCCAACCCTCTAACCCTCTAACCCTCCAACCCGATTTAAGCTTCGCCTGGGCGCTCCTTTTATAGGGGCCGGAGGCCCTGTTTCGGAGGGATGCCCTCTGGATTTTTCTTCCTCCCGTTGGTTCCTTGTTTCCCGCAACCACCACTGCTGCTGCTGACGTTGATGACGTTGCCCTGCCGAGGCTATAGTCGTGGCCTTGTTGCTGCTATCGACGTTACCTCCGCCGAGGCTCTAGTGTGACCGGGAGGGGGGGCAGAGGCATGGCCTCCTCTTCCGTTGGCATATCCACCGCGAGCCACGTTGCCTTCATCATTTGCAGGAGAATGGGCGGCCGCTCGACGGAATGAGCGTTCGGCGGTGCAGGGCTCGAGAACTTCCATTCACGGCATATGCTTGGTTGCCCGTCGGATCGAAGTGGGAGTTTTAACCACTTCAGGCTTGTTCGTCATCATGCAGTTCCCAGGAAACATGGGACCGTATTGATGACGGGACGGGTTGGTTGCGGTGCCAGGTAAATGCTTCAGAGAAAAGATTGATTTTAAACTAAGCAGGCCGTATTATCACTCCAAAATGGGCACACCGGTTTAGTGCATTCAAAGGGGTGGCCCTTCAACGGGAGCGCGCCATTTTAACATAAAGGTGGTGGCACCGTTTTAACAAAAGCAAGGGAGTTCATATTATAGCATATAATGGGGCGCGCCGGACTAGCATCTTGTGAAGGGGCGCGCCGGTTTAAGGCTATGCCACGCCGGTTCAAGCATCAAAGGGCTCCCTCCCAGCTTAGTGGCGATTCGGACAGATGCTTGCCCTCCCGTGTTGCTTTAGTTGTGAGCCTCCGAGTCTCGATTTAGGGCTTTGAGTGATTTTTGGTGTATGCCAAGCAGGCGTTCGAACTCCTGAGTTTCTTTGATTCGACCTTCGGCATTGCTGACTTGGGAGCCGGGGCTAGCTCTTCAACCCGAGGGGCTTCTTTGTTGGGTGGCGGAGCACCGGATAGGTATTCATCCTTCTTGGAGGAGGCACAGGGTTTATTCAGCCTTTCCGTCTTCGACTCGCTCTCGAGTACTGAGACGTGCATGACGTATGATCATCATCATTTTTTGACGTCCACATATATGTAAGTAAAAAGGGGAAACATACTTGAAAACACTTTAAATACGTAAGTAAAATCATCCATTTCACATCAACGGGGACAACAAAGATCACAAAAAGGGAGAACACACAACACACTTTCAAGGGTTTTGCCATCAGCCTTTCAAGCAGATCAACATGGGTTTTGTCATTACCAAAAAGGGGGAGATTATTGGGTTGAAATCTAAGTATTAAGTTAATCTTGGAGAATGTTTGGCTAGAACCCAGATATTAACTTAATTACAATAATTTTGGTGACAACAAAATCTTGAATTAACAAAAACCTTGAAATAACAAAGCTTACAATAAACAAAGCCCTGTAATGATAAAATACTGGGAGCAAGAAGAAGAAGAAACCAAAAATCCATCTAAGTATAATATAGGTGCAGAGACCAAGATTATATTCACTTAGGCACTGTAAAACTAAACTAAGTTTAACACAGGCCCAAGAAAACGAAGCTAAGTTTCACATAGTCACATAGTCGCTGAACTTAGTTGCTAAAATACAGAGTTAATCTTATAGTGACCTAGTTATGAATTAATAAATAAATAGATTAAGTAGTTAGAATTCATTGATTTAGCGATGGAGTTAAAAATTTTAAAAAATTTATAAGGGAACAAATTAAGAATCCATGATGAAATTATAATTGAATTATGGGCTAAGATATGGACCTAATTGGGCTCAATTATGAATAAAAAGACGTACACTACAAGAAAATTGGCCTTTACCTATATTTAAGAAACGTAGGTATAGGTCCAAAAAAAATGTAGGTAAAGCCTTTAGCCACGTTTGCTTGCCACGCTTTCAAAGCGTGGTGCTTGCTCGCGTGACTATAGGTTATACTTACGTTTCTATGAAATGTAGGTATAGTTCAACATATCCCTATGCTTTTAAAGCGTAGGAATAGTCCAACAAAAAGCGTAGGTAGATATCGACCTATACCTACGTTTACAAAGCGTAGGAATAGTCTCTCAAAAAGTATAGGTAGATATCGACCTATATCTACACTTTCATAAAAAGCGTAGGTTAAAAATATATATACATACACATGTAATTGGCTATACCTACGATTCTAAAAATGTAGGTATTATGTTTTATCACGTTCTAAAAGAAATGTACGAAAAAGTAGTAGCGTCATTGGCTTAAAAACGTAGGAAATTGAGCTAGTCTCATTTTTAAAAAAACGTAGGTATATTGTTCTTTTGTTTTTTTTACATACTCATTGTGCAATCATATTACACCTGTGCATTCATATAATGATTCCTGCATGAATCTCACATTGAACACATCACTATTAACACAAAAACTCACAATCAACACATCAATATAAAGTCACATTCAATACATCAATATCAACATAGATCATACACGGCCTTTGAAACACCACTAACAACTTCAAGATATTAATTTCTCACCTACACATAAATTTACTTTCCAATTAGTAACTATTTGCCACTAGAACATGTGTTAAACAAGTAACACATGCACAGATACATACTACATACATACACATAAACAGATAGTTCCCCTCACTCTAATGTAAAAGGGCAAGAAGGCCACTGATACATACATACACATACATACCATTGTGCAAGCCTTTGTTCGTTCTTTGTAGTAAGGTCAGCCTTCTTTCTTCCTTCTTTGAGGGACATGCAAAAGCTCCTCTCACTCTCCAGCTGGCCTCAGCGCACCATGTTGATGGAGCACAACATGATTCTTCCAATTTAAAAGATGGGAAAACATCCCCTCACCTGCCTAAAATATCATGATTCATACACAAATGATGCCATGTCTTTGCACTACATTTGAAGGGGTAAAATGCATAGAGATTCAAGTAAAATCAATTTCTTGGCCAAATGTTACTCTAACGTTTATTTAACGCCAGGTGTTTGTACCTCTTCCAAAGTACATGTTAAGTGATGGTATGCCAGGATGATGAAGAAAGGCAGTGAAATCTGAATATGCTCGTCCAAGCCTTTCAATCTGCCATCACATTTTAAAATTTCTCAGCCATCCAAATAAACAAAAAAATGAATAATTGAGAAGAATGCAAAGGTCATAATGTAGTGAACATGGTATCTACAGCATACACATGTATATATCATCTGCAGATAGTTTAAATGGTAAAAGGCATAAGAATGTAAAAGTCATGTAGTAGGTGGTGAGAAAAAAAATCATGCAAAGTATTTACGTCATAAAAGGTGTTGGCAATTCCACAAACAATAATTTCTCTGAGAATCAGTATATTTCTATCATATTGATGATATGCGGACATAGTTAAACACAAGAGAAACAATAACCTCAGGCATGAATTTATATATCGGTTTCCTTTTGTTGCTGCAAAATAGAGGAGAAAAATTGAATAAAATCCCAACAAAGAATCTTCACATGTAATTGGAATTGACAATAGAACGAGAAACTTAATTGCTGGTCTTTTTCAAGTGGCATTCATGTAGACTTTGCAAGGTCTACAGAAGAGGAAATCGGTGATGTAATTCTGAAACACACATATGACTGAACCTGAAAGACAGTACCTATGAGCGGTAGAACATACACATCTATCACCGATGTTGCAATTATTTATGTCTGACCTACCATTGTCCCAAAAGAGGTTCCTGAAGTTTACAGTATCTAACAGATTTATTTGTATTCTCCTAAATATATGAGGACAAGACTAAGTAGAGCCTAAAGATGCTGAGATATATATACCTTGAACATCTGATGTCAAAAATATAGTTTAATACAAGCACCAAAAATATATATAGTGCATCAACTAGGTGGATCAAATGATTACACGACGACTACAAATAACACCATATGGAAGGGGAAAAAACCACAAGAGTTCCATGAAGTGATAGTGAACCCCAAAGGTGGCACCATGTGCGAGTTAAAGAATTGGTGATTCACATCATCAAGGAGACACAAAAACTAGGAAAGCCCAACACGAACATGTAATAAAATAAAGAAGAAGAGAAGTATGGAAAAAGGTCTCTCCATTCAAATGGGTGTTAACCTAAAACATACACACTTGATGGCGTGGAAATAGCATAAATGAGTTGTCACTATAGACAAGATTGATCTACACACTAATATGACATTTAGTGCACAAGATTTCTGACAAAGATGGATCCAAGTATCTGGATTAAGAAAATCATTCATAGTTCACACATCCCAAAATGTCACCAACCAAGATATCAGCAGCAAAAAGCAACTTAGTTTTCTAAAATAACAAAGTAGCAACTATAGGCAAAGAAGTTGTATGAGCTGTTTATAAAAAATGTGTAATAACTTGGCAAAGAAGCAAACCATTGGCTGCCCCGTCTTCACATGCAAGTTAATGTCATCCTCCCAACCTAATGGGAAGTACATGCAACCAATAAAATGAAGCTATATCACAAAGTGTTTACCATATTTGAAGATTTAGCATAAAGAATGATGCTCATAATAAAAAGAAAACAACATATCTTTTTAAAGCCAGAAGCAAGCTTTCATGATTCCAGTCCAAGTCCGTAAATTGGAATGTAAAAAAAACACATAAGGGTACTACCCACTTTAAAAAAGAAACTCAGAACATGTTTAGAACTTGTTCAAATTGCTTTAGGGCTCTTGTTTAACCCTATATGATGGAGCCAGACTGGTTCTAGCCAGTTGTGACACAATTTGGCTAGTTCCAGTCTGAAACTCCCAGTTTTTAAACCATGGACATTGCACACCATGAGGACAATTCCATTATTTATGTCTTGACTTGTGCCTATAATTTAGGGCTTGTTTTGTTTTGCAATAACATTCCAAATTTGTAAGGACTATCCCTACGGGACTCAAACCTTAAAGTCTCATACAGCCACAGACTCGGGCTCTAACTTATAGTATAATGAATCCATTTTGGGTCGGAGTTAGGGTAAGACCATCACTCCTAGTTCTGAAAGGACTTTGTCTTAGAGTGCCAATCAAAGTATCGAACTAGGACTCTTAAACCTGGTTCACTCTAAGGTCTATTCTAAAATCAAAAAAGACATAATGACCCAAACTAGTCTAAGTACAACTCAAATTCAAGCATCCCAATTTGACTAGGACTCAAATATTTGAGTCCCAATCAAACTAGGACTTTAACTCATAATGCGTCATGGCCCATTTAGACCTAATTGCAAGTTCAACGAACAACAAGAAGTTATGCAACATGTAGACAAAGGCATTATCAATCACAATTAATCAATGTTTTCGACTGTCAAACCAATGTAATTAATACCGATTGAGGTTGATGGGGAATGAGGTCAAGATTATGAATCTCAGCACGATCCAATGCCTCTGACCTGCCCATGTGTATTATAACAAAATTTCTCTGAAGCATATTGCAATGCCATTTACGTAAAAAAACAAATGCTTTTCATATTTTTATATGTTAAAAAATGCATTCTCACAAGCACTTACCATACACAACTACTACAACCAATTCATTTACGATTCTGAGCTTCGGACTAGCCCATCCAACATCTATCATCCATCTGCAAAGAAAATGTACATTTCATTTTGATGAATAGCAAATTTGACAGAATTTTGGGGTAAAAATTCAATATTGACCATCGAAAGGGAAAATCCATGTCACCCATATTTTCCTTAATGAACCACATTATACCACTTTCATCATCCTTAACTTATAACAAAGGTGCAGAATTAAAATGGAAGTAACTTAGCTAGGCTTCTGCTCTAGTTATCCTGAACTTTATTTACATGGCGCCCATGGCAATAACAAAAAGGAAGAAGCCGTATCCATAAGGAACATCACCTGCCTCTGCTTCCGTCTTCCTAAACTGTAAAAAGTGAGAAAATTCATTGGAAATCATAGATACTCCTATAATGAGAAAGTGATAGCATTTGGTGGAAATTATAGATGTGCCCGTAATAAGTAATAACATCTGCTGATATACCTAAAAGGATCTAGAATCGACACCTGTTGAAAATGTTGCAATGACTATGGTAAGTAATGCAATCACAAAACTTTGCCGAATCAAAGAATTTATCACTTTTTATCAGGCACAGAAGAGTGCAGATTCGTGAGTAGTAGAAGCTAAAAAGTAGCCAATGCATGCATTATCTAAATAGCCAAAAGTGAAAAGAGAAAAATAGTAGGAGACCATTCACACAGATTCGTCAATCACAAATATCTAAAGTAGAGAGCCATCCATCCATGCAAGTGCTGTGTACAAGAATAAAATATAACATATAATGCAACATTAACCTAAAAAAAGTATTTAACTGTCTTGTATAAGAATGACATAGAGTAGCCCCAAAAGGCATTCCTTTTAAATCCACCTAGAACATACACAAGGTTACATCATAAATAACTAAAGATGTTGAAAAAATAGGTAGCTGACAAGCATCACATCTGGACCAACACCTGAAAAAGAGAGAAGATGATAGTCAAGTTTCCAGTAATTCAAAAAAAGATCAAAAGATATGACAGTGTATAGTTAGAAATGATCTTACATAGTCCTTGAGCCACAAGATGTAACTCCCAACAGCATCTTTCATTCTTTTTCTATTCTGATTCTTCACAAACAATGGTGTGTCTGGATGGCGAGCATACTGCATAGAGACTTCACAATACACAGATCCTATTTTCCTACCCATGACGACCTTTTCTTCATTGATGCACATGACCATGCCAACTGCCACATGTTGTCCCTCGAGGTCTAGCAAGATCACTTTGCGACCTTGCAACTAAACATAACACAAAATATATCCACTTGGGTGAGTATTATCATACAGAATTCATAAAAAATATGACGCTCACATAGTTATTATTTAAATATTATGAGTGCATAACCCAATGACACACCACATGAGGGACGCATGTGCTCCCAGAATTTAAAAATGAGTCATGAGATGTCGGGACATATGCTCCCTGCATTCCAAACACCCAAAAACCAATATGAAATACATACTTGACACTTTATGCATAGTACATCAAACATATTCTATGGTAGCAATATAATGTCTTCACCTTTGTTGGATCGTCAAGGGTGTTAGCATTTTGCATGTCAGATGTTGCACCAAATTCGTCATAGGCACTGGCAGCAGATGATGCAGGCACATGTGGAGATGATTCATACTTGTTGCCATGACTCTAAAAGGAGATGAGGACCAAAATTAGTAAGTAATAAAAGTATTCTCGAGTATTTCAAGCGATATAATGTACCTGTGATGTTCTTATCAATTCTTCCATCCTTGCTAGATTTACTTCTACTGACGACTCCAAATCCGTCATTCTATCCACCAACATTTTGTTCTCCGCCCTAAGAGATTCCTTTGTATCTTTCCCCCATAATGAAGATGGTGTGGGACCTATACCCACACCACGCACACGGCCTGACCTCTCCTTACTGAGAACTTGGGAGTAAACATCATATCGTGTAGCAACTTGATGGGCATCACTGGTGAGAGAACTCGAAGGTTGGGAACTCTTTAACATCCCCATTTTTTCCTAATGAAAATGGGTGAAGATAACTTGAAATACGGCATACATAAAAAATCATATGAAAATGTGTTCTAAGCATAATATGTCAAGATAAACTTACAATGACAAGACCAGCCGCCTCATTTATTGGGGCCCCATCCTTAATTTTGTGTGTTTTGATGAACAAATCAACACGATCTAAGTGCATCCCATGTCTCTCATGCTATAACAAACAAAAATGAGGTGTCAATAGTATCACATATATAATGAAAGGAAAAGATCCCTATAAAATCCCCTAAAAAGTAAACCATAAATCACCTCCTCAGAAATGTCTACAAGGGAACGTGTCCCAGCACAATGGACCCACTTTTAAGAAAAGCTTGCATCCTTTGTTCATGGCACTATTTTTCTACAAGCATTTAAAAATTAGAGTTACATGACCTCAAAGCATAAGGACAATGCATTTGAATCAAACCTACCACTGTGAAGTTGACCACAAAGAAACTATCCCTTTCCATTATTCCTCATTAATGCATGGTGCATTTGGGAAGACTTGATGGGTTGCCTTTTCACTCCTTTTGAAATACAGTTTGCGCACTCTATACTTCCAATAGCGTCATTTATTTGTAAGGTCCTTCAGGACCCACCTCCTTGCCTCTTTTGGTATATCATACTTCCTCTATTTAAAAATTAAAACTACGTAATTGATTACAAATATCCCAATAAGATTAATGATGAGAAAAGAATTAGTTGAAGGAACATAAAAATGCATTATCAACACAGTGTTACCTGTATATAGTCCCATACATCTTCTTTATGAATGTCAGGCACTTTCCTCCAATTAGAGTAATTGATTGGCAATTTTTCAGGATTTCTTGCAAGCGTGCCTAAGAATGTTATTAACGAACGGCCACCCGACCCAACTGACTGGCCCAACATATTCCACTTAACACAAATACGCTGCGTGCCGTCCATGGAATGTACATCACGACAAGTAGTGTAAGAACGTCATCTTTCTGACCTTTGGCTTCCTTCCCCTGCTGTAGAAGTTTTTGCAACAACACCTTCTACCTTCTTTTCTTCCTCCTTTTCACTTGCAAGATTTCCCTCAATGTCTTTTACTTTATTTTGAGACTCAAGCTTTCCCTTCGTGTCTATTTCTGAAATCTTTATCTGAAGCATTCCCTCAGTGTCTTTTACTTGACCAGGCTCGACCTCGTCATGTAATCTATATTGATCATTTCTACTACTTATGAAAGAGCAGACCAAGTTCTCAAACAAATCTACATCTGCTGCAGTAAACCAACCCTCATGCAACTATAAAGTAAAAAAAAATGAAGCAAAACAAACATTACTATATCATTGAAGAAGAGTTCAACATTGCAGAAAATGACATATAAGATAACATACAAAGTCTAGATATCCTTCACCAGAAAAGTTCTCTGGGGCAGCTTCAATGAATAGGTGAATGAAATATAGCACAAAATGACCACATTGTTCACCATTCCTTTGTTGAGGAACCTATAGACAGATTAAGAGTAATCAAAGTCAAAAATCATATCTACTTGCATATGAGAATATGTAAAATTCCAAGTCTCATGTTCCACTTATTGACATATGCAAGTGTAGGATACTTACCTGTAGTGCATAAAGTGGAATGGTGGCAATGCCATCTATTGTTGCTACGTTCCCTTCACTCTTGTAAATGTCCATGACGAACCTACATAGAAGGCCAACAATATTAAGTAAATCAAGCAACAATAATGGCCATGTAATCAAATTAAATAGAAATGAAAAATATAACATATGACTAAGAAAAGTAAACCATATGGACCATATATCTAAAGTTCATTACTTTACATTACCTCCTAATGTCTTTCTCATGTCGGTTTGGTCCAGCCAACAGGAGAGAGTCAAGGTACAGAATGCATGGCTTTGTCTTCGATGTAAACCCCTGTCCAAGGTTGCATAAGATGACCAGGCTCCAATGACCCCTGCATCGAAGTGGTATGATAAAACCAAATTCATTATATAGCTATTAAAATCAATTATTAGGGTCAACACTTGAAGAGTACATACCAACAAACAATTGGCACAAATATGTATGCCTTTGAGAATATACTATGGCCCTTTGTCCATGACAACACTTTCTCACAATTACCGTTTAACCATGCATTATACCACAAGCAATCAAAACACCCAAAGCGGGCCTTCACATCATTAGGGGTTTTAGTAAATATGTGCCTACAAAGTTTAAACATGCTCACAATGTTGTAACACAAACAACATGAAAGTCTGTGTACAATAACAAGATAAAGAGGTGGCGTTCAAACTCTAAATATTGTTCAAATCCATTTGAATCCAACTTTCGTGCACTTCGACTAGCAGTGTAAATTGTGGAGATATCTTTCACTCTTTTCGCCTATGTAGAGCACAGTCAGGAGGGGAACTGATGGACGTGGTCTGTTGCAACCATACAATGGATCCAAGGACCCTGTGTAGATCTTTCCAAAATGGTCTTTGAGAACTCAACTTCTTGGACAATCTTCTTTCCCATGTAACATTACATGGAGATGTCAACAAAAATTCAACAAATGTAATTACAATGAAAGCAAATTAAAAACCTTCAGATTAAGAACTTACATGGCCCTATCCAATGATTTAGAAGCCGAGTCTAAATCTGAAATTTTTTACAATGAAAATATGTAATATCAACATATATAAAATGTGTAAAAAAATGTTTGTTACCTAGCTTCCACAACTAACACCATTGTACTGTTATTAATGGTTAACAAAGATAATTGATGAATAATACATATGAAGCACTTAAAACAAATTTGTTCGAAACACTACAAACAAAAATATTCAATACAATAATTGCTAATAATAAACAGCAAAAGAAACACATGAAGAAGGTCCCTGTCATTTTTCCACTATTTTAAAGGTGATTTCCAGACATTCAACATCATTTCTCACCCAACATACATTCTTGTCATCAACATTGACATCCTCAAGGTAAGGCTGTGTGACTTAAATATCTAAAATCACCCCTACATCACTGCATTGCCCACCTTGCACATCAAACAAATCTCTCGGCTATGCTTTCTGAACAACAAACCAACCATTGTCTTTAGGATCTTCAACATACCAAAATTGATGTACTTGGGATGCTAACACAAAAGGCTCTGTTGTTCTCAACAATTGTGTTGGATTAATCAAAAGTGAATCCACTATCTTCTTTCACCCCCCTCCTAACATCAATCCAGTCGCACTTAAATAGTAGAAATTTCATTTCACCGTAATAATCGAACTGCACAATTTCATTCAAAACCCATAGTAAGTGACGTCTCCCTGAATAGGTTTTTTGTCGCAGGAGCTTGCAAAGCTTGAGGTTATAGCAGATAGCACAACACCACTATTGTAAGTTCTTCTACGTTGCTCAACTTGTTGATTGTGGAAGCGAAACCCATTAATTAAATAGGTATGAAATATTTTCGTTACAGAAAGTGGCCCGTTTTTCAGCCAACGGAGTTTTGAAGACAAAAGGTTACCCATTTCCACTTGTAATCTTTGTACTTATGCATTAAGTGAAAGCACAAGCATTAGAAATAATACACAGCAACCAACATCTATTACACATGCGTGGTTTTACCTTTTCCTTAAACCATTTTGAATTTTTTTTCTTCCACTCGCTTTCTATTTCTATCTCAATTGCTCGAGGGTGTTTACTCCGAATTTGTGAAAGATGTTCTCTACATGCCAAGTAACTAATGTACATTCAAGTGTGTGCAGTTGCTCATAGAAAGTAACAAGAAAATAGAATAATACTTACTCTCTATAAGGAGCTAGCGCATCACAATGGAATAAAACATAGCGGTGTGCCTGACATATGTCTTCCTTATGAAGGTTAATATGAATCCCTACATTAAATGGACGGCCTACATCTAAGAAGATGGCCCATCCATCATCATCATTGTCATTGACATAGGCATCCTCATTTCATCTTGGCCTATTAACCCATGTCTCAACATCATCAGACAAATATCTAGATGCAAAAGTAAGCGTCTCTTCAGCTAAATATCCCTCAGTAATGCAACTCTCAGGTCGTGCCCTATTACGCACATATGACTTTAGCCGCGCTAAATATCTAGCAAATAATAAATCAAATTATTATCATCAAAAGGAGTGAAAGACTTAGAAGAGTCAAGAGTATGCTTCATACCTTTCAATGGGATACATCCATCGATAATACACTGGCCCACCAAGTCTAGCTTCTTCTGGTAAATGAATAAGTAAATGTGTCATGATATCAAAGAAACTGGGAATGCAGATCATCTCAAGATGACATAGTGTGACTATAATCTGTTCTCTAAGGCGATAAAAATCATCTGTTGATGTACTCTTTGAGCAAAACTCCACAAAGAAATTACACACTTCAGTTAGTGCAGAACTCACTTCCTTTTGTGTCATTCCTCGAATCGCCACTGGAAGTAGTTGTTGCAAGAGCACATGACAATCATGGCTCTTTAAACCCCAGATCTTTGCATTCTTCTCATCCACATGCCTTGAAATATTAGAGGCATAGCCATCAGGGACTTTCACACTTTTGAGAACATTACAAATTGTCACCTTCTCAGCTTTGCTTAATGTGAAATGTGTTGGTGGGAGCAATGTCTTTGTTGGACCAGCAGAATGTGGGTGAAGTGATGACCTAATGCCCATAAGTTCTAGGTCTTGCCGCGTCTTGAGTCCATCTTTGTTCTTACCATCATGTCCTAATAGTGTACCAACAATACTATCATAAACATTCTTCTCCACATGCATGACATCAATATTATGTTGCAGCAATAGAAACTTCCAATAAGGTAAATAAAGAAAATACAACGCTTCTTCCAATTTAAATATTTGTCAATCTCAGTGTCATTGTGCTCCTTACATGGATGACTTATATTTCTCTGCACCCTTGTCTTCTTCAATGGCTGCCTTTTCCCCTTCAATGCTACACTTGAAGCCTTCCCCAACGTAAAAGAGAGCCCTTCTATTTGGTGTAATAATTCATCCCCCGATAGTCGCTTAGAACTTTTGCCCATTCTTGTTTTCCATCGAACATGCGAGACATTGATCGAAACTTATGATCTTGTTGTAACCATCTACGATGGCTCTGATAAAAATGCTTCCCACTTACTGATAGCCACGATGAGAAAGTGTGCTTATTATAGACATGACAAGCCAATCGACCTTTGGTACTCCATCCAGACAGGCAAGCATATGCTGAGAAATCATTGATAGTCCACAATATTGCAGCACGCATTCAGAACATTTGACTAGTCGAAGCATCAAAAGTATCAACTCCATGTCACAATACCTGCAATTCCTCTATTAGTGGCTACTAATATACATCTATATCGTTACCAGGTGCCTTCGGACTAGAGATGAGTAAAGATAGGAATATGCTTGGACTTTTCATGCATTCCCAAGGTGGCAAATTATATGGCGTCAGAAGAACGGGCCAAGTGCTATGACTGATCGACATTGTACTATAAGGATTGAAACCATCACTGTCTAGACCCAATCGTACATTTCTGACCTCCAATCCGAAGTCATCTATAGCATCCAATGTCTTCCAACAAGCTGAATCAGCAAGATGACGCAAAATGCCATCTTCACGACGTTCTTCGCCATGCCATCTCATGTTAAGACCAGATTTTGAACACATGTACATCCTTTGTAATCTTGGAATGAGGGGAAAGTGACGAAGAAGCTTTCTTGGTACTTTTTGTTTCATTTCTTCATCAATATTAATTTTTACATCACATTTCCATCTGCTTTGCCCACACTTAGAACATTTATGCAAGTCTTTATTTTCTTTCCAATACAATATACAATCATTGGGGCATGAGTCTATCTTCTCATACCCATAGCCCAAGTCACTGATAATTTTTTTCGTCTCATACAATGAATTTGGCAACACTTCACCATCCGGAAGAATCTCTTTCACCAACTTCAACATTAATTCAAAAGAAGAGTCACTCCATCCACCCATGCACTTAATGTTGAACATTCGAATAATAAAAGAAAGCTTGGTGTGTTTTGTACAACCAAGGAATAAAGGTGTTTTAGCATCTCTAATTAACTTATAGAACATTCTAGCATTATCATTCACATTCATTACACCTTCATTTTCCCCTACACCACTCTTGTTTTCAAAGGTTGGCCCAAATGCATCATGTAGCATGTCATGCATGCCTGTAGCATCACGGACTAAATAATGGTGATTTAACTGCCGTTTAGTAATTAAAAATTCTTTTAGTAAAATAAAAGTGGGTTAAATAAAGAGATATATAACTATATACATGGTGGCCAACCCTTGGTGTGTATATACAGATAAACCCCATATATATATTACGCAATACCTATAAGTAAACCCACTCATGTATGTAAATATATATATAATACATGTATATATGAACCTTATAATTAAATGGGTCTAAAGCCTTTAAACCAATTAGTTAATGGGCCTCACGAACTGATAGCCAAAATGGGCTTAGGGATGGGCTTGATATATATATATATATATATATATATATATATATATATATATATATATATATATATATTAATATTAGGGGTTTCTTCAATACCCAAACAGCCGAAGCTGTGTTCGAGTGGGAAAGATTTTCACAGTTATAGATAGGGTGAATAGCATGGATTAATCCAAAGCCTTTTAGGATTGATGAACGAAAAGCTGGAACCCATTAGGATTTGTCTACGTAGGAAAGTTTAATCCCATTAGGAACCTTAAACTTCTTCTGTATAAATACCTTCCCCAAAGGTAAGCAAAACCTCTTACTGCGAACGTGAGTCCCGCTACAAACCCATCGCCCTCCTTGAAGTCCCCTCTGCTGCCTCCGACGTACTGCGAAGAGGCACATCGTCTCCATCTTCCTTTTCTGCTGCCTCTTGTTGTTGCCGTTCGTGCGTGAAGACCTGCATCCAAACGTCGGTTGCAACTGCTGTGCCGCCGTTGCACTCCCCGTGGTGGAGTTTCCTCAGTCTTCCCTCGCGTAGCTGCTGCCGTTGCAGCACTATCCTCCCACCGTCGAAGTGCTGCTGCGAGTTGCTGCTTCTCTTTCCGCAGTGCTGCACCATCGTTGCGGTTGGCCTTCATCCTCTGCCTGTGTTTTCTTGCTACTTGATCTCCTCTTACTTCTATTCAGTTCGACGTTCCAACCCAAACCCAAACTGGTAGGTGATATCTCTGACAGCTAAACTTGTTAACAAGGATAAGACGCACACATGATACTATCAGCATGCTTGTGTTTCGTGGGTTCATAGTCTCCAGTTTTCTCGTAGGTGTTCTCAATATCTCAAGCTAAACTCTGTAACAAATTGAATCTTAAACTATTCTCTGCATATTCCATGATTCCCTAGATATCTCCATAGGTGTTCTCTCTAAAGCCTAAACATTGAGTAAAGCATGCTTTGAATCTTCTCATATAGTTATTTGCATGCTTTCTATCAAGACTATACTGTTTTGCATAAAAATGGAATTGGCGACATACACATGGTCGTTGGTTCATTGAATAGCGACAGAACCCCTCACGCCATTTCAATTGGGCGACTTTAACCATGTCATCAATAGCTTTGTTAATTAATAATTGCTTTATCTTTAAAATTGAATAACTATGGAACCATATATCCAAAAATCATGATATTTATATTTCTGAAACCCTTGTAATTTTCTTTATTTTTCCATATCTTTTGTTCCTGGAAAATCTTTGAAATTTGAAAGTGGCACTATTCATGGCTTAAATGAATAGGAAAACGTAAAACTACTGTAGCTTAGAAATTGGGCCTGATCAAAACGACGTCAAACATGAAATAGCGACCCCCACATGGTCGCCCATCAAATATATATATGATAAATGAATATCTGGAAAATATAAATATTGAGTAGTAATTATTTAGAAAATGAATACGCGCCCTTTCCTGGGACGCCAAATCTTGAATAAAGTCTTTTCTTTGGACGCCATTTAATAATGCATGAATGATCTGACTATTTTTTCTTCGTATGTTTTGATCCAATACCACCGGATCCGTTGGCACCATTGTCTCACATCCGTAGACGTGGTCCCTGTTTTGTTTTCTCGCCTACCCACTCAACTCTCAGTGACAAATGAGCTATCCGTGGGATATTCCTTCCTTCGGATTGGCAAGTTAGTCATTGGGACCTCCGTAAGTCTCCTTGTAGCCTTGGAATCCCTTAAGGCCGACTGAGCTGGTTGTATCCTAAAATCCCTGGAACCGATACGTGGAAAGCTTGCATATCTCTGAACTGTGACCATGACATGGACGCCTAATAGAATTGGCGACCATGGTGGGGGCGCAGTTTATTCTTTGTGTGACCTTCTTCAGGTCGCTAATTTTAAATAAGCGACCATATGAAGAGTCGTTATTACTCTTTTGCCTGTCCTGTTCATACTAAAGCACGACCACTCCTTGGACGCCAATTCAAATTGACGGCAACAGTATGGTCGCCATTACCTTGTTTCTCTGATTTGCCTCATGTTCAGTATATCATGCATTTTCATGAGTGATTCCCTATTATTCTATGACACTATGTCCCTTTTTTTTGGGAATTTTCCTTAAATTGAGAACATAACCCTTTGATTTTGTATTGGCCATATCTGATCTTGAAACATTAAGGGTTGTGGGTCCGCGACTATTAATGTCAGGTAGGACGGAAGTCCTATTCTGTAAACCATGGGAATTCTGGGTGTGGCATTGCACCAACGTCTGTAAATCTGTAAAATTCTGTTATTCTGGATATTTTTGTTATACATGTTATTTTGTTATTCAAATATTCTGTTATACTGTTATTCTGATAATTCAAATATTCTATTAGACTGATTATTTTTGCTTAGTATTCTTGGAATTCTGTTATGTTCTGGCCAATTCTAAAGTTATGTTCATCTGTAACTTCTGCCCTTGATTATTTCTAACATCGATCCTTGGCTCAGCATGGAAATTTATTTCCTTTCTCTTGAGCTTATATCTGCCTTTGACTTTGTTATTCATCCTTTCTGCTAGATCAATTATCTTGATTTTCAAGTTATATCATTTCATGCATTGCATCATCATGAATATGATAAACTCTACTAATCACTTATATTCTGCTTGATGAGGGATGTAATTCTTACTGAGCTTTTTGCTCAGTAGCCTATTTTAACATTTTCAGGTAATGACGTCGAAGACATTCAATCAGACGGGAAAGGACAAGAGTGAAGAGTGTTTTGGAGAATTGAGTCAGTGTCTTTATTTTTATTGAGTCTTGTCTTGTCATTTGAGTCTTTTCTTTTTATTAAAGTGTAATAGTAAGTCCTTTCTTTACTTATGTAAGTGAGTCAAGTTATGTAATTCAAATATTTGAGTATCAATAAAGATTATGTTTGTCCATATTATCTGGCCTTGAAATTTTGTGTCTTATGTTTGCTCTGATCATTCATGACTGTATCACTGCCACGTTCCGAACAACACGTTCCGCTACTATCGGTTCGGGACGTGACAATGCCCTTATGAGGAACATCATTCTTTAACTGCCAAGCCTTAGTCTCACCATGAAATCTCCAAAACTCTTTATCCTTGATAACTCCACTCAAGTATAAGTGTTGTCTTACACTCTCATTATCCCATCTGTCAACACATGCACAACGTATACATGGGCATTTGATTGTATGAGTACCCGGTACAATCCCAAATGCAAACTGAATAAACTCATCAACACTGTCATAGTATTCCTTTGCATCCCTTTAAGAAGTAAACATGTAAAAAGGATGCCAGCTAATTATCCATTCCAAAGTAAACATAACATAAGTTTATTCATCTACAACAGATACCTTGAAGCGTCCATCCACCCCCAATCCATTGTCCTCTCACTTGTAATTAAAGACAAAAATTGATAAGTAAACACAAATAAACATCAGTGCACATGATCCATATTCAATTCAAGCTCTTTTTCAACCATTGTGTGCATGTATGTATATAAAATACAAATGATGATGAATAGAGTAAAACGCCATATCAGAGTCATGGTCCATGGCACTGTTACACCATTAGTTTTCCCTGGGGGGGAGATTACTGGTTTCCAGCCGATAGACCCGACTCCATATGAGGATCAGGACTCGACAAAACAAAAGATAAGGAAATTGCTTAGAAAGTAAAGTAAAGTTCTTAAAGAATGTTTTTTCTCTCTAGCTCACTAAACAACAAATAACAACATCCACCACTAAAAATACAAATGGGATAGAAGATTACCAAAGCTTTAGCTTAATATCACTGACAGAGTAATCTCCTATCTCCTGCGAAATAGAAAAATAGTCCTTTACAAAAAAAATCATGGCTAAATAGAAAAATAATAAAGCAAATATGACATTTATACCACACGAGCAACATAGTAAAGATATTTTCTTAAAAAATCATGTCAAAAAAATCTAAATACCTTTCCGGAGTAGCTCAAAGATGACCAAATCAAAACCACCGACGGTCGAGTGGGTGTGAGCAAGTAGTATGGTGAGGCAGTGCTGGCCAAATGGGACCACACTGGATGGGGAGTTGTGGCTGGGTATGAGCAGGCAGTGTGGACTACACAATCACAGTAGAGCTGCGTGGGAAACACGTGAGTGGCGGATGGGGTCATGGTGGTAGGAGGCTGATGTGCAACGACTTATGGAATGCAGCAACTAGACAAAGAACCCTCGACTTATCCATAGCAAGCACAATTCGTAACTTAGAGACTATCGAAGACAATCACTCACCGGTGCACCGCTCAACCCAAGGGTGACTCGATGATGCCGAATCGAGGCTGGTGGGACTAGGCCCTTGCTGGTAGAGGCCCAGCAAGGTTATGAATGTGTTCCCCCCCAAAGATATGGAAACCCGAATTTGAAGGGCTGACCGAGTGCCACAAGGGACACAGATCACTTGCTTCCTCCACGGTGGTCACTCGAAAGCAAGGGTGCTTTAAGGACCGGGCGCTCTCTAA
Organism: Amorphophallus konjac; assembly: GCA_022559845.1. Taxonomy (NCBI): domain Eukaryota; kingdom Viridiplantae; phylum Streptophyta; class Magnoliopsida; order Alismatales; family Araceae; genus Amorphophallus; species Amorphophallus konjac. The sequence continues at coordinate 95,668,023 of CM040125.1, forward strand.
CACTCTAGCGGAGCGTTAACGGATATTAACTGAACAAGCACTAAAATATGAGCAAGGGTTGAGAGATTACCTAGCCTGTTTGAAGAAATCGACCCTGTTCAGAGACGTGGGCGAGCGGGGAAGTGTGGGTTCCCCGCACACTGCGTCTGTGAAGCTTCTCCGTATTTAATTATTACATGAACTACTCCTCACACAGGAGGGATGGACTAGGGGCGGGAAAATAAATGTTACATTCAAACACTACCTCCACAGGGAGAGGCGCTAAGCCGGCCAGGTGGAATAGGGAAGAAAGCTAAAAGAGTGCCGAATGATTACTCTGTCGATTCTGTCCACTTCTGGAACTGTTGGATAGGTAGTCGCTGTTGACACCGCCCCGAGCTCTACCAGACCTGGAAGTCATCGAGACCAGCCCCAAATCTTCGCTGATTGGCCCGGGAGGGCTCTTGAATTTCTGTGGAATTTTCGGACGTCGTCGTAGGGCGGGGCAGACTCTGAGACTGGACCTCTTCGTTCTCGCTTGGATTGACTCTAGAGCACTGCAACTGGAAGACGAAGTCGCCACGAACACTCCCAAGATCCAAATGACGCGGGACCAAAATGGATGTGAGCGTGGCCGAGTCTTCTTTGAGCAGCAACCAGGAAGGTCACCAGGGGAGGTCGGAGTAGAGAGAAAGAGCTCGTAGAGTGGAGGGGTGTCGGGGCTGGCTCTGACTGGACTGACCTGCGCCCCTGGGGGAGATTAAATGGAACAGGGAGTTCCAAACTCCGAACGATGCTCCGCTTGCTGCGTTGGACAGAGGACTGGTAGTATCTCGTCCCGGTCAAATGATGCACCAAGAGGAGCAGTGATGTGGTTGCAGTGGCTTCTGTACTGTGGTTCTGGTCTCTGCTCGGATGCCAGATGCATGGTCTGACGAGAACGATCCTCCTGGACGGCTCCGAACTAGGATTGAGGCGGGATCGCATCGCCTACGAAGCTGACTTGAAGGTCTTTCCAGTAATATATGGTATGCCTCCAGGATATGCTCTGTTAAGACGTGGCAGCCTTTGAAAGTTCGTAGTATTCTGCTGCTGTAGGATCCAAGCTGGTAGTGGGAAGTAGAGGGGAAGAATGGAGGGTGTAGGAGGAGCAACTGGTGGGAGAGGGTCCCGGGAGGCTTCTTGGTTGAGAGAGGGGCCGGGGGGGACGTCCCAGAGTGTGGGAGAGGGTGTAGGGGCTGCTGGGTCAAAGCTGGCAGGAGGAGAGGGGAGAGTTGTGGCCAGAGGTCGAGGGTAGAGTGGGGGAGGGAGCAAATTAGCTAGTGGAGGGAGATGAGAGTTTGAAATTGGGATTAATGGTGGGGGGGTTAATGCTGGTCTTGGGGATGGGAAGAGGTGCCTTGAGAAGGTGGAGGGTTGCTTGGGGAGAGGTGTTCTACCTTGGGAGATGGAGGAGGTGCATGGGGAGTGCCAAGGGACACCTTGGAAGAGGGTGGGAATTGAATGGAGGAGTTATGGTGATCTAGGGATATGAAGAGGTGGGTGAGGTGGCAAGTGGAGAGTGGAGGAGGTGGTGCCTAGGTGGATGAGAGAGGAGAGAGAGGGAAATTCAAAATTTGGGGAGGGGGGAAGAGAGAGAGAGGGGGTCGCCCCCTAGAGAGAGAAGGGGAAGAGAGAGAGGGTATCTCACCCTAGAAGAAGAAATCACACAAATTCTTTTGTGGAAACTCAAACTCAACTTTTCATTCAACTATTCATTAGTTTTCACAATGGGGTTGGGGTCCTATTTATAGGAGCACAACATTCTACATGACCATAACACCCTTGACATTTACACCAAAGACCAAGCATGTCCAACGGTGGCTCAATGGGCCCAATTGATGGATTAGAGGCCCATTTGACTCTAAACATAGGTAAATAACTTGCTAACCTAGGCACACGACTCAAATACAAAGGGAAATTACATGACAAGACTCACATAAGGGAAAAAAATACATCATATGACTTGAAATAAAGAGGCGAATCAAGACCATACGCCATCAACGATCATCGGGGCCTAGAAAAGATGAAGTGGCGGGAGATGTCCCAATCATACTCCCGGGGTGAGGAGAACTCGACTCTGTCGAGTAAGAGTCCTCCCTGCTCTGAGAGTGCTACAGTAGGGCCTCCCATGAATCTACCGATGGAGGCCGGTCCTTCCACCTAACAAGGTAGCGCTCATACGCCTTGCTCATAGTGGTAGTGACCTGTTCATCCAATATCCGCTCAACCTGCTCGCGCTGGTCTCTCTTGGTTGGTGGCTTTCTCTTAAGGGTGGGTGCTCTCTCAAAGGAGGGAATGGGCTCAACATCCTCACTGGGTACCACCATGGGGCCCTTGTATGGCACCAGGTCAGCCACATTAAATGTGGGACTTACTCTGTAATCATCGGGGAGGTCCAATTCATAAGCATTCATGCCAATGCGCCTCAGAACCTGGAAGGGACCAGCCCTACGAGGCCTCAATTTTGAGATAGCTCCCGGGGAGAGCCTCGGAATCCTCACCATCACAAAATCACCCACACGAAATTCTTAGTGGCGTCGGTGAGAGTCGGCCTATCTTTTGTAAGTCTCATTATTTATACTGATGTGCTTACGAAGGTTTTCATGCAATTATGTGAGTGCTGACCTCCTAGGGGTGATGAGTGGACTTGGACAACCAAAAGTAGACCGAGCATGTCTAGACTCCCTATCAAGGGTTTTGAAAATTGGGGGGCCGGGGCATCCAAATGCGGACCTATCATGTGTGTGACCAATGATGAATGGGGGAGGACCGTTACACCCATATATGGACCAATCATGCATCCGACTTGACATGTGGGTGTCATGAATGAAAGGACCTGACTTAGTATTCATGCCAAGTGGTGTGATGTGCCAAGACATAGGAATTGCTTTCCCATAGATGACTTCCTTGTGTGGGGTGGCGGGGTGGCCTTTGAGCTTCCACTCAAAAGGGTCGTAGGGATCTAGGAAGGTGGACATCTTGGAGAGAGGCTCCTCCTTAATCCCTATGTGTGTTTTGCCTAGAGTCACGGCTCCCATGGTGTAACCCGAGTCTAGGAAGGGATGGATTGGGTCAAACATGGTGGGTTGGGGTAGGGAAAGGTGGGTGGTGGGTAAGGTGGTTGAGTCCCATGGGTTCCTTGGCTTCCATTGGAAGAGATCAAAGGGGTCATGGAATGGGTTGCCAAGGAAGAGGTATTCTATGTCCTCAAGGTCCTCAAATGGTGGTGGGTCATCCTCCTCTAATGAAACAATTGGGCCAAAGTTTTTGGTGGGTGGGTCGGCCATGAGGGGAGGGCTTGGCTTTCTACCCGAGATAAGAAGCTCCAATTTGAGGAGAAGGTCAGGCTCATCAGGTATGTGGAGGAATAATAGAAGGTCACTAGTGTAGCAACCAATGGTGCACATTGAGGTGATAGACCCAACACATAGGTGAGTGAGGTCGAGCCCCTTAGGTCGGTCGATTCCCAAAGCCAACATGCTAGTCAGCTCAAGTTGCCATTCTAGACCTTTGATAAGATCATCCAAAGTCTTCACCTCATAGGAGGATTGGAATGTGGTGTGGCAGGAGTTAATGGGTACTAAGTGGAATGGGTGCTCCAAGGTTGGGATTTGTAAGTTCAAGGCATGAGGGATGGGATTTTGCTTGAGCCATTTGATGATGAGTTCTCCTATGGTCACCACCTTTTGGGTGAAATTGATTGGCTTGGGGAGGTATGGGTTAATTGGGATGGGGATGAGTTGATGTCCTTCCTCTTTATTGATATGAGTATGGATTTCCTTAAAGGGTAGGGAAGACTTTGGGTTGGTGTTCATTCGTGGGGATTCGGTCTTGTGGGCCGTGGTCTCCTCATGTTCACTCATGGCCTTGTTTATTCTTTCAAGCGGTTGAGAGGGTCTTTTGGGGGTGGAGTGATGAAGGTTGGTGTATGGTGCACCCGGGGTGGAGGGTAAAGGGAAACTTGATTTGGGATTGGTAGGGGAACTAGTGGAGGCCTAGGTTGGGGTAGGATTGGGGTTGGAAGAGGAAAGTGGGTTGGGTTGATTGAATTTGGGGGGTGCATCCCTTTTGGGGGATGATGGAGGGGCAGTATTTGGAGATGGATTGTGGATTGGGGGGTGGTGGCCGTCATGGGCCTAGGTGGAGGGGTGGACACGTGGTCCACTTGGGTTTGAATGGTGAGGGTTGGGTGAGTGACTTTTTGTTGGGGAGTGGTGGTCATCATGTGGGGAGCCGGGTCGGTTAAGGGTCTCTTTGTGACGACCCGGGATCCGAGTACCGGAAAGGAACCGACGCGTCTCGAATCTCAGCCCGCCAACCCACGAGCTCGAAGACTCGGAAGGGTAGAAAGGGATGGTGTGGGAGTATAAGAGAAGCTGAAACAACCGTAGAGATAGCACAATAATCTAAAATAAAATGCACCGAATAATATAAATAAAGTAAACTGCTACAAGGTCCAGTGTATCTTTTTTAATAGAAACCTAACCTAGGGGTCAATGGGAGAGTGCACCCCTTACCAGAGGTAAGAAGAAAGCCACTCCACCATCTAACCACTAGGAGGCAAATGATATTTTCATTGATTAAGAATAAAGAATTACATCAATCTGATACTAGGCATGCCTAGTGAGTCTAGCCGAGCAGCGCCTTTTATAATGGAAGGGAGCTCACTGTAAGAATAAAAAGAATTACATTTGGTAGTGCAAGCTAATGAAGCAAGAAGGTCTGCTACTGTATTGCCTTCTCTGTAGATATGAGAGATAGTGTCGTGCTGAGAAATGATGCTCCAGATATCCCTGACATAGCTGAGAATGGACCAAGGACAATGAATTTCTTTTTTGATAATCCTGACAAGGGTAAGGGAGTCACATTCTATAAATGCTGGCTTGGAATCCACAGTATGTAAATATTTTATGCCTCAAGAAGGGCACGAGCTTCAGCAATTAAGCTATTAGATTGACCATAAAAATGAGAAAAAGCAAGGATGACCTTGCCTCTGGAGTCCCTGATAATGCCGCCTCCTCCAGAATCTCTAGATTGTTTGAAAGCACCATCAGTGTTTAATTTGAGAAAGGGCCAGGGAGGGCTAAGCCATTTCACAATTTTCAACTGTTGTCTGCAGTGGGATTGGATTTTAATACCCAAATCTTCCAAAGTTTTCCTATTTTTTGTCTTTGGCTCCTTAAGTGCAGCAATCGAACAAACCATCTTCACTTGGGATGTGATATGATGAATGATGTTGGATTTTGAGAATGATTTATCATCATATCTGACCAAGTTTCTAGCTTTCCAAATTTCCCACATTCCAAGCCCAACAGATGCAAGGTTGAATAGAGCAAAGGCTGAACCTGACTGAGTATGGCTGAAGGAATTCAGAATGAGTTCCCTAGCAGTCCGGCCTTCAAGATGTAGACCAGTTGCTTTTATAGCAGTCCAAACGTAACCTGCCAAATCACTGTTGAGGAAGAGATGGTTTAGGTCTTCCACATGGGGCACCGAGCAGCAAGAACATTTGGAACAGAAAACAACACCAACTCTCTGAATGTTATCATCAGTCGGTATGCAATTGTTCAGAATATTCCATAAGTGGACAGAAATTTTAATTGGAATCCAATTTGACCACAGTCGGGTCCAAGGGATATCAGTCTGGAGTTGATCATGAGCCAAAGATTTATAGGTCGAGGCTACTGAACACAATCCTGATGAAGAGAGATTCCAAACTCCCAAATCCTTTTCCTGATTTAATTGCATAGTTCTGATAGCTTGCTGGATACTGTTGGGAATCAAATCTTCTATCAGTGCTGATTCTTTAGATGAAGGGTGCAGAATAACATCTCTGACTGATGCTTTAGGATTAGGGATGAGGTCATCAGAAATATAATTGTTTAAACAATGGTGGCCCAGCCACTTATCATGCCAAAAGTTGGTATTAAGACCATCCCCAATTATAACCTGCTTATGTTGGAGAATATAGCCTTTAGCCTTTAACCAGCTTCTTCTTGCAAATCCCTTCATGTTTTTGAAGTAAGCATCTCGAAGGTGACATTGATGCATGTACTTGGCTCTAAAATAAGAATCCCATAAAGAATTGGTGTGGATTGCCTGCCACAGCATTTTAACTCGAAGAGCAATTTCCATGTGCCTAAGAGACATGATGACGAGGCCTCCCTTGGAAATATGCCTACACAAAGCCTGCCAAGACTTCCAATGTCTCTTTTTGCTAAGAGGAGAGGACCCCCAAAAGAAATTTGCAAAGGCCTGCTCAATCAGGTGGTGAATACCAATATGCAATGGGGTGGAAGACAGGGAATAATATGGCATGGAAGAAAGGACATGTCTTATAAGAACCAGTCTTGCACCTTGAGATAATAGACTAGCTTTCCACCCAGCAATGCGCTTTTGTAGGGAGTTAATAATCCCTGCAAAATATATCTTTTTAGTTCTGCCAATCACCAAAAGGATGCCAAGATATTTATGTGGGAAAGACAGTCTGGAGAAACCAGTGAGATTCTGAATTCGCTGTGCAACAGAGCATGGCATCTTTGGGTGGATTAAAAAACCACTCTTGTTGATATTAATAAGTTGACCAGAAGCTTGCTCATACGTGTGAAGAAGACTAAGTAAGTTTCTGATTGAAGTTGATGAGGCTTTGCTAAAGATCAGTGTATCATCAGCAAACAAAAGGTGAGATATATTTGGACATCTCCGAAAACCAGTAAACCATTCAACCCGGCCACTGTTGAAAGCTTCTCTAAGCGACCTGCTCAAGGCTTCCTCTGCAATAATAAATAAGGATGGAGCAATTGGATCACCTTGACGTAAACCTCTGGAAGATTTAAAGAAACCAGCAGTATCCCCATTCAACAAAATAGAAAACCAACAATTGTTGATCAGTCTATCAATAAGATTAATGAAATTATTGCTGAACCCAAATCTGAGCATAACTGTGTAGAGGAAGTCCCATTCTAATCTGTCATAAGCTTTAGCCATATCAAGTTTTAGTATAACATTCGAACCTCTGGTTTTTCTACCCAATTCTAGGGATAGTTCCTGAGCCAGTGCAATATTTTCAATAATCTGTCTCCCCTTCACAAAGGCAGACTGCTCAAGAGAAATGATCTTGGGAAGAATAAAGGCCAGTCTTTTATTAAGGAGAGAGGATATGATCTTGTAAAAGAAATTGCAAAGACTTATCGGCCTATAGTCTGTAATATCCACATCATTTTGCTTTTTAGGGATAAGAGCTATCAGAGTGGCTGTAACACTTCTGGGCAGAGGGTTCCTGGATGAGAAAGCTTCTTGCACAGCACTGATAACAAGGGGAGCAATGATGCTCCAAACCTTTTGAAAGAAAACTCCAAAAAATCCATCAGGTCCAGGGGCACTATCAGCTGACAAACTAAAGATTGCATCATGAATTTCAGCATCAGTAGGTATAGCACAAAGCCAGTCATTATCAACCTGGTTTACTAAGCTGGGAATGCAGTTTAAGAAATTGTTATCAATATGATGATCTTGAGTAGAGAAGGCATTCTGAAAGTGAGAAATAGCAATTCTTTTCATTTCCTCATGATCTGAGGACAGATTACCAGCAGGATTCCTCAATTGAAGTATTTTGTTTTTTCGTCTGTTGGCTAATGTAGACATGTGGAAAAATTTTGTATTTCTGTCCCCCTCAAGAAGCCACCTAATCCCAGATTTTTGTCTCCAAAAATATTCTTGCTGTAGCAGTCTATCAGATTGAATATTCTTAGCTTCTTCTAGAGAGGTTAGGTTTGCATCAGTTGGTTGCAGGTCATAGGAAAGCTCAGCTTGAAGTACAGCATCTTCAGCAATAGTCAAATTTAAGTGAACATTGCCAAAAGTTTGTTTATTCCAAACCCGTAACATCCTTCTCAAGGCTTGGAGCTTAAGAGACAGGCAAGTCATAGGAGAAGAAGCAACAGGGCTAGATTGCCAGCATGCTCGGACATCCTCAGAAAATTTCTCATGCAAAGTCCACATTTTCTGAAAACAGAATCTGCTAATTCTTCGATCCTGGGAGAGAGATTTAACAAGAAGAGGAGCATGGTCAGATGCCTCCCTGGACAGATGCTCAATAGATACCGGGAGAAGATTAACCCAGGTTGCATTAAGGAGAACCCTATCTAGCCGAGCCCAAATACCTCTTCTACCAGTCTGATTATTATGCCAAGTATATTTAGAACCATTATAGCCACCATCAACTAAATCACAATCAGAGATACAGTTATTGAAATCTATCATAGCAGAAAGGTTGGGGAAGTTACCACCAAGTTTCTCATCCACATTAAGAATGCAATTGAAATCACCTGCTACAATCCAAGGGCCATTAAACTGAGAGTGGATATTAAGTAATGAAGCCCACAGGGTTTGCCTCTCAATAGCATTGCATTTAGCATATACAAAAGATGCTTGAAAATCTGGAAGAACAGCATTAGATTGAAGAAGAGTGATCTGTTGATCATCCCTGCAAGTAACAGAAAATTTCAAAGGGTCTTTCCAAAGAATCCAGATGTGAGCCAGTCCATCAGTGTTTACAGCAGCATTATCCATTCCCAATCTTCTGCAAATACTATCCAATCTGCTCATGTTTATTTTTGGTTCCAAAAGCACAATGCAGTCAATACTATGAGTCTTTATAAGGAATTTCACTCTGCCAACAGAGACATCATTCCCTATACCTCTGATATTCCAAATAATGAAATTCATGATGTATATTTGATGTCAGGAATATTCCCCGTGGATCTTGTCCTCAACATTGATCTGGTGGTGACACCTGAGCGCTCATTATGTGGAGCCAGGACATTTTGACATTCTGCAAGCTTAGCAACATCTAATCTTCTAGGAATGGCCTCATCTGTTGGAGGAGCTTCATGATCAAGTAAGGTATTAACAGTTGCAATTACAGGAGTAGGCGCAATGGTGTCCTCCTGGACAATTGTTTGGATTGAAGGGAGTTCCAACGGGGAAAGGACATATGCTTCAGAGTTGGCAGCCACAGTTTTTTCCTGGTGACTATGCACAGAGGAAACATGAACCGAAGCAGAGGGTTCCAGGGGAAGTAAAAGAAGCTCGCATCCAGGAGCTTGTCCCACATTAGTAGTAGTTAAAGACTTCACATGCTTATCCCCTCGCTGGCATTGAGAAGTGGGTATTGCAGGATCCCCTGGGTCTGGAGATGATAAATTCAATAAAGGAGTCCCATTCAATTCTGAAGACTGGTTAGAGCATTCACCATCAGTGGCCCGTGTGGCAGTAGTCAAATTTTCTACTGCTTGGACCTTCTGATTAATAACAGGTTGCCAAACAGCCTTACCTTTGATCTCTGGTCCAATTAAAGCCTGGGAAGGAGCAGTCTGCTTGGGCTTCACATTAATACCCGAGTACCTTGTACCTTTACAGTTTGCCACATTGTGACCAATGCGAGAGCAAGTAGTACAATAGGGAGGAAGATCCGGATATTCAACAACCTGCCAGGCACCCCCTCCCGGGAAGCCAATCCAAACTCTCGATGGACGAGCTTTTGAAATGTCAAGTTCAATACAAACACGAGCAACATTCGTTTGGGATAGATTCAAGGTGGATTGATCAACTTTCAATACCTGACCAACATTACCAGTGATGGACCGAATCAAATGCTCAATGTAGAAGTTAACCGGGAGACCAGGGAAAGAAATCCATACCGGAAGAATTGGGGAATCAGCTGTTGGCGAAAAGTCCATAGTCCATTTAAAGAAAATGAAGAGCCGACCATGAACAAAGAGAGACTCCTTAAGCAGCAGAGAAAGATAGTCTTCATAGTTCCGGAACCTTAAAAGGAGATGTCTGTTGTCGAGGGCGCTGATCATATAATCGTCTGTGAATCGGCATCTACTTGACAGGTGAGCTCTGATATCAGAGAACGGAGGTCTACCCTGAGGTGTGCGAGCTACCAAAGAAAAAGTAAATGGTTTAAGAGAAGCAAAAATCTCCTCCAGAGAGAAGAAAACTGCAGGTTTCCCGTTATCAGTCAGCGCTGGAGCATGGACGGAGCCTTGTACCACCGGCGGGGCCATTGTAGAGGAGAGGACTTCTGCAAAAGTTCTAGCACCGAGAACAGCTTGGAGAGTCGATGGCCCCAGATGGGGACCAGGCACCAAGGGGGGCACGGGTGGCCCCCCTGGGTCAACCATCGGAGAAGACGACAATAGATGGGCACGACACCAAGGAAGCTAGGTCACACTGCGAGGAAGGAGCATCTCTTCACAGGACCTTTGCAACCTTAGATAGTTCATGACACTAAATTTTCATATTTGAGCATTAATGTGTGGTCCAGTGTATCTCATGTCCAAATGAAAGTACAGTCAACAGAAAGAAAAGTACAACTACACGGGGCATCCCCCGACGTACAACTACACGGGGCATCCCCCGCTCTGGCAGACTGGCGGCTAACCTTGGCTAGAAGAACCACGCTGAAACTCGGCCGCACCTCTCGAAGACCCCGCCTCACCTAAAAAGCAGGGGTGAGCCTCATTTCATTGGCCCAGTAGGGTTCCCGCGAATCCCCACCTCGCGTGGAAACCAAGGCAGGAAGGCAAGAGAGTAGAAAAGCAACCCTACCTAACAGGAGTACGATAGAACCAACAAGCTAAGATAAATAAATGGAAAAGCCATCTACTCTAACAACACGTACTACAAAACCTCGGTCCAACGAAACTCGAGTCCACACCTGCTAGCGAACAGAAGCACTACCCACTAGAAGAACGACCGGAAGCGTCCCCTGACGTCTTACACCGCGTCACAAGTGTCTAGCTACAATGCCCCGGGTGTGAGACTCAGACACGCAACAGGTACCACAACAAGGACTAGCTGGGGTCACGCTCGTCAGCGAGTGTCCTAAGCCCCCAACTACGTGTGCACACACAGACCATCTGCTCTAGGTCAGGTCCTCTAGCTGTTTTTCCCCCCCACCGGACTCTGGTGGCAAAGGCAAGGGGCCCCACAGAAACCAACCTAAAAACCACCTCTCACCGGGTCTCACTCTCCACCACTCCCAGGTGGGTCCGCACCCACGTGCATAGGAAGCTACGACTAGTGGATAGGTCACTGAAAGTAAGGACTGACTCACGGAAACCACCGTCAAAGAAATGGGACCGCACATAGACAGTGCAGCACAGAGCCTGACGGTCCAACCTTGGGCCGTCATAGGCTGTGACGCACCTACACTGGAGCGTCACAAGGCTCTGACGGTCCAACCCTGGAGCGTCACAAGCCTAAGTGAAAATAGGCTCTGACGCACCCACCAAGGGGCATCACAGCACCTAACGGACCAACCCTAGCGCGTCAGGGGGGATGGGTTCGTCTGCTCTGACGCACCGACACAGGGGCGTTACAAGGCTGTGACGCGCCAGGCATGGTGTGTCACAGACCTTGACCCCCAACGGTCAAAAGCCAACGGTCGGCAGCCAACAGTCGAACGCCCCTGACGGTCCAACCTAGGTGCGTCACAGCACCGTGACGGTCTATCGTGGGACCGTCACAGCCCACAGACCCCACTTGGCTGCACATAGGGCTGTAACGCACCCATCTAGGCGTGTTACATAGTGTGACGGTCACTGGAAGGACCGTCACACCCACCCGAGGGTGAAACGGCAGGAAATGCCCAAAAATTCCAACCACGCCCCCATGCCTCCATAGGAGAGGGGGAAATCAAAGGGGAAGACCCCTGGGGACCCCTAGCATGATTCTAGGCCATCAAAACGCCGAATCGCGGCTCAAATTCATAGATCGGGCGAACTCTCCCCAAAACATGATTTTTGCCCTAACCCGCTCAAACACACCCCTCTCGGCTCCCTTTCGGCCTACAAATCGTGGGGGATGACGGGATGAGCATAGGGATTCGTCCCCCTATCTCAATGGAGCGAATGCTCTGCCGAATCACCACCGAAGTCAAGGAAGAAGCTTTTGAATGCCACATGCCCCACCTCCCGCCGCGAGAAGGCCACCACCGGAACCGCCTCCCCACCACCGCCGCCGCCACGCCGTTGCCGGAGTGAAGGAGGCCGCGTCTCGGTCATCCGGGGAAGAAGAACGGTCGCGATGGGGAGGGCGCTCTCTAACGGTTGGAAGGAGGAGGAAGAAGAAGAAGAAAAAGGTGAAAAAGAAAAGAAAAAGGTTTGGTATTTATAGAAAATCCAGAAAATTAGGAAAATCCTAAAAAATAGAAAAATACACCTCCTCGATCCTCGTGATATGCTAATCACAACGGTACCACTCGCGGGTAGATGAACGACCTGGTCCACCCGTTACAGGGTCCCGTAGGTGTTTCCGAGACACACACGCGGGAATCGGAAAAACACGCGGAAAAGTCGCGGAACACGTTCCGAGCCTCCGAACTGACCCGAATCGTACGGATCTACACACAAAAGATGTCCAGAACACAATTCCAAACACAACGGAGCCAAATTCACCGAAAACGTAGATCCGTGACCTAAGAAGAATGATCCTAAAGGGTCCGGGACACCACACTCTTGCCCTTGGGATCGGCTGGTTATGGAGGGATGGAAGTGGGTCGTCCTTGAATTTGGGGAGAATTGGTGGTGGTGATCGGGGTTGGAATTATTGGGAGTGGTGGAATTTGGGCCCTAAGGGAGTGCTTGGGTTGGCTGGGAGAGAAAGGAGGAGTGGTAGTGCTCCTCGGGCTTTGGCTAGCCGGGTGGGAAGGGGAGTGTTGGGGAGCGTAGGCTTCCCTAAGTTTGGTCTTCATTTCTTCCCAAGTGGCTATTGGGGCTTGCCCACGGAGCCTCCTTACACATTCAATAGTTAACCAATGATCACTGGCTGGCTCAGTTAGATGATTTTTGTCTAGGTTCACTTTCTCCTCCTCGGTCATGGTGTAGCATTGAAAGAATTGGCCCACCAAAGCTTCCCAATCTAGATAACGGTTTAGACCGTGGCATCTGTTAAAGGCGGGGGTTTTGAGTTTTGAGAGCTTCAAAAGCGGACTATCCACGTGTTCTAGAGGGGCACTCTCATTCACTCTTGGTGCGGGCCTACTTTCCTCAAGTTTATTGAGTCGAGGGGTGATATCATCAATCTGCCGAAGAATGTTTGGCATGGCCTTCATGAGGGAGTTGATGCGGTCAACCTTGTTGGCGGAGGGAATCCCATGGGGTTTGGGATCCCTGGGGAAAGACAAAGAAGAAGGATGTGACGGGTATGAGGTGGCCATTCTAGTGGACAAAGGTGATGCTCCGGGTGAAAATGCAATGGCCCTAGGACTAGACTTAGTAGAGACAAGTCTAAAACTTTCTCTGATACCAATTGATGTGAATCGACTTATGGAATGCAGCAACTAGACAAAGAACCCTCGGACTTAGCCATAGCAAGCACAATTCGCAACTTAGAGACTATCGAAGACAGTCGCTCACCGGTGCGCCGCTCAACCCAAGGGTGACTTGATGATGCCGAGTCGAGGGTGGTGGGACTAGGCCCTTGCTGGTAGAGGTCTAGCAAGGTTATGAATGTGTTCCCCCCCAAAGATATGGAAACCCGAATTTGAAGTGCTGACCGAGTGCCCCAAGGGACTCGGATCACTCGCTTCCTCCACGGTGGTCACTCGAAAGCAAGGGTGCTTTAAGGACCGGGCGCTCTCTAACACTCTAGCAGAGCGTTGACGGATATTAACTAAACAAGCACTAAAATATGAGCAAGGGTTGAGAGATTACCTGGCCGGTTTGAAGAAACCGACCCCGTTTGGAGACGTGGGTGAGCGGGGAAGTGTGGGTTCCCCGCACACTACGTCGGTGAAGCTTCTCCCTGTTTAATTATTACATGAACTACTCCTCACGCAGGAGGGATGAACTAGGGGCGGGGAAATAAAGGTTACATTCAAACACTACCTCCACGTAGGGAGGGGCGCTAAGCCGGCCAGGCGGAATAAGTAAGAAAGCTAAGAGAGCGCCGAATGATTACTCCGTCGATTCTGTCCACTTCTGGAACTGCTGAATAGGTAGTCACTGTTGACACTGCCACTAGCCCTACTGGACCTGGAAGTCACCGAGACCAGCGCCAAATCTTCTCTGATTGGCCCGGGAGGGCTCCTGAATTTCTGTGGAATTTTCGGACGTCGTCGTAGGGCGGGGCAGACTCTCGGACTGGACCTCTTCGTTCTGGCTAAGACTGACTCCAAAGCACTGCAATAGGAAGACGAAGTCGCCACAAACACTCCCAAGATCCGAATGATGCGGGACCAAAACGGATGAGAGCATGGTCGAGTCATCTTCGAGCAGCAACTAGGAAGGTCACCAGGGGAGGTCGGAGCAGAGAGAAAGAGCCCGTAGAGTGGAGGTGTCACGCCCCGACGTGGAATATCGGGACGTACAGTCAGGAACGAGCTGGCAAGAGAGAGATCTATCTAAAATAATACACAATGCTACAAGATGGAAATACTAAATGATCATTAACCAACCACAACTGATACAAAAATCTCAAATCAACTTATTACAACTGGGATAACAACCACTAAACCTCAAAAACATAACCGAAACTTAAATACTCTCCAAAGCACCACTAAGAGTAAGATAACACTGCTAACACACTAGAACTGATACACTCAAGACATCACTCCTGCCCTTCCCCATCGGTAAGCGCGTCACCTGAAAAGCCTGGAAAGGGGGGAAACACAACTATGAGCTGACGCTCAGTAGGAAATAACAGGCAATTTACGTGATTAATAAGTTAATTATATTTTCATATGCAATACTAAGAAAGAAATAAATGACAATAACGATATAATGAAACAACGTAATAACAAGATCTTGCAAGGTCAAGAAATATGTGATGTCAAGAATTAACAAGATAACAAGTACAAGAATTTACAACAGGAGATATAACAAGAGGCAGTAGTAAAGAATTGGCCACAAGTAAGTAATATCAATTCATTCGCGATCAAGTAACAAGTAACAAGTAGCAAGTAACAAGAGATGTTTGTCATAGACGCAACAAACAAGCAAGTATTTCGGTGTAATGCCCCACCATGTCATTAGCATCCCCTGGGCTCAGTAATTTTTAGGGCGCTCTCCCCAGGACCAGACCGGGCCCCTATGACGCGATGGCATTGATTTTAATGGGTCCAAAGTCCCACCCGTCCAGACATTCAGTCAATTTTTAATGGCCAATTAATCAGAGGAATTTCTGTCAAGAGTATGAGTTTTTAAGGACTAACATGTCCTTGGATTCCAGACAAAAACTCGGTTGATACGGTCACCTCGGTGCCGCTTTACAAGAACTGGACCACAACTCGGTCCACGGGGTCAAGAAAGAACGGCTGACAGTATACCGTTCAAGTGTGTAAGTAATCCATTCTACTGGAGTAATAGGGCCTAAAACAGTAATTTAACAATCAATTTAATCATAATTACCAAGTTAATATATCAAGGATTATCCATTATCATTTGCATTAAACCAATTTGCCCAAGGATGATTCAAGATGATAAGGCAAAGAACGAACTCACACAGTATATTAATAGCAATTTAGTTATACCATTAACCAATACTCATGTGGGTTTCTATTTAACCAACGTATGTGTTGAAAAGAAAATGATAAACGGCATGTTTTTACACCATGATAGAACGTAGGAACCAATGCATTGAAATCATAAGGTTTCATGAATAGGTCACTGGTTCTTCCAGAATATAAATTTTCAATTGGTCTAAGTTAAATGGGTCGATCCCCTAACGATCCGGATCGATCCTCGGGTTGAACAACGACAAAAACTGGGTTTCTGGTACATGGGTCGACCCCTGGGGTTGACCCCTATAAAAATGGGGTCTGCCGGATGCATGGGTCGACCCCCACAAATCCTACAGAATGGGTCGACCCCTGGGGTCGACCCCCACACTCTGGCCGTATGGGTCGACCCCAGGGGTCGACCCTTGCTGGGTGCTGGATGGGTCGACCCCTGGGGTCGACCCTCGGGCCTTCCAGGGCTCCCAAAAAACGGGTCGACCCCAGGGGTCGACCCCTGCAAGAACAAAAATAGTCTTAACCTCCAAAAAACCTAAAAACTCACCCAATTGAGATCCAATTGAGTTGTGATTTTAACCACATGATCTAGGGTTATTAATATACATACTAGGGTCATAAAACAAGCGATTTGAAACACTAATTTCAACAGAAATCAATTAAATCTTAACCTATTCTATGATGAACACATGAAAATCTAGATATTGACATGCTTCTACTAAATCGTGAAATTCTCTCAATATACATAACGAAATTTGGGACTTCTTATGTCAAAAGAAAGCTAACTTGATGCTGAATCCAACCATATATGATAAGCTATATGTGGATCAAGTTTTATAACTCAAAATCAGCCCGTAATCAAGCTCTAACTCAAAGGGTCACAATATAAATCAAGTTCTAGACATGCTCTCACTAAAAATTGAAATTCTCCAAGCATGCTCAATGAAAATTGGGTCTTTCTACGTTAAATAAAAGCTAACAACATGCTGATTACATCATATAAGTTAATTAGAGTTTGGCCTGTTAAACCTATCTCAATCGAAGAGAGAACTTAAAACCCTAGAATGAAGAATGAATTGGATCACCCTTCACAAAACCCACGATAGCTTTCTAGATACCTGATAAAAATTGGGGCTTTCAGTCCCACTGGATAGATCTCGTCGAGAGGAACAAAATCATATATTCATGATCAAATTTTGGTTGAGAATTCCTATCTCAATTGAAGAAACAAAGAAGGAAGAAGGAAGCCGACGACCTGCCGACACACCTCCACAAATCGAGCAAGATCTTCCTAGATATGAAACTTCAGGGAACCCCACAGCCACCAAAAGAAACTAGACTCGAAGAGATTTCTATCTATAGCTCACACAGCTTCTGGAGAGTTCTGAGCTGTGAGAAATCGACGGAACAAGAGACGTGTTAAAAACGGCGCCGAAATGGTTGACTCAACCAAACTCGGCCGGCTGCGCCTCCTAGGGTTAGGTTTGTGTCGGATTGATTGAGGGCTATTAATCCTTAGCTCATGGCCGTTCATTTGCCTTTGATTTGAGCTAATTTGGTTGAGTATTAAGCCCGAATTTCGCGTTTTAAACTTAGGTTAGGTAAGAGTTAAAAAGTGTGCACTTTTGGGCTTAATCTCCAATTAGATCTAACCACGGATTTTTAAATGGCTTAATGCCAGAAAACAAAGTTGTTGTCTACATCGACCTTAACCTGTTTACTATTTTTATGGATTTTTATAAGGTGGTCAGATTTTCACTTATTCAATTTCTAACGAATTAAATATTAATAAATCTAAAATTCAATTATTAATTCAATAAAAATTTAATTCTTAATTAATAAAAACTTAATAAATATATTGGGCTCAATTAAATAATTCGGGGTCTTACACCCTCCCCTACTTAAAGGAATTTGGTCCTCCAAATTTACTGCACTAAAATTGAGAGTAGGGAATGAGATTGCTCACCTAGAATAGGTCGGGATACCGCTTCCGCATAGTCTCTTCAGACTCCCATGTAGCTTCTTCGGTCCCACGCCGACTCCACTGAATCTTGACCATCGGTATCGAACGATTCCAGAGTTGCTGTTGCTTCCGGTCCAGAATCTTGACAGGTCTTTCCTCATAGGTCAAATCTTCCTTAAGTTCAAAATCCACTTGCTGAATGATATGAGTGGGGTCATACACATATTTCCGTAACATAGACACATGGAAAACATTGTGTATGCCAGACAAATGCGGTGGTAAAGCCAGTCTGTATGTCACCTCCCCCACTCTATCTAGAATCTCGAATGGAACAATGTATCTCGGACTCAGCTTGCCATGAATGCCAAATCTTCGGATCCCTCTCGAAGGAGAGACCTTCAAGAACACATGCTCGCCAACCTGAAATTCCAATGCTCTTATCATGTTGTCGGCATAACTCTTCTATCTGGATTGGGCTACTTGTAACCGGTCTCGGATAATACGTATGTTCTGTGATGATTCTGAGACAAGATCCGGTCCAAGCCACTGTTTCTCACCTACCTCGTCCCAACCCAACGGGGAACGACAACTCCTACCATACAATGCTTCGAAAGGAGCCATCTGTATACTGGATTGGTAACTGTTGTTGTAGGCGAATTCAATCAATTCCAAGTGCTCACTCCAATTACCACCGAAATTAATCATGCAAGCTCGCAGCATATCTTCCACTATCTGGTTGGCTCTTTCAGTCTGTCCATCTGTCTGCGGATGAGAAGTAGTACTGAAATTCAGACGAGTACCAAGAGACTCTTGCAGTCCCTTCCAGAAATGTGAAGTAAATCTGGGGTCTCGATCAGACACAATGCTGACTGGAATACCATGGAGTCTCACCACTTCCTTCAAATACAAAGCAGCCAATACATCAATCGTCCACTTGGACTTAATTGGTAAGAAATGAGCTGACTTTGTCAATCGGTCGACAATCACCCATATCGCATCAAATCCACCACGAATCTTAGGTAGACCCATAATGAAATCCATGCCAATGCTCTCCCACTTCCATTGGGGTATGTCGAGTGGTTTCAGTTTCCCTGCCGGTCTGAAATGTTCGGCCTTAACTTGTTGACATACCAAGCATCTACTCACAAAATCTGTAACTTCTCTTTTCATATTCGGCCACCAAAAGGATCTTTTCAAATCTCTGTACATCTTAGTGCCGCCAGGATGAATAGTATATCTAGATCTATGAGCTTCCTCAAGAATCTTGTTCTTTATTGCGGCTTCGTCAGGTACACAAGTTCTGCCCTTGAATAATAATCTTCCATCGTCAGCCAACATGAAGTCAGGTCTGCTGCTCAAGCTTCCCTTGACCTCTACCAGCTCGGGATCATTATCTTGCAAGGACTTGATTTCCATCAACAATTCGGGCTTAAGTTGGATCTGAGCAATCATAACCCGATCATTGTCAATATTAAGATCCAGACTAGATAATTGTTCCAATAACCTCCATTCTTGTAACATAAGACTTGACAATCTAGCTACCGGCTTCCAGCTTAATGCATCTGCCACAACATTACCCTTGCCAGGATGATACTCAATCGAGAAGTCAAAGTCTTTCAAATACTCCAACCATCTGCGCTGCCGCATATTGAGTTCCTTCTGAGAAAATAAATATTTCAGACTCTTATGATCTGAAAATACCGTGAAGGTTTCTCCATACAGGTAATGCCTCCAAATCATCAAAGCAAAGACGACTGCTGCAAGTTCCAAATCATGAATAGGATAATTCTCCTCGTGCTTCCTCAACTGCCTAGAAGAATAGGCAATCACCTTCCCATGCTGCATGAGTACACAGCCTAAACCAATACCTGAAGCATCAGTATAAACAACAAAACCTCCTTCACCCGAAGGTAAAGCCAAAACAGGTGATGTAGTCAAACACTCCTTCAAAGTCTGAAAGCTTCGCCGACAATTTTCGGACCAATCAAACTTGTTCTCCTTGCGGGTTAATCTTGTCATAGGTACCGCAATCTTAGAGAAATCCTGGATAAATCTTTGATAATAGCCTGCCAGGTCTAGAAAACTTCTAACTTCTGTCACACTGGTAGGCTGTTCCCAATTCTTCACTGCCTCAACCTTCGAAGGATCAACAGAAATACCGTCCTTCGTAATGATATGTCTGAGAAAGGACACCTCTTGCAGCCAGAATTCACACTTACTGAACTTGACATAAAGTTGATGATCTCTCAATAACTGCAATGCCATCCTCAGATGTTCAGCATGCTCCACTTCACTCTTGGAATAGATCAAGATGTCATCAATAAAGACCACGACCCATTGATCAAGATAGGGCCGAAATGCATTGTTCATCAACTACATGAAAGCTGTTGGAGCATTCATTAGACCAAAAGGCATAACGACAAATTCAAAGTGACCATACCTGCTGCGGAAAGCTGATTTATAGATATCCTCTTCCTTAATCCGCAACTGGTGATATCCAGATCGAAGATCGATCTTAGAGAAATATTGAGCTCCCACTATCTGGTCAAATAACTCGTCAATCCTCGGCAATGGATATTTATTCTTGACAGTCTGCTGGTTCAATTGCCGATAATCAATGCACAACCTCATCGAACCATCTTTCTTCCTGACAAATAATACAGGGGCTCCCCACGGAGAAGTACTAGGACGAATGAAGCCCTTCTCAAGCAATTCCATCAGCTGCTGCTTCAATTCCCTCAGCTCCGCAGAAGACATACGATAAGGAGCCTTAGAAATAGGAGATGTGCCAGGAATAAGATCAATAGAAAAGATAACTTCCCGCTCATGCGGAAGTCCTAATAGTTCCTCTTGAAAGACATCAGGAAAATCTCGGACAACAGGAATGTCCTTGATCTCAATCTGCTGCTCAGGGGTTGCACAGACAAAGGCTAGAAAAGCCTCACATCCACGTCTCATCAGCTTATCAGCTCGAAGAGCCGAAATAAGTGACACAAAGTTGTGATGCTTAACACCCACAAAAGAAAGTCCAGGGTGTCTAGTAAAAGACACTGAGCTAGAACTGCAGTGAACACTAGCCTCATATCGAGTCAACCAATCTGCTCCTAGGATTACATCATAATCCTTCATGTCCATGCAGACTAAATCTGCTGGTAAGTTCTGTTCACCAATCATAACCGTACTAGAGGGATAGAAATACTGGATTGCTGATCTAGTACCAATAGGGGTTGATATTTCTAACGGAGAATTCATCAAAACAGGTTCCACAGCTAAAGACTTAGCAAATCTCCGAGAGATAAAGGAATGTGTTGCACCAGTATCGAAAAGGACAAATGCTGGCTTGTCGAGTATAATAAGTGTACCTTCGACGAGTCCACCATCCTTGGTTATTCCCGCTTCCTCAGCATGCAGAGCTTGGAGCTTGCCTTGTGGTTTCTTGAAGACTTGCGGTTTTGCCGGGGTAGCTTGCTTAGACATACGAGGGCAATCAGAGATACGATGCTCCTTGCTTCCACATCGTAGGCATGCGCCTAGCTTGCGCCAGCAATCCTCCACCCTGTGGCTAGGATTATTACAAAACTTGCAAACGCCCATGTATGGAATAATAGGGCCAGACTTCTTATTTTTATGCTTCGGCATCTTGCCTTTCCATGATCCGGACCCGCTCCACGAACCAGGTCCACTAACAGGCCTCTTCTTGGTATACCCGGGTTTGACACTCCCGGAACCCGTAGGTTGTTCCTTCCTGGTGCCATTTCCACGGATTCTCTCCGTCATTTCTAAAGTATCCTCCAGAACTTGAGCTTTTCTCACCATCTCCGAATAAGTGGAAATCTCCATCGGTGCTAATTGATTAATATAATGTAGCTTCAAGCCATTGAGAAAACGCTTCACCTTCATTTTCTCGGTGAAAATAAGATGTGTAGCATAACAAGAAAGCCGTGCAAATTGAGCCTCATACTCTGCCACGAACAACCCTCACTGTTTCAGGGCCGCAAACTCCGACGCTTCTCTCTTGCACTCTATCAGAAAAATACTTGTTGTTAAAGAATTCCTCGAACTCTTCCCACGTAACCTGTCGGTCACCGAGAGTCACCTTGGTAGAATCCCACCAAGTACGTGCATCACGTTCCAGTTGAAATGTGGACAAAAGGACACGCTCCTGGTTGGTGCATTGCATAACTTCAAAGATCCTCCCCATCTCATCTAGCTAGTGCTCGGCTTGGTCGGGGTCGGTCGAACCCGCAAACCTTGGCGGATTCATCCATCGGAAGTTCCGGTATAGATCACCGGTGCCATGCTGTGCTGCTCCTGCCTGAGCTACTTGTTGAAGGGCCTGAGTAAGGCCTTGAACCGTGCGCTGCAGGTTCCTCCATTCAGCATGATCAGCTGCCATCTACACGAGAAATAGATTACTTAGGTTCACTAAAATAGATAATAACACGATTAAGGAACGAACTTAACCCAAGTTTCTACCCAATCTCACCAGGTCGGGTTCTAGACTTTTACAAGGTTAGGGATCTAATGCACCTAGACACGACCAAAACTCGGTACCTGGCGGAGATAATTGATCCGAAGACCACTAGCGCAAGTATGCGACCTTCCCGATAGGCGTAGCCTAACGTTCGGATAACACCTTTTAATATACTGGGTTATTGGGATGCAATGCAGAACTTAGAAAACCTAGAACTTAAGAAAACCTAGGAATGTGAAACCTAGGGCTCTGATACCAACTAAACTGTCACGCCCCGACGCGGAATATCGGGACGTACAGTCGGGAACGAGCTGGCAAGAGAGAGATCTATCTAAAATAATACACAATGCTACAAGATGGAAATACTAAATGATCATTAACCAACCACAACTGATACAATAATCTCAAATCAACTTATTACAACTGGGATAACAACCACTAAACCTCAAAAACATAACCGAAGCTTAAATACTCTCCAAAGCACCACTAAGAGTAAGACAACACTGCTAACACACTAGAACTGATACACTCAAGACATCACTCCTGCCCTTCCCTATCGGTAAGCGCGTCACCTGAAAAGCCTGGAAAGGGGGGAAACACAACTATGAGTTGACGCTCAGTAGGAAATAATAGGCAATTTACGTGATTAACAAGTTAATTACATTTTCATATGCAATACTAAGAAAGAAATAAATGACGATAACGATATAATGAAACAACGTAATAACAAGATCTTGCAAGGTCAAGAAATATGTGATGTCAAGAATTAACAAGATAACAAGTACAAGAATTTACAACAGGAGATATAACAAGAGACAGTAGTAAAGAATTGGCCACAAGTAAGTAATATCAATTCATTCGCGATCAAGTAACAAGTAACAAGTAACAAGTAACAAGAGATGTTTGTCATAGACGCAACAAACAAGCAAGTATTTCGGTGTAATGTCCCACCATGTCATTAGCATCCCATGGGCTCAGTAATTTTTCGGGCGCTCTCCCCAGGACCAGACCGGGCCCCTATGACGCGATGGCATTGATTTTAATGGGTCCAAAGTCCCACCCGTCCAGACATTCAGTCAATTTTTAATGGCCAATTAATCAGAGGAATTTCTGTCAAGAGTATGAGTTTTTAAGGACTAACATGTCCTTGGATTCCAGACAAAAACTCGGTTGATACGGTCACCTCGGTGCCACTTTACAAGAACTGGACCACAACTCGGTCCACGGGGTCAAGAAAGAACGGCTGACAGTATACCATTCAAGTGTGTAAGTAATCCATTCTACTGGAGTAATAGGGCCTAAAACAGCAACTTAACAATCAATTTAATCCTAATTACCAAGTTAATATATCAAGGATTATCCATTATCATTTGCATTAAACCAATTTGCCAAGGATGATTCAAGATGATAAGGCAAAGAACGAACTCACACAGTATATTAACAGAAATTTAGTTATACCATTAACCAATACTCATGTGGGTTTCTATTTAACCAATGTATGTGTTGAAAAGAAAATGATAAACGGCATGTTTTTACACCATGATAGAACGTAGGAACCAATGCAAATTGAAATCATAAGGTTTCATGAATAGGTCACTGGTTCTTCCAAAATATAAATTTTCAATTGGTCTAAGTTAAATGGGTCGATCCCCTAATGATCCGGATCGATCCTCGGGTCGAAGAACGACAAAAACTGGGTTTCTGGTACATGGGTCGACCCCTGGGGTCGACCCCTGTAAAAACGGGGTCTGCCGGATGCATGGGTCGACCCCTGGGGTCGACCCCCACAAATCCTGCAGAATGGGTCGACCCCCACACTCTGGCCATATGGGTCGACCCCAGGGGTCGACCCTTGCTGGTTGTTGGATGGGTTGACCCCTGGGGTCGACCCTCGGGCCTGCCAGGGATCCCAGAAAACGGGTCGACCCCAGGGGTCGACCCCTGCAAGAACAAAAACGGTTTTAACCTCCGGAAAACGTAAAAACTCACCCAATTGAGATCCAATTGAGTTGGGATCTTAACCACATGATCTAGGGTTATTAATATACATACTAGGGTCATAAAACAAGCGATTTGAAATACTAATTTCAACAGAAATCAATTAAATCTTAACCTATTCTATGATGAACACATGAAAACCTAGATATTGACATGCTTCTACTAAATCGTGAAATTCTCTCAATATACATAACGAAATTTGGGACTTCTTATGTCAAAAGAAAGCTAACTTGATGCTGAATCCAACCATATATGATAAGCTATATGTGGATCAAGTTCTATAACTCAAAATCATCCCGCAATAGAGCTTTAACTCAAAGGGTCACAATATAAATCAAGTTCTAGACATGCTCTCACTAAAAATCGAAATTCTCCAAGCATGCTCAATGAAAATTGGGGCTTTCTACGTTAAATGAAAGCTAACAACATGCTGATTACATCATATAAGTTAATGTGAGTTTGGCATGTTAAACCTACCTCAATCGAAGAGTGAACTTAAAACCCTAGAATGAAGAACGAACTGGATCACCTTTCACAAAACCCACGATAGCTCACTAGATACCTGATAAAAATTGGGCTTTCAGTCCCACTGGATAGATCTCGTCGAGAGGAATAAAATCATATATTCATGATCGAATTTTGGTTGAGAATTCCTACCTCAATTGAAGAAATAAAGAAGGAAGAAAGAAGCCGACGACCTACCGACAGACCTCCACAAATCGAGCAAGATCTTGCTAGATATGAAACTTCAGCGAACCCCACAGCCACCAAAACAAACTAGACTCGAAGAGATTTCTATCTATAGCTCACACAGCTTCTGGAGAGTTCTGAGCTGTGAGAAATTGACGGAACAAGAGACGTGTTAAAAAAGGCGCCGAAATGGTTGACTCAACCAAACTCGGCCGGCTGCGCCTCCTAGGGTTAGGTTTGTGTCGGATTGATTGAGGGCTATTAATCCTTAACTCATGGCCGTTCATTTGCCTCTGATTTGAGCTAATTTGGTTGAGTATTAAGCCCAAATTTCGCGTTTTAAACTTAGGTTAGGTAATGGTTAAAAAGTGTGCACTTTTGGGCTTAATCTCCAATTAGATCTAACCACAGATTTTTAAATGGCTTAATGCCAGAAGACAAAGTTGTTGTCTACATCGACCTTAACCTATTTACTATTTTTATGAATTTTTTATAAGGTGGTCAGATTTTCACTTATTCTATTTCTAACGAATTAAATATTAATAAATCCGAAATTCAATTATTAATTCAATAAAAATTCAATTCTTAATTAATAAAAGCTTAATAAATATGTTGGGCTCAATTAAATAATTTGGGGTCTTACAGGAGGGGTGTCGGGGCTGGCTCTAACTGGACTGACCTGCGCACCTGGGGGAGATTAAATGGAATGGGGAGCTCCGAACTCCGAACTCCGAACGATGCTCCGCTTGCTGCGTTGGACAGAGGATTGGTAGTATCTCGTCCCGGTAAAACAGCGCACCATGTGGAGCAGGGATGTGGTCGCAGTGGCTTCTGCACTGTGGTTATGGTCTCTGCTCGGATGCCAGATGCGCGGTCTGACGAGAACGATCCTCCTGGACGGCTCCGAACTCGGATTGAGGCGG
The DNA here is from genome assembly GCA_022559845.1 of Amorphophallus konjac. Lineage (NCBI taxonomy): Eukaryota > Viridiplantae > Streptophyta > Magnoliopsida > Alismatales > Araceae > Amorphophallus > Amorphophallus konjac. The sequence continues at coordinate 95,693,615 of CM040125.1, forward strand.
GATTGCCTTGCCTACAAAGCTGACTTAAAGGTCTTTCCAGCAATATATGCTATGCCTCCAGGAGATGCTCGGTTAAGATGTGGCAGCCTCTGAAACTTCATAGTATTCTGCTGCTGCAGGATCCAGGCTGGTAGTGGGAAGTAGAGGGGAAGAATGGAGGGTGTAGGAGGAGCAACTAGTGGGAGAGGGTCCCGGGAGGCTTCTTGGGTGAGAGAGGGGCCAGGGGGGACGTCCCAGGGTGTGGGAGAGGGTGTAGGGGCTGCTGGGTCGAAGCTAGCAGGAGGAGAGGGTAGAGCTACGGTCAGAGGTGGAGGGTAGAGTGGGGGAGGGAGCAAATTAGCTAGTGGAGGGAGATGAGAGTTTGAAATTGGGATTAATGGTGGGGAGTTAATGCTGGTCTTGGGGATGGGAAGAGGTGTTTTGGGAAGGTGGAGGGTTGCTTGGGGAGAGGTGTTCTACCTTGGGAGATGGAGGAGGTGCATGGGGAGAAGAGGGTGTAGATTGAATGGAGGAGTTATGGTGATCTAGGGATATGAAGAGGTGGGTGAGGTGGCAAGTGGAGAGTGGAGGAGGTGGTGCCTAGGTGGATGAGAGAGGAGAGTGATGGAAATTCAAAATTTGGGGAGGGGGGAAGAGAGAGAGAGGGGGTCGCCCCCTAGAGAGAGAAGGGGAGGAGAGAGAGGGTATCTCACCCTATAAGAAGAAATCACACAAATTCTTTTGTGGAAACTCAAACTCAATTTTTCATTCAACTATTCATTAGTTTTCACAATGGGGTTGGGGTCCTATTTATAGGAGCCCAACATTCTACATGACCATAACACCCTTGACATTTACACCAAAGACCGAGCATGTCCAAGGGTGGCTCAATGGGCCTAATTGATGGATTAGAGGCCCATTTGACTCTAAACATAGGTAAATAACTTGCTAACCTAGGCACACGACTCAAATACAAAGGGAAATTACATGACAAGACTCACATAAGGGGAAAAAATACATCATATGACTCGAAATAAAGAGGCGAATCAAGACCATATGCCATCGACGATCATCAGGGCCTGGAAAAGATGAAGTGGCGGGAGATGTCCCCATCAGAGGCTGATGGGGTCGACGCTATAGGCAGGGGGCCAGTGAAAGTGGTTGCTATGCAACTTCATAGTTGCTGGGTCTACGAACAAATAGAAGAGGAAGAAGAGAAGGAAGGGGGCAGCAGGCTGAAGGAGAATGGCCGAGGGTGAGAGGGGTTAGGGTTGACGGTAGCTGGTTGCAGGGTCTGAGAGAAAATTTGTGCGGAAGAAGAAGATGAAGGGGGCAATAGGTGGTGGAAGAAAAAGAGGAAGGTGTGGCAGGGATCCCGGTAGTTGGCGATGGGGATTGCGGGTGGCGCACATTTGCAGGAAAAAGAAAGGGGGAATTGAGCGAGCACGTTGGAGGTGGTGCAGATGTTGCCCACAATGGTGGCGACAGGGCTGCTGTTGTCATCATTTTTGGTGGAGGGTAGGCGGAAGGCGGGAGGCGATGGCGGCTCTTGGTAGTCGCGGTCCTGTTCATGCGCTGAAGCAGAGGGGAGGCTACTGTAGTGGGGAAGGAGGGCGGGAGAGGCGGTCCAGCGGCGAGTAGGTGACGGTGGCGGGTGAGGCCGACGGAGAGCGTGGCTAGGGTTTTAGTGGGGAAGAGAATGAAGAAGGAGAGGGCGAAGATCAAGGGAGAAGATTGGGGGAGGGGGTGGCGGAGGAAGACGAGGGGGAAGAAGGCATCGAAGCTTGGGCTCATAAAAGCTCAGGCGGCATTTTTGCCGCCATTGAGGTCAAGCCTATTGCGACGTTTGTTTATTTTTGTTTTTTTTTTCAATCGACTTATTGTTACGTTTGAAAAAAAGTGAAACCATTTATAGGCTCTATTCTCACATTTACTAAAAGAATGTCATCATATATTATCTTTTCCTACATTTATTTTAAAACCGTCAGAATAACATGATCATATAGCTACGCTATAATAAAACGTAGGAAATTTACCAACGTTAATTTAAAACATCAGAATATATTTCCTATACCTACATTTTGAGAAAGTGTAGGTAAAATCTGTGGCTATAGGCCAATTTTCTTGTAGTGGTAAATTCGGAATTCCCTAAAACTCTTCATCAAATGGGCTAAATTAACTTTAACCTAAAACTAATGTGCCAAAACTCAAGTCTAAACCCTAATCCACTAAGGGAGGTCAAATTTTTTCTAAACCCTAATCCTAATCAGGGCTAGATGGGGTGGTGGTGGCACAAATTAAAGGATAAAATTGATAATTGGGTAACTTTTATCCATGGGTGTTTTGGGTTAAATTAGGACTCTTGAGGATGTTTTGATTTATAAATATTGTTGGGTTGATACCTTATATCAAGTTAATTAGTGGGAGATTGTTGGGCTAAATTCTAATATTAACTTACAATACTTTTGGTGATAACAAAACTAGGGATTATAACGATCATAACAAAACTTTGGATCACTCTGATGATGATAAAACTATGGACCAATTCAGATGAAAACAAAACCTTAGAGTTATTCTGAAAATAACAAAAATGTGAAAAGCCTTCAAGTACAAAACCCTAAAATACTGATTGAAAAGAAGAGGTCTGAAATCCTTCTAAGTGTTAAATAGTCACAAGAACTTTTTACTTAGCTGCTACAAAACAATTCACTAAGCCGCTGCAAAACAAAGCTAAGTTTCACTTAGTCGGAGAAACACTCACATAGGCGGTGTAAAATGAAACTAAGTCCTGATAGGTGCAGTTTCTCAAAGATCTCATAGGCGCTAGAAGCTATAGAGCTATCTTCACTTAGTCGCATATCATAAAGCTAAAGTTAACATAGACGTAAAACTAAATTTAGTTAACTGCTAAAACTCAGCTATGCTAACATAGTCACAGCCACATAGCCACAACAACATTTACTTAGGTGCATAAAGTTAACATAGGTGCAAAAGTAAATTCATTTAGTTAGCTGTTGAAACTCAGAACTATGTTAATTAACTTAGCCGCAGCTACATTCACTTAGGCACACAGAGTTAACATAGGTGCACTAAAGATAACTTAGGCGCAAAGCTATATCTATGTTGGATGCTAAAATCCAGAGCTATCTTAACATAGTCACAGTTATGTTAACACAGTCACTGCTACATAGTTGTAGCTACATTGACTTAGGCACAAACAGAGCTATGCTCACATAGGCACACTAAAACTCACATAGGCGCACATATATCAAAACTATTGACTATCTTAAAAATAGTCAATCTGTTTTAAAGACGGTTGTTGTACCCAGACAATTTCCCAGGAAATTATTAAAAAATAAGGGTTCGGGAATTTTCCCGAACACCATTGAAGCATAGGCTACCAAGCCCTTCCTATGGAACACTGGGCCCAACCAAGGGTCCCAACCAGCTAGCCGTGACCCATGGCAACATCAATAATCGATTGGAGCCACCCCCGATCACTTAGATTGCTGGTTTACCCACGTTCAACACAGCCACCCGGGCCAACCCGGTGGCACCCTGACGACAAGCCACAACATGTGGCACCCAGCAACAAGGCCGGGATCTACCCCCAAGATGCCTCCATCTAGCCTTCTAAAGATAAAAGAAGACTTATATTGGTCAACTACATGCTTTAGAGTCCCGTAGCACCCGTATGCGGCCAATACATGCGTGTCGGGAATTTTCCCAAACACCTCGCGGGCATGCATATCCCAGCCATTTTACAACAAGTAAAGGGCCAATCCAGGGGTCCAACAGTCCAGCCACGTCCTATGACAACTCTCCAACAAGTCGGGGCCACCCCCGACCCTCAGACACGCGGCGACAAGCCGTTTATTTTCAGCTACCAGGGTGACCCGGGGCTGCCCGCCAACCCGCCGTACTACACGGCATACACCACGAAGGCTGGGCCTACACACCCGGAAGGCCCTCTCTCGGCTCCTGCCAGCCCGTTCCCTAAACCCAATGCCAAATCTAAGGCCCGCCGATCACCTACCCAAGCCGATCGACAACTCGAGGGGTGTCGAGAATTTCCCTGAACACCTAGCGAGCGGCAGCAACAACACGATGACGACAGGCCCCACGAGCCAATCCCAGCATCCCGATGCATCCCACCCTTTAAAGGACAACCCCAGACGGCTCGCCCGGGGGAGAGTTCGCCCCGGGCGCGTCCGTGACCCAGGGACGGTGAACTCCCTTAGGGGTCGCGCCCTCCTCCCAGCCCAAGGGCCCCACGTCCGTCTTCTAGTCCCATTCTGTCTCAGTCTAGGGTGATATCAACCGACGTACCGGTGCGTGGAAGGATTCGATGATGGAGCTTTGGGATCGTGCAAAGTCCCACACGTCAATGTTCGTGGTCCACATGCACAAGCAACCGGTCAACAAGTCAACAGCCTCGTATCCTTTCTCTGACATGGTCACACTGAGTCAAAGTGGGGCCAAAATAAGTAAAAGGGGGGGATTTTATAGGGTGGGGACCTCCCCCCTCTCTCTCCTATTTGCTCCACAAAAATCCCCCATGGGGGGGGTTTAGGTGGACCAGACTAGGTCCCCTGTCTGGTCCACCTAAACCGCTAGGGGAGGGGGGTTTAGGCGGACCAAAGCCTGCCCCAGGTTGGTCCGCCTAAACCCTTGCCATAATAATAATAAAAAATTAATAAAAAAACCCAGCCCCTGGAGCCAGTCCGCCTTAACCCATAGGGGTTTAGGAAGACTAAACTTGACCCCCAGGTTGGTCCGCCTAAACCCCAGCCAAAATAAAAAAAAGGATTTTTTGAAAATAAAAACTTAGCCTTTGCTCTGCGTAAACCCCCCCTGGGGAGGGGTTTAGGCGGACCAAACCCAGCCCCTGGGCTGGTCCGCCTAAACCCCCCTCCCCCACTCTGAAAATAAAAAAAAATTCAAGGGTTTATGCGGACCAAGTTCTACCCTCATCTTGGTCCGCCTAAACCCTCTTGACCCTTCGTATTCCTCTATAAAAGCCCCCTTGGCAGCTCAAGGGGCATAAAGGCAAGAACATATGATCTAACTGGTGCACTCTCGGACTTCCGCAGACACCTAGCAAGGACTAAGGACGCAAGGAGATAAGTGTGCACGCTGGTTGCCTTGTTGATCGGCTCATACACGCCGAGGGTATGTCGCTCGCACTTCCCTCATACGACGTTTAGCCATCGCACACACGCCTATCTCCATCGCACATAAGGTGTTATGACAACGGCAAACACACCCGCATTTCGGGTCCGCCCACGTATGACAACCTACGACGGCCACACATGCGGCATGATGCCACACCTACCTCCATCACGGAACTGCGTGCCCATTGCTCGCCCCGAGCTGGCCACCGACTGCTATGACCGATGACTCGAGTTAGTTGGACCCCGTCCCAGAAGTAACATTCCCAGGACTGGCCCAGACTCCCCAGCATGAAGATCCTCACCTCTCAAGACCCGTACCCGACAGCTCATCCTGAGCCACGTCCGGCCCTCCTCCAGGCATCAGCCAGTATCTCCCCCTGCCATCTAGTCTAGCCGTCCCTCAACGAGTCGGGCTTGTCCCTAGCCCTATGGAGAGTCTCTGTAAAAATACGCGGATGCCCGCCTTATTATGCATTGACCCGGGGACCGACCCACATGTCAGAATTATCCCATGGCTTGCACCAGTTATACTTTGGACTCCTCGGCCCATTTGTATAGCCCATGTGGCTCTCATACAACATGAAACCAATTGAATACATGTACCTATACCCGGGTCTCAGCTCCTTCCCGCACTACCCAGTGTGTGTCCAGCGTCTCTCACTCTAGTTAACCAAACCTCCTAGTCAAAAGCGCCCTTATAGCTGCAGGATGCCCCCGGCCCCCTCTCCATGGCTTCAGACATATACAGACTTCTCTTCAGCATGGAACAAAGGTGTTCGGATTCAATCTGATGTAAATAAGGGAGAAGGGCGCCTAGTACACGATTCCCCACAATCATCTATGTACTCGCACCCATGGAACCTTCTCTATCCACGTGTCGCCCGACTTCCTTAGCCCACGTGCCATGTCTTGGTGATGCTTCCTCAGTCAACCTTTGGTTCCATGGGTGATTGTCGATAAACCGACTACCACGCCCGCACCCCGGTCTAGTTACTTTAACCCCAAAAAGTTCTCGTGCCATTCGACCCCCTCTCGACCTTTCATAAAAGGCGAGTGCTCGGTACCGTCATGTGAGGCATACAACTATGAAGGAGGATACCCAAGATATATCAAACTCCCATATTTTCCTTTCCGGCTTTATTCCTTCCCTCATCCTGGTGACCGATCCCCGACGCATGCAAACAACGGCCTATCTAATAGATCACCTATCTGCATGAAGTTTCACTTAGTCTATAACATAGTTGAATTGGAACATTAGCTATCCATTTAGTCTTCCACTGCCTGCATATGGCTTTACAAGGAGTGTTACATAGTCATACAATAATGATCAGCTATCTTCAAGACTATCGCATATATTTATATTATCTTTGATAGATGTAGAACAACGACTATGCCAAACATCTTAGTCGATGATACAAATGAATTTACACTCTTAATCGACTATGCTAAACAAAGGCAATATGTCTAAACAACTATCACAATGAAATTCAAATTTCAAATGTATTAAATACAGTTGTGTAGACATTTATTGCTAACCATGTAGTACGAGAACGAACACAAAAACTCTATTTCCCCTTTTTATGATATACACTTGTCTGAAGACCTGGAAAGATAAGTCATCTTAGTCTATTTGAGGAAGAAGCAGACATGAAAGATATTGACAGGAGCAGTAATATCAATTTCTTTAGAAAGTAGGGATGTACTATATCCAGTATTATATGACTTTATCTTTTTCTAGAGTAGACAAATACCTTCTGCAGTATGACAACTCTAAGAGAAAGGTGTATCCTAGGAAAAGGCATTTGCTGCACAAAGGAAGCGCCTAAAGGAAGATCTCCTTATACTGTACAAGAAATACATCAAATCAAATAGACTATCCTATGAAGGATCTACTACTATCATTTCACAAACAAAAAGCACCATATTTCTCAAAGGTAGAAAAAATCTCTCTGACAAACATATAATGCACTCAGGGAAAGAACATGAAGCTCTCTCTAATGTATACATGGTTGAGTCTAATGATCACTAAGTTGAGCCTAACGATCACCAAGCTGTGTCTAACAATCATCAGGATGTATCCAGCGGAACTAGCACACAAGAGAGCTATATAAATAAGTGACGTGCAGAACGAAAGGGCTAACGTAGCAAGCACACACACATACAAGCAAAGCCAAGCGAGCAAACCTAATTTTTAGTACAAGCTTACATTGCCAAGTGTTGAGAGATACAAAGCAAAATCCTGTCTCAACTAATCCATTCCTAAAGTGCTCAAGCAAAGAAGAAGCAACCACGATATTTCTATATTACATTCTATTCTGCTTCTTCACAAGCCTTTCACACAATTCTGAGTATTTCTTCAAAGGCTTTTTTCGTTATAGTTCAAGACTACTATATTTTCATGCTGATTTTTAGTCTTGAAAATTTCTAAATTCATTATACACAATCACCCTATCTAGAGGCAAACTCTGTGTAAAACCCACTTATAAAGTAGCTATCTTCTCCTTGAGAGGAGAAGCTCTTGCTTGAGGGCAAGAGGATCAGCAAGAGGTCTTTATCCTGTTGTATAGGACCTACAGGAGGTTGGTGTCTTGGGTTGACTGATACCAGTGAAATCCGCAAGGGCTCTAGTGAGAGAGCGTCCATTGTGTGGCTGAACACCTGAGCAAAAATAGGTAGGGCTCTTAAGGATAAGAGTGCAACGTATCTGATAGCAATCACTGCAATATAAATATAAAAGAGCACTTGACATAATGCACAACAAATATGATAGCAAGAGCTCAAAATAGAACGGCTGAAGACAATGTACAGACTGCTGAGGTCGACACTCACAAGTGGTGAGGTCGACACTCCTTCAGTGGATCACAGCTATGTAGAGAGCTGAGGTCGACACTGCTATTCAGTGAGGTCGACACCCCTCCAAAGACGGTTAAGAACTAAGTGAGATCTATTGCACTGAACAACATGAATCACAATACACATCAACTAAGTATGCACTAACTAGGTGTGTGTGTGAGCTATTCTGATCAACCAGAATCTCATATATTGAGATTGGATGCTCATCGAACTGTGGTGTGTGTGTGGACAAAGGCAACTTCCCCGGACCAGAGTAGACTCCCTAGTGCCTGTTGATAAGTGTGCATTTTTGCATGTTAATTAATGTCATATCACATGTTTATGAGCTTTAATATACATCAGAATGCATTTATTACACTTAATCATAATCTAGAGTAAAATATTTAGTTTGATGAAATTAAGTAATTTTAATAAATAAATTTACTTATTTTACAGGTACAAAGAAGAAGCTAAAGTCCATTAAGATTGAAAAGAAAAACAAATAAAAGTACAAATGGGCCAAAGGTCCATGGGCTTGTTAAAAAAAGAGAAAAATAATAATAAAATAAAATAAAAAGAGAAACAGCTGGCATTATATATATGTATCATATATATATATATATATATATATATATATATATATATGGCGCTGGACGTGGCAGGCCTTGGTCGGCCAGGGCTTGACCAGGAGCGTACACGCAGCGGCTTCACCGCATTGGTCGACAGGAGGTGGAGGCGCGATGGCGTGAAGGCTTCTCCACGCTAGTGGTCAGTGCATGCGGGCGCCCAAGCGGCAAATGGGCTTGCGAACAGTGTTCACGCGAGCGCGATGGCGGGCTTCAGTCGGTTGGGGAGGCACCGCTTGGCAACGCGGCAAGCGGCGTGTGTCTCACGCACAGGGTCTTCAACGGCAGGCGGTTAAAGCGGCTAAGCCGCGTGGTGATGCAGCGATGGCTGTTGGTGGGCTCTTCACACTACAGGCGGGGCGAAGGTCAGCATTGGCGATGAGATGCCAAGGCGGTAGGTCGGTAGCGTGCTTCGCGCGGACGACGGGCTTCGCACGTAAGCGGCAGGCGGTCTTCTTGTGGCCAAAGATTTCACACGGCGGAGGCTGCAGTTTCAACATAGGCGGGCGGCCTTTTCATGCAAGTCGGCTGGCCCTTCACATAGACAGCTTCTTCACGTGGATAAAAAGGATGGTGGGCTTTGGTTGTCATAAAAAGTGGGAAGACATTTAAGAGGTGTTCACATGGAGGGAATAGTATACTTGGGCCCTATAAAAGGAGGGCATGGGAAGGCTTTTGTCTCTCCTTCCTCCTCTCCTTACGTAGCATTAGCTCTCTTCCCTCTCCCCTTTTCTCTCTGGTTACATAGATAGTTTCTCTCCCCCACTCCCTACATAGATAGCTTTCATTATATTCCCTTTCATTTCTAGTGTTTGGCTCTCCCCTCTCTATCTTCCCACCTCTTGTCATTTCCCTTATTGTAATTTATTTGTTTTGTTGTAATGTTTATACACTTTCAAGTTAGTTTTAATTCATGTTTAATCCCAATGGTGTTGTTATTTACATTTTTTTTACTTAGCACAATCTCCCTCCATCTCTCTAATCTCTCTTCCTAAATTCATTATCCTTCACCCTCTAAACTTCTTCTAAAGACGGTCAAGAGAAGCGGTTCCGATCCAGACGAGTGTACGTAGCCGTTCCCGATGACTCATAAATCAAAGACTCGAGGAGACGATGTCGTTATCATACCACGGCCACACCAACTATCTTAAGTTCATCTATTTTATTTTGCATTTAATTTTGGTGGATTAGATAGGTTTATTTCATGTCCTTTAAATTATGAAAATCCAAAACATTCATCTATTTTACTTTTTTTAAAAAATAAAATCAAAGTTTTCAATATCAACATTCCTCTTTGTGAATTCGACCCGTGCTCATCAATGTATTACAGTTAATTTGTATTGTATTATGAGTTCGGTATTTAATTTTGATTGATTGCCGCAGGTTTTAACGATGAACATTTCAGCGACGTCACCTGTGTGCAAGGTTGCAGCAGGCAGATGAGGAAATACAAGAGTGGCATGAGGGGCAAGTGATGTGCATGCAAGGCAGACAATGTGTAGATCAGAATGCTAGAGTGTGCGATGGAAATCAGTTAGAATGGAATACGTTGGAGCTTATGCAAACCTGTGAATGGGGGTAGAGGATATGGAGCAAGCACACAAATCACGGCCCATTGCACTTGGGTTTTTAAGGTGGTTCAGTTGCATCCCCGCAACCTGCGTCCACCCCTCACCGAACCTGGTGAGGCTTCACCACACGTTGCAAGGCAGCACCACACGGGGACGGCGCCCCACTACTGATTCACAGCTTCCACATGAGGACCTCGTCCTCACTGCTGATTCACAGCTTCCAATGTTTGAGATGAAAATAAAACAAAAAGGGAACAAGGAATGAAATACTCTGCAAATGCAGTGGAAAAACTAGAACAAGAAAAGAAACACCAGTTGAGGCTTCAGATAGAGATATGGAAGTTGGTGACTGCTACTTCAGACTCAGATCCAAATGGATCTTCTCTTCAGGCTTGATATCTGCAAGGCTGGTCTTCTTCTTCCCTCTTTTCTATTCACTCTTTCAGCATTGGACCGGATTGGCCAGGTGCTCGGCTACTCTCTCTCCCTTCTCTTCTTTCTTACGGATTCTTCTTGAATGCTCAAGAGCGTGGCCTTCTTCTCAGGTAGCAGCAGCTTCTCTATTAGAAGCTTCAAGTATTTATAGAAGAACTAGGAAGAAACTTTCCCTCCAAGAAAATTTGTAGAGGACCGATTCAAATTTGAACTGAACTCTTGAACTCTGACCTTCTTAGAGCAGTGCAAGGGGAGATAATTTTCCCTCCGAAAGTTTTTCTTGGCTTGAGGCAAATGCTCTGCAGGGAGTTGACTTGAGTTGGATGGCCTTTCAACCCTATCCTAGGATATGACGGTGGCTGACAGAGGGTGGACTGTATTTGAAGTCTTGTGGCAGAGGGAACATCTTTGTCCAGTGTACACTTGAAGACAGACCACCTGAACAGTCCTTGCATAGGATAGAAAAGATAGTCTGCTGGTAGAGAGGACTTTCACAGATTTGGTGGCAGACCAACCTTTCTCCAAGAAGATGTTCTAAGTTGATATTATGAGATGGCAGAACCTCTGACCTTGGTAGCTTATTGCAGACCTCAAAAGAGGTGTTTTTGGAGGTTTGCGCCAGCTATTAATGCTCTCAGTACGGTTTACAAACAGACAGATCTGTCATAGTACTTTGAGATTTTCTTCTTCAGTGAGGTCGACCTGCTTTGATAGTGAGGTCGACACTGCTCTGAAAAGTCTTGTCTTCAACGGCTTCTGGAAGCACTATGAGGTCGACCTGCTGAGATAGTGAGGTCGACACTACTTTGTAAAAGGACATTTATAACGCTTTCTGGAAGAGCCCTGAGGTCGACCTCCTGATAGAGTGAGGTCGACACTTCTTACACTGTTGACCTATCTGCTAGTGGTTTGAAGCTTGTAAGGTCGATGCTCCTCATGATGAGGTTGAGGCAACCATGAAGAGGAGCGTTTATAACGCTTTCTGTGAGGGTCTGAGGTCAACCTCCTGAGAGTATCAGGCCGACACTGCCCTTAGATATTTCATTAGACGGATGGCTGCTGCAGCTGGTGAGGTCGACATCGCTGAAGCTCGTTTGGGCTTTTCTGCCTACTGTGAAGACCTGAGGTCGAAGCAGCAGCGTTGTAAGGTCGGAGCATCAGAGAACTGCTTGGAGTTTCTTCATTCTGAGGTCGAGGCAGCTAGACTGTGAGGTCGATGCGACAGTATTGAAGGCTTGAAGAGGTTGGAGTGGTGAAGCTGAGGTTGACCTGCCCTTTAAGAGGTTGCACTTCTTATCTAAATTCTGCTCTATTTGATTTCCCTTTCTTTTGCCAACCTTTTCTTGGTTTCTATGCAAACCATCAATTTTATGATCTGCCTTATTTTCTGTGTAGCTAGTTGCCTTGATTTCTATGCAACAACAATGTCTTAGCATCTAGGAGCATATTCCATGCTGTTTGGTCTGCCAAGGTCCTTTCTTCAAGTCTCAATTTCCCTTTCTTGAATTCTCTCAATCTTTGCTTGAATATCTTGTAAGTCTTGAGTCTTTTGAGCCTTTTCATGATGAGCATAGCTTGAGAACATCAAAGACATTATCATGCACATTAGAGCATAGTTTAATCAATTAAATAGTATGATAATGAATCATACTCAGACATCATCAAAATCACATATATCCAACAAAATGTGTTGCAAACATTGAGAGATAACTGGTTGTATGCCAAGTATAGTAAATGTCAATTTTGGCTTCAAGAAATTCATTTTCTGGGACATGTGATTTCTGGTGAAGGAATCTCAGTAGATCCAGCAAAAATTGAGGCTGTACTTCAATGGGAGAGGCCAAGAACGGTAACAGAAGTTAGAAGTTTCTTGGGGCTTGCATGTTATTATAGGTGATTTATTCAAGACTTTGCACGAATTTGAGCTTCGATGTCTAAATTGACGCGGAATAATATGCCTTCGTGTGGTCTGAAGAATGTGAGGAAAGCTTCAATGAGTTGAAGAGAGCACTTACAATTGCCCCAATGCTTATGTTACCTTCTGGTTCTGGTGGATTTGTTGTGTGTACAGATGCTTCCAGAGTGGACTTGGGTGCAGTGTTGATGCAGCATGGTAGAGTGGTTGCATATGCATCCCGGTAGTTAAAGCTGCATGAAGCGAATTATCCCACCCATGATTTAGAGTTGGCAGCGGTAATCTTTCCATTAAAAATTTGGAGGCATTATTTATATGGAGAAAATTTTAAAATTTTCACTAACCATCAAAGCTTAAAATATGTGTTTACATAGAAAGATCTCAATCTTAGACAGTGCAAGTGGATGGAGTACATGAAAGACTATGATTTTACTCTATCTTACCAACCTGGCAAAATGAATGTAGTCGCAGATGCATTGAGCAGAAAGGTGTGAATTAGCCATTTGATGGTGTAGGAATGGAAATTATGGGGGCAGATACCACATGAAATCTTCATGTTGAAAATTCCACGAGACCCAAAGATAGCTATTCTTGCTAGTCTGGTGGTGACTCCAGCTATTTTCCGGCAAATAAAAGAAGCACAACATGTAGATTCAGAGATGTCTCAAATTTTAACAATGCCTGGAGTAGAATTTTATGATGATTAGGTGATCAGATTCAAAGGCCGATTATATGTTCCTTCGGAAGAGTTATTGAGGAAGGCAATATTGTGTGAGGCACATGGATCCCGCTATACTGTGCACCCTGGAACAACAAAGATGCATAATAATTTAAAAAGGCAATTTTGGTGGCCAGGTATGAAAAGGGATGTGGCAGATTATGTGGCCAAATGTTTGACTTGTCAACAAGTGAAGGCCGAACATCAACATCCCAAAGGTATGATCCAACCTTTAAAAATTCCAGTATGGAAATGGGATCATGTGGCCACTGATTTTGTTGTTGGTTTGCCTAGAACGCCTGGTGGTCATGATGCTATTTGGCTAATGGTTGACAGGCTGACCAAGGCAGCTAGAATGTTACCCATTAAGGTGAGTTGGGGTGTTCAGAGATTGGCAAAACTATATGAGGAAAGAATTGTGCCATTACATGGAGTTCCAATGTCTATTGTGGCCGATTGTGATCCACGATTCACTTCTGGCTTTTGGCGAAGTTTTCAAAAAGCTTTGGGCACAGAATTTGTGACGACCCAACATCTAGATACCGGGTAAACCCGATACCACTTGGATCCTGCGACGCCTCCCATGAGCGGGAAAACTCAGAAGGGAAAGAAAGGAGTGTGGAGATACATCGAACTTCAAGATAAAGCAAGAAATAACTATACAATTATGATTAGGACTGTTAAATTAACAGGAATGAAATTACATTTTCAATTAAATAATTAAAACTACAGAGTCTAGTCCCAAGAAAAGTACAGTCTATAGGAAATAGAAACATACTCTCAATTTGGGGGTAGCCCGACACTAGCAAAGCTGGCACTAACAACCACCGCACTATGCCTTTGAACCATGAGGAGGAACATCTACACCTGAAAAGATAAGGGTCAGCCGTATCTCATTGGCTCAGTAGGGGTCTCGCAGATCCCTACCACGAAACAAACATAGTAACAGCAGTACTAAACAACAAAAGTAGTAGCAGGAGTAGCAACAGAAAGAGTAAAGAGGAGAGTAGCCATACTACACAGAAACATGGCAGCCGATAGAACCTCGACTCTCTAAACTACTCCGAATGAAAATAGAAGAGCAACCCCTGATCTCACACAGTCGGGAATTGCCGAACCACCGTTAAATCACGAAACCCTATCGTGAAGGCCTACAGAAACAGACCAAGGCACTACCAAGACCTACACGGCCCAAAGGTACGGTTACGACTGCGCTGTCATGCCTCCTACACTGTCTACGGGTAGAACCATGGTAACTCTCTACCGGCACCCTAGACCTTAGTGTTGAAAGGACACAAGAACCACACGTCTAGAGCTTACGCTGCACGAAAACCATGTAAGCCGTGAGAGCCAAGAGAATTACGTGTCATGTGACAGAAGCACCTCCTCACTAGAAGAAAGACCATATGTGTCCACTGACGTCTTACACTATGCCTCGGGTATCTCCCACTCGCCTCGAATGCGGTAACTGAGACACCGAATAAGTAACCAAAGAACAACAGTAACGAGTAACTAGTCAGGGTCACGCCCGTCGGTGCTGGTCCAACGCCCCTGACCACGTGTACACATACAAGCTCAATGTCTTGAGCTAGGCCTCTAGCTAGTTTTCCATCCTGGTGGACTCTAACGGGCCCATGACAACCAGCCTAAAAACTGTCTCTACCGAGAACTGCCCCGCCACCACTCCCAGGTGGGCCAACACAAAAAAGTCTCGTCAGGTTACGACTAGTGGAGGTTCACTAGACACAGAGACTCTCATATAGAAACACCAAAGTATAGATAGGATAATGCGTACCTGTCACAAGTACCACGGAACACAAAGCAGCACACAGCTACCAGATTCAGGACAGCCGACTAGACCTGCTAAAACAACGATCCTTGAGTCACAAGACTCGGGTTAAGATTGTTGCACAAAGCGGCAACATGCCGACAAATCAACCTAGTCCCTAGGTCAAAGAACCATAGTAAAATAAATTATGGAAGCGGCACAGAACAACCCGATCCACATCATCAATAATGAGTCCTGAGCCCCTTAGCAGCTCATAGGACTCACAATTCCGCATAATGAGAAACACAGAACATGAGGGATCATCCGAGCCCTCAAACCACATTGGCATGTAAGACGAGATAATACGATATCTCTGAGCGTCCAAAGCACAGTCTCGATCTCCACAGGACAACCGAGACATTCACATGGTCACATGTCAACCACTGGGTTACAACCGGGTTGACCGGAGACCAAACTGATACAAAGGAAACACTCAGAATAGGTGGCGATCATCACATGGCCACTACCGGACTGCCCTACTAGGTGGCCGACTCAATAGGGCCGCTACCTGTGGGACTAACAAGGAGAAGATGATTTCCTGGGAACCGCAACTTGCGTAAGTCGATCTCCAGAGGGTCGCCTATAGAAGGTGGCAGTCCTGTCTAGACCGCCATCTAACAGAAACCCCGAACATGGAGTCAGAGAGAAAATAGGCAGAATGCGGTCACCTGGGAACCGCAACTTGAAGAAGGTGGTCACCACAAAGCCGCCTCTTGCAGAAGGTGGTCAAGGCTAGATCGCCATCTTCAGGTTGCATCTAGAAAATGCTAGATAACCCATCCTGGTTGCGGTCCTAGTCTGACCGTCACTTTCAAAAGGTGGTCAATCGCAAGACAGAGACTAGGAACCGACCTAATCGACCTAACCGACTTAAAAAGCTAAATAGCAGTCTCCCTAGGACCGCTTCTTTCAAATGGTGGTCCTCCTAGGGCCGCCTTCACATCCGGAGGCATGTGGCGGTCTCTGGTACGACCTCTACTTCCTTTCAATCTGAAAATTGTAGAAACCTACAAAACTCTGTCGTTCCACGCCCCAATCATCCCAGAACGATGGGAAAACATGCATACACTCAATACCAACCTTCCACAAGCCGGAAGGGGCCCAAAAAACCAAAAAATGGCATCCAAACAGGCGATCTCCTCAAATGAATTGAAAACAACTCACGTGGGCATCCGACCTCATACCGGCCCCAAATCGCGAACAATTATAGCCAAACTGACGGGAATAGGATCCCGACAAGCCAGGGGTTCAAATTCTAGCATTGGAATCAAAAACCATCGCTAGGAACGATGATTTTGTCTCACACCCCCAAAACATGCATTTAATTCCCACAAAATGGAAACCCACTCAAACTCATGCTAATCGGCATGAAATCAAGGGGAAACGCAGAATAGAAGGTAAGAAATCCATCCCCCTACCTCCACCGAAGATCTCCTGAGCC
This sequence comes from Amorphophallus konjac, assembly GCA_022559845.1. Taxonomy (NCBI): domain Eukaryota; kingdom Viridiplantae; phylum Streptophyta; class Magnoliopsida; order Alismatales; family Araceae; genus Amorphophallus; species Amorphophallus konjac. Next base: position 95,710,134 of record CM040125.1, read on the forward strand.
AAAAATGTCAAAAACATCCCACAAACCCCGCCTATGCTTCGAGTCCACGGAACGGGATCGCGTCGCGCCACCATCTCGATCCTCACGCCATCACACTCCTTGTCATTTCCACATCGTCCCCGCCTCGTCCACCTCCACTACAGTTGACCGCCCGAGGGGGAAGGAGAAGGGAGGAGAGAGAGTGTAGGGAGAGAGTGAGAGACGTGAGAGATGAGAGAGGAGAGAGGGTGAGGGTTAAAAAGAAAAGAAAATTAAGAAATTATGAATATTTCTAAAATCTGATTTTTGGCCCAAAATTCTATAACATCAGAAAAATACAAAAAAATAACCTCCGTGATCCTCGAAAAAAGCACAACACATCTGCAGCGTCTCGGAGTCTCAAACCTCAACGATTCACTCTCCACAAGGTTCCACAGGTTACAGAGCAGAAAAACCTGAGTGGATTGTAAAACACGATCCGGGACCCACAAAAGTGCTATGAAAGCTCTCAGATTCCGATCCGAAGGATCCAGGGCATTACAGAATTGGCATTTAGCTTAGCATATCATCCATAGTTTGATGGTCAATCTGAAAGGACAATTCAGACATTAGAAGACACGTTGAGGTCGTGTTGTTTGGATTGGCAAGGTTTGTGGATTCAACACTTGCCGTTGGTGGAATTTGCATATAATAACAGTTATCATTCTAGTATTGGTATGGCATCTTATGAAGCTTTATATGGTCGACCTTGTCGTACGCCATTGGATTGGTTTGAAGTTGGTGAACAGCTTATGACAAGACTTAAATTGGTGCAGCATTGTGTGGAAATTGTTCGACTTATCAGGCAAAGATTGTTAACAGCCCAGAGTCGACAAAAGAGTTATGCAGATCAGCGAAGATGGCCACTTCAGTTTGAACCTAGAGATCAAGTGTTTGTCAGAATATCTTCTATGAAAGGTGTGATGCATTTTGGCAGACGTGGGAGGCTTAGTCCCCGATATATTGGTCCATTTCTTATTCTAGAGCGTGTGGGCCAAGTGGCTTATTGGTTGCAGTTGCTATAAAAGATGGAAGCAATTCATAATGTGTTCTACGTCTCTATGTTGAGGAAATATGTGCTAGATGAATCACACACTCTAGAGGATTCAGTGTGGCCCAAAGTGGCAGCATATTTATCTATGCCAGAATACCCGATTCGGATACAAGATCATAGAGAGTAGTTGTTAAGGAATATGATTATTCCTTTGGTGAAGGTTGTTTGGCAGTGCCATTCAGGCGATGAAGCGACGTGGGAACGTGAGGATGAAATGCGCCATCAGTTCCCGTATCTGTTTGAGTGAGTTCTTATTTCTGTACCTTCTTGATTTCCGTAGAAATTTCGAGGATGAAATTTTTATTAGGGGGAGGAACTGTAAGACCTGTGAGTTTTGGATTCTTTTTTGAGTCCGAAAATGATTTTCTCCCACATTTTATTTTTATTTTATAGAGAATTATATGTGAAATAGCATTTATTAGGTTACATGTGCTAATTATGAGGGCATAATTTCAATTTTAGTTATTTTAAGGGCTTCTTCCATGGGAGGAAAGAAAAACAAAAAAAGGAAAAAGGGGTCAAAAACCCTAAAGCCACGATGGAGGGAGTCCCCTCTCTTCCACCCTCTCACTCTCGACATACACACACTCTCTCTCATTCTCCAAGGCTCTCTCTCTTCCCTGGCTGTAGACAGAGCATTGGGGAGATCTTGTCGAGTTACAGAGCAGCAGAGATGTGATCGTGAGGCTGAGACGGCAGTGGCTTTGTTGGTGGGGTTACATCTCGCGAGTGGGATAGGATTTGGTGCGAAGAATTGAGGTTAAATGACAAGATTCTTACGTTTTAGGTAGGGGGATGGAAATCTACCTCTTACTATTGCGATTTCTCATCATTTCATGCTATTAACCGCATGTTAAACTAGTTGGATCGCATGAGAAATGAATGTGGCATGAGTTCCTTATATGTTCTTGATGTTAATCCTTTAGATTCATGTGTTTTCATGGGTTTTTGGAGTTCAAATGCATGTATTTCAGTGTATGAAATCATGAAATCGGTTATGTAATTATTTTCCCCTCATTTTGAGCCGAGTGGGATGTGTTTTTGTGCACTTCGCATTGATCCAGAATAGGGGTGTGATCGCGGTCTACCTCCTGACAGCGATCAGCCTCTGGATTGAGGTCGCGTTTGACCCAGAGACCATGACGGAAGTTCCATGGGGGTAGAAAGTCGGTTCAAGATCATGGCTGTTAGGGAGACCATGTTCTTGTGAGCGTGGCCTGCCACCTGACCGCGATCAATGAAGATCGCGGCACACCCCAAACCGTGACTATGATCATCATGGCACACCTCATACCGCGACCATGGCTATCGTGGCGCTATGTTCAACCGCATTTACCCATGGATTTCTTAGGTGTTCCCTTGATTTCATGAGGTTTTGCCAGCCGTGCTGTGTGATTATGGCTATAGGGAGTGAGTCTTCTCCCTTTCTTTAATGACTATCCACTAGTCATATCCTTTTTTACAACACACAGTGTCGACCCACCTACGAGTTATGGCGAGGCAGTCTCAGAGTGACAATTTTTAGGCTGGTTGTTGTAGGGCCCCTTGCCTTTGTAGTCCGAGTTCGACTAGGGGAAAAACCAGCTAGAGGACCTGACTTAGAGCAGCGAGTCTGTGTGTGCACATGTAGTCGCGGGTTGTGGCCCCGCGTTGATGAGCGTGTCCTTGACTAGTCCTTGTACCTTGGTTCTTGTTACGGTGTCTCAGTTATCGCGTTTAAGGCGAGTGGGAGACACCTGAGGCACAATGTAAGATGCCACTCGACGCGCCTGGCCTTGCTTCTAGTGGGCTTTTCTCTTGTCACTAGAAAGGTAGAACTTCCTCTCTATTACTCTCTACGGTTACATCGTGGTTAATTGTGTGATTTGGCATAAGGTAGGTTGTGCGGTAATCGTGACTAGCTATGTTATTTAGTTGTTTACGTAGTTGTTATTCTTGCACATCTCTTGTTCTTACTACTTCTACTTTATGCCATTGTCGATATTATTGTGATTATTTCTTGTTGTTATCGCATTTTATTGTTGTGAGGTAGGGTTCCGCGGGACCCCTACTGAGCCGATGAGACGAGGCTTACCCCTTATTTTTCAGGTGAGGCGCGGCAGACTTCTGAAGTATCGCATGGTTTTGGCGAGCAACCTTTGCAGCCAGTGTCGTTGTCAGAGTTGGGGTATGCCCTGTGACTATGTACTTTTAGTGCTTATGTTGTTATGTGGACTTGGACTTGTAAACTTCTAGACTAATGTACTAATCTGCTAATGTAATATTGTATCATTGTAATATGTTTACTCTGGTAGTGTAGCACTTCTACTACAGTTCTTTAGTTAATTTAAATTATGCTTGTATTTCTAGATTCTTGTGCAAGCCCATACCAATCCATCAACCCTTCGGAGCTTCACAGCTCTTGGGTGGCGTCTCAGGGTCCATATGGTATCGGGTTCTCCCGGTATCCAGATTCTGGGTCGTTACACAGAAGAAGAAGAAGACACCTTTGCAGATTCTGATAAGGAAGCAGCAATGTTGTCTAGAAGATTGCACAGAATTATGAGGAGAAAGAACCTGTAGAGGGCAGGACAAACCTCAAGACTTCAGAAAAAGGAAAAGTAGTTCAAGAATGGAATTTACAAGAAAGAAGAAAGAGTCTGCTATGAATGTAACCGACATGGATATCTGAGAGCGGACTATCTCAAGCTCAAGAAGCAACTCGAGTGATGGAGACAACGGTCCAAGGAGAAGGTTTGATCTGACACGGGTGGACGTTGACCCAACTTTTCTAAAATTTATTGACAAAACCTAGGCTACAACCCAAAGAAGGGCGACAAACTATCAAATGGTCAATTTATATTTGTTTGTGTCTAATTTACCTTTATGTTTATTGGGCCACATAAGTGGGTCTAAGAGGTTATGTTTTTCTTTTGTTATAGGATATATATATATACATACATATAACCTTTTAGGAACCCAGGTCCCTTGGGTTTTCGAGGTGCCCTTTCCCCTCCCCACTCTTTTCTATTTAAAAAACATGCAAACTTTCATTGGAGAGGAGGAAAAATGAAATAGATTGTTTTGAGAAATCTTTTGTAAGGTGAGAAGCCTTGGTTCCTCTTCGAGAAGGAGAAGGGGTGAGACGGCCCCGGGGTGAGAAGCCCTTCCTATCCACCGTTCCACCACCTACCCCCCTCCCAGAGTAGTAGTCCCACCTACGTAGCACGGTCCCCTTCTTCTTCTCCCTCCTTCCTTCCCTCTCTTCTGCATACCCCCTACAACCAAAAACTTGCACCACCCCTCCTGGCCCCTGCACCACCACAATTTCCCCTCACATCACCAGCACCTCCCCTCTTCCCTACCTGCATAGACCGCCCATGGATACCCTCGTCCTCCACCGCCATCCGGAGCAAGGACAACCACCGTCGCTCACCCCTGCTCTAGTAGCCACCCTGCCACTATACCACCGGCCGCACTCTCCTCCTTCCTGCCGTCACCTCCAATGAGACACCATCAGACCATCCTATTGGGTGCGTTAGTAGGATCTAGAAGGGGGGGTGAATAGATCCTTTCAAAACAATGCCTAATTGAACTTCAATCTAGTTACTAACAAAAGACTGAACAAAGGAGCACTAAGATCCCTCAACAAGATATGTCTTAACCGAACTGAAAACACAGTGCTTAAAAGAAAGATGGCTCACACTGAGCCAAGTACGAACACCCAGCAATAATGTGTTGTGAACACAACGCTGAGAACACTTGAACTTAAGAGACCAAGACAACACGTGACAATTAGTACGGCAACCTGTGAATGGGGATAGGAGATAAGGAGAAATTGCACAAATCATAGCCCACTACACAAGGAATTTTTAAGGTGGTTCAGTCTGCCAACCCGCAGACCTACGTCCACCCCTCACCAAACCCGGTGACGATTTACTACGCTGCAAATGCAGCACGGGGATGTGGACGCACTTTTTATTAAAATCATGTAAGTCATTTACTTATTGGTTTATTAGGTACATTTATTCGTTTATTAAGTGCGTGGGTGTGCTAGTCACAAAGTGATGATTTATTATGCGCTCGATCTGAGTAATCAGACAATTATGTAGTTCGGGTCGGGACCAAAACCCGCCACGCCATAAAGGTCACAGCGTTAATTACATCCCCTCGGAGAGAGGAACACCCTTGATTAATCACCAGGAATAAGGGTCTCATGGCTAGAAAATCAATATTAATGAAATGGAGTTTTAAAATTCATGAGTTGCGTGAAAATGCCCTTCGATACGGTGAGAATTCTTAAATCATGTCGGTCGTTCACCGACCATTTCATGTTCGGACGGAAGTCCGTGTTTGAAGCGTGACGAAGACGGATACAAAACCCGTGCGAATGTATGCCGAGTTTACGGTAATTTCTATAAAAGAACGGAAACGAATCTCGGTGGGAACGAGTCCGGTTTGATGAACTATCGGCCCAGAGCAATGTCAGATCATTGCCATATTGGGATGGTTCCCAAGGTCCGAACCTGATTTGGAGAGGTGGCGTTAATATTCCCTTTACATCGGGTCTCGAGGAGAAACGAGGCTGCAGGGTACGTTTCATCATGTTGTTATTGTTTGATTTCCTTTTTATTATTATTAAGTTTTATTATTATTATTTATTTCTTTAGTATTTATTTTTTTGAGTGTGAGTTTGTTGTTATTATTATTATTATTATTATTATTATTATTATTATTATTATTTGTTTCTTAATTAATTAATTTTTGTTGTTGATTTACTGAGGTTGTGCTCATTGATCATTTATTATAAGGTTTTATCAGGCTTTTGACAAAGCCTATGGGCTGACTGAGGAGGGCATCGAAGAAGGTTGACCCAAGGACTGAGGCTGGTGCAACAATGGGCCAAGGTCGGTGTAGCTTTGGATTGAGGTCGAAGCATGCTGGGGCTAAGGTCAATGCACACTGGAGCTAAGGTCGGAGCATGTTGGGTGAGGTCGGTGCAGCTACAGCGGAGGTCGGTGCAGTTGAGGCTGGAAGTCGGTGCATGCTGGAGCTGGAAGTCGGTGCAGCTGCAGCTGAGGTCGGTGCAGCTGGGCAGGGTCTATGAAGGTTTACCCTAAGGTCGGTGCATGTTTGGCCAGAGGTTGAAGGAAGGTCGGTGCAGGTTTGCCCTAAGGTCGGTGCAGGCCTCGGCTGGGCTAAGGCAAGGTTTTTACACATGCAGAACGAGGTCGGTGCACATGAGGACTACGGTCGGTGCACATGAAGGCTGTGGGCTCAGCAAGGTTTATGCATATGAGGGACAAGGTTGGTGCAGGTTTTGGCTGAGGTCTGTGCAAGTTTTGGCCAAGGTCTGTGCACATGAGGATAAGGTCGGTGCACATGGGCAGGGTCTGAGCACGTGAACTAATGAGGTGTGCCGACAGGGATGAGCTACGGGCGTGCCGCGTAAAGGGATTGGAAGGTGTACCGGGCAGAGGGAGGCTGAAGTGTACTGGGAGAAGGCGAACCAGGGGTGTGATGGACCAGGTTAGCCATGTGTGTGCCGGGCCAGGTGGGCTAGGTGTGCGCCGGACCAAGTAGGCTAGGGGTGCGCCGGACCAAGTGTGCTAGGGGTGTGTCGGATGAGGCACAGGCGGAAGGGTGTGTCGGGCAGACAGGTGGTTGAAGCGTGCCGGGCCAGGCACCGGCAGGGTGTGCCGGGTAGGAGTGAGTTGAAGTGTATCGGTCGAAGGGGCAGGCTGGTTCTAGGGTCAATGAAGCTGTAGCAAGGCCTATGCAGGTGGGGTAAGGTCGGGGAGAGTCCCTATGTTCATGAGACGCGTAGGAGGGGTTTCTTTGATTTGTGAAATTCGGATGGGGAGCTTCAATTGGCTGGCTTCAATTCCTTTCATTACGTGATTAAGTCCACAATCATGTTCAGCAGTCTGCCATGGTAGTGTTCAGTCCAGTTCTTCGAGTCTTGCCCGGTTCTCTTGTCTTGGTTGAAGTGTTTTATTATCGCTTGTTTCATTTGTTTGTTGCTTCCTTTTATCTTTTGATGTATTATTATTCCTGGAAAAAATTTGGCAACATCTCCCCTTGACCCGGATGCTAGGGAGGTAAAAGGAGAATATGCCTACAAGGAGTGGTGTGACCCAACAACTCGAGGTGCGTGCCAGGGCAGCAACACCTTTAAGAAAGCTTCGGGAAAATTCGAGAAGTCAGCGAGTAAGAAAACACAGAGCTGAAGCAGGTTATGGGTGCACCGAGTAAGGGGTGGCTAAGGCGTGCCGGACAAGAAGGGCTAGCAGGTGTACCGAGCAGGATAGCAGGCAAAGTGGGCCGGGCAAGGATAGGCATGAAGGTGTACCGGATGGGTGGGCTGAAGAGTGTAATGGGCCGGAGGGGCTAGGAGTGTGCCGGGTGGGAGAGGTCAAGGGTGTGCCGACTGGGAGAGGTTAAGAGTGTGTCGGCCAAGGGAAGTTAAGGGAGTGCCGGGCTAGAATGGGTTGAGGCGTGCCAGGTTGAGGAGATCAAGGGTGCACCGGTTCAGAATGGGATGAGGGTGCACTGGTGGAGGGAAGGATGGAGGTGTGCACCAGGCAAAGGCATATGAGGATGTGCCGGTGGGAGGCCTGGGCGGAGAGCACACTAGCTAATGGCTAAGTCCAGTGCATTGAATGGAAACCAATGGCTTAGGTTGTTTAAGGGTAGGAGCCAATGGTGTTCAGAGAAGGGGGGAAAAACTCTGTTATAGGAAGCCAATGGAAGGTGGCCAACTTGTTGCCGTTGTGCCAAGACACTACCCATCGGGTTTGGGTAGCCCGGCATATTGCAGGGCGAGCAACACAAGGAGTAAGAAAACCAAAGGGAGGAAAAGAAAACTAGCCACTGAGTATATTACACAAGGTGCAAACTAACATGAACAGCAAAAAGGGAACGATGATTCCATTCACAGAGAAAGGGGGTGGTACAGACCATGGCCAAGGGGAGGAAGAGGAATGACCAAAAAAGGCAGAGAAGAAGAACGGTTGAGGAGAGGGATGGGGTTAAGCAGGGACGACGGCTCCCTGCTCTCCCATGTTCCACCCCTGCTACATACAGGCTCTCCCTCTCTCTCTCTTTCTCCTTTGCTTACAATCTCTCTCTCTTTTCACCAGCCTCTAGAGCTTCTCAGACGTCGGAGTAGCCTTCCTCTACCTCTGCTGATCTCTATCTCTCTTTCTTCTGTGTCTCCAGCCTCCGTTGTTGTGTGTGTCTCTCTTCTCCTGGTGGGTGTCTCTCTCAGTATCCACCCTCTCTCCTTTTCGTCATCCTTTTCGAGAGGCTTTTATACCTCTGCAGTTGACGGGGCTTCATGATGATGCTACTGTCTGAGGTTGACTTCGGTCGCATCCCTGTCAGGCTGAAGCCTGCCTGCTCGAATCAGAGGGCGACACCATGGCAGGGTGCTAGCTGGCTACGAGGTGGTTTAGTTGCGTGCCAAGGATTACAAGCAGTGACCGGTGGATTTCCCGCTGGTTGGCACCGGTCCAAAGGATGCAACGCGTCACCGGGTGAAAAGGAAGTCGAAGCAGCTAAGTCTGGAAGTCGGTGCATGCTGGAGCTGGAAGTCGGTGCAGCTGAGTGAGGTCGGCGCAGTAGTAGCTGAGGTCGGTGCACGTTGGAGATGAGGTCAGTGCAGCTGCACTGAGGTAGGTGCATGCTGGAGCTGGAAGTTGGTGCAGCTGCAGCTTAGGTCGGTGCAGCTGGGCAGGGTCTATGCAGGTTTACCCTAAGGTCAGTGCAGGTTTGCCCAGAGGCTGAAGGATGGTCCGTGCAGGTTTGCCCTAAGGTCGGTGCAGGCCTCGGCTGGGCTAAAGAAAGGTCTGTACATATGTGGAATGAGGTCGGTGCACATGAGGATAAGGTCGGTGCACATGAAGGCTGTGGGCTCAGCAAGGTTTGTGTATATGAGGGACAAGGTCGGTGCAGGTTTTGGCCAGGGTCTGTGCAAGTTTTGGCGAAGGTCTGTGCACATTTGGATAAGGTTGGTGCACATGGGTAGGGTCTGAGTACGTGAACTAATGAGGTGTGCCGGCTGGGACGAGCTACGGGCGTGCCGCGTAAAGGGATTGGAAGGTGTACCTGGCAGAGGGAGGCTGAAGTGTACCGGGAGAAGGCGAACTAGGGGTGTGCCGGACCAGGTGAGCCAGGTGTATGCTGGGCCAGGTGGGCTAGGTGTGCACCGGACCAAGTGGGCTAGGGGTGTGCCGGACCAAGTGGGCTAGGGGTGTGCCAGATAAGGCACAGGCGGAAGGGTGTGCCGGGCAGACAGGGGGTTGAAGCGTGCCAAGCCAGGCACTGGCAGGGTGTGCTGGGTAGGAGTGAGTTGAAAGGTACCGGTCGAAGGGGCAGGCTGGTTCTAGGGTCAATGCAGCTACAGCAAGGCCTATGCAGGTTGGTAAGGTCGGGGAGAGTCCCTATGTTCCTGAGATGCGTAGGAGGGGTTTCTTTTATTTGTGAAATTCGGATGGGGAGCTTCAATTGGCTAGCTTTAATTCCCTTCATTACGTGATTAAGTCCACAGTCATGTTCAATAGTCTGCCACGGTAGAGTTCAGTCCAGTTCTTCGAGTCCTGCACGGTTCTCTTGTCTTCGTTGGAGTGTTTTATTTTCGCTTGTTTCATTTGTTTGTTACTTCCTTTTATCTTTTAATGTATTATTATTCCTGGCAAAAATTCTGGAGCATCTCCCCTTGACCCGGATGCTAGGGGGGTAAAAGGGGAACACGTCCATAGGAGTGGCGTGACCCAATAACTCGAGGTACGTGCCAGGGTAGCAACACCTTTAAGAAAGCTTCGGGAAAATCCGAGAAGTCAGCGAGTAAGAAAACACATAGTTGAAGCTGGTTATGAGTGCACCGGGCAAGGGTTGGCTAAGGCGCGCCAGACAGGAAGGGCTAGCCGGTGTGCCGGGCAGGATAGCAGGCAAAGCGGGCCGGGTAAGAACAGGCATGAAGGTGTACCTGATGGGCAGGCTAAAGAGTGTACCGGGCCGAAGGGGCTAGGAGTGTGCTGGGCAGGAGAGGTCAAGGGTGTGCCGACCGGGAGAGGTTAAGAGTGTGCTAGCCGGGGGAAGTTAAGGGCGTGCCAGGCTAGAATGGGTTGAGGGGTGCCGGGTCGAGGAGATCAAGGGTGCACCGGTTCAGAATGGGATGAGGGTGCACTGGTGGAGGGAAGGATGGAGGTGTTGGTGCGGACACCAGAGCACACGAGCGGCACGAGTCAGCGAGCCACCGGTACTGTATGCGGTGCACCACCCGAGCTACAGCGGCTTCTATCTGGCTCGGAGATAGCTTGGAGACTCTCCCCTGAGTCTCGATATTTATAGTATTTACTGGGACTTTAATTCTGTGTAATGTGTTTTTATTTGGCTTTATTTGGATTGTAATTTAGATTGTAACATGGGTTTATTTGTAAAGTCGGACCACCTGGGTCCCGCAGGCCCCCCATCCCTTCTCCCATTGATCCACCTCATCTCTTGGGCCCATGTGGGGTCAGTCAACCTTCCATGGTGGGCTTCTAGAAGGGTTGGACCAAGGGGGGTACAAAAGGTAGCAAAATTCAAAAATGGGAGCATATAAGTCAAGGGGGCGCCCCATTTTTATTATAGTTTAATAGGGTTTTTATTCTTATTCTATTTGTTCCAAACCACATGGGAGAAATAGTTTGTGGACTCCCTCTTTTACCCTCCCCAACCCCAGATCTAGGGTTAATGAGTGTCTTTTGTCATTTCACATAAATACCTTGTATTTTCATTTGATTGGCATTAATGAGAAGAAAATCTTGGAATTTCCTCCATGAGCAAGGGCCGCCCCCCCTCTCTCTCCTCTCTCCCCCTTCAGCAGCTGGGAAGGCTGTGATTCTGAGGTGTGAAGCCTCCTCTATTGGTTCCGGAGATCGTCGCCGCCGCCGCCACCGCCACCGTACCGCCATCGCACCACCGTCGTGTTCGCCGGAGTTCTATCCACCCAGGATAGACCCCCATCCATGAATTTCTGCTCCCAGCCACGAACTCTTCTTGAGCTCAAACTTTCAGGGTGAGTTCCAGAGATTTTCCCCACGTCTCATAAAAATTGGTTCGGCTTCCAACTTCCATTTTGTAATTTTCCATTTTCGATCTTCATTTCCTTCCAGATCTATCAGGTTCCTGTCCACTGTGACAGCAACCCTGAGCTTCCTCTCTTTGACCCACTTTTTGATTTTCCCTTGAACCCCAAATTTTACTGGAGGTTATGTCTACCATCCCCACCACCCACGAAGTTTCTTGGAATTTCCACATGCCTTCACTTATTTTCTAAAAATCATTTTCAGATCCCCTTCAATTTTGTCTGCTTCTGTCCAGATCCGACCACCTGCCAGTATAAAATAGTTTTCCCCTTCCAAATATCCATAAAATCAGTCATAAAAATTATTGTCATTTTCCTCTCTCTCCGCTCTATAATTTGCATGAAGAGCTCAAGATCTGATCAGAGGTCTACCCTATGGTTAACGCCAACTCTCCGGAACCTTAGTTTCTGCCAAGTCAGATCTAAGACTGAGAACAGGCCGGTTCTAAAATTTCCCATCAGAAGCACGGCTCCGGTGAATTTTTCTGAGCCCCATAGGGTCGAAGGACTTAGAGATAGCTTTCCAATGGTACCTCTTGTGTGTCAATCCGACGTCAGGAGCCACTGCAGCAGCCGATCTCACCGGGCCGCGCGCTGCAAAACAGAAGCAGCAGATCCGTGGGCAGCAGCTCCAAAGCTTGGAGATCGAAGCCGATCGGCCTCCGACCGGTGTTCCTGCCCGACCGCCTTCCAGGGAGGCGTGCCACCAGGGGTCTCCATCACAGCGGGACCCACCCCATCAGACCCGGAGGATAGAGCGGTCCGTGGGCCCCACGAACCCATAGATCGTGCCGTCCGGATAGCACTAAACGTGGGTTTCGGCACCGCCGGAGCGACATCAAGATGCTGCCCGTCAACCCAACTCCCGTGACTCCCGGGCCCCACATGTGACCTATTACCTCCCTGCGTGGAGTGGGTCAAATTTTTGTACCACATTAAAACTTTGTTAACCAGGAGTCCGGATTTGGCCGGGGTTGTCTTCCCCACGCCGGGAGCGTGGAGGTAACGGTCTTAACTCCTTGGCGTTCATTTGCTAGTTTAGTATATGGTCGTATGCCGCTGTGAGAGTGTAGGATTCTAGCCCATGAGTCCATGTCACCGTTGTGAGCGAGAGAGTGACCCGTCCCGTGACTCGATCCGAGCACGGAAGTGAGTCGGACTACCCTTAACTCTGTTGGTTTCTCAACCGTGCACGATCCGCGTTTCCCTCGCTTGGGACGACGAGTGAGCTTGCGTTTCTGTTAGCGACGTATAAGCCCATAGGAGCTCTTAGTGTCGGGCCTAGTGTCTCTCATGCTCGTATGTTGCTGGTCGTGTATGCATTTAGAGTCCGAGGTCCATATCACTTAGAGTCGGTCCCCGTGTCCGTCCCGCATCAGTTTGGTATCAGAGCAAGTCGAGTCTAGGGTAGTCGTTGCATAAGCCTTGCACGGTCTAGGTCGAGTCTAGGATCATCATTATTTTCAAAATAAAAAAATGTTTTAAAATTGCATTTCATCCCGATAATTCGAAATATTAAAAGGTGTTGTCCGAACGTTAGGCTACGCCTATCGAGAAGGCCGCACACTTGCGGGAGTGATCTTCGGATCGATTAACTCCGCCACGTACCAGATATTGGTTTAGGTCTAGGTGCATTGGTCGGTGTTTGCATCAGTTTGTGTCTCCTTGTTCGTGTGTCTTTGCATGCCCACCCGTCGAGGCACCCAATACTCGCCACCACCACCTATAGCGGATTCCCGAGCCCGTAGCTCCGATGAGCCCTCGACGGCCGAGATGTTCCGAGCCCTCATGGATCATCTCGATACATGTATGGATGGCCTTAGTACGCGTCTAGATGGCGTAGGAACGCATCTATAAGGGAGGATGAAAGCCCTCGAGGATCGGGCCGAAACTTTGGACCAGTCCATCCAGGGTCTTGTAGGGAGGATTGCCGTCCTCGAGAGTGCGCCAAGAGCTCAGGCGGTAGATGTTGGGAGGCAACAGGTGCATGAGGTGGCTGACAATGCATCTGATAATGAGCAAGGGGGATATGGTCGTCATAACCAACGACGGAATCATGATGACGATGATGACGACCGTGTTCTTCGGAGCGTGCGTGGGGACCCTCCCCTTTTTAGCGGGTCCTTGGACCCGAAGGTCTATTTAGATTGGGAGGTTGGCATGGACCGATACTTCGAGTGGTTTGAGATGATGGACCACCAGAGAGTTCGATACGTGAAGATGAAGCTGCATGGGCAGGCCCAAACTTATTGGACCAATGTGGAGAACCTGCTAAATCAGCGACGTCAACCCCCGATCGGCACTTGGGATGACATGAAAATGAAATTGAGGGAGAAGTACCTTCCTTCCTCATATCGCCAACGTCTCATAGACAAATGGCAAAGTCTCTCTCAAGGGAACCGATCCGTGACCGAGTACACCGCAGAGTTTGATGAGTATTATTTGTGGTGTGGAGTTACGGAAGAGAGCACCATGATCATATCATGCTTTCGAAGAGGTCTACGGCCAAACTATCAATACGAACTTTTCACTGCAATGCGACCACTTTGGAACAAGCGTATCAGGTTGCTCTCGAATTAGAGCAATTCGAGGCCGAGTTCGAGTCTTTCTATCGGTTGGGCTCCTTCCCCCTTTATAGTGTCGAGTCCCGTGGCTCTTCTGGCACGTACCCAAGGGCCCCCATAGCCCGACCTCAGGAGCCCACTCGCCCCAAGCCGTTCGCTCCTAGGCCTCGCCCTCCACCCCCGAGGGACCTTCATTGTCCCCAACATCTTACGGCACCCACAGCCCGTCCACCGGCACCCGCACCTCCAGCCCGTCCTTTGTTGCCTTCACCTCTTATCCATCGGGAGGATAAGGGGAAAGGACCCATGATTGGGGAGCCTAGTGGATCACGATAGCAGTGTTATCACTGCAATGGGTTTGGCAATTTTGCCAACTAGTGTCCCACCCGCCAGTCTCTTGTCATTGGGGACACACAGGCCGAGGATACCACCCCTACGGACCTTGAGTTAGTCAGCTATGAAGCAGATCCGGAGCTAGCTGACGAGTACTATGAGGCCGAAGGTAATGGCCAGGATGCCCAGCATCCGGATGATACCCACTTGGGGGTCGTCAGGTGTATTCTCACCCAGCCACAGGCCAGTGATGACTGGCGACGGACCACTATCTTTCATACATTCTATAGGCTGGGCAAGCAAGTTTGTAAGGTGATCATCGATAGTGGGAGTTGCATCAATGTAATCTCCACGGGCACTATCTCCAGTCTTGGTCTTACACCCATGGATCATCCTTGCCCCTATCGAGTATCATGGGTGGATTCCACCTCCATTCCGATCAAGCTGCGGTGTCTGGTCCCACTGCAGTTCCGTGCCTACCGTGACGATATCTGGTGTGATGTCCTCCCCATGGAGGTGGGCAGCATTATTCTTGGTAGGCCGTGGTTATTTGATCGGGATGCCACACTACATGGCCGGTCGAACACTTGTACCTTCGACCATGCTGGCCAACGGATTACCCTCCAACCCTCTCAGCCCATGAAGCCTTCAGTTAGGGGTCCTACTGGCCCTAGTACTCCGTAGCCTTCCATCCCCGGGCCCAATACCCCATCCCCAGCTCGGGCTATGACCGTTACATCAGGCCTAGGTGAGCCCTCGACTAGGAGATTGATGATGATTAGCTCCCAGGAAATGGAGCGGGAGGCTAGTAGGGGCTGCCCTGTGTTTGCTATTACGGTCCGAGAGGTGGAGCCGAAGTCCGAGGGTGAACTCCCACCCCATGTCATTCCTATTCTACAGGAGTTCGCTGATATTTTTCTCGAGGAGCTTCCCGAGGGACTCCCACCCATGCGGGATATTCAGCATGCTATCGACCTGATTCCGGGCTCCTCATTGCCAATCATCCTCATTATCTCATGAGTCCCACGGAACATGCCGAGCTAAAATGGCAGGTCGATGAGTTGATGCAAAGAGGGTCTGTTCGGGACAGCATGAGTCCGTGTGTTGTTCCCGCATTACTCGCCCCAAAGAAGGATGGCACGTGGAGAATATACATTGATAGTCATGCCATCAACAAAATCACCGTGAAGTATAGGTTCCCTATTCCTTGCCTGGATGATATGCTAGACATGATGGCTGGTGCCACTATCTTCTCGAAGATCGATCTTAAGAGTGGCTACCACCAGGTGAGGATTAGGCCAGGTGATGAGTGGAAGATCGCATTCAAGACCAAGGATGGTCTATATGAGTGGTTGGTTATGCCCTTTGGGTTGACCAATGCCCCTAGCACCTTCATGCGACTCATGACTTAGGTCCCTCGACCATTTATTGGAGTCTTTGTGGTAGTGTACTTCGATGATATCCTTATCTATAGTCGCACCACGGGGGACCACTTAGACCACCTTCGGCAGGTCTGTCTACTCCTGAGGCGAGAGCAGTTGTTTGCGAACCCACAGAAGTGTGCCTTCATGAAACCTCTGCTTACCTTCTTGGGTTTTATGGTGTCTATTACTGGGGTCTCCGCCGATCCAGAGAAGGTCCGGGC
Organism: Amorphophallus konjac; assembly: GCA_022559845.1. Taxonomy (NCBI): domain Eukaryota; kingdom Viridiplantae; phylum Streptophyta; class Magnoliopsida; order Alismatales; family Araceae; genus Amorphophallus; species Amorphophallus konjac. Next base: position 95,725,859 of record CM040125.1, read on the forward strand.
CATTGTTGAGTGGCCGGAACCCCGTACGGTCCATGATGTCCGCAACTTCCATGGCCTTGCGATGTTCTATCATCATTTCATCCATGGATTTAGCTCCGTCACTGCCCTAATCACGGACTGTATTCGGAAGGGCACGTTTGTATGGACGAAGGCCGCAGCTGCTGCCTTCAAGGACATCAAGGAGCGCATGACCCAGAAACCTATCCTTCGATTGCCAGATTACTCGAAGGTGTTTGAGGTCTCTTGTGATGTGTCAGGTGTTGGGATAGTTGGAGTGTTGAGTCAGGAGGCCCACCCGGTCGCATATTTCAGTGAGAAGCTGAATGACGCGAAACTGTGATACTCCACTTATGATAAGGAATTCTACGCAGTTGTTCAGGCTCTTAGGCATTGGAGGCACTATCTAGTACATCGGGAGTTTGTCTTATACTCCGATCATGAGGCTTTGAGGTACCTCCATTCCCAAAAGAAGCTTAATGCACGTCACAGCCGTTGGGTTGACTATCTCCAGTAGTTCACATTTATGCTAAAACATAAGGCTGGAGTGGAGAACAAGGTGGCCGATGCCTTGAGTCGGTGAGCGTGTTTGCTTAGCACCATGAGTACCGAGGTCATGGGGTTAGAGAAGATGAGAGAAGCCTATGTTGACTGTCCTTACTTCGGTCAGATTTATACCACTCTCCAGGCCGGACCCCCAAGAGACATTGAGGATTATGTGCTTCAGGAGGGTTACCTCTTTTGAGGAGGCAGGCTTTGTGTTCCACGAACTTCGGTTCAAGACTTCTTAGTCTGGGAGCTACATGCAGGAGGTCTAGCCGGCCACTTTTGTCGGAACAAGACTATCGAGGCTGTTGAGCATAGATTTTATTGGCCGAGCTTGAAGCGTGATGTTGCTCATATTATGGCTCAGTGCCATACATGTGCTACGGCCAAAATGAAGAAGTAAAGCCCGGGCCTTTATACACCTCTTCCCGTGCCTGATGCCCCGTGGTAGGATGTTAGCATGGATTTTGTCTTGGGATTGCCATGTACCTCCAGGAAGCATGATTCGGTTTATGTGGTTGTTGACCGATTCTCGAAGATGGCCCTTTTTAGCCCCTACTCGAAGACTTCGGATGCTTCGAGGGTAGCCCGCATGTTCCTTACTCATGTGGTGTGCAAGTTCAGGTTGCCTCGTACCATAGTGTCTGACTGTGATGTTAGATTCACCAGTTATTTTTGGAAGACACTGTGGCATATGTTGGGTACTCACCTCAAGTTTTCCACTGCATATCATCCCCAGATAGATGGTCAGACCGAGGTGGTCAATAGGAGTCTGGGTGACCTTTTGAGGTGTCTTGTCAGGGATCATCTAGGGGATTGGGATCTCATATTACCATTGGCAGAATTTACATATAATGATTAGGTTAACAGGTCTACCAGTATGAGTCCATTCGAGATTGTCACAGGTCGTAGGCCTAGGAAGCCAGTGGATCTTGTTCCCATGCCAATTCACGCATGAGCGTCTGAGTCTGCCGAGTTTTTTGCTAGGCATGTTAGGAGTTTACATGATGACATCCGTCGTCACATTGAGGCCAGCAATGCACGGTATAAGGAGTTAGCCGACGCCCATCGACACCATCGTGAGTTCCAAGATGGTGAATATGTCATGATAAGGGTAAGACCTGAACGGTTTCCCTCTGGAACCGTAAAGAAATTGCAAGCTCGCAGAGCCGATCCATTTAGAGTGTTGAAGCGTGTTGGATCCAATGCATATGTTGTGGACCAGCCCGAGGAATATGGTATAAGCTCAACTTTCAATGTGTCGGATCTAGTTGCATATAGGGACCCAGCGGTGATCCCTGGTGAGCCTTTCGAGCCATTTCCTCCCATTGAAAGTGATCCCACACCTGAGTGTCCACCTCCAGCCCCTTTTCCCCGACAGCGAGACCATATAGACCATATACTGGATGAGCAGGTGATAGTTACCAGGAGTGGTTCCTACCCGCGCTACCTAGTGCGATGGAGAGGGCGGCCCGCCACCGAGGATACTTGCATCACCCATGGAGAGTTCAAGCGGATAGATCCAGACCTACTGGAGTGGTACCAAAGTGATGCAGACCCTTACTCGATAGGGTCAAGTTTCTCCCACCCGGGGAGAATTGGTGCGGACACCAGAGCACACGAGCGGCACGAGTCAGCGAGCCGCCGGTACCTTACGCGGAGCACCACTCGAGCTACAGCGGCTTCTATCTGGCTCGGAGACAGCCTGGAGACTTCCCCCTGAGTCTCGATATTTATAGTATTTACTGGGACTTTAATTGTATGTAATGTGTTTTTATTTGGCTTTATTTGGATTGTAATTTAGATTGTAACAAGGGTTTATTTGTAAAGTGGGACTACCTGGGTCCCGCGGCCCCCCCATCCCTTCTCCCATTGATCCACCTCATCTCTTGGGCCCATATGGGGTCAGTCAACCTTCCATGGTGGGCTTCTAGAAGGGTTGTACCAAGGGGGGTACAAAGGGTTGCAAAATTCAAACATGGGAGCATATAAGTCAAGGGGGCGCCCCATTTTTATTATAGTTTAATAGGTTTTTATTTCTATTCTATTTGTTCCAAACCACATGGGAGAAATAGTTTGTGGACTCCCTCTTTTACCTTCCCCAACCCTAGATATAGGGTTAATGAGTGTCTTTTGTCATTTCACATAAATACCTTGTATTTTCATTTGATTGGCATTAATGAGAAGAAAATCTTGGAATTTCCTCCATGAGCAAGGGCCGCGCCCTCTCTCTCTCCTCTCTCCCCCTTCAGCAACTGGGAAGGCTGTGATTCTGAGGTGTGAAGCCTCCTCGATCGGTTCCGGAGATCGTCGCCGCCACCGCCACCGTGCCGCCATCGCACCACCGTCGTGTTCGCCGGAGTTCTATCCACCCAGGATAGACCCCCCTTCCACGAATTTTTGCTCCCAGCCACGAACTCTTCTTGAGCTCAAACTTTCAAGGTGAGTTCTAGAGATTTTCCTTACATCTCAGAAAAATTGGTTCGGCTTCCAACTTCCATTTTGTAATTTTTCATTTTTGATCTTCATTTCCTTCCAGATCTGTCAGGTTTCTATCCACTGTGATAGCAACCCTGAGCTTCCTCACTTCGACACACTTCTTGATTTTTCCTTGAACCCCTAATTTTACTGGAGGTTCTGTCTACCATATCCACCACCCACGAATTTTCATGGAATTTCCACAGGCCTTCACATATTTTCTAAATATCATTTTTAGATCCCCTTCAGTTCTGTCTGCTTCTGTCCAGATCCGACCACCTGTCAGTATAAAATAGTTTTCCCCTTTCAAATATCTATCAAATCGATCATAAGAATTATTGCCATTTTTCTCTCTCTCCCCTCTATAAATTTTATGAAGAGCTCGAGATCTGAATCAGAGGTCTACCCTACAGTTAATGCCAACTCTCAGGAACCTCAGTTTTTGCCCAGTCAGATATGAGACTGAGAACAGGACGGTTCTAAAATTTCCCATCAGAAGCACGGCTCCGGTGAATTTTTATGAGCCCCATGGAGATGAAGTACTTCGAGAGATCTTTCCAACGGTACCTCTTGTACGTCAGTCCGACATCGGGAGCGACCGCAGCAGCCGATCTCGCCGGGCCGCGCACTACAAAATAAAAGCAGCAGATCCGTGGGTAGCAGCTCCAAAGCTTGGAGATCGGAGCCGATCGGCCTCCGACCGGTGTTCCCGCCGGACCGCCTTCCAGGGAGGCGTGCCACAAGGGGTCTCCATCACAGCGGGACCCACCTCATCAGACTCGGAGGATAGAGCGGTCCGTGGGCCCCACGAACTCGTAGCTCGCGCCGTCCGGATAGCACTAAACGTGGGTTTCGGCACGGCCGGAGCGACACCAAGATGCTGCCCGTCAACCCAACTCCCGTGACTCCCGGGCCCCACATGTGACCTATTAGCTCCCTGCGTGGAGTGGGTTAAATTTTTGTACCACAGTAAAACTTTGTTAACTGGGAGCCTGGATTTGGCCGGGGTTGTCTTCCCCACGCCGGTAGCGTGAAGGTAACAGTCTTAACTCCTTGGCGTTCATTTGCTAGTTTAGTATATGGTTGTATGCCACTGTGAGAGCGTAGGATTCTAGCCCGTGAGTCCATGTCACCGCTGTGAGCGAGAGAGTGACCCGTCCCGTGACTCGATCCGAGCACGGAAGTGAGTCGGACTACCCTTAACTCTGACGGTTCCTCAACCGTGCACTATCCGCGTTTCCCTCGCTCGGGATGACGAGTGAGCTTGCGTTTCTGTTAGCGACGTATAAGCCCATAGGAGCTCTTAGTGTCAGGCCTAGTGTCTCTCATGCTCGTATGTTGCTGGTCGTGTATGCATTTTGTTGGGTTCTGTGCGCCCCCTTGTTGTCTTTGACAATGGTTTTGATGATTCTAATACATTGTGTGTTTTATGCTTAATGGCATCTTCGTGATAAACAAGCTAATATGATGATATCTTGTTTTGCAGATTGAATTTCAATGGTCCTTTATGGATACATTTCTGATTTTGAATCATGCGTGATGTGCATGAGACTGTTGGGTATTGGTTTGATAGTCTGTTGGTAAGATCATTTGATTACATTGGACTACTAAGGCACCTTTCAATTCTCCTTTGGATGGGTCGACCCCTGGCTATTTGAGCCTTATGTATATATTCTTGATGTTAACTCTTGCATTGGCCTGTAAGAGTTCAGTTCTTCTTGGACTGCTTTTGTAGGTCATGATTGTCTAGATCATGTGGCTTTTGTGGATTGCATGGTTGTCTTTGATAACTGAATCTAACTTTATGGATTAAGCCTTGATTAAATTGTGTGAGCTGATGTGAGACCAATCATGTGAGAATTGCTTGAACATCTTCTTCTATAGATGCTTTTCTATAGGCTTGAGGTGGAATTTTGGTTAAAGTCATTTTCGGAACAGATTGTGTTATACGGTGATACAATGCTCAGACCTTGTTGATTACATTGGGTGTTTAATATGTTACGATGTGATATAGTGGTTCACTCATATGGGGCTTTGCATTTTAATATGTGAACATGCAAGTTGAACACATGTCAATTACATATTGATTTCAATGTGCATGTGGATAGTTTTCGATTGAAACTGAATTTTAGACTGAATATTGGATGCGTGAGAGGAATGCATTTCACTTTACTCAAATGCATGTTTTTCACTTGGCTAAGTCAAGTTTTCATAAATGGGTTGAAAATGGCTTCTTCAAGTGCTTTGACTCATAACTCTCTTGACTTGAATTTCTTGAAAGTGCAGGTTTCAAGATGCCCACAAACCTTTGTAAACATGGTAAGAATTCATTTTAGTATATGTTTCCAAGTGGGTAAGTTGGGTTCAATTTATTTGGCTACTTAATTGTCTTTTGACTAAGTGAGCTTCATGATGCATCATGTTCAATTCGATTCCCATTCCTTCTTGCAAGATCTGGTTTGATTTGTGTTTTTAAGACCCCTCATACATGTCATTCTATTGTTTATGAATGGGGTTTAATAGTGTTTTATTGGTCTTTAATGTTGTTGGGGTTTCAAGTGTGTTTTAATTAAGTTTTATACTCTGTCAGTAAAAGTGCTGAGTCGACACTTATTTCAGGTTGTTCTGTCTGCTACTTTGTTTTACAAGTCCGACAGAAAGTGTCGACTCTAGGAGTCGACACTTTCCGACCAGTCTTCTGGCTGCACACTTCTGGCTAAAAGTGTCGACTCCATGAGTCGACACTTACAGGCCGGAGGTCTATTTTCAAAGAAAACAGAACCTCTGGTGAAAAGTGTCGACCCAATGAGTTGACACTTTCACCCGGGTCTTATTTTTATATAACGGGATAGAATGTAAGGAGAAAAGTGTCGACTCCATGAGTCGACACTTTCTCAGGTTCGTCCGGAACGGGTTTTCTGGATTGGTTTCGAAATCCCCATTTCTAGCTCCGTTTTGCCTTGGCTTTTTACCCTAATGCCCTTAGGGTTAGGCCCTTCTATTAGGAGTATATTTGGAGGATTTAGTCATGGGTTTTCTGGTCTTTTTCTGTTGTTTTCTCTCTTGTATATGTAGATCATAATCTCCATCGGAAGAGTGATCCTTGCGCCAATATTGCCTTATCTGCTTGTAGGGAAAGGAAGAAAAGGGGGGGGGGGACGACGCCGCCCTACCTGGAGGAGAAGAAGAACGAGAAGGAGGTGTGCTCACTCTAGGAGGAGAAGGAAGAAGCTACAGAAGTCACCATCCACGAGCCTGTGTCTAGCTCTAGGAGCTGCAGCTGCTGCTCTCCCCCGTTTAAGGTTTTGGGCGTTTGGGACTTCATGTCCGGCTACTTCCACTCCAAGGATCACCTTCCAGCGCACCCTACCTACTGATTGAAGGGAGTTTTGGGACATTCAAAGGGGAAGCAGATAAATCTTATTTCAATTGTTTGTCATGTCCCTATTAACAAATACAAGGTTTTGAGCATATTGATTTATTCAATCTTAGTGTTTGCAGGTTTGATTGGAGATGGGATTTGAACAAATATACGTTGGATCCTGAAGGAGGACGACCTACTGCTCCAACCTTCTGTTGATAAGACCTTCTCCAACCTAGGCTTGAAGAAAGATTATTTTACGGCTATTGGAGAATCAAGGGGATATTTCTACATCCTATTTATGCTTATCTCCTTGTGTGCTTCATAGTTGATCATCATTCACATACTGGTGTTCGCGTCTATTGTATATCTTTTCTGTCTGTTAAGCTTAGAATATTATTGTGTGTGTGGATGGAGCTGTGTCTCCGTGTGGTTTATTGTTCGGGGTGTGTTCCCCGACTGTGTGTATGTGTGTGTTGCAGTGGCAGCATGTTAGGGCCAGGCTCTGTGTGTGTTTTGCTGCAGAGGCATCGTGTGTGGTGTGGGGTTCATCCCCGTGTGCTACTTCGGTAGCGTGTAGTGAAGCCTCACCCGGTTGGGTGAGGGGTGGACGTAGGGAGCCCGTCGTGGTCCCGAACCACCTTAAAATCCTTGTGTCGTATGTGATTGCCCGTGTGATTGTCATTTCTTCTATTTTCCTTCACAGGTTCATTATACAGGTTTTTTATTCACTACATTATCACACACCGCTACCTCCACTATCCGTGTTAAGCATAAACGTGTTGTGTTGAGCTTGAGTTGTCTGATTAGTTGCATTGTTAACTCAAGTGAGATCGGAAAGCCTGAGAGAACATCATAATCTCACTAGAGTTTTTGTTAATCAACGTTGCTAAGTTTAATTCCACTATGTTAAATAAAGAAAGTTTTTAAATTTCGCCATCTAGGCAAGGGGACAATTCAACCCCCCTTCTTGTCTGCCATCTCCCTGGGCCAACAATTGGTATCAGAGCATCGTCTCTGATTTTTTAGTCGACCTTGTGGTCTTAGAGTAAAGATCATTTTCATGATGGCTAGTGTGAATTCTATTCCTATCTTTAGTGGTTTTGATTATTCCTTATGGCTAGGAAAATTTTGTGTATGGATTACTAGCATTAATCCAAAGCTTATGAGCTTAATGACTCATGGTCCTCATGTGTTACCCAAAAATGAGTTGAGATGGACCGATGAGGATAAGAGAAAGAAATCTGATAATTTGTTTGCTTTGAATGCTCTTAAGGCAGCAGTAAATGTTAACAAATTTCCATTTGTTTCCAACTGCAGGTCTGCCAAAGAGATTTGGGATGGGCTAAGTGAAGCCCAAGAAGAAAGCTGGAAGAGTGATTGCCTCATGGCAAACAAAGAAAATGAGTGCCAAAGCGAGGAAACCTCCGAGGTAAATTCTAACTCCGATTCTGAGGAAGAGGATGAATTGAGCTATGATGAGCTAGTGAATGCTTATGATGAACTGTTTGATAGATACAAATCATTAAAATCTGAAAATAGAAAATTGAAAAAGAAACATGACAACTCTTCATGTGGGAAATGTATTGAGCTTGAAAAACTTGTTGAATCTCACATGCTTGTTGAAGAAGAACTCAAAGAAATGATTAAAAATATTAGGTCTGAAAACAAATCCTTATTGGATAAAAGTTCAGAATTTCAACACATTGAGAAAGATAATGAGAAGCTGAAAATATTGAACACCTCTCTGTCTGAAAAAGTCCTTCTTCTGGAAAAAGGGAAAGCAAATCTGAATGTTGATAAGTCTAATAAGTTGAAGGAACTTAGAAAGGAAATAGAAAGCTTCAGAAATCTGAATGACAAGTTTGAAAATAATGAAACAATGGGTAGAATTGTTGGTGAAAATGTGAGTTTTCAAATGAAAGAACTTGAACACACTTCTATGAACAAAAATTCATTTGAAAAACTCCAAAATGAAAACAGTACTTTGTTGATTCAAATTTCATTACTTGAAAGTAAATTGAAAAGTCTTGAAAAAGTTGAGAAAGGAAAATGTATGATCATTGATAATTGTGACAACTTGCATATTCTGGAACAAGAAATTGAAAGTCACAAAACTGTTAATTCCTTATTGAATGAGAAAATTGTTTCATGTGAACAAGAGATTGCTAACTCTCATTTGCAAATCATGAAACTAAAAAATGAAATCAAGAGCTTGAATGAATCTTTGTCATTGTGTGATAAAGAAATTGAAAAATAAAAAGATGTTGTTGAATGCTCCCGTGTGCATGAACAAGTTTCAATTGTTAAACATGATCATGTAACAAGTAGAAGAAGGAATATTTCATGCTATTATTATGGTCAATATGGTCATGACATGTATGACTGCCTCCTGATGAAATCTGATGATGAATAGGCATTACAGTCACAAATGAAAATGGTTGATGAGTCCAAAAATCTTGAAAAACCCATAAAAAAAACATACAACAATCATTACTTCTATTGTAGGTTACATGGACATGTTTTTAAAAATTGTTTCACAAAGAAAAATGATGATGAATGGTTTCTCAAAAAGAACTTTTCGTGTTACTACTATGGTGAACATGGACACATGATGAAAAATTGCTTTGCAATGAAGACTGATGAAAAATGGTCCATGAAAAGAAAATTTTCTTATTGTCATTATTATGGTGAGAATGGTCATCTGATAGATGACTGTGTCACAATGAGATTTGATGATGATCGTTGTGCTAGGAAATACAAGAATCCATCTGTTCATGCTAGAATTAACCCCTCGGGACCCAAGATGGCTTGGGTACCCAAACCTCTAAAATGAGAATCTATTTTGCAAGGCTGTCTTGAGGTCAAAGAACATTAATAAATTGAGGACTCTCAAGGTGAGAAAGAAAATGACTTAGTTTTGATAACTTACTTTGGTTAGGTTAATTTTGAAAATTATGAAAAGGTAAAAGTTGAGTCTGGAGTTCTCATTAAAAATTGCATTACAATTTCGTTGATTTTGGCAACTTCTGAAATGATGAGATTTTGTGAACTTCATGTTTAGATGAATTGAACATACCTCTCTTTTCACTTCATGTAAATAAATTTAGTCTTTGAATACTTTACATTACACATATACAGTTCTTCATACTCACCTTCTTCTATTTTTGTAAATAACAATTCAGGTTTGAATGCCTCGGTCTGTGCATAGAGTCTTTCATACTCTTACTTTTTACAAATAACAACTCACTTGTGCATACACAATTCACATACTTAGTTACATGCTTACATTTACATATCATTGCATATCTCTGTGCTTGAATGCCATGGTTATCCGGTATATAAAATGGTGTTAGTGGATGGTTGGATTATGTTCAACCGGAAGCTTTCACTATGCGTGAGGTGGTCTTCGGACCTACGTTCTCTGCCAAGTGCCGATAATCAATCTACTTGAAGTCTTTGGAAAATCTCTAGTGGAATGCATGTATATAATTTATACAACCACTTCTTGACTCCTTCTATGACTCATCCCTTCCTAAATGAAATTGCATTGATTTAGACATGTTTGCTACATGGCATATATTAAGGGGAAGATTTTTTTTAAAACCGTGCATACATTTAGGGGGAGACATTATTGTGATAAGACTAATTCATCTTTTACATTCAATACAACCACCCACACAAAATGCACCTTTTTGAGATAATGATTCAATCTAATAAGGATTACTATTTTCTACTCTACACTTTTGAGGACTATTGATTCTCTACATGGAAATCACATGTCTCGTGAGGAAAAAGCTGGTTACCCCTTCAAAAATCGTATAAGTTGAACGTGGATCCTAGTAGTCGAGAATCCCCCCTGAAATAAAGGAGGAAACTCGGGTCGAAAGGAGAAACTAATCCATATCAAAATAAGTGTGATTTGTCACCGAGTAGCCGGGAAGTGCCCCTGAGACAAAGGGTACAACTCGCGTCGAAAAGTGTCTCATCCACAACATAAAAAGTGACGAAACTGAGTAACCGGGAATTGCCCCTGAAACAAAGGGCATGACTCGTGTCAAAAGATTAGTCACATCGTCTTTAGTAATTAAAAATTGGGGTCATACATAGCTACCAATATTCGAGCATTGTGTATGAAAGTGTATGGATGAGAAATTCTTTTTAGTGTTCTTTAGAAAATCTGATTTTCCATATTAACTTGAACTTCATTGCTCAATCTTCACATATGCACCTTGGGTTTGTTTGTTTGAATGTCCTCTATGAATTAGTCGTCTCTCATGGTTAATGTAGTACTTTGTTTATGTAAGTACGACCTTCTTAGTATTGTACATGCACATCATGTTCTACAATCGATTGCATTATCCTTACACCCGTCCCGAAGGGACTTGCGTGAGTCCATATTTATTTATGCATGCTTGAGTGCCTAAATGCTTAATGCATCTGTTCATATCATATTCCATTCCATAGTTTGCATCCATATGTTATACTTGTAGATAACAGGTTAAATAACCCATTGCCTGTTGGTTTTTGTTCTTGACAATTGGGGGTGAATAACGTGCTTTTGAGCACAATGCACTTTGTGCATACTTAGTTTTCAGATTTTGCATATAGTTTCCTTATACTACTTGTGCATATGTAGTTATACATATACCAAACATTACAAAAATTGAGCATTTGCACATATCTCACACATCTGCTGATTGTACATCAAATTCAAAACTGTTGCTTGCTTCTTAGTTTATACACCTTCCCTTCATGGGAGGTTAATTGCTAGGTTCGTGTGCGCATGTCTCATTCATGTTTGGAATCTTCACTGTTGCCTCTTGACCCTCATTTTTTTTGATAATGCCAAAGGGGGTGAGATATTTGAATTTGTACAGTCATAATATATTGTCATCATCAAAAAGGGGGAGATTGTTGGGTTCTGTGCGCCCCCTTGTTATCTTTGACAATGGTTTTGATGATTCTAATATATTGTGTGTTTTATGCTTAATGGCATCTTCGTGATAAACAAGCTAATATGATGATATCTTGTTTTACAGGTAGAATTTCAATGGTCCTTCATGGATACATTTCTGAGGTTGAATCATGCGTGCTATGCATGAGACTGTTGGGTATTGGTTTGATAGTCTGTTGGTAAGATCATTTGATTACATTGGACTGCTAAGGCACCTTTCAATTCTCCTTTGATGGGTCGACCCTATGGGTCGACCCATGGCTATTTGAGCCTTATGTATATATTCTTGATGTTAACTCTTGCATTGGTCTGTAAGAGTTCAATTCTTCTTGGACTGCTTTTGTAGGTCATGATTGTCTAGATCATGTGGCTTTTGTGGATTGCATGGTTGTCTTTGATAACTGAATCTAACTTTATGGATTAAGCCTTGATTAAATTGTGTGAGCTGATGTGAGACCAATCATGTGAGAATTGCTTGAACATCTTCTTCTATAGATGCTTTTCTATAGGCTTGAGGTGGAATTTTGGTTAAAGTCATTTTCGGAACAGATTGTGTTATATGGTGATACAATGCTCAGACCTTGTTGATTGCATTGGGTGTTTAATATGTAACGACGTGATATAGTGGTTCACTCATATGTGGCTTTGCATTTTAATATGCGAACATGCAGGTTGAACACATGTCAATTACATATTTGATTTCAATGTGCATGTGGATAGTTTTCGATTGAAACTGAATTTTAGACTGAACATTGGATGCGTGAGAGGAATGCATTTCACTTTACTCAAATGCATGTTTTTCACTTGGCTAAGTCAAGTTTTCATAAATGGGTTGAAAATGACTTCTTCAAGTGCTTTGACTCATAACTCTCTTGACTTGAATTTCTTGAAAGTGCAGGTTTCAAGATGCCCACAAACCTTTGTAAACATGGTAAGAATTCATTTTAGTATATGTTTCCAAGTGGGTAAGTTGGGTTCAATTTATTTGGCTACTTAATTGTCTTTTGACTAAGTGAGCTTCATGATGCATCATGCTCAATTCGATTCCCATTCCTTCTTGCAAGATTTGGTTTGATTTGTGTTTTTAAGACCCCTCATGCATGTCATTCTATTGTTTATGAATGGGGTTTAATAGTGTTTTATTGGTCTTTAATGTTGTTGGGGTTTCAAGTGTGTTTTAATTAAGTTTTATACTCTGTCAGTAAAAGTGTCGACTCACTGAGTCGACACTTATTTCAGGTTGTTCTGTCTGCTGCTTTGTTTTACATGTCCGACAGAAAGTGTCGACTCTAGGAGTCGACACTTTCCGGCCTGTCTGTTGGATGCACACTTCTGGTTGAAAGTGTCGACTCCATGAGTCAACACTTACAGGCCGGAGGTCTGTTTTCAAAGAAAACAGAACCTCTAGTGAAAAGTGTCGACCCAATGAGTCGACACTTTCGCCCAGGTCTTATTTTTATATAACGGGATAGAATGTAAGGAAAAAAGTGTCGACTCCATGAGTCGACACTTTCTCTGGTTCGTCCGGAACGGGTTTTCCGGATTGGTTTCGAAATCCCCATTTCTAGCTCTGTTTTGCCTTGGCTTTTTACCCTAATGCCCTTAGGGTTAGGCCCTTCTATTAGGAGTATATTTGGAGGATTTAGTCATGGGTTTTCTGGTCTTTTACTGCTGTTTTCTCTCTTGTATATGTAGATCACGATCTCCATCGGAAGAGTGATCCTTGCGCCAATATTGCCTTATCTGCTTGCAGGGAAAGGAAGAAAAGGGGGGCGACGCCGCCCTACTTGGAGGAGAAGAAGAACGAGAAGGAGGTGTGCTCACCCTAGGAGGAGAAGGAAGAAGCTGCATAAGTCACCGTCCACGAGCCTGTGTCTAGCTCTGGGAGCTGCAGCTGCTGCTCTCCCCCGTTTGAGGTTTTGGGTGTTTGGGACTTCATGTCCGGCTACTTCCACTCCAAGGATCAACTTCCAGCGCACCCTACCTACTGATTGAAGGGAGTTGTGGGACATTCAAAGGGGAATGCATATAAATCTTCATTCAATTGTTTGTCATGTCCCTATTAACAAATACAAGGTTTTGAGCATATTGATTTATTCAATCTTAGTATTTGCAGGTTTGATTGGAGATGGGATTTGAAAAAATATAAGTTGGATCCTGAAGGAGGACGACCTACTGCTCCAACCTGCTGCTGATAAGACCTTCTCCAACCTAGGCTTCAAGAAAGATCCTTTTACGGCTATTGGAGAATCAAGGGGATATTTCTACATTCTATTTATGCTTATCTCGGAATCTCCTTGTGTACTTCATAGTTGATCATCATTCACATACTGTTGTGCGCGTCAATTGTATATTTCTTCAGTCTGTTAAAATTAGAATATTATTGTGTGTGTGGACAGAGCTGCGTCTCCGTGTGGTTTTTTGTTCGGGGTGTGTTCCCCGACTGTGTGTGTGTGTGTGCTGCAGTGGCAGCGTGTTGGGGCCAGGCCCCGTGTGTGCTTTGCTATAGAGGCATCGTGTGTGGTGTGGGGTTCATCCCCGTGTGCTACTTCGGTAGCGTGTAGTGAAGCCTCACCTGGTTGGGTGAGGGGTGGACGTAGGGAGCCCGTCGTGGTCCCGAACCACATTAAAATCCTTGTGTCATATGTGATTGCCTGTGTGATTGTCATTTCTTCTATTTCCCTTCACAGGTTCATTATACAGGTTTTTTATTCACTACATTGTCACACACCGCTGCCTCCGCTATCCGTGTTAAGCATAAACTTGTTGTGTTGAGCTTGAGTTGTCTGATTAGTTGCATTGTTAACTCGAGTGAGATCGGAAAGCCTGAGAGAACTTCGTAATCTCACTAGAGTTTTCATTAATCAACATTGCTAAGTTTAATTCCACTGTGTTAAATAAAGAAAGTTTTTAAATTTCGCCATCTAGGCAAGGGGACAATTCAACCCCCCTTCTTGTCTGCCATCTCTTTGGGCCAAAAATTAGTATCAGAGCATCGTCTCTGATTTTTTAGTCGACCTTGCAGTCGTAGAGTAAAGATCATTTTCATGATGGCTAGTGTGAATTCTATTTCTGTCTTTAATGGTTTTGATTATTCCTTATGGCTAGGAAAATTGTGTGTATGGATTACTAGCATTAATTCAAAGCTTATGAGCTTAATGACTCATGGTCCTCATGTGTTACCCAAAAATGAGTTGAGATGGACCGATGAGGATAAGAGAAAGAATTCGTATAATTTGTTTGCTTTGAATGCTCTTAAGGCAGCAGTAAATGTTAACAAATTTCCATTTGTTTCCAACTGCAGGTCTGCCAAAGAGATTTGGGATGGGCTAAGTGAAGCCCAAGAAGAAAGCTGGAAGAGTGATTGCCTCGTGGCAAACAAAGAAAATGAGTGCCAAAGCGAGGAAACCTCCAAGGTAAATTCTAACTCCGATTCTGAGGAAGAGGATGAATTGAGCTATGATGAGCTAGTGAATGCTTATGATGAACTGTTTGATAGATACAAATCATTAAAATCTGAAAATAGAAAATTGAAAAAGAAACATGACAACTCTTCATGTGGGAAATGTATTGAGCTTGAAAAACTTGTTGAATCTCACATGCTTATTGAAGAAGAACTCAAAGAAATGAGTGAAAATATTAGGTCTGAAAACAAATCCTTATTGGATAAAAGTTCAGAATTTCAACACATTGAGAAAGATAATGAGAAGTTGAAAATATTGAACACCTCTCTGTCTGAAAAAGTCCTTCTTCTGGAAAAAGGGAAAGCAAATCTGAATGTTGATAAGTCTAATAAGCTGAAGGAACTTAGAAAGGAAATAGAAAGCTTCAGAAATCTGAATGACAAGTTTGAAAATAATGAAACAATGGGTAGAATTGTTGGTGAAAATGCGAGTTTTCAAATGAAAGAACTTGAACACACTTATTCATCATTAAGAATTTTTGGCAAAAGAGGCTAACAACAAGGGAACAAAGAATTTTTAATAGATTTCTACTTATTCCTCATTAAGCTTTGAGTCCACAACCTGTGTGGTCCTTAGCTTTTCCATCTGCTTGGCAGAATTCTGATGTACAGTTCTTTGTCCTTTAATACAAATACCATATTACTTATCAAAAAAAAAGAACACACTTCTATGAACAAAAATTCATTTGAAAAACTCCAAAATGAAAACAGTGCTTTGTTGATTCAAATTTTATTGCTTGAAAGTAAATTGAAAAGTCATGAAAAAGTTGAGAAAGGAAAATGTATGATCATTGATAATTGTGACAACTTGCATATTCTGGAACATGAAATTAAAAGTCACAAAACTGTTAATTCCTTGTTGAATGAGAAAATTGTTTCATGTGAACAAGAGATTGCTAACTCTCATTTACAAATCATGAAACTAAAAATGAAATCAAGAGCTTGAATGAATCTTTGTCATTGTGTGATAAAGAAATTAAAAAATAAAAAGATGTTGTTGAATGCTCCCGTGTGCATGAAAAAGTTTCAACTGTTAAACATGATCATGTAACAAGTAGAAGAAGGAATATTTCATGCTATTATTATGGTCAATATGGTCATGACATGTATGACTGCCTCCTGATGAAATCTGATGATGAACAGGCATTGCAGTCAGAAATGAAAATTGTTGATGAGTCCAAAAATCTTGAAAAACCCATCAAGAAAAGATACAACAATCATTGCTTCTATTGTAGGTTACATGGACATGTTTTTGAAAATTGTTTCACAAAGAAAAATGATGATGAATGTTTTCTCAAAAAGAACTTTTCGTATTACTACTGTGGTGAACATGGACACATGATGAAAAATTACTTTGCAATGAAGAATGATGAAAAATGGTCCATGAAAAGAAATTTTTCTTATTGTCATTATTATGGTGAGAATGGTCATCTTATGGATGACTGTGCCACAATGAGATTTGATGATGATCGTTGTGCTAGGAAATACAAGAATCCATCTGTTCATGCTAGAATTAACCCCTCGGGACCCAAGATGGCTTGGGTACCCAAACCTCTAAAATGAGAATCTGTTTTGCAGGACTGCCTTGAGGTCAAGGAACATTAATAAATTAAGGACTCTCAAGGTGAGAAAGAAAATGACTTAGTTTTGATAACTTACTTCGGTTAGGTTAATTTTGAAAATTATGAAAAGGTAAAAGTTGAGTCTGGAGTTCTCATTAAAAATTGCATTATTATTTCGTTGATTTTGGAAACTTCTGAAATGATGAGATTTTATGAACTTCATGTTTAGATGAATTGAACATACCTCTCTTTTCACTTCATGTGAATAAATTTAGTCTTTGAATGCTTTACATTGCACATATACAGTTCTTCATACTCACCTTCTTCTATTTTTACAAATAACAATTCAGGTTTGAATGCCTCGGTCTGTGCATAGAGTCTTTCATACTCTTACTTTTTGTAAATAACAACTCACTTGTGCATGCACAATTCACATACTTAGTTACATGCTTACATTTACATATCATTGTATATCTCTGTGCTTGAATGCCATGGTTATCCGATATATAAAATGGTGTTAGTGGAAGGTTGGATTATGTTCAGCCGGAAGCTTTCACTACGCGTGAGGTGGTCTTCGGGCCTACGTTATCCGTCAAGTGCCGATAATCAATCTACTTGAAGTCATTGAAAAATCTCTAGTTGAATGCATGTATATATTTTATACAACCGCTTCTTGACTCCTTCTATGACTCATCCCTTGCTAAATGAAATTGAGTTGATTTAGACATGTTTGCTACATGGCATATATTAAGGGGGAGATTTTTTTTATAACTGTGCATACATTTAGGGGGAGACATTACTGTGATAAGACTAATTCATCTTTTACATTCAATATAACCACCTACACAAAATGCACCTTTTTGAGATAATGATTCAATCTAATAAGGATTACTATTTTCTACTCTATATTTTTGAGGACTATTGATTCTCTACATGAAAATCACATGTCTCGTGACGAAAAAGCTGGTTACCCCTTCAAAAATCGTATAAGTGGAACGTGGATCCGAGTAGCCGGGAATCTCCCCTGAAAAAAAGGAGGAAACTCGGGTCGAAAGGAGAAACTAATCCATATCAAAATAAGTGTGATTTGCCACCGAGTAGCCGGGAAGTTCCCCTGAGACAAAGGGTACAACTCGCGTCGAAAAGTGTCTCATCCACACCATAAAAAGTGACGAAACTGAGTAACCGGGAATTGCCCCTGAAATAAAGGGCATGACTCGTGTCAAAAGGTTAGTCACATCGTCTTTAGTAATTAAAAATTGGGGTCATACATAGCTACCAATATTCGAGCATTGTGTATGAAAGTGTATGGATGAGAAATTCTTTTTAGTGTTCTTTAGAAAATCAGATTTTCCATATTAACTTGAACTTCATTGCTCAATCTTCACATATGCACCTTGGGTTTGTTTGTTTGAATGTCCTCTATGAATCAGTCGTCTCTCATGGTTAATGTAGTACTTTATTTTTGTAAGCACGACCTTCTCAGTATTGTACATGCACATCATGTTCTACAATCGATTGCATTATCCTTACACCCGTCCCGAAGGGACTTGCATGAGTCTATATTTATTTATGCATGCTTGAGTGCCTGAATGCTTAATGCGTCTGTTCATATCATATTCCATTCCATAGTTTGCATCCATAGGTTATACTTGTAGATAACATGTTAAATAACCCATTGCCTGTTGGTTTTTGTTCTTGACAATTGGGGGAGAATAACGTGCTTTTGAGCACAATGCACTTTGTGCATACTTAGTTTTCAGATTTTGCATATAGTTTCCATATACTACTTGTGCATATTTAGTTATACATATACCAAAAATTACAAAAATTGAGCATTTGCACATATCTCACACATCTGCTGATTGTACACCAAATTCCAAATTGTTGCTTGCTTCTTAGTTTATACACCTTCCCTTCATGGGAGGTTAATTGCTGGGTTCGTGTGCGCATGTCTCATTCATCTTTGGAATCTTCACTGTTGCCTCTTGACCCTCATTTTTTTTGACAATGCCAAAGGGGGAGAGATATTTGAATTTATATAGTCACAATATATTGTCATCATCAAAAAGGGGGAGATTGTTGGGTTCTGTGCTCCCCCTTGTTGTCTTTGACAATGGTTTTGATGATTCTAATATATTGTGTGTTTTATGCTTAATGGCATCTTCGTGATAAACAAGATAATATGATGATATCTTGTTTTGCAGGTAGAATTTCAATGGTCCTTCATGGATACATTTCTGATGTTAAATTATGTGTGCTGTGCATGAGACTGTTGGGTATTGGTTTGATAGTCTGTTGGTAAGATAATTTGATTACATTGGACTGCTAAGGCAGCTTTCAATTCTCCTTTGGATGGGTCGACCCCATGGGTCGACCCCTGGCTATTTGAGCCTTATGTATATATTCTTGATGTTAACTCTAGCATTGGTCTGTCAGAGTTCAGTTCTTCTTGGACTGCTTTTGTAGGTCATGATTGTCTAGATCATGTGGCTTTTATGGATTGCATGGTTGTCTTTGATAACTGAATCTAACTTTATGGATTAAGCCTTGATTAAATTGTGTGAGCTGATGTGAGACCAATCATGTGAGAATTGCTTGAACATCTTCTTCTATATATGCTTTTCTATAGGCTTGAGGTGAAATTTTGGTTAAAGTCATTTTCGGAACTGATTGTGTTATATGGTGATACAATGCTAAGACCTTGTTGATTGCATTAGGTGTTTAATATGTAACGACGTGATATAATGGTTCACTCATATGTGGCTTTGCATTTTAATATGCGAACATGCAGGTTGAACACATGTCAATTACATATTTGATTTCAATGTGCATGTGGACAGTTTTCGATTGAAACTGAATTTTAGACTAAACATTGGATCGAAGAGAGGAATGCATTTCACTTTACTCAAATGCATGTTTTTCACTTGGCTAAGTCAAGTTTTCATAAATGGGTTGAAAATGGCTTCTTCAAGTGCTTTGACTCATAACTCTCTTGACTTGAATTTCTTGAAAGTGCAAGTTTCAAGATGCCCACAAACCTTTGTAAACATGGTAAGCATTCATTTTAGTATATGTTTCCAAGTGGGTAAGTTGCGTTCAATTTATTTGGCTACTTAATTGTCTTTTGACTAAGTGAGCTTCATGATGCATCATGCTCAATTCGATTCCCATTCCTTCTTGCAAGATTTGGTTTGATTTGTGTTTTTAAGACCCCTCATGCATGTCATTCTATTGTTTATGAATGGGGTTTAATAGTGTTTTATTGGTCTTTAATGTTGTTGGGGTTTCAAGTGTGTTTTAATTAAGTTTTATACTCTGTCAGTAAAAGTGTCGACTCACCGAGTCGACACTTATTTCAGGTTGTTCTGTCTGCTACTTTGTTTTACAAGTCCGACAGAAAGTGTCGACTCTAGGAGTCGACACTTTCCGGCCTGTCTGTTGGATGCACACTTCTGGTTGAAAGTGTCGACTCCATGAGTCGACACTTACAGGCCGGAGGTCTATTTTCAAAGAAAACAGAACCTCTGGTGAAAAGTGTCGACCCAATGAGTCGACACTTTCACCCGGGTCCTTTTTTTATATAACATGACAAAATGTAAGGAGAAAAGTGTCGACTCCATGAGTCGACACTTTCTCTGGTTCGTCCGGAATGGGTTTTCCAGATTGGTTTCGAAATCCCCATTTCTAGCTCCATTTTGCCTTGGCTTTTTACCCTAATGCCCTTAGGGTTAGGCCCTTCTATTAAGAGTATATTTGGAGGATTTAGTCATGGCTTTTCTGGTCTTTTACTGCTGATTTCTCTCTTGTATATGTAGATCACGATCTCCATCGGAAGAGTGATCCTTGCGCCAATATTGCCTTATCTGCTTGCAGGGAAATGAAGAAAAGGGGGGGCGACGCCGCCCTACCTGGAGGAGAAGAAGAACAAGAAGGAGGTGTGCTCACTCTAGGAGGAGAAGGAAGACGCTGCAGAAGTTACCGTCCGTGAGCCTGTGTCTAGCTCTGGGAGCTGCAGCTGCTGCTCTCCCCCGTTTGAGGTTTTGGGCGTTTGGGACTTCATGTCCGGCTACTTCCACTCCAAGGATCGACTTCTAGCGCACCCTACCTACTGATTGAAGGGAGTTGTGGGACATTCAAAGGGGAATGCATATAAATTTTATTTCAATTGTTTGTCGTGTCCCTATTAACAAATACAAGGTTTTGAGCATATTGGTTTATTCATTCTTAGTGTTTGTAGGTTTGATTGAAGATGGGATTTGAACAAATATAAGTTGGATCTTGAAGGAGGACGACCTACTGCTCCAACCTGCTGATGATAAGACATTCTCCAACCTAGGCTTCTAGAAAGATCCTTTTACGGCTATTGGATAATCAAGAGAATATTTCTACATCCTATTTATGCTTATCTCCTTGTGTTCTTCATAGTTGATCATCATTCACATACTGTTGTGCGCATCTATTGTATATATTTTCTGTTTGTTAAACTTAGAATATTATTGTGTGTGTGGACGGAGCTACGTCTCCATATGGTTTATTGTCCGGGCTGTGTTCCCCGACTGTGTATGTGTGTGCTGTAGTGGCAGCGTGTTGGGGCCAGGCCCAGTGTGTGTTTTGCTGCAGAGGCAGTGTGTGTTGTGTGGGGTTCATCCCCGTGTGCTACTTCGGTAGCGTGTAGTGAAGCCTCACCCTGTTGGGTGAGGGGTGGACGTAGGGAGCCCGTCGTTGTCCCGAACCACCTTAAAATCTTTGTGTCGTATGTGATTGCCTGTGTGATTGTCATTTCTTCTATCTCCCTTCATAGGTTCATTATAAAGGTTTTTAATTCACTACATTGTCACACACCGCTACCTCCGCTATCCGTGTTAAGCATAAACTTGTTGTGTTGAGCTTGAGTTGTCTGATTAGTTGCATTGTTAACTTGAGTGAGATCAGAAAGCCTGAGAGAACATCGTAATCTCACTAGAGTTTTTGTTAATCAACGTTGCTAAGTTTAATTCCACTGTGTTAAATAAAGAAAGTTTTTACATTTCGCCATCTAGGCAAGGGGACAATTTAACCCCCTTTATTGTCTGCCATCTCTCTGGGCCAACACATTTAGAGTCCGAGGTCCATATCACTTAGTGTCGGTCCCCGTGTCCGTCCTGCATCAGGTGTGCACCGGGCAAAGGCATATGAGGATGTGCCGGTGGGAGGCCTGGGCGGAGAGCACACTAGCTAATGGCTAAGTCCAGGGTGTTGAATGGAAACCAAGGGCTTAGGTTGCTTAAGGGTAGGAGCCAACGGTGTTCAGAGAAGGGGGGGAAAACTCTGTTGTAGGAAGCTGATGGAAGGTGGCCAACCTGTTGCCATCGTGCCAAGACACTACCCATCGGGTTTGGGTAGGTCGGCATATTGCCGGGCGAGCAACGCAAGGAGTAAGAAAACCAACGGGAGGAAAAGAAAACTAGCCGCTGAGTATATTACGCAAAGTGCAAACTAACATGAACTGCAAAAAGGGAACGATGATTCCATTCACAAAGAAAGGGGGTGGTACGGACCAAGGCCAAGGGGGGGGGGCAAATACAACGTAAGTCGTCGGAGCTAGGAGGGAGGAAGAGGAACGACCAAAAAAGGTAGAGAAGAAGAATGGTTGAGGAGAGGGATGGGGTTAAGCATGGGCGATGGCTCCCTGCTCTCCCCCGTTCCTCCCCTTCTACATATAGACTCTCCCTCTCCCTCTCTTTCTCCTTTGCTTACTCTCTCTCTCTTTTCACCGGCCTCTGGAGCTTCTCAGACGCCGGATTAGCCTTCCTCTTCCTCTACTGATCTCTGTCTCTCTTTCTTCTATGTGTCTCCGGTCTCCATTATTGTGTGTCTCTCTCTTCTCCTGGTGGGTGTCTCTCTCAGTATCCACCCTCTCTCCTTTTCATCCTCCTTTTCGAGAGGCTTTTATACCTCTGCCGTTGACGGGGCTTCATGATGATGCTACTGTCCGAGGTCAACTTCGGTCGCATCCTTGTCAGGCCGAAGACTGCCTGCTCGAATCAGAGGGCGACACCATGGCAAAGCGCTAGCTGGCTCCGAGGTGGTCTAGTTGCGCGCCAAGGATTACAAGCAGTGACCGGTGGATTTCCCGCCGGTTGGCGCCGGTCCAAAGGCTGCAACGCATCACCGAGTGAAAAAGAAACAGTGCTGCACCGGATGGAGGGTTTGGGCAGGGTGTGTCACTGGGGGAACTGGTCATGCGTGCTGCTGATGGGGCTTAACAGGTGTACCGCTGAAAGGGCACAATGGGTGTGCCGTTTGAGGGCTGCCACCAGTGTGCCATTAGAGGGGCTTTGACTAGTGTGCCGTTGGGGGGGGGGGGCACCAAGGGTGTGCCACCGGAGGGCACAAACTAGTGTGCCATTGGAGGGCACAAATTAGTGTGCCATTGAAGGGCTAGGGTGAGGGGTGTGCTGTTGGAGGCACTTAAGAGTGTGCCGCTAGAAGGGCTTTGAGGGTGTGCCATTGGAGGCACTTGGAGTGTGCTGCTGTTGGCACTTGAAAGGATGTGTCGTTGGAGGCACCTAACAGTGTGCCACTGGAGGCACTTAGAAGGGTGTGCCATTGGAGGCACTCAGAAGGGTGTGCTGTTGGAGGCAGTTGGAGGGGTGTGCTGTTGAAAAGGGCACAGTGGGTGTGCCGTTGGAGGGCTGCCACTAGAGTGTCGTTGGAGGGCACAAACTAGTGTGCCGTTGGCGAGGCTGTTTGGGGGTGTGCCGCTAGAGAGGCATTGAGGGTGTGCCGCTGGAGGGCGCCAGGGAGTGTGCCACTGGAGGGGCATCCATGTGTGTGCCGCTGGAGGGCTTAAACAGTGCACCGTTAAAGGGGGGCTTTGAGATTTTCTTCAGGAACTCTGAAATTGTGAGCTTCTTGGGACATTCTTCACCGCCAGGGACCTGAAGGTGGGTTCATGGCAGTGTATAAATTCAGGAGGGTATCCTACCTTTTCCTTGTCATTTAACGCTCTCGTAGGGAGGTGGGAACTTGTCGGGCGATAGCATTCCCCGGAGTCTTGGGCAAGTAGTTTCTCCGGGTCTTCTTTCTTCAGTTCTATCTCTAACTCGGAATCCCGGGGGAATGCAGGCGTGAAATTTTACGTGTCCACAGGGGACAAGTCCCCTACACACGAGGAACAACTCCTCATGAGGACACAGTCCTCACGGCACTACACCCAACACCACACGGGGACGAACCCCCCCCACACACAAGCTGCTACATGCAGCACACACGGGGACAAGCCCCACACGTTGATACACAACTTATACGAGGAGCATGCTCCTCACGAGGACAAGGTCCTCACGCTCTAGAGCTACAGCACACAGGGACAAGCCCCAAAAGAGAACAAAAAAACAAAGAGGTAAACACATTGCTAGTGTAGCAAACCACGGGGATAGCTCCCCACAGCCACACGGCTGCACAGTAGCCAGACCCACTCAACCGGTCACTAAAACAGAGTACTGGATTACACTGCTATCAACACAACACAACACACAGAGGATTCAGTGTTTCAAAAAGAAAACACAAAGACGGAATAAGGAAAACCAAATGTAACTACAGAACATGTTCATGAAGCTGTAATGGAGATCTGAACTCAGATCGAAGGCTGCTCAAAAAGCTCAAGGCTCTCTCCTTTCTTCTCTGCACTGGCCTAGGTCGGCCAGTTGCTGGGCTGCTCACCACTCTTCTTTTTCTTCCTCACAAATTTTCTGCTCAAAGCTCAGGTGCTCTCTTTTTCTTTCTCCAACTCTTTTCTTCTTTCTAAGGTAGCAACGCATTTCTTCAGCTAAGGACTTCATATTTATAGAAGAGGAGGCCAAAAAATTTTTCCCTCCAAGATTATGCAATATGATTATTCAGAATGAAAATAAGGTTCTTTGACATAAACGTCTTCCCTGGCGGTTTTTGATTGGTCCAGCATATAGCAGAGCAGGGGCAAAATCTATTTTCGGATTTGTTTTTCTACCATGTCCTTTTCTGCAACTTGATACATGTCCTTGCTTGGATGCTTGTGCCATTGACCTGAACCTTCCACACCATTTTCCCATTGGACCATGTTTGTAGGAGACAGACTAGCCTTTTTCCTGATTTTGTTAATGACAAGTCCTTTTCTCAAAAGTGAACTGACTGGCTTATGATGAAAAGGACAGATCTCTATCCCAGGACCTTTTCAAAGATGTATACTGATTGGTCCATTGTAAAAATGAAGGTTCTTTTCTTCTCAGACCTTTTCAGACCTTGAGGCTCATGTCTGGAGACTTGGGCCATTGATGCAAGGGAGGTGATCACGTGAGCCTGACTTCACTTCTGGTCTGCCCCGGAAAGGGTCGACTCCTTGGGTCGACACCTGAGCTTTGTGCCAAGAGACCTTGTTCAAAGAATGGTCAGAATAGAACGGAGACAAGACAGAGTCAACTCCCTGAGTGGACTCTTCCTTTGTACCATGGCATTATGCTCAATGTCTGGGAAAGACAAAACCCACACCAAAGGGGGTCAACCCCAGGGGTCGACTCCTCTACCTGGCAGGGCCTTAAGACAACTGGCTTGCTGGTGGCCTTTGTTGGCTTTGTGAGTTTGGTTGCGTCGACACAGTAGCTACATTACGTCGACTCAGTCTATTGCTTGCCTTGCTGCAGCTACTTGTAGCTTCATGATTTATGTGTCAACGCAGCTAGTGGAGTTTGTCGACGCACTCTTGTGAAATGCTTCTGAAGCCACTCGTGGAGTCAGTGCTGTGTCGACGCATCATAAAGGATGGATTTGACTTAGCGGAAGAGCGTTGCCCGTAACTAACACTGGTCTGAAGATGTGTCGATGCATAGAAGAACTTGCGTCGACTCATTGATGTTGTTGTTGGCCTAGCTACTGAATTCTACTGGCACTGGCTTTATGCTGCTTGACACTGAAAACTAGCTATTGCTAGCAGCTGCATCTACTCCTTATCTTCATTGGGTCGACGCATTTTCTTGTGCTACTGAGTCTGCTGCTTTTCTTCTTGGAGACAAGTTGTCAACCACCCAATCGGTCGACCAAACCTTCTTCATTGGTCGACCGGCCAGATGCTTGAGTCGACTTGATTTCCAAACTATGTCGACTCCATGCTAGTTTGCAGGTGGAGAGGGGGATTCCTGCAGCCCAGTCAAAGAGCTGACCCAACTAGACCCAACAGGGCCCGACGAGGCAAGCTCGTCCAAGTGACAGCCCATAGGGCCCACTTGGAAAAGCCCAATAAAACAATGCTCGAGGAAACAACACTCCTAGGCGGCCCCAAGGCTCGGAGAGCCCGAGCATGGGTCAGGTAACAGGAAGACCCGCGCACGAGCTATCCCTCCGCACGAAGGAGGGAAGCGCTAGCCGGTCTATCCGACCCATCTCCTCACCGAGCTAGGCCTATTGCCCAAGTAGGGCCGGCCCCTCTAAGCTCGGTACGACCGATAAAATGTTTATCATTGCAGCCGTTAGAGTCCACAGCGGGCCGGGCGCCAAGAAGTCCAGGAGCTCCGGCTTCCCCGCGAGGATAACGCCCCCACGATGAGGCCATAAATTTCCACGACGAGGACGTAACCTCCACCGGAGACCCCTCGGCTTGCAAGACTCCAGAGGGCGGCGCACTATTTAAACCTGGGATACCCTCCGGCGAAAGGTAAGTCCAAAAGGGCATTGATCCACCCCCAATTCCTGAGCACGGATCACTTCACCCCATTGGTGGAGAGGGATCTCGCGCCTTCACCATCTCCTCCCTATCGCTGCTCCCACCATTGCTCTACTGACTTGAGCGTCGGAGGGTTTCGCCCCAGGGAATCCCCCTGGGCCCTCTGACCCGTTTCCCTGTCTTGCAGTTCACTAACTTGATGATTACTATCCCGCTCAGGAACCAGCGCGAGATTTCGCCTCTTCAGCAGGGTTTTCTTTTCTACTACCTTTTTAGCATATCTGTTGGCATCCTTTGACATACTTTGACCTGAACTCTATGCATGTTGACATCATCAAAACCACATTAGACTCATCAAGGAGTCATAGTCAAATATCATCAAAACCTGAGACACAACATTTCTCCCCCTTTTTGATGATGGCAACTATGAGTCATTGATGGCATTAAAATTAATATTCAATGCAAGCAAGTACACTATTGAAGATATGAGTCAACATGATAAACATGTTTTCACAATTCAATGACTCCACATATAATGACTCCTGTCACGTACCGAGATATAAGTACAGCGGAAGATATTCGGGAACATGAACAACCGGCTAGTACGTCACAAGCTAGCAATATCTTCAGAGTGCTAACACATTCACACATAAAAGGGAATGCACAAGATAATGTACTCAAAACTTCACTTTATTGAATAATATTCAAAGTACATGATATTGACTCTTGACTCTTTGGCTAACTAGACTCAATAAAAATGAAAAGTACATAGGATGACTCAATAAAGTAAAAATTACATCATATGACTCCAGATGTAACGCCCGAGAATTTTCTAAGAATTTTTCAGATTTAAAATATAAGTATTAAACATTTAATAGGCTATTAATTGAATTATAATGAATTAAATCTAATTATTTAGGCCCTACACTAATCCAAGTGGATTATGCCCATATAATAAAACCAATAGGCCCAAAAAGATTATTTTAGACCTGGGCCCATGTTCTAGAACCTTAAAATAGGTGAAATCACGGAATTAAAGAGATAATTACTCCTTGGCATATAAATAAAAGGATAATATTGGGGATAATATCAAAAGAGTTTGAAGTATTTCAAATTCCGCGCTCACAGCATAAAACGGTCTATCGCAAGACTGCTAACGGGCTATAAACGGTCGTCCAATGATCGCTAACGAATGCAGATTCCGTGAGAGGAAGAAAACGTGAAAATGTTATATTTTTAGCATCCAAATCATCTTGGATCGACTCTATCAGCTAATTAGATAGGTCTAGAAGGATGGTAGATCGAATGAAAAGTCTAATTGGGATTCTAAGTTCGTTCTAATCCTCAAACCCTAGCTAAAACCTATAAATAGGTCCCAGATTTGACATGCGTGACCCCTACTTTGGCTCGCGTGGAATTTAGGTAAGGAGACCGAATTAGAAGTAAGTTTCTTCTAGGAATTTGTTCATTATACTTAGAACTAACTACCCTCCAAATTTTGTTCTAGGATATTAAGCCTACGTGAAGTTATAAGCTTCCAAAGACGCTGTTTCTACATTAAGAACTTAGGAATTAGTGCATCAGACCCAAGAAGATCAAGGAATTCGGAGCCCAAAACGAGGTAATTAGATGGAGGTTCTTTAAAACTTTATGTTCCCCTATATATCTTCTACTTACCCTCAAAATTTCACGTCCATAGGTCAAGAGAATCAGGAGATAGAAGGACGTAAAGTTATTGATTTAGAGCAAGAAAGTGCAGAACTAAGGCTTAATTCCAGTCAGAAATTCGAAGTCTAGGAGCACTGTTAAAGGTAGGTTATCTCATGAAAGGCTCAAATTTGAAGTCAGGAATAAAAGCCCTCTTGTTTCATTCGTTTTCATGCATTGTACTTTGTCAATTTCATGTTTTACTTAAGACTGCATTTAGTATATTCTTCATGCATAAACTATCCCTAATGAAGTAAAAATAAGAGTTTTTCATGTAATCACATAAACTTATGCATATTGTTAGCCTTAAATTGTTATACCATGATCAAGGAAGTTAGAATATGTTTATTTCTAGACATGATATGTCTTAATTAGCATTTTTATTTAGTTATCTTTTGAACTCAGATTTACGCAGGAAGAAACGGTCTTCCTATGGACCGCCATAGAACTCTCGCGGTCATACGATAGACCGCTAACCGCAAAGTGACGGTCTTCCAGTTGACCGTTTTCAATTTCTGAATTTCTGCATTATTTTAACCCGAGACTTAATGTAGATTTGCCATATTTATTATATGTTAAGCCTAGTTAACTAAGTCTTAGTCCTGATTTAATTACTGGTTTTATATACTTAGTTAATGTACTTGTTTATCATAATAGATTTCATGTTTCAAGTACATTGGTATTATTTTAACTCATGTTAATTTATGTCCAAAAAATATATACTCTTGTAATTAAATACATGTTTCTAAAAGATTCATGATTTAATTTGATCACTGTTTTATTTCGATTTTCTCTCTTATCTAAGTGTCCTTTTCTTAAGTACATGGCACATATCCCGGTATGTTGTCATTAGTTACACTTTTGCACAATAGGAACACAAGCTTGGATATGATGACCTCTCTCTTGGATATTCCTTCCAATGGACTAGAAAATCTTGTTTCAAGGCCTCCGTAAGACTCCGCGAGCCTGGGATTCCCACTAGGACACCGAGCTGGTTGTACCATTAAAGCCTAATTATCTAGAAGGCACTTATACCGTTGTTTTATATTTTGGATTAGTAGCGGCCTTCTGGTTGACCGCCAATGACTGCTAGCGGGCCTACACTTGACCGCTAACGGATCCTAAACGGTATTGCATTAGACCGCTAAGACTCCAGATATCCTGTTTTAAAATATCGAACTGTCTTATCATTAACGGTCCGCCAGGGACAAGAGATGGTCCAGTAAATGACTACTAGCGTCCTGAATTTGATTAACCCGGGGTTTTGACTCAAGGGTTGATTTTCCTACATTCCTAGATGGTCCAATTGATTATCTAGAACCTATCATATTATTTCAAAGATATCTAAGTAATTTTGAAAGTTAAAGAATGTACCGTTATGCTGCCGATTTTATTTCATGGCATAACCTAGTTATTAAATGTATTTATTGAAATCTCTTATTATTAATAGAAGCATTCTTATTTTTGGTTACATTATCATGGAACTATAGTTGAAATTCTACGTTCTTGGCCATATTATTGACATAAACGTGGAAGTAGCTTGATTTATACTTGAAGATGCAGTTCGAGCACTAATTGTGTTTAAGGGCTCTATGCTAGTCCCCTCGGCTGATTGTTGGAAACATACTATATATAAACCATGGGATATGATGCTACTGGTATCGCATTACGCTGCGAGTACTTTCTCTATAAATAAGTGAAATATCCACGGAAATCTATATAAATTCATGAAGTACTTGTTACTAAGTGAAGAGTACATTCTTGCTTGTTACATGACTTTCCAGTGCATAACCTTCATGGTTATGAAAAGTACATTCTTGTTACATTCTTGAAAGGCCAAATTTATATTCTTGTTTTATACTCGATCATATCATATTCTCATATCTCAAGCTTGATCGTATCTTGTTATTTTGGCTTTATTCGCATGTTTCGTCATATTTGCATGATTTATCTTATCCTTTAGAGCTAAGATGTTAATTACTTAAATTTGCCAATCATGTTGATACGAAGATACCTACTGGGCAAGTGTGCTCATTACCATACTTTCTAATCTTTTTCAGGAAATTCTAGTGGGATGGATTCAGATTACTCGAGTGATGGATCCGAGAGCGATTAAAGGAAATATGGATTCGAGTGAAGACTTAGAATGTCAAAATATGTCTAGATTGAGTCGTTACATGTAATTTTTCTTTTTATTGAGTCTAGATCAAAAAGAGTCGAATATTCATGTATTTGGATTATGATTATACGATATGAAATAAAGGTGAAAGTTTGATTAAATTGTTGTGCAATTACTTTGTGTGATTCGCGTTCCCGATTATTTCCGCTGCATAATTTCGGGGCGTGACAGTTAACTAACATAAGGACTTATAATATGCTAAGTCTTCTCTCGAGTCTTCAATCATCACTCTCGGAATACTCGGAATCCGATCCACTAAAGTTTCTTGGGAAGATTAAAAAAGTAGGGTAATGAGCATACTTACCCAGTAAGTATCTTCGTATCAATATGAATGCAATGTTTAAGTAATTAACATTTTTGCTCTAGAAAACAAGATAAACGGAATGCGGTAAATCATACGAATAAAATCCAAGTAACATTAATAATGAGATATAGATTGTAGAGATATGAAGAATGTGAAAGCGTAATAAAACATAATGAAGCAAGATATAAGGTAAAGTGGCCTTTCATGAACTAGAATGTACTTTTCATAACCATAAAGGTTATGCACTAGAAAGTCATGTAACAAGAATGCACTAGCAAGCATGTAAATTTCACTAGATTGCCTTGTGGTTTTCACCCATTTATAAAAAAAGTATTCTCAGTGCAATGCGACGCCAGTAAGTATCATACCCCATGATTTATAGTACGTTTCTGGCTATCGGTCGAGGGGGTTAACGTCTAGCCCTTGGACACTGTCCGTGCCCGCTCTTACATCTTCAAGTTATAAATCAAGATACTTCCACGAAAAAAAAAGTAGGCCAATAATGTACAAGTTCAAACTGTAGTTTCATGATAACAAATATCAAGGTAAGAACGTACACAAATTAGAAACATGAGGTCAAGGATGATTCAATGACAAGGTCATGCTACACAAGAAATTCGGCAGCATAACGACATATTCCTTAACCTTCATAATTCATTAGGTGGCTTTTGAATAAGGTATTAGGTTCTAGATAATCAATAGACCATCTAGGAACTTAGGAAAATCAACCCTTGGGTCAAACCTTGGGTTAAACAGGAACTGGATAAAAGCGATCATTATTGGACCGTTTCTGGATATATGCAGTCAAGGTTGGACCGCTAAAATTAATTTGGCGGTCGAGTCAGGTCCATTTCTACATAGAGTTGTTGCATGAAGAAAGAAAGTGTCGACACAGTGATGAAATCTGAACTAACGCGGTCACGGGATGACCGTTACTTGACAATAGCGGTCGCCTGATGGCCGCTACAATCCCGGACACAGAAAAATAGCCATCTTGTGAGTACTTTTTAGACAATTGGATTTTGAGAGTACAACCAGCTCGGCGTCCTAGTGGGAATCCCAGGCTCGCAGAGACTTACGGAGGCCTTGAAACAAGATTACCTAGTCCGGTGGAAGGATATCCAACGGAGAGGGTCACAAGTCCAAGATTGTGTGCCTATGAGTGCAAAGTGTAACTAATAGCGACGCACCAGAGTACGCACTATGTACTTATGAAAGACTCAAGGTGAGAGTGAGAGCGAGAAAAACAACGATCAAAACATGCATAAAACAAGCCTCATAATCGATGTGAAAATTTTAATTTAGTACAAACTATATGATTTTGGCATGAAAATAGCATATGTTTAAAATAGATATTTAGAGCATAAAGGACATGAAACCTAGCATGTTTAATGCCCAATATAACCACAATCAGGAATATGTAGCCAAAATCAGGAATAAAACTTATTTACCTAGGCTTAACATATAATCATTAAGGCCATTCTGCAATCTATTTCAGGTTAACAGGTGACAGAACACAGAAACAAAAAAGTAGTCTCGGTAGCACCATTTCTGACAGTAGCGGTTCCTTTGGGATCGCTAGAAGAAGTTTAGCGGTCTTGGGGAGACCGTTTTAAGCCTTCCGGCAGAAAGGGTCAAAAAGTGCCATTAAGGCTAATCCTTGGGCAAGTAATGGATAAAAACTCCAGTAAACATGAAGACAAGTCATGATGGAAGAAAAGTAATGCATGACGATGCATGGATTTGCGTGAAACAAATCAATTTATCATATTATTCTTAAAGGATAAGGTTCATGTATGCAGAAATAAGTTAACTGTGTAGTGTAAATAAAACATGAAATTCGTCTCATATAGAGCATGAAATCATGTGAAACTAGAGGGCTTTTAGTCCTAACTTGTTACTTTAGCCTTTCATGAGATAACCTACTTTTGATTCGGTCTCTAAACTTCAAATTTCTGACTCGAAGTTGACCCTAGTTTCTGCATGTCCTATGCTAAACCAGCAACTTCTCATCCCTCTATCTCCTGGTCCTCTTGACCTAAATCCATGAAATTTGGAGTGTAGGTAGAAGGTATAAAAGGGAACAAAAAGTTCTAAAGACTCCACTCGAACTAACCTTGTTTAGGGCTTCTAATTCCCTGATCTTTATTGGACCGGTGCATTGTTTCCTGTGCAGTCTACAACGAAGTAGAGACTTGCAGATGCTCTAACTCTCCAACGCCTGGATCTTCTAGCACGAAAATTGGAGGTGAGTTAGATAAAACTAAGGAGAACATAAAGTTCTAAAGAACTAACCTGAGATGAGGTCTCCTTACCATTGAACTATGCGCTCCAAAATAAGAGTTTGCACAGGTTGAACCTGAACCCTATTTATAAAATTTGCCTCGGGTTTGGGGATAGTTTAGATCGAACTTAGAGTCCTATTCGTGGCTCAAATCAATCCCTAAGAGTCCTATACCAAGTTTCTAGGCCAGGTAGCTTCGATCTCTGGCCCTTGAGAGGGATAAAAATCCATTCTTTTTAGGGTTTATTGGCCTCGCTCACGGAAGCCAGTAGCAGCCAGATGGGGACTGCTTCTGTACTAAGGCGGTCGTGCGATAGACCGCCTCTAGGCATTTAGTATGAAATTTTTAGATTTTTGATTTTATCAACTATTTATCCTCTAATTGGTTTATTTATCCCATTTAAATTCAAAAATAGCCCCAATTACGTTTCTGTAATTGGGCTTGGACCTAAAGGTCTTGGAATTGGGCCTTTGGGCCTATTTAAGTTGGGCTTAGCCCTTTGGTTAGTATAGGGCTTTTAAATTGATTTAATTATCCTACAATTCTCTTAATAGCCCATTAAGCCTTTTTAATTGCTTAATAGTTATATTTAATCCCATAAAATCCCTAGAAAATTCTCAGGCGTTACACCCTCCCCCACTTAAAGGAATTTTATCCCAAAATTCAATACATGTGATTATTAAGGAGAGTGTACTTACATTCAAATATCTTTGGAAATCTTTTACGCATAGCTTCTTCCGTTTCCCATGTCACCTCATGTGGCCAAAATTTGCTCCATTGGACTTTGACCATGGGAATAGTTTTATTCCGAAGTTGACGTACTTCTTGTTCAATTATTTTGATTGACTTTTGCTCGTACGTCAGATCCTTTCCAATTTCCAAGTTGTCATAGCTTATAACGTGGAATGGGTCGGGGACGTACCTTTTGAGCATTGAGACATGAAATACATCGTGGAGTCCAGCTAATTGAGGAGGTAAGGCAATCCAGTATGTGACCTCGCCAATCCTTTCGAGAATTTCAAAGGGGCCGATAAATCTTGGAGTGAGCTTACCTTTAATGCCGAACCTTCGAATACCTCGACCTGGAGAAACCTTGAGAAACACATGGTCTCCTACTTGGAATTCCAAATCACACCTTTGATTATTAGCATATGATTTCTGTCTATCTTGTGCCATATGGAGTCTTTCTCGAATGAGCTTTACCTTTTCTGTAATATCTCGAATGATCTCTAGGCCTAGAAGTTACCTTTCTCCAACTTCATTCCAGCATATTGGTGAGCAGCATCTTCTTCCATATAATGCCTCAAATAGTGCAATTTGAATCCTAGCTTGGTAGCTATTGTTGTAGGCAAATTTCACTAGAGGTAGATGGTCGTGCCAACTTCCACCGAAATCAATAACACATGCCCTGAGCATATCTTCCACCACCTGATTTGTCCTTTCCGTTTGACAATCAGTTTGTGGATGGAAAGCAATGCTGAAATTAAGTCGGGTCATTAATGAATGTCGTAGACCCTTCCAGAATTGAGATGTTAATCGAGGGTCTTGATCAGAGATAATGGTAACAGGGACACCGTGTAACCTGACAATCTCCTTCAAGTATAAGGCTGCTAGAATATTCACAGACCATCGACTTTTGATAGGTAGAAAGTGTGCCGATTAAGTCAATCCGTCTATGATCACCCATATACCATCGTGTCCACCTCTTGTCTTAGGTAAACCCATGATGAAATCCATCCCTATACTTTTCCACTTCCACTCGGGAATTTTCAAGGGATGTAGTTTACCAGCGGGCCTTTGATGTTCCGCCTTGACTTGCTGACAAGTGGGGCAGCGAGATACAAAGTCTGGTATTTCTCTCTTCATATTGGGCCACCAAAAATTCCTTTTCAAGTCTTGATACATCTTGGTAGCACTAGGGTGAATAGCATACCTTGATTTATGAGCTTCTTCCATGATCAATTTCTTAGTGTCGGCATGATCCAGCACACAGATTCATTCTTTGAATAATAACCTTTCATCGATTGAGATAGAGAACTCTGGCCTTTGATCAATATTAGCCTTAATCTCCATTAATGTGGGGT
This sequence comes from Amorphophallus konjac, assembly GCA_022559845.1. Lineage (NCBI taxonomy): Eukaryota > Viridiplantae > Streptophyta > Magnoliopsida > Alismatales > Araceae > Amorphophallus > Amorphophallus konjac. The sequence goes on from CM040125.1 coordinate 95,760,458, forward strand.
CATTTTCTTGTAGTTTGACTAGATCTTCAATCAGTGTAGGTTGTGACCAGATATTGGCAATAATACACTTTTCTTCTTTTGCATCCACATCTAGATTCAATTGAGTAAAATCCTCTATAAGATAAGTCATACCTTTCTTGAGGCTTGATAGAGTTGCCATTGGTCTTCTGCTAAGAGCATCAGCTATGTCATTTGCTCTGCCTGGATGATACTGAATAGAGAAGTCGAAGTCCTTAAGGTACTCATGTCATTTTCTTTGTCTCATGTTGAGTTTCTTTTGGGTAAAAAGGTATTTCAGATTTTTATGATCCAAAAATATAATGAATTTCTCCCCATAAAGGTAATGTCGCCAGATTTTTAAAGCAAAGATAACAGCAGACAATTCCTGATCATGGACGGGGTGGTTCTCTTCATGACGCTTCAATTGCCTCGAGGCATAACATATCACCTTACCATATTGCATAAGGACGCACCTGAGGCCAATGCCAGATGCATCCGTGTAGACTTCAAATGCACCACCTTCAATAGGTAGTGCCAAGACAGGGGCAGTGGTTAAATGATCTTTAAGGGTTAGAAAACTCTCTTCACAATCCTTCATCCATATGAAGGGGTTTTCCTTTCTTGTAAGCCTAGTTAAGGGAACGGCGATTTTGGAGAAATCCTTAATGAAGCGCCTATAATAGCCCGCCAAACCGATAAAGCTTCTAACTTCGGATACAGTCATTGGTCGGCTCCAATTCTTGACAACTTCTACCTTTGAAGGATCAACATTGATACCTTCTTTTGAAATAATATGACCAAGGAAAGAAACCTCCTTTAGCCAAAACTCGCAGTTGCTGAGCATTGCGTAGAGTTGATGCTCTTTTAGAGTTTGCAAAGTTATTCTTAAATGTTCTTCATGATTTTCCTTGGTTTTAGAATAGATGAGAATATCATCAATGAATACGACCACAAATCGGTCGAGATAAGGCCTAAACACATTGTTCATAAGTTGCATAAATGTTGGTCGGGCATTTGTTAACCCAAAACAGCATCACCACGAACTCATAATGCACATATCTGCTTCGAAAAGCAGACTTGTAGATGTCTTCATCTTTGATCCTTAGTTGATGGTAGCCCGACCTGTGGTCGATCTTGGCATGATATTCTGCTCCAGAAATTTGATCAAACAATTCATCGATACGTGGCAACAGATATTTATTTTTGATGGTGAGTTGATTAAGTCACTGGTAATCGATACATATCATGAGAGATCCATCTTTCTTTCTGACGAATAAGACCGGCGCACCCCAAGGGGATGTGCTGGGACGAATGAATCTCTTGTCTTGTAACTCCTAGAGTTGCCTCTTCAGTTCCTTGAGTTCCGTAGGGGACATCTTATAGGGGGCTATTGAAACAGGTGCTACTCTATGAATGAGTTCAATGGAAAAGTTTACTTCCCTTTCGGGTGGTAAATCGGGTAAATCAGATGGAAATACATCAGGGAATTCTTTGACAATAGGAATTTATTCTATGGAGATTTCTTTGGACTCGGTGACAATCACGGAAGCAAGAAAAGCTTCACATCTTTGCGAAATGAGTTTGCAAGTGTGAAGAGAAGAGATGATGGTAGGGTGCTTCCTATACTTGATGCCAAGGAAAGAGAATCGGAGGAGACCTGGTTTTCGAAAATAAATTCTCCTATTGTGACAATTTATATAGGCGTCATGGTCAACAAGCCAATCTACACCTAGGATGGCATCGTAGTCTTCCATGTCAAGGCATACGAGGTTTGCAGGAAGATTATGGCCTTCTATAGTTACCTCACTATCTGGATAGTGGGTTGTAAGTTTTGTTCCAGGACCTAAAGGTGTTGTGATTACTAGGTCCGATGGTAGGTGAACGATTGAAATTGCTAAAGTTTTAGCAAAGGTAGTAGATATAAAAGAATGAGAGGCACCGGTATCAAATAACACAAATGCAAGATGCGAATAAATTTGAACCGTACCTTCCATTAGCCCATCATCCTTGGCTGTTTCTTCATCCATCACGGCATTGAGGTGAGCTTGGCACCTACATCTGCCATTTGAAGGTTGTTCCTTCATAAGAGGGCAATCGGGCATACGGTGCTCCAGACTTCCACATCGTAAACAAGCGCCAAGGCGCTTCTAGCATTCTTCGGCTGAGTGGCCGAACTTTTCACTAAATGTACAAGCAATTGCGACAGCTCGTTATTCCTCCTTGATTTTCTTGCCTTTGTCGTTGCCACTCCCATTGCCATTATGGGATCGCTTTTTGTTGTCACGAGACTTGTAGGGTTCCGTGATACTGAATCTCTGTAGCGACCCAAGATCCGGATACCGGGAAAGGAACCCGATACCATTCAAATCCTGCTTCTCCGCCCACGAGCCGGGGCTCGGAAGGGCAAAAAGGAGTGTGGAGGTACAAAGAAATAGGAAATAAAATAGGGCAATTCAACAATTAATAGAAATAAATAATCTAAGTACAATAGAGTCCAGTCCAACAGAAAGTACAGTCAAAGGTAAGAAACATACCCAACACCTAGTGAACACTCGGCCTGGCGCACTGGCAGCTAAGAACCTCTACGCAGCACCCTCAACCTTGAGGAAGAACCGTCGCACCTGAAAAGCAGGGGTGAGCCTCCTTTCACTGGCTCAGTAGGGGTCCCGCGGAACCCCAACCGCAAACAATGGTGGCAGCGTAAAGCAGCAACAATAAGAATAACAGTAACAATAGGAATAGTAAACACGATGACCGGTAAAACATCTGCTCTACATGTACTCCTACTATAACGGAAAGCACGCACCCCGATCTCTCAGTCGGGGGATCACTAGACTAATGGGAAAACCTCTGGCCACGCTACCAAGAAAACCATCATGACACCGCTATCGTGAACCGAGCACTGCTTAGGAAAACCCTCGGTGACGCTCACCGGAACCCTAGACCTCTCCCTCGGGAACATCCCCGGAAACAGCACGCGAAATCACGTCTCGCAAACGGGAAGCGAAAACTCGACTGACGAGAAACTCACGTCACATGACGGGAGCACTGCCCACCAGAAGCAAGGTCGGATGCGTGCACTGATGACTTAGTCAACAACCTCAGGTGTCTCACTACCATGCCCCAGGCGGAGACTGGGACACCGTACTAGTAACTAGAAACACCAAACAAGGACAAGCTAGGGTCACGCTCGTCAGCGCGGGTCCGTCGCCCCCAACCAAGTGTGGAAACACAGACCATGTGCCCTAGGTCAGATCCTCTAGCTGGTTCTTCCCCCGAAGCCAGGACTCGGCTGCGCATGGGGGCCCTATGGTAACCAGCCTAAAAACCATCTCTCTCGGGTAACGCTCTCCACCACTCCTAAGTGGGTTCGCACACGCGTGCGTAGGAAAGCTACGTCTAGTGGCAGGTCACTCAACGTGAACACGGAAAGCCACACATGCACCCATCGCGAGTAACACGGAGTAATAGGCGGCACGACGCCACCCGACTCTGGACATCCCACTAGACCTACTGAACCCAACGGTCCTTGAGTCACACAACTCGGGTCAAGATCGTCGTACAAGGACAGCTCCACGCCGTCAATCTAGCCTATCCCTAGGTCTAAAACCACGGTAACATGGTTTCCAAGGCAACCCACAAGCCGCCGGGTTACTCCCTCATCCAAGGGACATACGAGAAACCTCCAGCCCCAGGCTGGTTGATTGGACTCGCAGTCCAAGGCCATACGCCTGGGCCACAAGGAAACCACCTTTCAGAGAAACCCACGACATGCGGGGAAACCCCACCGCACTCATACCAATACACGGTGACTCGATCTAACGAGAACATGAAAGCCCTGAACACATGGGGTCACCCAGACCTTCCAAACCCATAGGCACGCTAATCAAGGTAACTCGGTATCTCCGGACACCCAAAAACACGGTCACAGAACCCACGATTGTCTGGGACTCACATGGGCCAAGGAAAGCACGCCTGGTGGCTCTCCCCCACTCTGGCCCACAAAATAGGTTGCCTTCATTAATGCGCACACCCCTTAGGGCGCGTTAATGAACGTGGCGCAAGGCTCGAGCGCATTCCCAATGAACGGGGTGGGAATGACAACCGCGATCCATGGTTAACGCGACGGAAACCCCAAGCACGACATGGTGTTGACCGTTGAAGAGCCTAGTCAACGGAGTGCGTTAACCCCTTAGAAGCGACGAAACCACTGGGCACGTCACCCAATGAACATGACCGACATGGCGAGCGTGACCTGGTCGCACCTGGTCAACGGGGTGCAACCCTAACAGCCTTACTGCTCATCTTCCCCGATGAACGCGGCATCACGATACGACGCCTTCTTGAAGAACGCAACCTCTGCGTCGAGCGCGTTCTAGACCCGAACCGAAAATGACAGAAATCACGAGAAAAATCCATTCCACGCCCCATTCACACCCGTGTGAAGGGGAAAACAAGGGAAAATCATTCCCCAACCTCTCTAGCACCGAGAGGACCCATTCAAACCCCAAAAACCTCATTGAATTGCAGAAATTGGTTCACACCCTAAAATCACACATTTTCCCCAAAATGTGAAAATAAACCCGCTCGACTCGCCTCGAGCTACCAAACTCGTGGAAATTGAAGTACAGGGGTTAAGAAACCATCCCCCTACCTCCACCGAAGATTCCACGCACCGTGGACGCCGATCCATGTGAAAATGCTGTTTAAACCCTCGTCGACTCGTGATCCCACGAACCGCCTCCACCATCGGGATCCTCGTCCCGTGCCTGTCGCTCCACGCCCCACGAGCATCGCCGCTCCGCCCTCGTCGCCTCAGTCGACCGCCCGGACTGAGAGGGGGAGAGGAGAGAACGTGAGAGAAGAGAGAGGGTGAGGGAGAGAAAATGAGAGATGGGGAGAGAGAGAGAAGGTTTGATATATAGAAAATTCAGAATTTCCAGAAAATACCAAAAATAGGAAAAATACTCCCCATGATCCTCGGATAACGCACAACGCAGTGGTAATGTCCTAGAGTCAGAGAATGCAATGGTTCACCCAACACGAGGTTCCGAAGGTCCGACAGACAAAAACACGCGTAAACCGCTAAACTCAATCTAGGACCCATGAAAGCGATCTGAAACCCACAGATCTCGACCCGATAAATATCCAAAAAACTATGGGTGTTACAATCTCTCTCCTTTCCTTCCTCGCCGATCAAACTTCCGGCTAAACTCTTCTTTTTTACCCTTAAATTTTCCAACCTTTTCCAAGGTCCTTTCACATAAATGCGCCTGTTGGACCATCTCCGCATAAGTACGGATATTTTGGGGTCCAAGTTGAGTAATAAAATAGGCCTTAAGCCATCCATAAATCAGTTAGCCTTCAATAGATCGTTACTAACCAGGTGAGGAGCATATGGAGCAAGACGAGCGAATTGAAGCTCATATTCTGCCACGGACATCATGCCTTGGCGAAGGGAGGCGAATTCAGCGTCCTTTCTCTCGTTGATGTGCTCGGAGAAGTACTTTGCACGGAAGAGTGTAAGAAATTCCTCCCACGTAAGCTGTGCATTTTGTGGTTGTGCCTTCCACCAAGTACGTACATGCATCCTTGTTCAACTGGAAGGTGGCAAGATAGATTTTCTGTTGATCGGTGCATTGCTTCACATCAAATATATGTTTCATCTCATAAATCCAACTTTCTGCTTCATCGGTGATGGGAATCAACACCGGGCACTAACTTTTATTTTGCATTTGAGTCCTTTTATTTACATTTATATCCTTAGGAAAACATGTTTACAATTTTAAGGCTTTATAAGCCAATTTGTCATTCCATAAGGATCTTTGGGTTTATGTGTAAAAGTCTAGTAGGACCAGCAAGGGGCCCCCATCTCCTTCCCTTTTGGTCCACCTAAGCCTTAGGGCCCATGTGGGGCTAGTCAAAGGTCCAAGGTGGGCTTCTAGATGCTTGACCATTCAAAGGGGACAAGTGTTACAAAATGTCAAAGTTGGAATGCCCCTTGGTCAAGGGGGTGCCCCCCTCCACTATCTCTTTTTTTATTTTTGTGCATTTGGTTCCAAACCACATGGGAGAATAAAATATGATCTCCCCCATTTTCCCCTCCCCTAATTTAGATCTGAGGTTAGTTTAGGTCTTTTTACACTTTCTATAAATACCTTGTAATTTATGAATTACTTAGCATTAATGAAGAAATAATTCCATTTGTGCTCATTTACCCAAGGGCGCCCCTCTCTCCTCCCCTAGAGATGTGAAGGCTCTCCTTCAGATGTATGATGCATCTCCACCACCACCTCTCTGAGTGCGACGCTCAGCTCTGCCGCCACCGCCGCCGTTCGTGCCGCCATCGCACCGCCGCCGCCATCGCCGGAAGTTCTCTCCAAATCAGGATAGAACCACCTTGTCTGATTTTTAGTTCCAAGCTCCGTGATCTTCTGGAGCCCAAATTTTGGGAGTAGGTTCCCCACGCAAATACCCTCTCCCAAAAAGCATTTCCTATTTTCTAGCCTTCTTTTTCTATTTTTCCAATTTCATGTTCTTCAGCCTTCCAGATATGTCCGTGTTCTGTCAAGTGTTCTAGCAAGCTAGTTCTTCCATAGTTCGACCCCCTTCCCCTTTTCTGATCGAGTCCAAATTTGGACTGGGTGTTCTGCCCATACAAACACGTCTCCACAAATTTTTGCTCAATTTTAGAAGTTTTTTTCCTCCACCAAAAAATTAATACTCAGTCAAGTTTCAGTTCTGTCCTGTGCAGTCCAGATCCGACCCAGCAGTGTCATAAATTCCGTTTCCCCTATTAAACCTCCACTAGAAAATCTACACTAAATACTCCCGTCTTCCTCACTTATTCCTCTCCAACCTTCATGAATAGGTCAACTTTCAGATCTGAGGTTTAAGCCACGGTCAACGTCTGTTCTCAGGAAAACCCACCTCTGTCCTGAGTTTTCTGAGTCTTTCAGCCAGTAACTTGTAAATTCAACCAAGGCCATCAAAAGGAGATTCAAAATTATTTTTCCTGCCATAGATCAAAGTGTTTTGAATCATCTTTCCAACGGCACCAATTTCTCGTCGATCCGATGTCGGGATTGATCGCAGCAGCTGTTCTCGCCGGGTCGCGCGCTACAAAAATAGAACTTCAGATCCGTGGGCAGCAACTCCAACAAGTGAAGATCGGAGTCGACTCACCTTCCACAAGGTGAACCAGCGTGCCGCCGTCCCAGGGAGCACCTCTCCAGGAGCCACCGTCATAGCGGTACCACTCCGGGCCCACTCGGACCCGTCGACCAGCACGTGGGCCCCACAACCAGCAGCTTGCGCCGTCCGAACCACGCCGACGCGGTGATCAAGTGCTGCCCGTCAACCCAAGATCGGTCCTCCCGGGCCCACTTGTGTAGCCCTTTACCTCCCTATGTGGAGTGGGCGATAATTCACTGCTGTAATTATTGTAATATTTTGTTACCGGGAGTTACCATACTTGGCCGGGATCACCTTCCCCACGCCCGGAGCGTGGAGGTATCGTGTCCACTCCTCTCTCAACATTTGCTTTATTTCGTATATTTCTGTATGCCGCTGCTAGAGAGCATGTGATAGGTTAATTTAGCTCGATATCTATTTTATCACCGCTGCGAGAGAGAGAGCGAGACCCATCCTGTGACTCGATCCGAGCACGGAAGAGCCGACTACCCGACTCATTGCCAGTTTCTTAACCACGCAGGGTCCCACGCATCCCTCGCTAGGGACACCCGTGAGATAGAGTCCCAGGTCGCGTGTCCGTCCCGCATCAATTTGGTATCAGAGCCGAAGGTTGAGTCTAGTGTAGTCTTTGTTAAAAAAATAACAAAAAAAAGTGTCTAAGTCTAAGGGTGCATTTGCATACCATTGTTCGGTATATCAAAAGGTGTCGCCCAAACGTTAGGTTACGCCTATCGGGAAGGCCGCACAGTCGTGTCGAGGAGACCCTCGGGTCAAACCTCCTCCACGTACCGAGTCTTGGTTATGTCTAAGTTCATAGTCAAGTCGGCATTCCAACTTGCATTGTCGTTTAGGGTCATGTCTAGTGTCTTGTCCAAGTGTCTTTATGTCCATCTTATAGCTCCCCATTTCCAATGGACTCTCGGTCGCCCAGGCGATATGACCGTTGGCCCACCCATGGGCTTGGCAACCATCCTCTCCACTTCCGTAGGCCCGAAGTCTCGAATTTTTATGGCTCTAATGACCCGGGCGACTACCTCAAGTGGGAGGCCGCCATGGATACATACTTTGATTGTTATACCATGTCCGAAGCCGGGAAATTCTATTTTTCCAAGGAGAGGCTTCTACACGAGGCCACCGAAAAGTGGGACCATAATGAACGCTTGCGAGAAGTTAGGAGGCAAAGGTCCATCGAGTCATGGCATGAGATGAAGGGCGAACTTAGGAAGGTCTACCTACCCGGCCCAGTCACCTCCAACCGACCCCACCTAATCACCTCCACCCAAGTGGGTCATAGTCGGAGGCAACGAGCCCCACACATAGTAGAGCCTAGACCCAAGCCTAGGCCGGTTGATTACGGGCGAGTCCACCGCCATACCCCTACTCCAACCGACACCGTTGCCGAACTTGTGCAAAGGATTTCGGATCGGGTGGATAGGAGGTGTGCTTATTTTGAGTCGTTGGTCTCCCCTTGCCCACCTCCGTGGCAGGAGGTATCCTTACTCGAGCCTAGGGGGGCCATAGCCTGTAGTCCCAACCCGGCCCCACCTACGGGGTCCCAAGGGCCTCTCCCCCTCCTAGTGGACAGCCCTCCCCCACCCCAACCGGGGAGCCCGTCGCCTAGTGCTCCTTTGCCACCGATTTCCGATCCTCACCCGGAGCCATTTCATTTGAAGTTACCTCAGCCCGAGCCACCAGTGTTTCTAACGGGAACGCTTTTCATGGCCGAGCCGCTACTTAGCTGGCTCAAGAATGGCTTGGTCCCACCTCCCTTCCCATCCATGGACCCTACACTACCTCTAGTGCCAATCAACTCATTTTACACCACTTTTCGGTCTAGTCACTATGTGGATACATTGATGACCTTCTTAAAGGGTTAGACCGGCAGGTGACATTGACGCACTTGTTGGCCCCAGGCTTCGACCGACCCACAGGTCGTAGCTGTTGGGTTCAGTGCAGTATTCAGAGGGGGGTGAATGAATATAACCCGTTTAAAAAACCTTTCGCCCAGTTAAAATATGATGCTCACTAGAATTACTAGTTCACAAACTAGACAAGCTTAAAAGCTAATAATCAGTTGCAGAACAAAAACAAGCATACAGTGAGATCACTAGGATGCTAACTAGGCTGAATTAGACAAGGAGTCGCTCAACTAGAATTTCGCTCTCTTGACAGATTAAACTATTCTAAGAAAACTAATCCACTCTTCTGCTCAACCAGAAGCCAAACGCTTAGAGCGCCACTATGCAATCATCTAGCGGAAGCAAAAGCAGATAAATCAAACCACAATGCACAAGGGTTTTTAGGTGGTTCGGTCCTCCAGACCTACATCCACCCCACACTCAACCCGAGTGTGGCTTCACTAACCGCTGGGCAACACAGCTTGCCAAGAATCAGCTGGGCCTCACAGCTTGCCAACCGCTGAGCATCACAACTTGCTTCCGCTGGGCAATACAGCTTAGCCATCGCTGACTCACAGCTTGAACTCGCTAGGGAATACAGCTTAACCCGTCCGAGACCAAGTCTCGCCAGCTGAGGATTACAGCTTTACCTGTCCAGTGGAAACCTCCACTGCCCGCTGAGCTACACAGCTTGCTGTCCAGAGGCAGCACCTCTGCAAACCGCTGACAAACAGCTTGAAGAAATGTATAAAGGAAAATGAAAATAGAACAAGACAGCAACGGAAAGCTGAAGCAATAAAGCACAAAATATAGCTCAACAATGAGCAACTTCAGATCTGGTTTTGAACCAAAGATCTGAGGAACGAACTCCTTCTCTCTCTCTCTTCTTCTTCGTCTCTTCACACTCTTCTCGAGCTCTCTGTCTCTCTTCTTCTCCTTCTGCTATTCTTCTTTCTCTTTTCTCTTTCTATCTGGATCGTGGCTCTCTGTATGAGCTTTTCTTCTTGCCAATTCGATCTCCCTTCTTCTGTGGAAGAAGGCTCATATATATAGCAGCAGCAGCAGCTAGGGCGCGTGTGGCTTCCACAGCTCCCGCCCTAAGAATTCGGACCACGTGGCAGTCTCTCAGCAGACTTCATTCCAGCCTCGGATCACGTGCTGCCAGTCACTGGGGAATATTTCTTCCTCGGGCCTGCAAGGAGATGAAAACCATTAAACTGAGGGCCACAATAACTAAAGCTGCACGAGGTATGTGGTAGCAGTTCTAGATGCACTGAGAACGACACGACATACACACTGTAACAGAGATAACACTACAAAGAGAACGACACGAAGAAGATGAAAACAACACGAGGTAAAAAGAAGAACGACACGAGATACATACGAAGACAAAACAAAAACCAACACGAAGTGTGGTTTCAACATACGAAAGACATGAGGTCTAAGAAGAACAACACGAAGACAGAAGAGTGACACGAGGTTCACACAGAAACGACACGAGGTGGCACAGAAAGCAACACGAGGTGCTACAATGTTCTGCACGCAGTGGAACAAAAATGACACGAAGACATAGAAACAACAGTAACTAACACGAGGTGAGGTCACAAAGCGACAAAGACACGAGGTGTAGGAAACACGACACGAAGACATGAGATAGACACGTCTTCAACAACACGTGATGAAATAGTGAGACCAGAAGAAAAAAATGACTCGAGGAGCAACAGTAAATGACACGAAGACACAAGAGGGAAAACGACACGAGTTGAAAACAACACGAAGACGAAAACAAAAATTGACACGGAGTGTGGTCAAGGCGAGAAGGACACGAAGTCTAAAAAGGAAAACAGCACGAAGACAGAACAACAAGAAATAACACGAAGACGTTGAATGCTACAGTGCAATGTCTAGACATGAAGTCCAATGCTAACGGCTGTACAGACTTGAAGAATAAGCCAGTGTATAGACTTGAAGATTGAAGGCGATGTACAGACTTTGATTAAGACAATGCATGAATTGACGTTGTATATACTTAGCCAATGCAATGCATAGGCTTGAACGAGAGTCCAATGTATAGACTGGCATGATGCACAATGACACAGTCCAGTGTATAGACTTTGCTACCCATACATGATATATGCAGAGACATGATATCTGACAGAATGCAATGCACATATATAAAGAGCAAATGCCATCAATGCTAAACATCATCATTCATGTTGCTATCAATATGCAGAATGCATAGAAATCAAAATACAATATCAAATGCATCAAATGCACTCACTGTCTTGCTATCATCAAAACCAAATAGCATTGCTATCATCATTGCAACATAATTGCTATCATCAAAGCAACATAGCACATGCTTGTGCCTAAGGGGCACAACATTCTCCCCCTTTTTCATGATGACAATAAACAGTGACAGTGAGTCACACACAAAATTTTCTCCCCCTTTGACATAATCAAAAAGAGAAAAAAAACAGTAAAAATATGAGTGCAACATGGCAATATGAAGGCAAATTCCTCTAGAACATTCTCCCCCTGAATGTAAGACTCCCCTGAATTATTTCTCCCCCTAAATAAAAGCTCCCCCTTTGAGAAGGATTATGAACAGATAACCAAGGTAGAAAAGGTAGGAGGGTCACTAGACAACAGCTGAATCATAGGTTCAGAAAGGAAGCATGAGTATACGCAACTGTTGAAGTATAAGAATCAGCAACATACAATTTTCAAAAATTCAGGTTTAACAGTGATAAATCTAGAGTAAAACACCTGACCCCTGAAAAAGAGTTTTAGATTCCATTTATAGCAATGAATCTAGGGCACATGGTATTAATAGATAAGTCTGAAATAATACCCTTTTGTGATTAAACAAGGAAATTCAAGAGAGGCAACTTGAACATGTATTGAGAAAAACAATTTTCACTCAATGACTTTTGATTTTCGAAGGGTTACAGCAGTTTGATCTTCACTTTTTAATTTTCAGAACCTGAACTAAGTGAATAGATCTGTGGCATTTATGTTGTTGACATTAGGTGTACACCTTGATCAGAGGCAAGTACCCCCAGTTACTAGACATAAACTACTAGATCTATTTCAGATCAAAATCCACAAAAAATAGTCTTCACTTTTGACATTAAGGGTACACCTTGATTAGAGGCCAGTACCCTCAATTACTTGGTGAGGACTCCCCCTATAGATTTGACCCTATGAACAGAGTTGGCTTGAGGCACTTCATGACATGTGAATTTTCCTGCTTCATTGGAGGAGTTCACAGTTTCTCAGTACAATTAACCATTACTCTGTCACTATGTTCAGTTCTTAACATTAATGATCTTATTTACTGCTGCCATTAATTCTTTTAGAGTGATTGTTTGAAAAACAGTACACACTCTTATTCACCTTTTCTAGAAATTTCCAGATCTACACATTAGGCATTACAAAAACCTTTTTCTATTTTACCCATGAGACAAAGATTAAGAGCTATAAAAGTTTTCTTTTATCTCAAATTCTGAAGTGCAGACACTTAACTCTCCAATTTATAAAGGTTAAACATTTAGTTCTTTTCAATTTGTAAATGTGATTCTTATAAGTGAACAATTGCAATAATCACCATTCAATGTACTAAACCAGATGCAAAGCTGTTGTTTAGTGAAAATGATGGGGAAAAGATAGCAATTGGCAATATAGTTCAATAGCATCTGATGACAGTGAATATGAATGAGTTGAAAGGGGACAATGAGAAGTACCAAGGATTCAATGAATTGAATAGAACTCTCAGCTCCCCCTGACATCATGATGCAAGAGATATGCTATGCAATATACTGTCCTACATGCAAACTATGCAACATACTGTCCTACATACAGATTATGCACCAAGGATACATAAGACAGGTATGCAATCAATACAGATTTATGCATCCAAGTTATAAGCATTTTTATCCTTTTTCAGATTTTTCAAAAATATGATGCATTACACTGTTCTACATGAAGACTAGACCCATGATACTAGGCGGAGGACCTGGTCTCAAAGACCATCTCACACATGGTAGGAACCTCCGGGCAGATTTCCCTGCCTTTTAGTGACTTACCATTTGATATACCAGGGTTAACAAGGACAATGCAACATAAAGCAGTCCTACATGCATTGAACAGCATCAATGATAGTCATGCAAACGATGTATGCATACATTAGACACATGTATTGACTGTATGTACTAAATGACCCATTCACAATCAGCAAGTTATGCATTTAACACCAAGCATGCAATGCATTAACACAAAACACATACATTGACACAAAGTCTATATAGTGCATCAACTGAATACACTAAAGAAGCATTCAAATTCAGTACAAGGTATGCATCGACTCAAACATGATTGTGCAGAACATCAAACATCCTATGTTCATAGTGCAAAAACTAGCAAGAGAGAAGAGCATCAGATATGTGCAAAGTAAAACTCAGTACATGAAGAGATCATCAACGATCAATCACGCAAATCAACATGAAACTCACAATTTTCATGCTCACAATTTCAGATAATGGAATTTAAAACAGATTTTAGAACTGACCTGGATTGAGTCCTGGGGTTTTCTTTTTGAGTGCCTTGGTTAACCCCTTTTATTTCTCCTTCCAAGGCACACCTGCAGCAAGTCAATCAATTTGATCCTGTAGGGACCCAAGCAGTCTTGGGTCCTGCATTTACCCTGACACTTCTAGCAGCTTTTCTCAACAGATTTTTCGCATGCTTATCATCAAATTCCATCAGGTAGCAATTATTTGTGGAATGACCAAGCTGACCACAATAGTGGCATGATGCAGCAGTTCTGAAGTTTATTTTATGCACATTCCTATGAGCAGGAGTTCTAAGTGCATATGCATGAACATGTTTATTACCAGAATTAAAATTCTGTTTACCAGAATCATCCAGCCAGCAATCAGCCGCTCTATGACCTGGCTTCCCACAGTTAAAACATGCAAGTTTTTCAAAATGTTTTGCAGGGAATTTAAAAACATGGGAGTTAACATGATTCTTCTGAACATGCCAACAGTCCTTGACTGTATGGCCATACTTCCCACAACAAAAACACTTTAGATTCTTTTTTCTTAGAATCATGGTTTCTAGCATGAAATTCTTTAACATTCAGATTACCATTTTTCTGATCAGACAGAACTTTTCTAGCATGCTTTCTATCATCTTATTTCATCACAAAACACTCACTCATACAGTGTCCATGCTTACCACAATAATGACAAGAACAAGAACCATTAAATTTCTTTGAAACATGGCACTTAGTAGATGAGTTTTTAGCATGCAGATAGTTCCTTTGAATTTTCGGGGTTTTCTGATTTTCATTTCGTTTTTGAATTTCCTGAACAGCATACACATATGAAGAAGAGGTTGAAGTGCTAGCTAAGCCAGAGCTACGAATAAAAGTGGTGCACAGCTCTTTCTTCTTAGCTTGCTTAATTTCAGAAATGTTATCAATCCCTTCACATTGATCACTTACTTCATCTTCAGAGGATATTTTCATTTTGCCTTTATCCTTATCAACCTTAGATGAAGTACTATTCAGCTCAGTAATTTTACTTTCCAAGGAGATTATAAGATTTTCTGAATCAACTTTCTCCTTCTCATAACCAGCCAGTTTTTCTTTTAACAAATCAAATTCTTTTTCCAAATCAGCAGTGTGTATTAAAAATCTAGCAATTTCTTCGTCACTGCAATTGATACACTCTTTCAATACTGATTTCTCTTTTTCAATTGTCATCCATCTTTCAGAGAAAACAGTGTTAAGAACCATTAGTTTTTTATTTTGTTTCTCTAGATAAGCATTTTCTTCTTTTAGAGATTTGATTTGTTCCTTTTGCAAGTTATGATCAGAATCAAGCTCATTTATCATTTCTTCCAGGATAACACAAGCTTTACAAGAATTATCTTCTCTAATGTGCTCCTTTTCAGATTTCAAAGTTTTCACTTCTTTTCTCAATTTCTTATTTTCAGATTTTAATTTCTTGGATACTTTGAACAATTCTTCATACATCACTATCAATTCATCAAAGGAGTATCCTTCTGATTCGGATTCAGAATTTACCTTGGATGAGGATTCCTCATCATCCCGGTTGGCCATTAAGCATATTGACTTTCCTCCTTCTCTGTCAATGTTCGAGGTGTTCCCTTTGAGTTTCAATAACTCTGGACAATCATCCTTCGTATGGCCAGCCTTCCTACATTTGTAGCAAACATTAGTGTCAGCAATCTTGGCAGGATTAGAGTTATACCTTGTTTGCTGTTTGCCACCATCAAGCTTTCCTTCTCTTTTTCTCAGAAATTTCCTGAAATTACTAATCACCATTCCCATGTGGTCTTCATCAATTTCAGACCGCGAGAGGCTACTTTTCTCGCTTGATGATCCACTTTGGCTGGATCTGTTTGCTTTGCTGGAGCTAGCCTTCAGCACGATTGGCTCCATTGCAAACAATCTGAAAGCACAGAATAAACTGAAGCACCTAAACCAAATAAGCAAGACAAAGCACTAAGTCGGAGAATCAAAGCTACGAACATAGAAAGCACACTCTGAAAAGCACCAAACAAACCAACAGGATCCTCTGCAGATTGTTAGATCTGATAGATCAGAGACCCGCTCTGATACCAATTGTTGGGTTCGGTGCAGTATTCAGAGGGGGGGTGAATGAATATAACCCGTTTAAAAAACCTTTCGCCCAGTTAAAATATGATGCTCACTAGAATAACTAGTTCACAAACTAGACAAGCTTAAAAGCTAATAATCAGTTGCAGAACAAAAATAAGCATACAGTGAGATCACTAGGATGCTAACTAGGCTGAATTAGACAAGGAGTCGCTCAACTAGAATTTCGCTCTCTTGATAGATTAAACTATTCTAAGAAAACTAATCCACTCTTCTGCTCAACCAGAAGCCAAACGCTTAGAGCGCCCCTATGCAATCATCTAGCGGAAGCAAAAGAAGATAAACCAAACCACAATGCATAAGGGTTTTTAGGTGGTTCGGTCCTCCAGACCTACATCTACCCCATACTCAACCCGAGTGTGGCTTCACTAACTGCTGGGCAACACAGCTTGCCAACAATCAGCTGGGCCTCACAGCTTGCCAGCCGCTGAGCATCACAGCTTGCTTTCGCTGGGCAATACAGCTTAGCCATCGCTGACTCACAGCTTGAACTCGCTGGGGAATACAGCTTAACCCGTCCGAGACCAAGTCTTGCCAGCTGAGGATTACAGCTTTACCTATCCAGTGGAAACCTCCACTGCCCGCTGAGCTACACAGCTTGCTGTCCAGAGGCAGCACCTCTGCAAACCGCTGACAAACAGCTTGAAGAAATGTATAAAGGAAAATGAAAATAGAACAAGACAGCAACGGAAAGCTGAAGCAATAAAGCACAAAATATAGCTCAACAATGAGCAACTTCAGATCTGGTTTTGAACCAAAGATCTGAGGAACGAACTCCTTCTCTCTCTCTCTTCTTCTTTTTCTCTTCACACTCTTCTCGAGCTCTCTGTCTCTCTTCTTCTCCTTCTGCTCTTCTTCTTTCTCTTTTCTCTTTCTATCTGGATCGTGGCTCTCTGTATGAGCTTTTCTTCTTGTCAATTCGATCTCCCTTCTTCTGTGGAAGAAGGCTCATTTATATAGCAGCAGCAGTAGCTAGGGCGCGTGTGGCTTCCACAGCTCCCGCCCTAAGAATTCGGACCACGTGGCAGTCTCTCAGTAGACTTCATTCTAGCCTCGGATCACGTGTTGCCAGTCACTGGGGAATATTTCTTCCTCGGACCTGCAAGGAGATGAAAACCATTAAACTGAGGGCCACAATAACTAAAGCTGCACGAGGTATGTGGTAGCAGTTCTAGATGCACTGAGAACGACACGACATACACACTGTAACAGAGATAACACTACAAAGAGAACGACATGAAGAAGATGAAAATAACACGAGGTAAAAAGAAGAACGACACGAGATACATACGAAGACAAAACAAAAACCAACACGAAGTGTGGTTTCAACATACGAAAGACACGAGGTCTAAGAAGAACAACACGAAGACAGAAGAGTGACACGAGGTTCACACAGAAACGACACGAGGTGGCACAGAAAGTAACACGAGGTGCTACAATGTTCTGCACGCAGTGGAACAAAAACGACACGAAGACACAGAAACAACAGTAACTAACACGAGGTGAGGTCACAAAGCGACAAAGACACGAGGTGTAGGAAACACGACACGAAGACATGAGATAGACACGTCTTCAACAACACGTGATGAAATAGTGAGACCAGAAGAAAAAAATGACTCGAGGAGCAACAGTAAATGACACGAAGACACAAGAGGGAAAACGACACGAAGTTAGTGAGAATCAGCACGAGGTGAAACGACACGGGCTGACCACGACACGAAGACAAATAACAGAAACTGATACGAGTTGAAAACAACACGAAGACGAAAATAGAAATTGACACGGAGTGTGGTCAAGGCGAGACAGACACGAAGTCTAAAAAGGAAAACAGTACGAAGACAGAACAACAAAAAACAACACGAAGACGTTGAATGCTACAGTGCAATGTCTAGACATGAAGTCCAATGCTAACGGCTGTACAGACTTGAAGAATAAGCCAGTGTATAGACTTGAAGATTGAAGGTGATGTACAGACTTTGATTAAGACAATGCATGAATTGACGTTGTATATACTTAGCCAATGCAATGCATAGGCTTGAACGAGAGTCCAATGTATAGACTGGCATGATGCACAATGACACAGTCCAGTGTATAGACTTTGCTACCCATACATGATATATGCAGAGACATGATATCTGACAGAATGCAATGCACATATATAAAGAGCAAATGCCATCAATGCTAAACATCATCATTCATGTTGCTATCAATATGCAGAATGCATAGAAATCAAAATACAATATCAAATGCATCAAATGCACTCACTGTCTTGCTATCATCAAAACCAAATAGCATTGCTATCATCATTGCAACATAATTGCTATCATCAAAGCAACATAGCACATGCTTGTGCCTAAGGGGCACAACAGTAGCTTCACCCACCCCGCCTTAGGGTCCATTACCTCCGTGTACACAGTGGGTCATGTCACCACATAGGTTCTTCTACTCCTCCCATTACCGGCCGAGCCCGACTTCATTCCTTTTATCCCGAGGGAGGAGCCATATCTCCTATACACCGTCCCATCTACCACAATGGATGAAGGTGACCATCACCTTCATGAATTTCACCCATGGGACTATGTAATGGAGGAACCGAGGGGTCACACATTCTTTGACCCATTCGACCCCTTCTCTAGTGGGCCTCGTGACCCACCACTTCCTTTATACCTTGTCGGGGAAGTCCACTTTCACACCCCTTCCCCACGAGCCGATCCATATAAACCCATCAAGCCCGTTCATTGGCAAGGTGATTTTGGTTCTCCTAGCCCTCCCACACCCAAGTCCCATAGGAAGTCAACGCATGACTGGGTCATACTCGGACGTCCAGGAGCTCCCCATGCCACCAACCTCCGGTTACGTAACATGCATGCGTGGCACACATTCGGGTGTCCTGGTCCACCCTTGCATGTGTATGGGTCGGACTAACAATAGGTTTGTCTAGGGTCTTGTGTGTCTGTGCATACACCGAGTCGAGTCGGTCCTTGTACGCTCGCGTTGTCAGTCCCTTTCGAGTGCGAGACTTATCGGACTTTGGGATCGGCTCTACCTCAACCTATCGGATCTAGTAACATAAAGGGACCCAGCGGTGATTCCTAGTGAGTCTTTGAGCCGCCTTCCTCCTTTGAGAGTGACCCCACCCCGGAGTGTCCACCTCTAGCCTAATCCCCAGCAGGGTGTGCATATCGAATCTATACGGGATGAGCAGGTGTCGAATGCTTGGAGTGGAGCGTACTCCGTGCTTCCAGGTTCGGTGACGGATCCGTCGGAACTACTCGAGCAGCCGCTCCCCTTACTCGACGGGGTCGAGTTCTTTCCACCCGGGGAGAATTGATGGGAATCAACACCGGGCACTAACTTTTATTTTGCATTTGAGTCCTTTTATTTGCATTTATATCCTTTGAAAACCATGTTTACAATTGTAATGCTTTATAAGCCAATTTGTCATTCCCTAAGGATCTTTGGGTTTATGTGTAAAAGTCTAGTAGGACCAGCAAGAGGCCCCCATCTCCTTCCCTATTGGTCCACCTAAGCCTTAGGGCCCATGTGGGGCCAGTCAAAGGTCCAAGATGGGCTTCTAGATGCTTGACCATTCAAAGGGGACAAGTGTTACAAAATGTCAAAGTTGGAATGCCCCTTGGTCAAGGGGGCGCCCCCCCCCCCACTATCTCTTTTTTTATTTTTGTTTATTTGATTCCAAACCACATGGGAGAATAAAATATGATATCCCCCATTTGCCCCACCCCTAATTTAGATCTGAGGTTAGTTTAGGTCTTTTTACACTTTCTATAAACACCTTGTAATTTATGAATTACTTAGCATTAATGAAGAAATAATTCCATTTGTGCTCATTTGCCCAAGGGTGCCCCTCTCTCCTCCCCTAGAGCTGTGAAGGCTCTCCTTCAGATGTGTGACACATCTCCACCACCACCTCTCTGAGTGCGATGCTCAGCTCTGCCGTCGCTGCCGCCGCCGTTCGTGCCGCCATCGCACCGCCGCCGCCATCGCCGAAAGTTTTGTCCAAATCAGGACAGAACCCCCTTGTCTGATTTTTAGTTCCCAGCTCCGTGATCTTCTAGAGCCAAAATTTTGAGGATAGGTTTCCCACGCAAATACCCACTCCCAAAAAAAGTTTCCCATTTTCTAAACTTCTTTTTCTATTTTTCCAATTCCGTGTTCTTCAGCCTTCCAGATCTGTCTGTGTTCTGTCAAGTGTTCCAGCAAGCTAGTTATTTTATAGTCGACCCCCTTCCCCTTTTATGATCGAGTCCAAATTTGGACTGGGTGTTCTGCCCATACAAACACATCTCCACAAATTTTTGCTCGATTTTAGAAGTTCTTTTCCTCCACCAAAAAATTAAAACTCGGTCAAGTTTTAGTTCTGTCCTGTGCAGTCTTGATCCGACCCAGCAGTGCTATAAATTCTGTTTCCCCTATTAAACCTCCACTAGAAAATCTAAAACAAATACTCCCATCTTCCTCACTTATTGCTCTCCAACTTTCATGAAGTGGTCAACTTCCAGATCTGAGGTTTAGGCCACGGTCAACATCTGTTCTCAAGAAAACCCACCTCTGTCCTAAGTTTTCTGAGTCTGTCTGCCAGCAACTTGTAAGTTCGACCAAGGCCATCAAAGGGAGATTCAAAATTCTTTCTCTGGCCATAGATTGAAGTATTTTGAATCAGCTTTCCAACGGCACCAATTTCGCGTCGATCCGACATCGGGATTGATCGCAGCAGCTGTTCTCGCCGGGTCGCACGCTGCAAAAAAAGAACTTCAGATCCGTGGGCAGCAACTCCAACAAGTGAAGATCAGAGTCGACTCGCCTTCCACAAGGTGAACCAGTGTGCCGCCGTCCTAGGGAGCTCCTCTCCAGGAGCCACTGTCACAACGGTACCACTCCGGGCCAACTCGGACCCGCCGACCAGCACATGGGCCCCACAACCAGCAGCTTGCGCCGTCTGAATCGCGCCGACGGGGTGATCAACTGCTGCCCGTCAACCCAAGATCGGTCCTCCCGGGCCCACTTGTGTAGTCCTTTACCTCCCTGTGTGGAGTGGGCGATAATTCACTGTTGTAATTATTATAATATTTTTTTATCGAGAGGTACCGTACTTGGCCGGGATCGCCTTCCCCACGCCCGGAGCGTGGAGGTATCGTGTCCACTCCTCTCTCGGCATTTGCTTTATTTCGTATATTTCCGTATGCCGCTACTAGAGAACATGTGATAGGTTAATTTAGCTCGATATCTATTTTATCACCGCTGCGAGAGAGAGAGCGAGACCCGTCCCGTGACTCGATCCGAGCATGGAAGAGCCGACTACCCTACTCATTATCGGTTTGTCAACCGCGCACGGTCCCACGCATCCGTCGCTAGGGACACCCACGAGCTAGAGTCCCAGGTCGCGTGTCCGTCCCGCATCAGTCGGGGTTGGCGGATCCTAAGCATCTTGGAGGATTTAAGCTCCAGAAATTCCCGTGTAAGTTTCCCGCGCCTACCTGAGCTCCAGCTTGGGCCACGGTTTGGGAGAGCTTGGGTGAGACCAGCAACAGTTTGTTGCATCTCATCCCAGTTGACACGGTGAGCCATTTTGGGATGGTACCTAAGAAGAAGAATAGTTCGTTATTCCCTATAGAATCGATAGAAATTAACCTAGAGGTAATTTCTAACTAACTATCTCATCCCGGGCTCTACGCAATTCTCAAATGGGTTGGAAATTTCTTTCTTTAATTCATAGGTGTGGGTCCTTAATCCTTGGACTTAGCCTATGACATGATATTTTCTTAGGACATATTTATGCCTAGGCTCTGATACCACTTTAACTGTCACGCCCCGAGATATAAGTACAGCGGAAGATATTCGGGAACGTGAACAGCCGGCTAGTACGCCATAAGCGAGCAATATTGTGCTAACACATTCACACATAAAAGGGAATACACAAGATGATATACTCAAAACTTCACTTTATTGAATAATATTCAATGTACATGATATTGACTCTTGACTCTTTGACTAACTAGACTCAATAAAAATGAAAAGTACATAGGATGACTGAATAAAGTAAAAGTTACATCATATGACTCCAGACTAACATAGGGACTTATAATATGCTAAGTCTTCTCTCGAGTCTTCTATCATGACTCTCGGACCCATCATCGGAATACTCAGAATCCGATCCACTAGAGTTTCCTGGGAAGATTTGAAAAGTAGGGTAATGAGCACACTTGCCTAGTAGGTATCTTTGTATCAACATGAAGGTAATGTTTAAGTAATTAATATTTTTGCTCTAGA
This sequence comes from Amorphophallus konjac, assembly GCA_022559845.1. NCBI lineage: Eukaryota > Viridiplantae > Streptophyta > Magnoliopsida > Alismatales > Araceae > Amorphophallus > Amorphophallus konjac. Next base: position 95,782,547 of record CM040125.1, read on the forward strand.
AAATAAGATAAACAGAATGTGGTAAATCATACAAATAAAATCCAAGTAACATTAATAACGAGATATAGATCGTAGAGATATGAAGAATGTGAAGGGATAATAGAGCACGATCAAGCAAGATATAAGGGAAAGTAGCCTTTCATGAACTAGAATGTACTTTTCATAACCATAAAAGTTATGCACTAGAAAGTCATGTAACAAGAATGCACTAGCAAGCATGTAAATTTCACAAGATTGCCTCGTGATTTTCACCCGTTTATAAAAAAAGTACTCCCAGCATAATGCGACGCCAGTAAGCATCATACCCCATGGTTTATTGTAGATTTCTGGCTATCGATCTAGGGGGCTAGCGTCGAGCCCTTGGACACTGTCCGTGCCCGCTCTTGCATCTTCAAGTTATAAATCAAGCTACTTCTACGAGAAATAAAGTTGGCCAATAATGTACAAGTTCAAACTATAGTTTCATGATAACAAATATCAACGTAAGAGCGTACACAAATTGAAAACATCAGGTCAAGGATGATACAATGCCAAGGTCATGCTACGGAAGAAATTCGATAGCATAACAGCATAGTCCTTAACTTTCATAATTCATTAGGTAGCTTTTGAGTAAGGTATTAGGTTCTAGAAAATCAACCCTTGTGTCAAACCTCGGGTTAAACAGGAACTGGGTAAAAGCGGTCATTACTGGACCGTTTCTTGATATAGGTGGTCAAGGCTGGATCGCTAAAATTAATTTGGCGGTCAGGTTAGAACTGTTTCTACATAGAGTCGAAGCATGAAGAATGAAAGTGTCGACGTAGTGATGAAATCTGAACTAACGCAGTCACGGGATGACTGTTACTTGACAATAGCGGTCGCCTGATGGCCGCTACAATCTCAGACACAGAAAAACAGTCGTCTTGTGAGTACTTTCTAGATAATTGAGTTTTGAGGGTACAACCAGCTCGGCGTCCTAGTGGGAATCTCAAGCTCGCGGAGACTTACGGAGGCCTTGAAATAAGATTATTTAGTCCGGTGGAAGGAATGTCCAATGGAGAGGGTCACAAGTCCAAGATTGTATGCCTATGAGTGCAAAGTGTAACTAATATCCACGCATCGGAGTACGCACTTTGTACTTATGAAAGACTCAAGGTGAGCGTGAGATTGAGAAAAACAACGATCAAAACATGCATAAGACAAGCCTCATAATCCATGTGAAAATTTCAATTTAGTACAAACTATATGATTTTGGCATGAAAGTAGCATAAGTTTAAAATAGGTATTTAGAGCATAAAGGACATGAAACCTAACATGTTTAATGCACAATATAACCATAATCAGGAATATGTAGCCAAAACCAGGAATAAAACTTATTTACCTAGGCTTAACATATAATCATTAAGGCCATTCTGTAATCTGTTTTGAGTTAACAGGTGACAGAACGCAGAAATGAAAAAGCGGTCTCAGTAGGACCATTTCTGACAGTAGTGTTGACACTCATTTTTAGCCTACAAGTTGAGCTATTTCTCAAATTCACCTCCGCGATGCTCTGAATTAACCATTGTATTGGAGCCTTCTTTGAACCTATTTCGAGCCCATTTTTTTGGTCATTTCTAAGCCCATTGAGCTTTGAAAGCTTTTATCTTCGATTCCCCAACTTTTGGGCCCGTTTCGGATCAAATCGGAACTTCAGCATGCACCCAGACGGCACTCAGCCAGCCCCTGGGTAGCGGCCATCTACTGGGCAGCTACACTCAGCGGCGGCCAGTGTCTGGCCACCAAGCTCTGGCTAGCGGCCCAGTGTATGGCCGCCTCTCTCTTGCTGGTGGTCTATTGCTGGGCCACCAAGCTCTGGCTAGCGGCCTAGTGTCTGGCCGCTTCTCCCTGGCTTGCGGCCATCTGCTGGGCTGCCAAGCTCAGTGGCGGCCCAGTGCTAGACCGCCACTATCATGTCCTCCTCTGAGTGTCGTGTTTGCCAATGGCTCTGTTCTATAATTATCCTATGGTCTAGTTGCGGTCTAGGCATGACCGTTTCTTCTTAGTAGCAGCCTCGCGATAGACTGTCTCTTTAACAGAGAGTCCAGATGATCCTGAGCTCCGATTTCTTCACCGTAGGACTCTCTGGTCGACTTATGCTAGCCGGGATCACCTTCTCAGGACTCTATCTTCCAGAATATTCCACCAAAGCATCTCCCATTTGTTTCTATCTCTTCTCCCCACTATTATCTTAAGTTTAAGCCATAGAAATCAAATTTTGGTAGAGTATATTCACAGGAATCGTGGATGTAATTTCAGGTTTTATGCATTTTTGTGTAACACAAATTCTTCCAGATTAGGCTTCGGGGCTACCTTCCAGCGTGAATATCTTACGGATCCTTCCACCAAATAGAGTCCCATTTGTTCCTAGCTCTTATCCTAACTATTATCTCGAGATTGATCCATAGATCTTGAGATTTGGTGGTCTCTATCCTTGGAAATCAAGGAATAAAGTTCAGGATTTCTGCATCTTCTATATAAAGGACCCTGTGCAACCTGCACGTGTGGGGGGGGGGCTCTTTCTAGAATCGGGGTGAAGCCATGCCGGATCATCGTCTCTCAACTTCGACCCCACCTTGAAGAGGGAAGTATAAGCTTTTGTTTCCATCTCTTTGGGCTCAATTTTATCGCTCCTATCCTTAGTTCTTCGTCCTCCATTTCTCACTTTTGTCACAAGTTGCACTGTTCTGCTGCATGTCTACATTTTTCTTCATTTTTGCACAGCACTTTTCTCTTTATTCTCTCCATCATTTTACGTGATTTCAAATTCTATGCATCCACAACACACCCACCTACTATTTACACCCGTTCACAGGGGTTAAAAACCCTCCCCGGTACGTTCTCCCCCTTTCTTTCATGCTACTTTATCACTTTGGGACATATGCTACACTTTTCACATTTCTAATGGGTTTTCTCTCTTTTTATGGCTTTATTTTGCAGGAGAGTACATTTGGACGTGAGGCCCTTGCATTCTAGTCGGCTGGAAGGTGAGGAGGTGTACCCATGATCGGATCCCCGCACCCCTTTCAAAGTGCGATCACGTTTGTAGACACGCCAAAATTGACGTTATGTTGAGTAAATCTCATGTCAGCACGTGATGCCCCAAAGTGGACTTCAATATTGGCATAATATGAAGTTTTTCTAATTTATTTGATATTTTTCCATATTAATCATAATTAGCGCCTGGAGGAAGGGCGTCATTTATTTAACGGCTTGATGAGTGTTGTCATTTCCACAATCAACAACTGCGTGCGCAGGTGTTAGTTCTTGGTGTTTTCTTATTTTTTACGAGTCCAACTCAAAATAAAATTCACAGAATTGACGTCAGTTAATAAGGCACTTATTAAAATAGCGACATTCTTGGAGGCGTCATTTCACATTTTTAAAATATGGAAAGTCATAATTAAATCCAAGAATTAACGCCTAGAGGCAGGGCGTCATTTCAATTAACGCCCCTGTTAATGTCGTCATTTGGAGTTCCATCTCCGTTTCGTCTGCTACCTTCTGGTGATGATCCTTTCCTCATTTTAACGATGTGTTCGACTAGGGAAGAAGATCCTTGCTGGAAGGATGTCTATCCATGTTTTAATCTCATTGGAACAAGGACTTTTGGCCTATAAATACCCCCACGGTGTCCCTCGCGCGAGAAAAAAGAAGAGAGTTAAGAAGAACACATAGAGCTTTTGTCTGCGGTATACAGAAAGAAGAAAGTTTCTTTTTTGCAGGTTCTTCTTCTGAGTCTTCTTCCTCCGGCATTCCTTCTTTCACGGGTGAACTTCCACGCCGGCAGTTCTTCCTCCCACGAGCGTTCCTTCCTCCACGGGCGGCGTCTTCATCCCACGGATTCTCTACCAGGCGCTGCAGCTACTGCGGCCGAAGCTCTCCCCCTTTACTGCTGCACATACAGCAGAAGGGCCCTTCCCCTCCTTCTTTAGCTTTTGTTTGTTATTATTCATCTCATCATCACGCATCTTCTCTAGCTTTGCTAGAGATATTCACTTATTTGCTTTGCATAGCATATCATATCCTCATCCTTTTGCTCCTTTTTGGGGTTTAAAAACCAAAACACACAAGGTGTGTTCATGCCCAATTTGCTTAATTTCATATTATTAGAGCATTGATATTACACATCTTTGGCTAATCCATATTTGTTTGTTTTGTTTATTCTTGCAAGGGTAATCAAAGTAGAAACCCCCTTCATCGGCCGGCCGGTAAAAGGAGGAAGGAAGGACTTGCAATTTCCCCGCTTTCACACAAGGTACATGCGATCACTCCTTTGTTATTTTGAGGTAACCCCTCTGGCGATCACCCTCCTTAGAGCATCTCATGCTCCCTTTTCCCTTGTTTCCCACTAAGTTTAGCATTATCCATTTGAATCTTTTTCTTCTTTTAAAAATGTCTATGTGACACGTTCACAAATTGGTGATCACGGTGGGACTCTCTTTATTTTTTATTTGATTATCCTTCCATTGGCACCCTCGCGTGCCCCTCCTTTGGCGCCCACGTGTGCCCCTCCCTTTGGCACCCTCGCGTGCCCCTCCTTTGGCGCCCACGTGTGCCTCTCTTTGGTGCTCCACGTAGCACACTCTCCTTGTCCACCACGTGCACATTCCCCACTGGATTAGCCAATTTTTGAACTGTCCATAGTGTTTTTAGAAAGAAAATTTCATATCTGTTAGTATATCAATGCTCTCAGTTCTTTGGAACTGATTAACGCCTTCCCTGCTGCCGTCATTTTTTCATACAACGACCGCTCACAAAGGCGCTCTTTCCATTTATTTTTCTGCATTTTCATATTTTATAATCAACGCCCCTTCACAGAGGCGTCATTTCTCCATTCAATGCCTTAAACCAAGGTGTCAATTTTTTGATTGCTGTGGGTTTCCTTTATTATTCCTGCTACTGTTTATTACATTTTGACGCCTCTTCACAGAGGCGTTACTTCCGCATTTAACGCCTAACTCCAAGGCGTCATTTTGATTATCATTGTTTTTATTCACACTTTGAGCACTATTCACTGGCATCTGATGCCCCTGCACGGAGGCATTATTCACAGATATAGTGCCTCACTCCAAGGCGCTATTTCACTTTGGTTGTTTTCTGTTTGCACTGTTTATAGTGATTAGCAACCCACACTCAGTCACTATTTGTTGATACCGAGACCCTTCTCAGGTCGTCATTTTTGTTCTGTGCCCACAGAACCTTGCTTACTGCTGTTGCCTTCATCCGTTGGTTGCATTTATTGCTTGCTTGACTATTGCTGCTTGATCTGCCTGCATTAGTGTGCATTTTAGGGCATTTGATTGAGAGACCTCATCTCTCTACATTCCTAGGATCCCACACCCCTTTCTTGGAATTGGAAGGACCCTTCATTGAGCATTCCGTCTCTTTAGACCAGAAGTTCCTTTCCAAGGCCTCCGTAAGTCCCCGCACCCATGGATTCCCTCACGGACGCCGGGCCGGTTGTACGATTTGAAGCACCCTGAGTATAGTTGACCCATACGTTGGTGAGGAGGAAGAAAGAACCTAGTCAACCCGGAGATTACACTCAAACTCTCAAGTAGGACTCACATTGAAGAGAGAGAATTCGTTATACTCTAAAACCCATTTTAATCTTAAGAAAAACCTTAAAACCTTGGGCTCATTACAACTTGAGTGTATAACTTGTTTGATAGGTTGATTATCTCTTTCTTATACTTGTCTATTGGAAACATTTCCCTCTCCTTAAACATGAAACTCCGTTCAGGTAAAATCATCAACATGGCCATCTACGGGTACTCCTATGATGGTTATGAGGACGGTCAATTTGACCAATCCTATGAAGTCTCCCCTCAAGATTCCACTCAGTATGAGGGAAACTATCCTCCCTCTCATGCTTATTACTCTCAAGTCCATGTTGTGGACACCACTTCTCAGGAGGTTGACCCTCCTCCCAAACTCAACCTACCACCCAAAATACCTCTGGGGATGCCTCCCCTTCCTTCAATTTCAATGATTTCCTCAAAGCTTTGTCTCAATTAGACGATTCTCAACGCCAGGCGGTCACGCCGCTTTAAAAGGGAAGTCTCTCCCATCATCCTCCAATCCACCTCAGGCCGCGGGTGGCCATTCTTTTAATATTCCCAATGACCAGGCGGTCGCACATAGGGTGACTTCGCGCCCACCAACTCCCATTACGGCTACGCCGGCTCAACCGACAAGTCACTATGTTGCTAGGCCCCAACAACCCCATGTTCCTCAATTTTTAAGGAGGCCTATGCCAAATCCATACTCTTCTAATCCGGCCCCAGCCGAGTCCGATACCACCACCATACTCCTCCAGAAAATTGCTAGCATGGAGGAGCAGCTGAAAAAGGTCACGACACCGAAGACCGCTCCAGAAGTTACTCTTCCTACCCTACCAGTTTTTCATCTGCTTCCATCTGAGATGCCCAACTTTCGGCGATATAATGGGACTGGCAATCCGTTCATTCACTTAAAAGACTTCATGTATGAGGCATCGTTCTGGCAGGACAACAAGACTTCCCTAGCCTATCTTTTTAGGCGGTCATTAGATGGTCCGGCACTTGAGTGGTTCTACTCTTTGGAGTCAGCTGATGCTGGCGATTTTGATGTGGTTCAGCGAAAATTCTTGCAGAAGTACAAGGACTGTGTGGGTCCACCTTTCACTACAAGAAAAAGCGGTTTTAGCGACGGTCATATTCCGTCCCAAATCAGTCGCAAATTCCGTCGCTAAACGATTTTGCGACAGAATTGCGACGGACTTCGGACGGAAGATGGCCGTCTAAAAAAAAGGGTCATAAATAACTGACGGATTTTCTTCCGTCCTAATATCCGTCCTAAACTTCTGACGGAAAAATAATCCGTCAAAAATTCAGTCGGTAATGAAACAAATTCGGACGGAAAGTTCCATCTTCAAAACCGTCTGACTTTTGCCACAGAATAACTCTGTCTAAATATCCATCTGAAATTTCCGACGGAACTATTTTTCGTCATTATTTCTGACGCCAATTATGCATGGTAATGGAGACGGACTAAATTCTGTCTACCTATCGAGTCTGAAATTTCTCTAAAATTCCAACTTAAATTTGAGACGGTCTAATTTCCGTCGTTATTTCCGTCGTTATTCGCACGGTTATTGAGACGGATTAAATTCCGTCTACCTATCCGTCTGAAATTTCTTGAGACGGCATAATTTCCGTCCCTAAATCTGTCTCAAATTTGAGACGGATCCGTCTCAAAATCCGTCCGAAATTTATTTTCTTCTTTTTTTAAAAAATTGCAAATTTGTATTAAAAACATGTTTACAAAATCATCGAAAATAAAAATACATACGAACAAAAATAAAAAATCAAACTTAATTAAAATTACATCAAATATCAGAATAAACTCATCAACGTTACATAAAAAAAATACAACAAAATCAACAAATATCCTCCAGATCGTCCATATCTTCATCCCCCCCGCCCTGCTCATCCCCTCTGGTACCGCTCGCAGAAGGATCCTCCTATATTAAAAAAAACATACATAGATAAAAATATTAGTATAAAGATAAATTAAATATTTTATTAGATTACATGAATTTAAATGAAACATAATATCAAAGACTGTAAAGATATCAATTGTAGAACCTACTTCTTTGAATTATTCTAAACTAAAATTTGTAAACTAACATAGTTTTGAATTGAGTTATTTTAGCGTGGGGCTCGAACCGGATGTCCGATTTGGAATCCGTCAGCTCTGACAAGTCACGTCTAGCTCCCAGGTCGTGTTGGAACGATCGGAATGCCGATCGGATCAGTATTTCACATTCTGGACCCCCGGACCCCGACTACTTTGATTTGAAACCAAGTGCATTTACAAAATGCACTTTTGAGCGTGGGGCTCGAACCGGATGTCCGATTTGGAATCCGTCAGTTCTGACAAGTCACGTCTAGCTCCCAGGTCATGTTGGAACGATCAGAATGCCGATCGGATCAGTATTTCATATTCTGGACCCCCGGACCCCGACTGCTTTGATTTGAAACCAAGTGCATTTACAAAATGCACTTTTGAGCGTGGGACTCGAACCGGATGTCCGATTTGGAATCCGTCAGCTCTGACAAGTCACGTCTAGCTCCCAGGTCGTGTTGGAACGATTGGAATGCCGATCGGATCAGTATTTCACATTCTAGACCCCCGGACCCCGACTGCTTTTGTAATACCCCGATAATTTTTATTGAGCCCAATGTATTTATTAAGTTTTTATTAACTTAAAATTGAATTTTTAGTGAATTAATGCTTGAATTTCAGATTTTTAATATTTAATTCCTTAGAAAATAGAATAGTGAAAATTCGATTACCTTATAAAAATCTGGAAAAATGCTAATCAGGTTAAGGTTGATGTAGTTAGCAACTTTGTCCTCTGTGATCGACCCAGCAAAAATCCGTAATTTGGGCTAATTAGTGGATTAAGCCTAAAAGTGCACACTTAGTTAACCTTTACCTAATCTCATCTTAAAACATCAAATTTGAGCTTAATACTCAACCAAATGAGCTCAAATCGGTGGCAAATGAAAGACCACGATCTAAGGATCAATAGCCCTCTATCAATCGAACCCAAACCTAACTCTAGCACATGGTGGCGGCCGAGTTTTGGCTTGGTCAACCTTGGCGGCGCCGTTTTCCAACACCACCTTGCGTGGTCGATTTCTCCCAGCTCCGAAGTCTCCAGAAGCTCTATGAGCTATCAAAATGAAGCTCTACGAGTCTATTTTCATTTGGTGGCTGTGGTGTTCGCATTGGATTCAGATCTAGGAAGATCTTGGTCGTTTAGTGGAGGTGGGTCGGCAGCCGTCGTCCTCCTTCCTCTCCTCTTTGTTCCATCGATTGAGGTAGGTTTCCTTAAGCAAAACCTGCACATGAATATATCAAATTGTTCCTCTCGACGAGATCTTTCCAATGATATAAGAAGCCTTAAATTTCATTAGGTATCTGAGGAGATATCATGGTTTTTCTAAGGTGATGTCCAGTTCGTTCTTCATTCTAGGGCTTTAAGTTCTCTCTTCGATTGAGGTAGATTATAACAGCCAAACTCTAATTAATATATATGATGTAAGCATCAGCATGTTAGCTTTCTTTTGGCATAAAAGCCCCAAATTTCATTGAGCATGTTTAGAGAATTTTGGATCGAAGTAAGAGCATGTCTAGGCTTGATTTATGCTATGTTCTTGTGAGTCAAAGCATGATTTCGGGCTGATTTTGAGTTGTATAACTTGATCCCCATATGGCGTATCATACAAGGATGGAATCAGCATCGAAGTAGCTTTCTTTTGATATAAGAAGCCCCAAAATTCGTTGTATATATTGAGAGAATTTTATGATTTAGTAACTGCATGTCAAAATTAGGGTTTCCCGTGTTCTTGCTTTGATAAATCATGATTTCAGAAAGATATTATGAAATTGATCTTACTGTTAGGTAGAGTTTTTCATTATCTTTCCAACAGTACCAAAAGCCCCTTATTTGGAGTCCGTTTCCATTAGTTATTAGCGTTTTAGTCCAACTCCGTGGCTTGCCCTTTGACCCCCGTTCAACCCTGTTTAGTCCAGGGGTTATAAGATTCATTCCGAACCGTTTATCCATGCAGTAAGTGACTTAGTTATGATTCTAAATGATTCATATTAGTATCCTAATGGTAATTAATAAATTAGAAACTCACATGATTAGTGGTTAATTATGTAACTAAATTTCTGTTAATTGCATGTTGTTCATCCTACGCGAGCTTGTCCATTCTCCTTATCAACTTGAATCACTCTTTTTGGCAAATTGACTTAATGTAAAACTTAATCCTTGATAATTTGACATGGAATTAGGATTAATGTGATTATTAGCTTGCTGGTTAGCTGCTGTACTACAGTAAACAGCGTGACCAACTTATCGACTTTTAATAAGTCGTTAGCCGATTAGTGTGCTAGTCTTGGTTTTACCCCCGGAAACTCTATCCGGCGGTTTTACCATCACCTTGGAACCTTGTTATATCCCTGTTATGAACCTAATGAACTACCAAAAACATCATTTTATGTGTTTAAACCGCTGGATTAAGGCTTGGATCGTATCGGACGATGAGAGGCATGCGCGGCTAGTAGTTGACCGCATATCCTCTTCGACGGCCCGATAATGACCGCATATCTGTAATACGGCCCAGTATGGTCCGTATATCTTATCATGGGTCTTAATGTCTTCTGGACATGAGCGGCCAATAATGCACCGTTCATACCTTAGAGCGGCCCACTGTCAGCCGTTCTTTCTTGACCTCGCTGGCTGAGTTTCAGCCCAGTTTCTGTATGCACGGCCCTGTGTTAGCCGCACATACCTTGCGCGGCTTCTGTATGACCGCACATCTCTCGGAGATGAGTTTCATCGTGTTTATGTGCTCTTGAATCCAAGGACAAGGTTAGTCCTTTAAATCTTGAACTTCTAGCAGTAATTCCCCCGATTAAATTGGCCATTTAACTTGACTGAATGTCTAGACAATCGTGGGATCTTGGATCCAATAAATCAATGCCAACGCATCATAAGGGCCCGGTCTGGTCCTAGGGAGAGCACCCGAAATTTAGTGAGCCCATGAGATGTTAATGACATGGTGGGGCATTGCACCGAGTACTTGACTAGTGTAACGTCTATGACATAAAAATCTCTTGTTACTTGTTACTTGATCGTGCTTGAATGATGTTTAAAATACTTGCTTGTTTGGCCAATTCTCAATTCTCTATTACTATCTTCTGTTGTAAATTATTGTACTTGTTATCTTGTTATCCCTTGTCATCATTATATTTCTTGACCTTGCAAGATCTTTGTATTACGTTGTTTTATTGTATCGTCTTTTATTTCCTTTATTTAGCATGGCATATGAAAGATGTAATTAACTTGTTAATCACGTAAACTTGCCAGTTATTTCCTACTGAGCGTCAGCTCATAGTTGTTGTTTCCCCCCTTTCTAGGTTATTCAGGTGATGATGCGCATACCGATGGGGAAGGGCAAGAGTGATATCTTTTGAGTGTACTTGTTAGTAGATGCCGTGTGGGCATGGCTGTTTACCTCTAGTTATTTCCTTAGAGTTGTGTTAGTACTTTGTTATTTTTGGAGTCAATTTTTGTATTAGAATTCAGATTGGAAGGCATGTTTGATCGTGTATTAGCAGTGTTGGTTATTGTAATAATTTGGAATCATCTTGATCAATAGAGTTACATCTTTCCTTAGCACTTGTGTAATTATTTAGTTTAGTTTATTAATGTTATTTCTAGCTAGTTTCTAACTGTACGACCCGATATTCCGCGTCGGGGCGTGACCGTTTAGTTGGTATCAGAGCCCTAGGTTTCACATTCGTTGGTTCTCTAAGTTCTAGGTTTTCTAAGTTTTAGGGTTCTAAGTGATAGCATAGGACCCCTAACCTTGTTAAAGTCTAAGGACCTGACCTGGTGAGATTTGGGTAGAAACTTGGGTAAGTTCGTAACTTAATCATGTTATTATCTATCTTATTGAACCTAAGTAATCTATTCCTCGTGTAGGCCATTGCAATGGCAGCTGACCATGCAGAATGGAGGAACTTGCAGCGTACGGTTCAAGGACTTACGCAGGCTTTACAGCAAGTGGCTCAAGCAGGAGCGGCACACCATGGCACTGGTGACTTATATCAAAACTTCCGAGGAATGAATCCGCCGAGATTTAGAGGCTCGACTGACCCCGATGAAGCCGAGCACTGGCTAGATGAGATGGGAAGGATATTCGAAGTGATGCAATGTAGCAATCAAGATCGTGTCCTTCTCTCAACTTTTCAACTGGAACGAGATGCACGTACTTGGTGGGATTCTATCAAGGCGACTCTTGGTGATCAACAAGTTACATGGGAAGAGTTCGAGGAATTTTTTAACAGCAAGTATTTTTCTGATACAGTGCAAGAGAAGAAGGCAGCGGAGTTCGCGGCCCTGAAACAGCGAGGTCTGTCCGTGGCGGAGTATGAGGCTCAATTTTCCCAGCTTTCTCGTTATGCTACACACCTTATTTCCACCGAGAAGATGAAGGCGAAGCGTTTTCTCAACGGTCTGAAGCTGCATTATATTAATCAGTTGGCACCAATGGAGATCTCAACCTATTCTGAGATGGTGAGGAAAGCTCAAGTTCTAGAAGATACTCTTGAGATGACGGAGAGAATCCGTGGGAAAGACACCAAGAAGGAACTACCTATGGGTTCCGGGAATATCAAACCTGGGTATAGCAAGAAGAGGCCTATTAGTGGATCTAGTTCGTGGACTGGATCTGGATCGTGGAAGGGCAAGATGCCGAGGCATGAAGACAAGAAGCCTGGCCCTATTGTTCCATTCAAGGGCGTATGCAAGTTTTGTGATCGTCCTGGTCACAAGATGGAGGAGTGTTGGCGCAAGCTGGGCGCCTGTCTGCGATGTGGAAGTAAAGAGCACCGTATCCCTAACTGTCCTCTTATATCGGAGCAAGCTACACCGGCAAAACCTCAAGGTATCAAGAAACCGCAAGGCAAGCTTCAAGCTTTGCATGCAAAGGAAGCAGGAACCGCCGAGGATGGTGGACTCATCGAAGGTACTTTTATTATATTAGACAAGCCAGCATTTGTTCTTTTTGATACTGGTGCCACGCATTCATTTATTTCTCGGAGATTTGCTAAGTCTTTAGCTGTGGAACCTGTTTTGATGAATTCTCCGTTAGAAATATCAACCCCTATTGGATCTAGATCGGCAATACAATACTTCTATCCTTCTAGTACAGTTATGATTGGTGAACAGAATTTACCAGCTGATTTAGTCTGCATGGACATGAAGGATTATGATGTAACCCTGGGAGCAGATTGGTTGGCTAGATATGAGGCTAATGTTCACTACAGTTCTAGCTCTGTGTCTTTTACAAGGCACCCGAGACTTTCTTTTGTGGGAGTTAAGAACCATAACTCTGTATCACTTATCTCGGCTCTTCGAGCTGATAAGCTGATGAGACGAGGATGTGAGGCTTTTCTGGCCTTTGTCTGTGCAACCCCTGAGCAGCAGATTGAGATTAAGGACATTTCTATTATCCAAGATTTTCCTGATGTCTTTCCAGAGGAATTACCAGGACTTCCGCTTGAGCGGGAAGTTATCTTCTCTATTGATCTCATTCCTGTCACATCTCCTATTTCTAAAGCTCCTTACCGTATGTCTCCTGCGGAACTGAGAGAATTGAAGCAGCAGTTGATGGAATTGCTCGAGAAGGGCTTCATTCGTCCTAGTACTTCTCCGTGGGGAGCCCCTGTATTATTCGTCAGGAAGAAAGATGGTTCGATGAGGTTGTGCATCAATTATCGGCAATTGAACCAGCAGACTGTCAAGAACAAATATCCATTGTCGAGGATTGATGAACTATTTGACCAGATAGCGGGAGCTCAGTATTTTTCTAAGATCGATCTTCGATCTGGATATCATCAGTTGCGGATTAAGGAAGAGGATATCTATAAAATAGCTTTCCGCAGCAGGTATGGTCATTTTGAATTTGTCGTTATGCCTTTTGGTCTAACGAATGCACCGGCAGCTTTCATGCAGTTGATGAACAATGTATTTCAACCCTATCTTGATCGATGGGTCGTGGTATTCATTGATGACATCCTGATTTATTCTAAGAATGAGGAGGAGCATGCTGAGCATCTGAGGATGGCATTGCAACTGTTGAGAGATCATCAGCTTTATGCCAAGTTCAGTAAGTGTGAATTCTGGCTGCAAGAGGTGTCCTTTCTCAGACATATCATCACCAAAGACGGTATTTCTGTTGATCCTTCGATGGTAGAGGTAGTGAAGAATTGGGAGCAGCCTACTAGTGTGAATGAAATCAGAAGCTTCTTAGGCCTGACAGGCTATTATCACAGATTCATTCAAGATTTCTCCAAGATTGCGGTACCTCTTACAAGATTAACCCGCAAGGAGAACAAGTTTGATTGGTCAGATGATTGTCAGCGAAGCTTTCAGACTTTGAAGGAATGTTTGACTACTGCACCTGTATTGGCTTTACCTTCTGGTGAAGGAGGTTTTGTGGTATACACTGATGCTTCAGGTATTGGTTTAGGTTGTGTACTCATGCAGCATGGGAAAGTGATTGCCTATTCTTCTAGGCAGTTGAGGAAGCATGAAGAGAATTATCATGTTCACGATTTGGAACTAGCAGCAATAGTGTTCGCATTGAAGATATGGAGGCACTACTTGTATGGAGAAACATTCACAGTGTTTTCAGATCATAAGAGTCTGAAATATTTATTTTCTCAGAAAGAACTTAATATGAGGCAGAGAAGATGGTTGGAGTACTTGAAAGACTTCGAATTCTCGATCGAGTATCATCCTGGCAAAGGCAATGTTGTGGCAGATGCATTAAGCAGGAAGCATGTTGCTAGATTGTCTAGTCTCATGTTACAAGAGTGGAAGCTACTGGAACAATTAGCTAGCCTGGAGCTGAATGTTGATAATGATCGGGTTATGATTGCACAAATTCAACTTAAGCCCAAATTGTTTATGGAAATCAAGTCCTTGCAAGATAATGATCCCGAGTTAGTAGAGATCAAGGGAAGCTTGAGCAGCAGACCTGACTTCTTGATGGCTGACGATGGAAGATTGTTATTCCAGGGTAGAACTTGTATACCTAATGAAGCTGGAATAAAGAACAAGATTCTAGAGGAAGCTCATAGATCCAGATATACCATTCATCCCGGAGGCACTAAAATGTTCAAGGATTTGAAGAGATCTTTTTGGTGGCCGAACATGAAAAGAGAAGTTGCAGACTTCGTGAGTAGATGCTTGGTTTGTCAGCAAGTTAAGGCTGAACATTTCAGACCGGCAGGAAAGTTGAAACCACTTGACATACCCCAATGGAAGAGGGAAAGCATTGGCATGGATTTCATTATGGGTCTACCTAGGACTCGTGGTGGATTTGATGCAATATGGGTGATTGTTGACCGATTGACAAAGTCAGCTCATTTCTTACCCATTAAGTCCAAGTGGACAGTTGATGTATTGGCTGCTTTGTATTTGAAGGGAGTGGTAAGGCTCCATGGCATACCAGTCAGCATTGTGTCTGATCGAGACCCCAGATTTACTTCACATTTCTGGAAGGGACTGCAAGAGTCTCTTGGTACTCGCCTGAATTTCAGTACTGCTTTTCATCCACAGACCGATGGACAGACTGAAAGAACCAATCAGATAGTGGAAGATATGCTTAGAGCATGCATGATTGATTTCGGAGGCAGTTGGAGTGATCATTTGGCTTTGATTGAATTCGCCTACAACAACATTTATCAATCCAGTATCCAGATGGCTCCTTTTGAAGCATTGTATGGAAGAAGTTGTCGTTCCCCGTTATGTTGGGATGAGATAGGTGAGAAGCAATGGCTTGGACCGGATCTTATTTCTGAATCGTCACAGAACATCCGTGTTATCCGAGACCGGTTACAAGTAGCCCAATCAAGACAGAAGAGTTATGCCGACACAAGGAGAAGAGCATTAGAATTTTAAGTTGGCGAGCATGTATTTCTGAAAGTCTCTCCTTCGAGAGGGATTCGAAGATTTGGCATTCATAGCAAGCTCAGTCCGAGATATATTGGTCCATTCGAGATCCTAGATAGAGTGGGATAAGTTGCTTACAGACTGGCATTACCACCGCAGTTGTCTGGCGTACAAAATGTTTTCCATGTCTCTATGTTACGGAAATATGTGTATGACCCCACTCATATCATTCAGCATGTGGATTTTGAATTGAAGGAAGATTTGACCTATGAAGAAAGACCTATCAAGATTTTGGACCGGAAACAACAGCAACTCCGGAATCGTTCTATACCAATGGTCAAGATTCAGTGGAGTCGGCGTGGGACCGAAGAAGCTACTTGGGAGTCCGAAGATACTATGCGGAAGCGGTATCCCGACTTATTCTAGGTGAGCGATCTCTTTCCCTACTCTCAGTTGTAGTGCAGTGAATTTGGAGGATCACATTCCTTAAGTAGGGGAGGGTGTAATACCCCGATAATTTTTATTGAGCCCAATGTATTTATTAAGCTTTTATTAACTTAAAATTGAATTTTTAGTGAATTAATGCTTGAATTTCAGATTTTTAATATTTAATTCCTTAGAAAATAGAATGGTGAAAATTTGACTACCTTATAAAAATATGGAAAAATGCTAATCAGGTTAAGGATGATGTAGTTAGCAACTTTGTCTTCTGTGATCGACCCAGCAAAAATCCGTAATTTGGGCTAATTAGTGGATTAAGTCTAAAAGTGCACACTTAGTTAACCTTTACCTAACCTCATCTTAAAACATTAAATTTTAGCTTAATACTCAACCAAATGAGCTCAAATCGGTGGCAAATGAAAGGCCATGATCTAAGGATCAATAGCCCTCTATCAATCGAACCCAAACCTAACTCTAGCACATGGTGGCGGTCGAGTTTTGGCTTGGTCAACCTTGGCGGCGCCGTTTTCCAACACCACCTTGCGTGGTCGATTTCTCCCAGCTCCGAAGTCTCCAGAAGCTCTATGAGCTATCAAAATGAAGATCTCCGAGTCTATTTCTTTTGGTAGCTGTGGTGCTCTCATTGGATTCAGATCTAGGAAGATCTTGGTCGTTTAGTGGAGGTGGGTCGGCAGGTATCGTCCTCCTTCCTCACCTCTTTGTTCCATCGATTGAGGTAGGTTTCCTTAACCAAACCCTGCATATGAATACATCAAATTGTTCCTCTCGACGAGATCTTTCCAATGATATAAGAAGCCTTAAATTTCATTAGGTATCCGAGGAGATATCGAGATTTTTCTAAGGTGCTGTCCAGTTCATTCTTCATTCTAGGGCTTTAAGTTCTCTCTTCGATTGAGGTAGGATCTAACAGCTAAACTCTAATTAATATACATGGATGTAAGCATCATCATGTTAGCTTTCATTTGGCATAGAAAGCCCCAAATTTCATTGAGCATGTCTAGAGAATTTTGGATCGAAGAGCATGTCTAGGCTTGATTTATGCAGTGTTCTTATGAGTCAAAGCATGATTTCGGGCTGATTTTGAGTTGCATATCTTGATCCCCATATAGCATATCATACATGGATGGAATCAGCATCGAAGTAGCTTTCTTTTGATATAAGAAGCCCCAAATTTCGTTGTATATATTGAGAGAATTTTACGATTTAGTAACTGCATGTCAAAATTAGGGTTTCCCGTGTTCTTGCTTTGATAAATCATGATTTCAGAAAGATATTATGAAATTGATCTTATTGTTAGGTAGAGTTTTTCATTATCTTTCCAACAGTACCAAAAGCCCCTTATTTGGAGTCCGTTTCCATTAGTTATTAGCGTTTTAGTCCAACTCTCTGGCTTGCCCTTTGACCCACGTTCAGCCCTGTTTAGTCCAGGGGTAATGTTGTGCATCCTACGCGAGCTTGTCCATTCTCCTTATCAACTTGAATCATTCTTTTTGGCAAATTGACTTAATGTAAAACTTAATCCTTGATAATTTGACATGGAATTAGGATTAATGTGATTATTAGCTTGCTGGTTAGCTGCTGTACTACAGTAAATAGCGTGACCAACTTACTGACTTTTAATAAGTCGTTAGCCGATTAGTGTGCTAGTCTTGGTTTTACCCCCGGAAACTCTATCCGGCGGTTTTACCATCACCTTGGAACCTTGTTATATCCCTGTTATGAACCTAATGAACTACCAAAAACATCATTTTATGTGTTTAAACCGCTGGTTTAAGGCTTGGATCGTATCAGACGACGAGAGGCATGCGCGACCGCATATCCTCTTCGACGGCCTGATAATGACCACATATCTGTAATACGGCCCAGTATGGTCCGTATATCTTATCATGGGTCTTAATGTCTTCTGGACATGAGCGGCCCATAATGCACCGTTCATACCTTAGAGCGGCCCACTGTCAGCCGTTCTTTCTTGACCTCGCTGGCTGAGTTTCAACCCAGTTTCTGTATGCACGGCCCTATGTTAGCCGTACATACCTTGCGCGGCTTCTGTATGACCGCACATCTCTCGGAGATGAGTTTCATCGTGTTTATGTGCTCTTGAATCCAAGGACAAGGTTAGTCCTTTAAATCTTGAACTTCTGGCAGTAATTCCCCCGATTAAATTGGCCATTTAACTTGACTGAATGTCTAGATAATCGTGGGATCTTGGATCCAATAAATCAATGCCAACGCATCATAAGGGCCCGGTCTGGTCCTGGGGAGAGCGCCCGAAAGTTAGTGAGCCCATGGGATGTTAATGACATGGTGGGGTATTGCACCGAGTACTTGACTAGTGTAACGTCTATGACATAAAAATCTCTTGTTACTTGTTACTTGATCATGCTTGGAATGATGTTTAAATACTTGCTTGTTTGGCCAATTCTCAATTCTCTATTACTATCTCCTGTTGTAAATTCTTGTACTTGTTATCTTGTTATCTCTTGTCATCATTATATTTCTTGACCTTGCAAGATCTTTGTATTACGCTATTTTATTGTATCATCTTTTATTTCCTTTATTTAGCATGGCATATGAAAGATGTAATTAGCTTGTTAATCACGTAAACTTGCCAGTTATTTCCTACTGAGCGTCAGCTCATAGTTGTTGTTTCCCCCCTTTCCAGGCTATTCAGGTGATGATGCGCATACCGATGGGGAAGGGTAAGAGTGATATCTTTTGAGTGTACTTGTTAGTAGATGCCGTGTCGGCATGGTTGTTTACCTCTAGTTATTCCTTAGAGTTGTGTTAGTACTTTGTTATTTTTGGAGTCAATTTTTGTATTAGAATTCAGATTGGAAGGCATGCTTGATCGTGTATTAGCAGTGTTGGTTATTGTAATAATTTGGAATCATCTTGATCAATAGAGTTACATCTTTCCTTAGCACTTGTGTAATTGTTTAGTTTAGTTTATTAATGTTATTTCTAGCTAGTTTCTAACTGTACGACCCGATATTCCGCGTCGGGGCGTGACAGCTTTGATTTGAAACCAAGTGCATTTACAAAATGCACTTTTGAGCGTGGGGCTCGAACCGGATGTCTGATTTGGAATCCATCAGCTCTGACAAGTCACGTCTAGCTCCCAGGTCATGTTGGAACGATCGGAATGCCGATCGGATCAGTATTTCACATTCTGGACCCCCGGACCCCGACTGCTTTGATTTGAAACCAAGTGCATTTACAAAATACACTTTTGAGCGTGGGGCTCGAACCGGATGTCCGATTTGGAATCCGTCAGCTCTGACAAGTCACATCTAGCTCTCAGGTCGTGTTGGAATGATCGGAATGCCGATCGGATCAGTATTTCACATTCTGGACCCCCGGACCCCGACTGCTTTGATTTGAAACCAAGTGCATTTACAAAATGCACTTTTGAGCGTGTGGCTCGAACCGGATGTCCTATTTGGAATCCGTCAGCTCTAACAAGTCACGTCCAGCTCCCAGGTCGTGTTGGAATGATCGGAATGCCGATCGGATCAGTATTTCAAATTCTGGACCCCCGGACCCCGACTGCTTTGATTTGAAACCAAGTGCATTTACAAAATGCACTTTTGAGTGTGGGGATCGAACCGAATGTCCGATTTGGAATCCGTCAGCTCTGACAAGTCACGTCTAGCTCCCAGGTCGTGTTGGAATAATCGAAATGCCGATCGGATCAGTATTTCACATTCTGGACCCCCGGACCCCGACTGCTTTGATTTGAAACCAAGTGCATTTACAAAGTGCACTTTTGAGCGTGGGGCTCGAACCAGATGTTTGATTTTTAATCCGTCAGCTCTGAAGAGTCATGTCTTGCTCCCAGGTTGTGTTAGAACGATCGGAATGCCGATCGGACAAGTATTTCACATTCTGGACCCCCGGACCCCGACTGCTTTGATTTGAAACCAAGTGCATTTACAAAATGCACTTTTGAGCGTGGGGCTCGAACCGGATGTCTGATTTGGAATCCATCAGCTCTTACAAGTCACGTCTAGCTCCCAGGTCATGTTGGAATGATCAGAATGCCGATCGAATCAGTATTTCACATTCTGGACCCCCGGACCCCGACTGCTTTGATTTGAAACCAAGTGCATTTACAAAATGCACTTTTGAGCGTGGGGCTCGAACCGGATGTCCGATTTGGAATCCGTCAGCTCTAACAAGTCACGTCTAGCTCCTAGGTCGTGTTGGAACGATCGGAATGCCGATCAGATCAGTATTTCACATTCTGGACCCCCGGACCCCGACTGCTTTGATTTGAAACCAAGTGCATTTACAAAATGCACTTTTGAGCGTGGGGCTCGAACCGGATGTCCGATTTGGAATCTGTCAGCTCTGACAAGTCACGTCTAGCTCCTAAGTCGTGTTGGAACGATCGGAATGCCGATCGGATCAGTATTTCACATTCTGGACCCCCGGACCCCGACTGCTTTGATTTGAAACCAAGTGCCAAACTGTACTCATAGAAACTGAACTCATAGAAAAGACCCATGGAAAAGAATCACCTGTGCTGTGGTGGTGGATGCATGAGGGAGAATTCCCACTTGGGAGAGCAGGGCAGTGAGTGCCTGCAACATGGTTGACTGCTGGGTAGACATCTCCTCTCGGAACTGCCGCTGCATCTGCAGTTGCAAATCAGAAATCTGGCTAGAGATCTCCGATCGGACGATGTCTCTGACGTCGCTACCAGAAGTACTGGGGGCAGAATGAGGTATACTGAAGGCAGAAGTACTGGTTTGGGCAGAGTTTGAACTCGCACACGATGATATCACCATGCTAGAGTCCATGCTGTCCCCAAAACCATATATTCGGCCCTTCTTCGGTACACCAACTGTAGCCACCCATTCTGCCGGATCCAAGTCTGGCTGCTCCCCCTCTCCCTCCCCGTACTTCTCTGTCACAGCTATGCTATATGTTTCCTACAAATAAAATAAAATAATTAGTCAATTTCATATGATTCAATCTGAATTAAATGAACGGTAGAAGTTGCACACGAAGATAAACTTACCGCTACTGAACGAGCTCTCGTACTTACAAATTGACCTGTCGCCTTCTTTTTGTGTGTTCTGTCGAACACCTCGAGGAACGTCAGAGCTCGATTAAGCTCCACAGCCTGTTATATAGTTCATAGAAAAAAATTGTCATATATGTTAATAAAATGTAACAAGATTTGAAACATTACTTACCATTTTATTTTTATGAGTCGCAAAAGAGACGGACCCACATGTATGCAAATTTGCCTCCGGCTGTGACGCCCTATTTGATTTGGCTTTTTGGGACTTTTCTATCCACTTGGGGTCGGCAAATTTGTCACATAGTATCTCCCAATCCTCCTTCCTCATCCATAGAGGACGGTGCTCCTTCCACAGCTGTCGGTCTTCACTCCCACCAGTACTTTTTTGGGCCTTCTTCTGAGCCGCATATACTCTCTTTCGATAATTTGTCTTCACAGTAGACTCCCAGCCAGAACGACATCGTGCCGCATCATGTCCACCAGTGAATCGATAAGTCCGCTGTAAATGAATTAAGCTTCACAATTAATAGACTGTTGTGAAATGAGTTTGGAAAAGACTTGAATTAAATGACATAGTTACTTACTAAGAACATGTCGAACAATGAATCGCGGACGCCCATCGGAAATTCTTTGTAAGACAAATGTGGCCCGGGCACATGTGCCATTACTAGGCTAATAGCATGATGGACAGTGGTGCAAGGTTCTTATTTTTTCCTGCAATTGCAAATGTCAAAGTATTCATATTAGAAACTTACCGCTAATAATTAATGAATGTAAACTAGCCTTATAAATATACCCGGAGATCCAGCAGGGGCGACGTCCATCATGGACAGTGCCTCCCTCGTGATGACTACTGGCATCGTCAACTGGCTACTGAGTGGTGGGGGGGGCCTGTAGAAGTCAGAGGTGGTGGGAGGGTTGTAAGAACCAATTTTCATAAGTAAATGCAACATGTTACTGAAAATTAAAATAGATATACCTATAGCGACAGGTGGTGGGAGGGCACTAGGACCTGTAAGAATTAATTCACATTATATAAATGAATATTTGCTGGAAATTCAAAGAAATACATAGGTGGGAAAGCATTAATTTCTATAAGTAAATGCAGCACGTTACTGAAAATTAAAATAGATATACCTGTAGCGGGAGATGGTGGGGGTGGCGTCGGGACAAGTGGTGGGAGGGCACTATGACCTGTAAGAATTAATTCACATTAGATAAATGAATATTTTATTGGAAATTCAAAGAAATACATAGGTGGGAAAGCATTAATTTTCATAAGTAAATGCAGCACGTTACTGAAAATTAAAATAGATATACCTGTAGCGGGAGATGGTGGGGGTGGCGTCGGGACAGGTGGTGGGAGGGCACTATGACCTATAAGAATTAATTGACATTAGATAAATGAATATTTTACTGGAAATTCAAAGAAATATATAAGTGGGAAAGTATTAATTTTCATAAGTAAATGCAACATGTTACTGGAAATTAAAATATATATACCTGTAGCGGGAGCTGGTGGGGGTGGCGTCGGGACAGGTGGTGGGAGGGCACTAGGACCTGTAAGAATTAATTCACATTAGATAAATGAATATTTTGCTAGAAATTCAAAGAAATACATAGGTGGGAAAATATTAATTTTCATAAGGAAATGCAACATGTTACTGAAAATTAAAATAGATATACCTGTAGCGGGAGCTGGTGGGAGGGCACTAGCGGGAAGTGGTGGTGGCGTCTGTACATGTGGTGGTGAGCCGACACTTGGACCTATAAAAAAATTCTTTTAAGTTAGTAAACAATTAAAATATTCATATAGCTAACTTATTGATCAAATATACCTGTGTCTGAAGAAGATGCTAACGAGGAGGGAGTAGCGCCCCTCTCACTGCCTTGTCTCCTCCCACTCCTAGTACGACCTCCTCGCACCATTTCCTTATTAATAACAAAATAATTAATACATATTAATCCACAATTATATAAGGCTAGACAAATGTTATTTAAAATTATGCTTAAAAAGTTAGAATCAGCTTACTAAATTATCAAAACATGCCTCCCTCATGTTGATATATCTAGCTCATCATCATCATCTTCGTCATCCATCGTAGTCTCATCAGATTGGAACTCTTCCTCTTCATCTGACTCCTCCTCCCCTCTAACATGAACATTTAACTCCGTCGGATCGATTTCTTCCACTTCATCTTCCTTACGTAATGACAGTGGCTCATCAGATTCATCCAGATTAACATGTGTGGAGCCGATAAGGCCAACTTCATCTGATTGAAAATATTCGACGTTGCCAAGCTCTGAGACATTTTGACTCATATTTAACTCATAAGTGGGAAAATATTTTGCTTTAACCCTGCAAACTGCCCACCAATCTTTATTCTTGGACGATGGATACCTTGAATAATACACTTGGTGGGCTTGTGCGGCTAAAATGAACGGTTCATAGGTATTAAGTTTGTACCTATGTTTGACATCGACAATCCCAGTAGACGTGTCATGTCGAACTGAATTAGGATCAAACCAATGACACTTAAATAAGTATACATGATTGTCTCGTCCCAAATACTGAAGTTCTATGACTTCCTCAAGAATACCATAGTAGTCTAATTCCACTTCATTGTATACACTTCCCTTAACAGATACGCCGCTGTTCATCGTAGACTTACTTCGTCCATAATCCCTCGTATGAAATCTGTATCCATTCACAATATATCCTGGATAGGCACGTGCAACGTTGGAGGGGCCATAACTTATCTCTTGTACTCTCTGATCACTAATGAGACCTTGTTCAACCTATATGTAAAGTAGAGTAGTTAAATATTTTTGAACAATTACGTCAACATTAGTAAATGCAATCATATATATTGAACGATCGACACTAACTTGATATCTCAACCATTTGGCAAAAAACTTCTCGCGTTCTTTTTCAATCTCTACGTCCTGGATATTTGGACATTTTTGTGCTAATTCTGAATCAAATTGTCTGCAATATAAATGCACTACTACTTTAATTGAACTACAGAAGAAGGATGAACAAGTCATGGCATTGCTGGAAATGTGAGTTAAGAACTTACTCAACATAAGGTTCAATCTCAGTACAATTCAGAAGAATATATATCTCAGCAGCGTACAACTCTCTATCTTCGAGCGTGCGGGTCGAGCAACATCCGAAAGCACGTCCAGGATGCTTAAATATGGAATGCCGATCTGACAAATCATCAACTCCCCCATCATCATTACGTGCAGGTCGAGTATGACGAGTTTGAATATCTGGCTCAAAGTACATGGAACAGAAGTTCAAAATTTCTTCAATAACATATGCCTCAGCAATCGAACCTTCCACCTTTGCCTTGTTGCGAACTTTCATTTTCAATTCATGCATGCACCTACAACAACAATTCAGATGGCAATGACATGTAGCGACCATGGACAACATGAATGTCTTCATGAAAATTCTCGCATACCTCTCAAATGGATACATCCATCGGTATTGTACTGGCCCTCCGACAATAGCCTCGTATGGCAGATGGACGACCAGGTGCTCCATCGAATCAAAGAATGCCGGAGGAAATATCTTCTCTAACTTGCAAATAGTTTTGACCACATTTTCTTCAAGAGTTTGTACGTCCCGAAGTCTGAGTTCTGATGCACATAAAATCTTGAAAAACTGACTCAGCTCGGTCAGTGCTCCCCATATAGGCTTCGGCAACAAATCACGAAATGCAATGGGCAGTAGCCTTTCCATGAACACATGACAGTCGTGACTTTTCAGACCATATATTTTTCCCTCGTTAACATTCACACAACGGGCTATGTTGGATGCATATCCATCTGGAAATCTCAATTGTTTCACCCACTGGCACACTTCCTTGATCTGTGTATCATTAAGCACGTAAGCTGCTTTTGGCTGCACAACCCTTCCATTTATGTTTTGTAGTTCCAGTTCTGGACGTTTACAAAGCATCTTTAAATCCATGCGCGCTTTGGCGTTGTCCTTTGTTTTGCCTTTAACATTCATGACCGTGTTGAACACATTATCAAAAAAATTCTTCTCGATATGCATGACATCTAGATTGTGTCGTACAAGAAGAGTTGACCAATAAGGCAATTCCCAAAAAATACTTTTCTTGTTCCAGTTGTGATCCTTTCCAAAACTATTCAGTTGTCGTGTGCTACCAGACAATTGTACTACATCTGGTAAATTTTGCACCCGTGTCGCCATATGTCGACCCGACACCCGTTGCAAGTCTGCTTCATCTACTTCAACAGTATTTTTTTTAAAAGAGTCTTTTTACCTTCGAAAAGGATGGTCACTTGGTAGCAACCGCCGATGGCAATCAAACCAGCATGCTTTTCCACCATGTTTCAATACAAATGATTTGGTATCTTCCATACAGTAGGGACATGCTAACCTCCCATGTGTGCTCCAACCAGATAGCATTCCATATGCAGGGAAGTCACTTATTGTCCACATCAGTGCAGCTTTCATAATAAAATTTTGCTTCCTACATGCATCATAAGTAACAACTCCATCAGTCCATAAAAAATTGAGCTCATCAATCAACGGCCTGAGATATATGTCCAAATTTTTTCGGGACTTTTTGGACCAGGAATTACTAAAGACAAAAATAGATTTTCTCGCTTCATGCACATGTCTGGCGGAAGGTTGTACGGTGTCATGAACACTGGCCAACAAGAGTAAGATGCCACTGAACCACCGAATGGATTAAAACCATCTGTGCATAAACCCAACCTAACATTACGTGGCTCCTTTGAGAAAGCAAGATGAGTACGATTGAAGTGGGTCCAAGCTTCACCATCGGCAGGATGACTTATTATATCATCGGCACGGCGTACTCTGTCATTGTGCCATGTCATATGTACAGCTGTCTTTGAGGACATATACAGCCGCTGCAGCCTAGGCACAAGAGGGAAGTATCGCAATGCCTTGTAAGGTACATCTTTTCGCTTTGAATTGACACCTCCCTTAGGTTTGAATCTGTCATGGCCGCAAATAGAACATGATATCTTATCTGCATCATCTTTGTAATATAACATACAATGATTCGGGCATGCATCTATTTTCACATATCCAAGTCCTAGCTCATTGACCATCTTTTTTGCACGATAATAAGTTTCTGGCAACTTCTCGTCTCGAGGCAACATACTCTTGATCAAGAGGAGGAGACGGTCAAAACAAGTCTCACTGATGTGAAATTCAGATTTCAAGTTCAACAACTGTGACACTGCAGACAATCGAGTGTGCTTTTCACAACCATCCCACAGCGGCTCATCAGCATCCCTAAGTAGTTCATAAAATCTTCCGGCTGTCTTATTCGGCGCTTCCTCATGAACATTAAAACTAGGACCAGCAGCATCTACAACCATATCCACGTACCCACTTGTGCCTGCAATATTGTCGGGCTCATACCTCAAGAATTGCTCACCATGACACGTCCAATTCGTATAACCATCCACAAACCCTTTCTTGTACAAATGATGTTGCACATCCCATGGTGAACGCCACCTCAAGTTTCTACAACTTGAACAAGGGCAACGAATGTGACCGTCGCGGTCTATTGATGCGTTTGGATTCCCCAATGCAAACTGAATGAAACTCTCAACTCCATGCTTAAAATCATCCGACACCACCCGGTCAACTATTCTACGATACATCCATGAACGATCTGTCAACATTTCGCCTGCACCCAATAAATGTTAATACACAAGTAACGTTTAAATCATTACTCTTGAAAATAAACCCGACCCATTCCTCACATCGTTGGTCGCAGACCATTTGTAGTTGGATGAGGACTATTATTTAGATTATCACTTTTTAACCCATCCATGAAGGTTTGATCGCACAATCAATTACTATATGTGTTGCACAATTTACTGAAAATTTCGGCAGCATCTCCCCACACTTCTCCGATATACCAAAAATATTTATTGATTTTAAAGTTTTCTTAAACACTTATAAGTAAGTGGTTAAGAAAACACTCAAAATCAATAAAGGTATATCGAAGAAGAGTGAGGAGACGCAACCGACATTTTCAGCAAACCATACAAACACATATAGTAAATGACTGCCTAAGTGCGATCAAACATTCACAGACTGTCCAAACGGACAATTCAAGACTTTGAGGTAGATATATACATTCTCATAAAAAAAATGAGAACATACACATCAATCCCAAAGTCTTGAACGGGAAGGTTCATTGACACGGGTTTAACACGCTCTCCTGAGGTGCGTGTAATGTTAGGTCGCACCCACGCACCTCAGCTCACATGGAATACCCCATGTGTTTATATAACATAAAATTAAATAACATCGCACTTAACATTCTGCATACATCCATCTAAATAATATCTAATTTAAAAAAATACTCACATGAAGAACATCAAAGCTAAACAATCCACATTTTTGAGTCAGGTCAACATCAAATTTCTGTTAAAATCAGATCTAAAAACACATTTATATGCAATTAACATCCACAAAGTTTGAAAGCACAAGCATAATTTTTAGAGTATTTACCTATTGCTATAAGTCGACTGTTGCTGTGGACGCACTAAATTTTAAATAATAATTTTATTCATCTATTTATCTAGTTGTTTCGTTTGTTTAGTGCGAGGGCAGCCCAGAGGGTCCCTTTTTTTTGAGGTGAATGATCTCATTTAAATGAGTTCGGGTCTGCCGACCTAGGGAAGGGGCAGCCTAGAGGGTCCCATGACCTGGAGATATGCCGCTATGATTCCCTCTTTTTTTCTTCTTTCTCTCTTTCTCTTCTCTCTTTCTTTTTCGTTTTACACAAAGCAGAGAGGGGAGGCTGTGCAACTTTGTTTATTACATTAACCTTTGCCTTATATGTGAGCACATGGCTCCTTTGCTGCCTGCCATTATATCCCAAGAGCAAGGAGCTTTTGTCAAAGGACATTTCATTCTGGATAACATATCTCTTTCCAGACAATTGGTCAGGGATATTTATAGGAAGGTCCATGGTCATAATGTCATTTTCAAGTTAGACATGGCAAAAGCGTATGATAGGATGGAATGGGATTTCACTCTGTCAGTGCTAAAGAGGTTTGGTTTCAGTTCAAGATTTATCTCATATGTGAGAATGCTGCTCTCCAATTCATGGTTCTCGGTGAACTTTAATGGCTTGAGTTCTGGTTTTTTCAAGTCCACTCGGGGAATCAGGCAAGGCGATCACATAGCACCATACCTTTTTATAATGGCGTCAGAGGTGCTAAGCAGAGGTTTGCGGGATCTATTTACATCAGGCAGAATTAAGGCGTACAGTGGCCCCCGGAGGTGTAATCAGGTGTTGCATCTACTATATGCAGATGATACACTTATTTTTATGAATGCAGCAGCCCCTAACATCAAAACCCTTCTCCAATTTTTAGATAAATACAAAAAATATTCCATGCAAAAAATAAATGCTGGGAAGAGCACTTTTCTATTGTCGTCTAAGGCTGCGACAACGATGGCTCAGAGCATTCAGGAAACTACAGGTTTCAAGTAGCACTCTGAGCAATGTAGGGGGTACAGGCTCCCACATTCCAAAGGGTGTCAGTTAGAGAGGCGCTCACTAATGAACAACATACAATACAGGGCACTTTGAACATCAACTAGGGTCTGATAAAGACAGATTTGGGGATCGAACATCATACGCCTTTATCTTTATGATATGGGAAATTTGAAAAGCTAGGTGCAAGGCTAGGTTTGAAGGGAAGCTACCTGCGATTGAGAAACTTCATCAGAATATCTGTGCCAATATTCAGCAGGCCTTGGACAGTATGGTTTTCCACAAACCAATTTCAGCTGAGCAAGCTAATATCCTTCATCAGTATAATCTTAGGCCTAGAGTAATGATCAAATCTCCATTGGTTGTTACAAGGTCACTAGCAAAGGATAACTATAAGTTGCATGTAGATGGTGCTTCAACTGGTAGCCCTGGTCTTTGTGGAGGCAGAGGGTGTATCAGGGACACTCATGGCAATTTCCCCCTCTCCCACCGACCTCCCCCCCTAAACCCCCCCTCCCACTGAACTCCCCCCAATGACATCCCCCTTCCCCCCCAACCACCGGAACCCCCCCACCCTTCCGGAGCCCCCCTCCTACTGGCCCCTCCCCCTCCCACCGAGCCCCCCCCTCCCTGAACCCCCCCTCCCACCGACCTCCCCCCTGAACTCCCCCCCAACGACCTCCCCCTTCCCCCCTGAACCCCCCTTCCACCGAGCCCCCCCTTGAACCCCCCCTCCCACTGAACTCCCCCCCCAGATGACCTCCCCCTCCCCCCCCCACCACCGGAACCCCCCCACCCTCCCGAAGTCCCCCCTCCTGCAGGCCCCTCCCCCTCCCAGACCGCCCCCCCTCTTGGATTTTTTTCACCATAAAAAAATAAGACATCCTAACAATAAATCTAAATAAGATTACATAAATTAAAATAAAATGAAACAACATACAAAGAAGAAATTAAATTTTTACTTACTATTTATTTGTAAAAAAATCTATGAATCTTTCGTTCCCTTCCTCTAGACCGATTATCCTGCAATGAATATAAAAATATAATAAATAAAATAAATAAAATATTTAATCCACGGTAGCCCCTCCACCCACCGCATCCCCTCCCCCTCCACCGCACCCCCCTCCCCCTCCTGCTGACCCCCCTCACCCAGCGACCCCCTCCCCCTCCACTGCACCCCCCTCCCCCTCCTGTGACCCCCCTCCACCGCCTGCGACCCCCTCCCCCTACACCGCACCCCCTCTTACGACCCCCCCTCCACCCCACCCCCCTCCCCCTCCTGCGACCCCCCTCCCCCTCCTGCCACCCCCTCCACCAGCAGCCCTCCCCCTCCTGCTGACCCCCCTCCCCGAGCGCAGCCCCTCCCCCTCCACCGCACCCCCTCCCCCTCCTGCCACCCCCTCCACCGACAGGCCTCCCCCACCTGCTGACCCCCCTCCACCGTACCCCCCTCCCCCTCCTGCGACCCCCGCCACTGCACCCCTTCCCCCTCCTGTGACCCCCCTCCCCCTCCTGCGACCCTCTCCCCCTCCACCACACCCTCTCCCCCTCCTGCGACCCCCCTCCCCCTCCTGCGACCACCCCCCTCCACCGCACCCTCTCCCCCTCCACCGCACCCCCTCCCCCTCATGCGACCCCCCTCCCCCTCCTACGATGACCCCCCTCCACCGCACCCCCCTCCCCCTCCACCGGCCCCCCTCTACTGAACCTGTGTGCTGCGAGAGAGAGAGAGAGAGAGGGCGGGAGACGGCGGCCGGCAACGGCGACGACACCGCCATGGGGAGCAGTGGACGGCTGTGCGTGGCGGCGGGAGAGGGAGAGGGAGGGAGGGGCTTACCGGTGGGGGGAGATGAGGCCGGCGGCAACGGCGTAGCTCCTGCGGCGACGGCGGCGATGGTGTGAGAGTGAGAGGGAGAGGGAGAGCGGGGGGGGAGTGAGAGTGAGAGGGAGAGGGAGAGCGGGGGGGAATGGGGGGTGCTGAAAGTGAATTTTTGCGATGGTATTTCGGACGGGACCTATTTCATCTCAAATTTAAGACATAAAATAATTCGTTTACATGTCCGTCTCTAATTTCAGACGTCCTAATTTTCGTTTGAAAATCCGTCACTAATTACGACGGATATTCAGACGAATAATTTTCTATCTTAAATATTGAGACGAAATAGGTCCGTCTAAATTTACAGACATATTGGCGACGGATTAATATCCGTCGCAAAATTCCGTCGCTAAATCCGCTTTTTCTTGTAGTGTTTGTCAGTTACAGATTTAGTTGCCGAGAAGATGAAGCCCGAGGAGGACTTCATTTTGTTTGCTGATAGATGGAGGGCCATGGCCGAGAGATTGAAAGATACACTGTCGGAAACGGAGCAGGTGAAGATGATTATATCGAACTCCGCTCCACAGTTCCGTCACATTTTAGCTATGAATAAGCTAAGTACAATGGAAGAGCTCTATGAGAGAGCGAGATATATACAAACTCAAATGAAAGACTCACCCATCATGGGTATGTTTGAACAAAAACCAAAGATGATGAGGAAGAATTTTAATACAAGCAATAGTGGTGGAACCACCGAGGGCACCGTAACTAACTAGCAGGTGAGCGCATTTGGTAATTCCACCCCTTTTCGCCATCCTCCATACCAAAGGCCGCCACCACAACAACCTGCCTTCCAAAATCAAGTCCACCAGCCAATTAATACTCCTCCTCAGACAGTCCAACCTTCTCCACCTCAACAACAACAACCACATTTAATGCCTCAAAATCAACCTCCACAATACCACCGAGTGCCCACGTCAGCCAATTATGCACAACAACAGCCACAACAGCCAAGAAGACCACTGGGTCCCAAAAGGGCACAATACCCTCCATTACCCGAAAGTCTACCCGATATCTTCAACGCCCTCATGGCCACCAATGCGCTCATTCTGCCTAAGAAAAGAATGGTGTAGCCGCAAAATGTAGACACCTCTCGGTACTGCGTCTTTCATCGACAGCCGGGGCACAACATTGATCATTGTTTTCACTTCAAATATTATATATATGACATGAATGATCAGGGTGGTATTGACTGGGATGAGATGAGGTGATTTATTGCCACTCTAAAGGCACGAAGGCCTCCTCGGCAACAATAGGCTCAGCAGCATGCTCAGCAATAGGCAGTACCTCCTCCTCAACAGCAGCAAGCTCCCGCGCCACAACCAGACATGGGGATTGTCCACAATCAACTGCCGGAGCATCCACCAAATTAGCAAGTAAACCATGTCACCTTCTTCCATGAAGTGGAGAGGGGACAAGGATGGCACCAAAAGAACGCCTCTGTCAGGGCACTAAACCAAGGACAAACTCAACCTCCGCGTCTGTTAAGGATGCCTTATTCAATGTCTTCCTCCCAACCAACTCGTCCCCTCTTGCGCACCACCGGCCAAATGCCTTCCACTACCACCACTCCCAACCCCTCACCGGCTAGGCCTCTCCTCATCCGACCACCGCCACCTTTCACGCCACAACAAGCTCTTCCTTCCACGAACCCATTACTGCCTAGGCCACTTCTCATCCGCCCCCCATCAGCACCTATTTTCCCTGCCATTGCCTCCAACCCTTCACCGGTAAGTCCCCCCTCATCTCCACCCACTAATCCTTCACTCATTCGGCCTACGCCACCTCCAACCGTTCAGGCGCCTCCTACCCCTCCTACCATCACTTCACCAATCACCACGTGCCATCCCCCAACCAACGAGGCCCCTCATAAGGGTTCCTCCTTTGATTACTCCTCCAACATCCGTTAATCCTAATATCCCATCTTCTTCCGCCAACCCTCCACCTACCCACAACCCGACAAAGGTGTGATCTTCATAAATCACGGTGCTCCGCAGTGGACAGATGTTCCATCGGGTGTTTCCCCAAAGAGAGCTAGAGCCCGCACAGGGGCAAGAGGAGCAAGAGCCAGAACAAGAATCCATACCCGGCACACAATATGACATGCTAAAGCACTTGGACAAAACCCCGGCAAGGATTTCAATTTTGGAACTGATAAAGAGATCCACTGTCCATCAGTAAGTTTTGAAAGAATATTTGCAAAAGGTGATGGTCAATGAAGATATGCCGGCTGAACAAATCACATCATTTTTGACTCCAGCAAGTGACCAGCCGGCTATTGTTTTCCATGAGCATGAGTTAGCTCTGAAGCCGGCAAGAAGGTATGCCCTGTGCATCACAGTTGATATCAATAAAGTGGCAGTCAAGCAATGCCTAGTAGATACGGGAGTGTCAATTAATGTGTTGCCCCAAAGCACTCTCAAGATGTGTGGTATTCCCAACAGCCAAATCCGGCCATCCACCATTACTATTACGGCCTATGATAATACCAAGAAGCCTCCTCTGGGGATGATTACTCTGAAAGTTGGTTTGGGTCCGGTCTCAATCATAGCAGATTTCCATATTCTGGACATGGATCCGACCTTCAATGGCATTGTGGGCTGTCCTTACATCCAAGAGCTTGATGTTGTGCCCTCCACCAACCACCAATGCATAAAATTTCCACATAAGGGGCGCATCATCAAAGTCACTAGCATGCCCATCTTGCCGACGGATGACATACACTCTGCCACCTCGGTGCCCTCCATTTGGCCAACTAATAGGCCTTTATTATCAGTCTTGGATGTTACCGATCCGTGACAAAACTTGGCAAGGTCGCCAGTTTCAACCCCTCCAACCGTTCTAATGTCACTGCTACCTTCCCAGGGGAAGAAAAAGAAGAACATGTTGAATACCCTGGGGTGGAACATTTTGATGAAAATGGGGTATAAAACTGGCAAAGGCTTGGGTGCTAATCTCCAGGGCCGAGTCAAACTCATCAGGCATCAAAAGTTGATTCCCCGAGGTGGCTTGGGGTATAAAGGGCCAAACAAAGATGAAAGAGAGCCATGGGCTGTTATGACCTCCACTCTCAAGACAGATCGACAGCCTCTTACATGGACCCTACATACCCATTTTATAAAAGGGGGTATTCAACATGACGAGCAAACCACATTGGTTACTTCCATGCTAGATTATCAAGATGTTCATGCTCGACAATTTGCTCGCCATCTGGCACCGCTAGTCACTTACACGACTTTGGAATCATTAAGACCACTCAAGAGAAGAAAGATGGATGATCCGGAGTGTGAGTGGTACATGTTGTTTGACATGGATGATATTGCTATATCTGTAGCAACCCTAATAAATGAATAATTGAAATGAATTAAAACATATATATTACAGAAGTAATATATATAAAAGGAATAGGGTTAATTGGACGAAATAAAACAAATTAAAAATAACGCCTCTTATTAGGGCGTTAATTCAAAAAGAAACGCCTCTATCAAAGGCGTGACTAAAGAAAGGACGCCCACACGTGCGGTCGTCAACTCACGCGACCAAATGGGTAAGTAAAAGAAACGCCTCTATCTTGGGCGTGTTTTAAAACAAGAAACGCCCTTTTTCAAGGCGCTTTTTAAGAAACGCCCTTATGCAAGGCGTCAATTAAAGAATACACGCCCTGACCTAAGGCGTTAATTCAGTTCGTGAACCGTTCGAACCCAGAGCTTATCCAAGGAAAGATTAACCTAATCTAGTAAGTGTCTATTAGAGTAAGGACTCTATTAAGGATATATTACCCTCAATCAAACCCTACTCTTGTTAGGACTTCAAAATCCTATAAATAACATGTTCGATCGAACCCTAAAACCCATTTGATCGAACGTCTGCTGCTAGGTACGTGAAGAACAAACAGTTCTTCTTCCTTTCCTTGCTTTTGATAAACACATGAGGAGGTTTTAACCATCCTTCATCGTCTTTGCTATAGGTGGCTGCTTCTAGTGTTTGAAGACAAAGGGTCTTCATCATCATCGTCTTCATCACCATCGTTGCCGAAGAATAGGTAAAGTTCTTCTTTTTCCCTTGCCTTCAGGTTACGTAGGTAAAGAAGATTGATATCTTCTCTTCCTTTACAGGTAGCTGTGGCAATATCTTCCTGAAGAACGAAGGTTCTTCATCCACGAAGGTTCCAAACAGAGTATCAGTATTATCAAACCATAAGGTAGGTTTTCTCAAGTTACTGTAGCCCAAATGAAATTAATGCAAGATATATATATATATATAAGCATGTCATGCATATGATTATTATAGTTTTCACGCGTTTTCTGAAATATTTTGAAAGAAACGCCCTTGATTAGGGCGCTAATTTAAAAGAAACGACCATACTAGTGGTCGTCAATTTAATATTTGACGCCCTCTACGCAGGCGTTAATTTCATAAGAATCGCATGTGATTAATAATTGATCCTGTTTAAAAATTACAATACATATGAAATATTGATTTTTAATATCTTGCATGACTCTGTGAATTCCTGTTAAATTTTACTGCCATGACATGTCTCCTGTCTCTCGAAATATTATTTATTAAAATATCGTAAATCCCTTGAAATTCACGACTTGGACAAAGTCGTTTTCCATATTCTAACGCCCCAGTACAAGGCGTGAATCTTAAAAGTAACGCCCCTTCCTAGGGCGTGTATCTGTTAAAATCCTGAAATTCACATATTCTGTAAAATGGAATTAGAAAGTAACGCCCCTTCCAAGGGCGCGTTTTTGATAAATTTCTGAGAATAATTATATCCTGTCGAATATGTAAATGATGAGACGCCTGCCCTGCAGTCGTCAACTTTTAAGAAACGCCCCCAGGAAAGGCGTGTTTTTGATAAATTAATGAAATAATGGAAATTCTGCAAATTGGCAATATATGTAAACGCCCTTCAGTTAGGCGTTAATTACTTGAGACACGACTTGACCTAAGTCGTTATTTTACTGTAAACTGATTTTTCCTCTGATTTGCTAACCGATGGTTTATATATTATACATATATATATATATCGGCACTATTCTCCACTCCGTGAGTATAGTCCCACGTTTCATGTTGATTTATCGATCACACTCAACTCTCATTGACATACAAGCTCTCCATTGGACATTCCGTTCCTTTGGACTAGCGAGTTAGTCATAGAGACCTCCGTAAGACTCCTCGTAGCCTTGGATTCCCTCAAGGCCGACTGAGCTGGTTGTACCCTAAAAACCCATTACACGATCCTTGCCATGTCAATCTAAAGAAACATGGTATACCGGCCCTTATGATTATACAAAGAGTATATCATAAGAAATTCTTAATGGGATGATGATATCATGCCATATCATGTCGTTCTTGTAAACCTCAATTCTATGATAAGAATGAGGGTATCTTGCTTGATATACTGTTCATGTGGACCTCAATTCTATATAAAGAATGTCCATATTGATTTGTCATGGTACCTAAGTTAAGGAACCATAATCTACCTAGTTTTATCGACATCGTGATTATACCGTTATTATCGCCATTCTATGTCCTTTGTCATATTTTGGACTCTATTCTATCAAAGTTGTCATACGTATCTACAAGCTTGATTATTGAAATTCTATATTGGCTATATAAACAAGAGTGGATGTCAAAACACATGATAAATGCCTGCGCATATAGGGCCCGATCTGGTCCTGGGAGGAGCACCCGAAAGTACTTGTGCCCATGGGAGTTAAAATGATAAGGTATCTGGCATTATACCGAGTACTTGACTTGCTTGATTGGACATTCCACACACATCTTGTACTTGAATCGTACTTGACTTTACATGAAATGCGTGGCCCGAAAAAGGGTAATTTACTTGCTTGATACATGATAGCCAAAGTTCTTGACATGACTCGATAATGGTACTTGCTTGAATATCTTGAATAACTTGTATCTTGTTCATGAAAGTTCATCTTATTTCTTTGATATTACATTCTCTCTATCTTGTCGTTTCATGCGAGCATGCATAGCTTTATTGCATCCATGAAAATGTAATTACTTAAACCACTTGCTAGTACTTGAGATATAATTTCCTACTGAGCGTTCGCTCATTCCGTTTGTCCCTTTTTACTTTTCAGGTAAGTCCGACGACGATGGAAGTCAATCGGATGGGAATGGTCAAGAGTGAAAGTGATAGAGCTTCTACAAGTGTCGTCTAGTCTTTTCTATAGTTTCTTGAGTCAAATATGTATTCTTTTCCTTTTTATTTAACAGAGTATTGGATTTGTAATAGTCTATCCATTATGAAATAAAGGATTGGGTTATCTTGCTATTTTGCGCATCTCTGTCTTTGTGTCGAATACACGACCACTCTGATTGACATGATTGATATAGACACGTCGCGCATCTCCGGGTATCTTCCGCGCTCGGGGCGTGACAGTCTTTGTGGTATCAGAGCCTAAGGTATTCAATTCCTAGGAAACCCAAGTCCAAGGATAGGTTTCAAAACCTTTAACCAAGTGAGAGTGGGTAGAACCAAGGGTTAAATGATCAATGAGTCCTTTATAAGATCATAGTGATATAATACTAACATAGCTATTGTAATTGTAGGATAATGGCTGCCGAACGTGCTCAATGGCGCAACATGCAGCGTACCCTTCAAGGGATGACCCAAGTGCTACAACAGGTAGCACAAGGTGGTGCTCCACGAGCTGGAAGCTTACACCAAGCATTCAAGAATATGAATCCCCCGAAGTTCATGGGATCGACCGATCCAGACGATGCCGAGCATTGGGTTCGGGAGATTGAACGTATATTCCGTGTCATGCAATGCACGGATCAGGACAAAGTCTTATTAGCTACTTTCCAGTTAGAAAAGGATGCTAGATGCTGGTGGGAGTCGATTGAAGCTACTATTGACCCAACTCAAGTTACATGGGGTGAATTCGTTGAATATTTCAACGCCAAATATTTCTCTGATAGGGTCCAGGAAAAGAAGGCCGCCGAATTTGCCGCATTAAAGCAAAGATCTTTATCGGTGGCTGATTATGAAGCACAGTTCTCTAGACTGTCTAGATATGCTAAGCATTTAATTGGCACGGAAAAGATGAAAGCCCGTAGATTTCTTAATGGGCTTAGGCCCCACTACATTACTCAACTGGCGCCTATGGATATTCAAGTTTATACTGAAATAGTGCGCCGAGCTCAGTTGCTTGAAGATGCCACGGAACTATCTGATAGGATCCGTGGGAAAGACAAAAAGGAGCAAGTCACAAGTTCGGGTTCTTTTAAACCCAACTTTAAGAAGAGGCCCAATAATGGAGGTTCTTCCTCTCAAGATCAGAAGTACAAGAAATCCAAGCCTTTCTCTATCACCACTACCCCTTCAAACGTAGTATGCAAGCATTGTGACAAGGCTGGTCACAAAACAGAAGAATGCTGGAGGAAATTAGGAGCATGTCTCCGTTGTGGGAGTCGTGAACATCGGATTCCCGATTGTCCATTAATGAATGACCAAGACGGTGAGGGTAAACGCCCAGTGACAAGGAACGCGCGTCTTCATGCAATCCAAGAGACCGAACCAGAAGAAGAAGGCGGATTGGTGGAAGGTACATTAAAAATTTGTTCCAAATATGCACATGTCTTATTTGATACGGGTGCATCGCATTCCATTATTTCCAAGAAGTTTGCTGACCCATTACCTCTAGAACCAGAATGGATGAAAATAGTGTTGTCTACTCCTCTCGGAAACGAGACGGATATCACGCATCATTACCAAAACTGTGAGGTGTTGGTTCGAGGAAAGAATTTTCCTATTGATCTTATCTGCTTAGATCTAAAAGAATATGATGTTATACTAGGAGCAGATTGGTTATCTAAGTACCAGGCAACGGTTGATTGCCGTAATAGCAAGATTGTTTTCAAAGAATTTCCAGAACTGACTTATACTAGTCCTAAGAGTCGAAGCAAATCCCCTCTTATTTCGGCTCTTCGAGCAAGCAAGCTCGTCAGGAAAGGATGTGTATCCTTCCTTGCTTTTGTCACTAATAAAGAAGCTAAGGAAACCAAGATAGAAGACGTTCAAGTAGTACGAGAATTCCCAGACGTATTTCCGGAAGAATTGCCGGGATTACCCCCGCAAAGAGATGTGGCCTTTACCATCGACTTAGTCCCTGGTGCTGGTCCGGTTTCAAAGGCACCATATAGAATGTCCCCTGCTGAACTCAAGGAGTTGAAGGAGCAGTTGATGGAACTAATCCGAAAAGGGTTTATTAGACCAAGTACTTCCCCGTGGGGAGCACCAGTCTTATTTGTAAAGAAGAAGGATGGATCCATGAGATTGTGTATTGACTATCGACAGTTGAATCATCTTACTATCAAGAACAAGTATCCACTGCCGAGAATCGATGAATTGTTTGATCAGATTTCAGGATCCAAATATTTCTCCAAGATTGATCTCCGGTCGGGATATCATCAATTAAGGATCAAGGATGATGACATTCACAAGACCGCATTCAGAAGCAGGTATGGCCATTACGAATTTGTTGTTATGCCTTTTGGACTAACAAATGCCCCTGCTGCCTTTATGCAGTTAATGAATAGCATATTCAGGCCTTACTTGGATCAATTCATAGTAGTCTTCATCGATGATATATTGATATATTCTAAGACTAAGGAAGAACATGAAGAGCATTTGAGGATTGCATTGCAAGTCTTGAGGACAAATCAATTATATGCTAAACTCAGCAAATGCGAGTTCTGGCTTGAAGAAGTGGCTTTTCTCGGACATGTCATATCCAAGGACGGTTTATCTGTGGATCCGTCAAAAGTTGAAGCTGTGAGAGACTGGGAGAGACCCACTAATGCAAGCGAGATCAGAAGTTTCTTAGGTCTTGCAGGCTATTATCGGCGATTTATCAAAGATTTCTCTAAGATCGCCGTACCACTTACAAGATTAACTCGTAAGGAGATCCGATATGAATGGAGTGAGGAATGTGAAAGCAGTTTCCAAACTCTCAAGGATCATCTCACCACAGCTCCGGTCTTAGCCCTACCAATTGAAGGAGAGAAATTCGAGGTCTACACTGATGCTTCTGGCATTGGCCTCGGATGTGTTCTAATGCAACATGGGAAGGTCATAGCATACTCTTCTCGTCAACTGAAGAAGCATGAGGAGAATTACCCCGTCCATGACTTGGAATTGGCCGCGGTAGTATTTGCCCTAAAGATATGGAGACACTATCTCTATGGGGTACAGTTTACTGTATACTCCGATCACAAAAGTCTCAAATATCTATTTTCACAAAAGGAGCTGAACATGAGACAAAGACGTTGGCTAGAATATCTCAAGGACTTCGACTTCAGTATACAATACCATCCCGGAAAGGGTAATTATGTGGCTGATGCCCTTAGTCGAAAGCCGAGAGCAAAGATAGCAAATTGTATGATACAAGAATGGAGGTTACTTGAACAATTCTCCGAGCTCAATATAAGCTTGGACACGGAATCCAAATTTGTCACACTATCTCATGTAAGCATACAGTCAGATTTGTTATCTGAGATACAAACACTTCAGGATGATGATCCTATGTTAGTAGAAATCAAAGGCAGATTAGAAGGACAATCTGATTTTCAACTAACTTCTGATGGAAGATTATCGTTCAAAGATAGAACTTGTATACCCGATTGTCCGGAATTAAAGAAGAAGATCTTAGATGAAGCTCACCGATCAAGATACACTATTCATCCTGGATCAACTAAAATGTACCAAGATGTAAAGAGGAACTTTTGGTGGCCCAATATGAAAAGAGAAATAGCGGACTATGTATCACGCTGTCTCACATGCCAACAGGTCAAGGCGGAACACCAAAAGCCTGCGGGAAAACTACATCCTCTAGATATTCCTAAGTGGAAATGGGAGGATATTGGTATGGACTTCATCATGGGTTTGTCTAAATCTAAAGGAGGACATGATGGAATCTGGGTTATCATTGACCGATTGACTAAATCGGCACATTTCTTGCCAATCAAAAGCCGATGGTCGATTGATGTGCTAGCTGCACTATACATTAAAGAAATAGTCAGGATACATGGAATTCCTGTCTCAATCGTGTCTGATAGAGATCCCCGTTTTACTTCTCATTTTTGGAAGGGATTACAACATTCGTTGGGGACAAGGCTCAACTTTAGTACTGCTTTTCACCCACAAACGGATGGTCAGACCGAGCGAACTAATCAAGTTGTTGAAGATATGCTGAGAGCATGCATTATTGACTTTGGAGGAAGCTGGCATGACCACTTACCTTTAGTTGAATTTGCATATAATAATAGCTACCAAGCTAGTATCCAAATGGCACCTTTCGAAGCCTTATACGGAAGGAGTTGCCGATCTCCCATATGTTGGAACGAAGTTGGAGAAAAACAACTATTAGGTCCAGACATGGTAAGGGATACAACCGAGAAGATACAAGTAATCAGAGAAAGATTACAAGTTGCTCAGACAAGGCAAAAGGCTTATGCTGATACCAGGAGAAGAGATCTTGAATTCCAGGTTGGAGATCATGTATTTCTTAAAATATCCCCTGGACGTGGCATACGAAGATTTGGTGTTAAGGGCAAGCTTACGCCAAGATTCATCGGACCATTTGAGGTACTCGAAAGAGTTGGCGAGGTTGCTTATCGCATCGCGTTGCCTCCTCAGTTGTCCGAGGTACACAATGTATTTCACATATCTATGTTGAAGAAGTATGTGCACGATCCGTCACATATTATTGAGCATGGAGATCTGGTGATCCAGAAAGATCTCACATATGAACAAAGGCCTTGAAGATATTAGATCGAGAAATACGAGCTCTAAGGAATAAGGTTATTCCCATGATCAAGGTGCAATGGAATAAGAATCCTGAACGCGAAGCGACATGGGAGACCGAGGAATCTATGAAGAAACGATTTCCCGAGTTATTCTAAGAGGTATATGTCCTACACTCTCCGCGTGTATAATTATATATATATTGAATTTGGGGACCAAATTCTTTTTAAGTGGGGGAGGGTGTAGCAACCCTAATAAATGAATAATTGAAATGAATTAAAACATATATATTACAGAAGTAATATATATAAAAGGAATAGGGTTAATTGGACGAAATAAAACAAATTAAAAATAACGCCTCTTATTAGGCGTTAATTCAAAAAGAAACGCCTCTATCAAAGGCGTGACTAAAGAAAGGACGCCCACACGTGCGGTCGTCAGTCTCACGCGACCA
This sequence comes from Amorphophallus konjac, assembly GCA_022559845.1. Taxonomy (NCBI): domain Eukaryota; kingdom Viridiplantae; phylum Streptophyta; class Magnoliopsida; order Alismatales; family Araceae; genus Amorphophallus; species Amorphophallus konjac. The sequence continues at coordinate 95,824,230 of CM040125.1, forward strand.
AATGGGTAAGTAAAAGAAACGCCTCTATCTTGGGCGTGTTTTAAAACAAGAAACGCCCTTTTTCAAGGCGCTTTTTAAGAAACGCCCTTATGCAAGGCGTCAATTAAAGAATACACGCCCTGACCTAAGGCGTTAATTCAGTTCGTGAACCGTTCGAACCCAGAGCTTATCCAAGGAAAGATTAACCTAATCTAGTAAGTGTCTATTAGAGTAAGGACTCTATTAAGGATATATTACCCTCAATCAAACCCTACTCTTGTTAGGACTTCAAAATCCTATAAATAACATGTTCGATCGAACCCTAAAACCCATTTGATCGAACGTCTGCTGCTAGGTACGTGAAGAACAAACAGTTCTTCTTCCTTTCCTTGCTTTTGATAAACACATGAGGAGGTTTTAACCATCCTTCATCGTCTTTGCTATAGGTGGCTGCTTCTAGTGTTTGAAGACAAAGGGTCTTCATCATCATCGTCTTCATCACCATCGTTGCCGAAGAATAGGTAAAGTTCTTCTTTTTCCCTTGCCTTCAGGTTACGTAGGTAAAGAAGATTGATATCTTCTCTTCCTTTACAGGTAGCTGTGGCAATATCTTCCTGAAGAACGAAGGTTCTTCATCCACGAAGGTTCCAAACAGAGTATCAGTATTATCAAACCATAAGGTAGGTTTTCTCAAGCTACTGTAGCCCAAATGAAATTAATGCAAGATATATATATATATATAAGCATGTCATGCATATGATTATTATAGTTTTCATACGTTTTCTGAAATATTTTGAAAGAAACGCCCTTGATTAGGGCGCTAATTTAAAAGAAACGACCATACTAGTGGTCGTCAATTTAATATTTGACGCCCTCTACGCAGGCGTTAATTTCATAAGAATCGCATGTGATTAATAATTGATCCTGTTTAAAAATTACAATACATATGAAATATTGATTTTTAATATCTTGCATGACTCTGTGAATTCCTGTTAAATTTTACTGCCATGACATGTCTCCTGTCTCTCGAAATATTATTTATTAAAATATCGTAAATCCCTTGAAATTCACGACTTGGACAAAGTCGTTTTCCATATTCTAACGCCCCAGTATAAGGCGTGAATCTTAAAAGTAACGCCCCTTCCTAGGGCGTGTATCTGTTAAAATCCTGAAATTCACATATTCTGTAAAATGGAATTAGAAAGTAACGCCCCTTCCAAGGGCGCGTTTTTGATAAATTTCTGAGAATAATTATATCCTGTCGAATATGTAAATGATGAGACGCCTGCCCTGCAGTCGTCAACTTTTAAGAAACGCCCCCAGGAAAGGCGTGTTTTTGATAAATTAATGAAATAATGGAAATTCTGCAAATTGGCAATATATGTAAACGCCCTTCAGTTAGGCGTTAATTACTTGAGACACGACTTGACCTAAGTCGTTATTTTACTGTAAACTGATTTTTCCTCTGATTTGCTAACCGATGGTTTATATATTATACATATATATATATATCGGCACTATTCTCCACTCCGTGAGTATAGTCCCACGTTTCATGTTGATTTATCGATCACACTCAACTCTCATTGACATACAAGCTCTCCATTGGACATTCCGTTCCTTTGGACTAGCGAGTTAGTCATAGAGACCTCCGTAAGACTCCTCGTAGCCTTGGATTCCCTCAAGGCCGACTGAGCTGGTTGTACCCTAAAAACCCATTACACGATCCTTGCCATGTCAATCTAAAGAAACATGGGATACCGGCCCTTATGATTATACAAAGAGTATATCATAAGAAATTCTTATGGGATGATGATATCATGCCATATCGTGTCGTTCTTGTAAACCCCAATTCTATGATAAGAATGAGGGTATCTTGCTTGATATACTGTTCATGTGGACCTCAATTCTATATAAAGAATGTCCATATTGATTTGTCAGGGTACCTAAGTTAAGGGAACCATATTCTACCTAGTTTTATCGACATCGTGATTATACCGTTATTATCGCCATTCTATGTCCTTTGTCATATTTTGGACTCTATTCTATCAAAGTTGTCATACGTATCTACAAGCTTGATTATTGAAATTCTATATTGGCTATATAAACAAGAGTGGATGTCAAAACACATGATAAATGCCTGCGCATATAGGGCCCGATCTGGTCCTGGGAGGAGCACCCGAAAGTACTTGTGCCCATGGGAGTTAAAATGATAAGGTATCTGGCATTATACCGAGTACTTGACTTGCTTGATTGGACATTCCACACACATCTTGTACTTGAATCGTACTTGACTTTACATGAAATGCGTGGCCCGAAAAAGGGTAATTTACTTGCTTGATACATGATAGCCAAAGTTCTTGACATGACTCGATAATGGTACTTGCTTGAATATCTTGAATAACTTGTATCTTGTTCATGAAAGTTCATCTTATTTCTTTGATATTACATTCTCTCTATCTTGTCGTTTCATGCGAGCATGCATAGCTTTATTGCATCCATGAAAATGTAATTACTTAAACCACTTGCTAGTACTTGAGATATAATTTCCTACTGAGCGTTCGCTCATTCCGTTTGTCCCTTTTTACTTTTCAGGTAAGTCCGACGACGATGGAAGTCAATCGGATGGGAATGGTCAAGAGTGAAAGTGATAGAGCTTCTACAAGTGTCGTCTAGTCTTTTCTATAGTTTCTTGAGTCAAATATGTATTCTTTTCCTTTTTATTAAACAGAGTATTGGATTTGTAATAGTCTATCCATTATGAAATAAAGGATTGGGTTATCTTGCTATTTTGCGCATCTCTGTCTTTGTGTCGAATACACGACCACTCTGATTGACATGATTGATATAGACACGTCGCGCATCTTCGGGTATCTTCCGCGCTCGGGGCGTGACAATATCTCTGATCCGTTTCTTCATGCCAACTAATCCGGAGTGGCCACCACTTGTTCATGAATTGATTGAAAAGTCAGCAGTAATTACAGATAAAAGGCAACTCTTAAGCAACTATACAGACACTAGAGAGCCAGATGTGTCGTTCGAAAAAGGCTTCACCGTGGATAGGCTGTGGGCCGGCTTTTTCTCTCTCCACTCCATCCATCCATCGCTTATCACCTTCTGGTGCTCCAAGCTATGTTTCCTAGATATTCCTAGACCGCCCGCGGTCCTGATAACTCTTTCTCCAGATTTACTCCAAACTCCTCCAATTCCTCCTTTGCTCCTCGAGCAATTCTCCCAACTCTCCATTACGCCCCCGCGTGGGCAATCACTTATTCAATCTTTTTCAAACCTTTAAATTTCAGCACCACCTCCTATTCCTCCCTCTCATTGCTTTATTCTTGAAAATGAAAAAAAAATGCCAAAATTCAAACTTTCCAATCTTCCATCTCTATTGAAGAGACCTCCTATCTCGCTCCAGAGTGTGCCCCGATCCAAGGGCCGCTCTTTCCAGGTTTGTTAGTGGACCTTCTTTTCTCCTCCGACGAGGAGGCTCCCCCTATATCTCCTCCTGTAACCACTGCATCTTCATCTTCTACTCCTCCTCCCTTAGGTCAGGGTAGTTCGTCTAGTTTACCATCTTGTTCCTCTCCCTCTTCTTCTAATTGGAGTCTTGGGGTAGCTTCGCATAAGAAAGCCAAGAGTAGACAGATTCCCCACAGGTTCTTGTTAGATTTAGCTAGAAGATGTTGGGCATGCTTAGCTCATCATGAGTTTCTAGAGGTTCCAATACTCCTGCCAGATATAGAATGTGTGGATGTGTGCTCTACCGATGAAGGGTTTGGTGTTTATGAAATTATGAATGATGAAGACCCCATTGAAGAGGGAGATGAAGATTATGAAGAATATGAGGATGAGGCTGATGCTTTTTCTAGTGGTATGAGACGATTTGATGAACCATCAGCCTCAGGAGAAGAACCCACCAAAAAGATCAAACTGGGTACCAAGGAAAACCCTAGGATTGTCCTCATTAGTAAAAAATTGTCACCGTCTGAAGAAGAGGCGCTTATTCAAGTTCTTCAAGATTACAAGGAGATGTTTGTATGGAGCTATGAAGATATGCCAGGCCTGGACCCTGCGCTTGTTAAGCATTGTCTTACACTTAAGCCAGGATCCGTCCCGATCAAGCAGCGGTTAAGACGTTTCCACCCACACATGGCATTAAATATGAAAGAAGAGGCCGACAAGTGTGTTGTGACCCTTAGGCACAAGCATGTGCTATGTTGCTTTGATGATAGCAATGCTATTTGGTTTTGATGATAGCAAGACAGTGAGTGCATTTGAGTGCATTTGATATTGTGTTTTGATGATAGCAATATGAATGCATATGACTGTGACTGATATATTATCTGGAGAATGCACGTGTATGATTGATATATTGTTTGTGCTTGACTTTTGTTCTATGCATTGCATTGCATCATTTGCATTCAAGCCTTGAAGTCTGTACATCATGTTCATTCAGTTCACTTTAAGTCTGTCAGCTGTGTGCATTGATTCCAAGTCTATACAGCCTCTGTGTGTTCTTTACATTCCATTCACTGCTGTTTCCATTTCTCATATGTCATGGGTCGACACATCCTCTGATGGGTCGACTCCTTCAGCAGTCATGCTAAGTCTGTACATCCGATTGCCGTTGTTTGGCCAAGTCTGTACAGCCAACGCCTTCATTGATTCCAAGTCTGGACACTGGTTTTCAGGCGTTCCAAGTATGCACATTGATTCAGGCTCTCCAAGTCTATACAATGAAGTCTGAACATTGCATTTGCATTCACAATGTCTTCACACCTGAAGTCTATACATTGTGTCGTTCACATCTGCAAGTCTAGACATTGGAAAGTCTATACAGACTTCAGCGTCTCATTTAGCGTCTAAGGCAAAGTCTACACGTTGCTACAGTAACGCAAGTCTATACATTGTCCTAGGCTAAGTGTGTACAGCGTCTGTCTTCATGCATTAGGCAAAGTCTATACATTGGGGTCTGTCCCTACGTTTCATAAGTGAAGTCTGTACATCCGTTTCTGAAGCCTGAAGTCTATACAGTCCAGCCTATTCCTACGATCAAGGCTTTAGCTACACTCTAAGTCTGTACATTGACTTTGCTTCATCAAGTCTGTACTGGCTTCAATCCTTCCAAGCCTGTACAGTCACTGTTGAAGTCCATACACTGGTCGGTGGAAAGTCTGTACACTGGCTTCCGTCTTCAAAGTCTATACAGCGGCTGTCTTCAATTTGAAGTCTGTACACTGACTCGTTTCATTTCCTCAGAGTCTGTACATTCACAGCGAATTCAATGTCTATACATTGGGCTTTTACATGAAGTCTATACATTGTTGTTTGCATTGTAAAGTCCATACATTGGTTGTTGTTCTTCAATGTCTATACACTGCCTTTAGGATTTAAAGTCTATACAGCCGTTGCCTCCCTTGTTGAAGTTAACACATTGGGCAAGTCTGTACGTTGCATTCGCCTTCACAAGTCTATACAACGAAGTATATACACTGCAATGTACATACTTAAATCTTATGACTTCATTCTTGTTGCTGAAGGGAACAGGGTCGACGCTAGAGCTTAAGGCGTCCACGCACCAGTGAAGATGCATCTACGGATACTCTTCACAGCGTTAACTCTATGCAAAGGCTGCGTCAACTCAGCCACTCAAGAAGCAGAGGCCTTGTCAGACATACTCCAATGCGTCAACGCAGCAGTGGAGCAGCGTCGACGTAACAGTTAGAAAAGGCTAGGCTGGTTGCTCACTGGATCACCGATGCGTCAACGCAGCAGGCTGATGGAGTCAACGCAGCAGACTTGAGTTTTGCTAGTCGAATGTCTTTGAAGACTGCGTCAACCCTTTGGAGCAAGTGTGTTGACGCCACCTTAACTCCAGTTGCTGAGCGTACTGATGAATGGGCACGTGACCCGAAGCTGGCACCTGACACGTGATCTGAGGTGGTGCTGAGCACGTGATCCGAGGAGGAATCTTCTGGACGGAAGGCGTGGGAAGCACACGCCCTATCTCCCTACTACTGCTGCTATATATACGAGTCTTCATCCTCTGTAGAAGACCGATCGTGATCGAAGCCAGGTAGCAGAAGAAGAGAAGAAAAAAGTAGAGAGCAGAAGCTGAGAGAAGAAAAAGAGAAAAAGGAGAGAGAGCTTCCACGATCCAGCAGAAGAAAAGAAAAAGAGAAAGAGAGAAAAGGATAACAGAGATCGAGAGAAGAAGAGAAGTGCAGCATATAAGAAAGAGAAAGAGAGAGAGTGAAGAAAGAGAGTGAGATCGAGGGAGATCTGTTCTTGATGGACCGTGGATCAAATCCAGGCCATCCAGCTCTTTAAGAGCCACATTGTGCTTCATTGTTTACAGCTTTCAGATTGCTGTTTATTTCCATTTTCTGTTTTCTATTTTACATCTTCTTCAAGCTGTTAGTCAGCGGATTGCAGAGGTGCTGCCTCTGGACGGCTAAGCTATATTGCCCATCGGGTTGCAGTGGAGGATTCCACTGGACAACAAGCTGTGTTGCTCAGCGGGGCGAGGAGGATTCCTCGGACGGCAAGCTGTGTTGCCCAGCGGTTGTATGGCAAGCTGTCATGCCCAGTTGTTCAAGCTGTGGTCAGCGGAATCCACACTCGGTTTGAGTGTGGGGTGGATGTAGGTCTGCAGGACCGAACCACCTAAAAACCCCTCTTGCATTGTGGTTTGATTGCTTATGGTTTGCTTCCGCTAGATGTTTGCATAGGGGCGCTCCAAGTGTTTGATCACAGGTACATTAGATGATTTGATCAGATTTTGTTCTAAGTGTTTAATCTGTTGAGTGAGCGAAATTCTAATTGAGCGAAATTTTATATTGGGTGAAAGTTTTTATAGGCTATATTCATTCACCCCCCCCTCTGAATACTTGCACCGAACCCAACAATTGGTATCAGAGCGGGTCTCTGATCTATCAGATCTAACAATCTGTAGAGGATCCTGCTAGTGTTTGGTGCATTTCAGAGTGGGTCTTTTGAAATCGTGTGTTGCTTCATTGACTTGTGCTTTGTTTTGCTCATTTGGCTTTGGTGCGATTTGAGTTAATTCATTTGATTGCATTGTGTTAGTTTTGTGTTCTATTTAGGATTCTTATTCTGTCTAAGCATGGAACTCACTGCTAATCCTCCGAAGTTTGAAGGTTTGAGTTTCTACATTTGGTTTAATCAGTTCAGAGAATATGTGATGCAAACTAATCCAGATCTGTGGATAGTCATTGCACACAGTTCCTATGAAGTTCCAAAGGATGAATCCTTATGGAAAACTTCAGACAGATAAAAATTCTCTGATAATCAAAAGGCCCTGGAGCTAACTCGAAGGGCTATAAATACTGACAAGTTTCCTTGTGTGCTTGATTGCTGCAGTGCCTCTGAAGTGGTCAAAATGTTAGCAGCCAGCAAGAGCCGGGATGAAGTGAAATGTCATATGACTTCAACAGAAGAAGACGAAGACTATGTGGAGGATACTTCGTCACAGGTAAATTCTGACACTGACAATCCTTCTATGGAAAGCATGATAGCCTTGAATGAACATTTGTTGATGGAGTTTGATAGAATAAAATCTGAGAAGAGGAAACTGAGAAAAGAAATGACCCATGAAGTTAGACGTCTGAGGGTAGAGAATGAAAACCTTAAGTCTGACATAAATAAAGAAAAAGATGAGTTGAACAAGTTGAAATCTGAGAATGAAGATCTTAGAAACAAACTCATCAGTGAAGACAATTCTTGTAAAGCTTGTGCTATCTTGGAAGAAATGATAAATGAGTTTGATTCTGATCACAATTTGCAAAAAGAAAAAAATCAAATCTCTAAAAGAAGAAAATGTCTACTTGAAAGATCAAAATAAAAGGTTAATGGGTCTGAATACTGTTTTCTCTGAAAGATGGTTGACCATTGAAAAAGGAAAGGTTGTTGAAAATGACACTGAACAAAGATTGAAACAGGAAATTAACACCCTCAAAAGTCTAAATGATGCTTTGCATCAACAAGTTATTTCCTGTGAAACTGAGATTGCAGGTTTTGAAGCTAATACTGCTGATTTGAATTCTGAAATTGTAGATCTAAAAACCTCCCTGTCAAAATTTGCTAAAGGAAAAGAACAACTTACATTTGTGAAAAGTTCAGACTGTGCTATGTATACAACATTTGTGTGTAGCTCTGAGTTAGCTAGCACTTCAGCTTCCTCTTCAAATATGCCTTCTATTCAGAGAGAAAAACAAAAAATTGAGAAACAAAAGAAAATTCAGAAAAAGGAAACAAAACAGATTAAGAACATGTATGCTAAGATTTCTCAGGCCAAACTGCCGCATGTTAAAAAGAAGAATGTGAAATATTTCTACTGTGGTAAATTTGGTCATGAAATTGCTGATTGTTTTATCATGAGAAATGATGATTTGAAATCTGATAGAATTCATGCTAGGAATTCTAAAATGAAGAATTTTTTTCATGATCAAAAGAGAAGAATAAAATGTTTTTACTGTCACAGAGAAGGTCATATCATGCATGAATGTAGGTTAATGAAACATGATAACATTTCTGCTAAGAAAATGCATGATAGAAAATTTCATGTTAGAAATCATGTTTGTCAAGGAAGGAAAATTCAATGTTTTCATTGTGGCAAATTGGGCCACATGGTTGAAAATTGTTGGCATGCTCAGGGAAAGAAATCTAACTCTGAATTTATTAAATTCCCTGTAAACAGAAATGGTTTTGGTTACAATAAATTCCTTGTAAACAATACTTCTCATGGAAATATTCTTGTTTCAAAAGTTCAGCATATTGCATGCTTTAACTGTGGAAAGCTAGGTCACAGGGCTGCAACCTGTTGGCTGGCAGGATACCAAAGCCAGACTAGTTTTGGTAAACAGAATTTCAATTCTGTTAACAAAAATTTCCATGCATATGCATTTAGGACACCTGCTCATAGGAATGTGCACAAAATAAATTTCAGAACTGCTGCATCATGCCACTACTGTGGTCAGATAGGTCATTCAATGAATGATTGTCATGTGATGAGAATTGATGACCTTCATGCACAGAAGTTGGCTACCATACCTGCTAGGAATGTCACTGTTATTTCAGGACCCAAGACTTCTTGGGTTCCTGCAGGATCAAAATAATCCAGTTGTTACAGGTGTGCCTTGGAAATGAATAAGAGGGGTTAACCAAGGCACTCAAGAATGAAAACCCCATGATTGAACTTTTCAGGTCAGTTCCAAAACTCTATGTTTAAACTTCATTATCTGAAATTGTTGAACTGTCTATTTGATTAGCTGATCGGTCTGTATTCCAGACTCAGCTATTGAGTTTAATTTTTCACATATCTGATGCTCTTCTCTCTTGCTAGTTTTTGCACTATGAACATAGGATGTTTGATGTTCTGCTCAATCATTTTTGAGTTGATGCATACCTTGTACTGAGCTTGAATGGTTCTTCAGTGTATAGAGTCAATGCATGTGTCTTGTGTCAATGCATTGCATGCTTGATTACATACTAGGACTGAGCTTGAATGGGTCAGTTAGTGCATACAGTCAATGCATGTATCTAGTACTTGCATACATCATTTGCATGACTGTCATTTGCCTATTGTCGTTGACTGCATGTTTTTCAATGCATAATAGGGCTGCTTTGCACTGCATTATCATTTGCTTAACCCTGGTATATCAAATGGTATGTTACTAAAAGGCAAGGAAATCTGCCCGGAGGTTTCTACCATGTGTGAGATGGTCTTTGAGACCAGGTTCTCCGCCGAGTACCATGGGTCCTGTCTTCATGTAGAATAGTGCACTACATCATATGTTGAAAAATCTAAAAAAGGATGAAAATGCTTATAACTTGGATGCATAAATCTGAATTGATTGCATACTTGTCTCATGTATCCTTGGTGCATAGTCTGCATGTAGGACAGTATGTTGCATAGCATATCTCTTGCATCATGATGTTAGGGGGAGCTGAGAGTTCCATTCAATTCATTGAATCCTATTCACTTCTCAGTGTTCTCATTCAAATGATTCATATTACCAATTGCCATCCTTTCCCCATCATTTTCACTAAACAACAGCTTTGCATCTGGTTTAATACATTGAATGGTGATTATTGCAATTGTTCACTTATAAGAATCACACTTACAAATTGAAAGGAACTAAAGGTTTAGCCTTTATAAATTGGAGAGTTAAGTGTCTGCACTTCAGAATTTGAGATAAAAGAAAACTTTTATAGCTCTTAATCTTTGTCTCATGGCTAAAATAGAAAAAGTTTTTGTAATTCCTAAATGTGTTGAACTGGATATGTCTAGAACAGGCTAATAAGAGTGTGTACTGATTTTTTAAATAATCACTCTAAAAGAATTAAGGGCAGCAGTAAATAAGATCATTAATGTTAAGAACTGAACACAGTGACAGAGCAATGGCTGATTACACTGAGAAACTGTGAACTCCTCCAAAGAAGCAGGAGACTTCACATGTCATGAGGTGATTCAGAATATCTCTGTTCATAGGGTCAAATCTATAGGGGGAGTCCTCACCAAGTAACTGGGGGTACTAGCCTCTAATCAAGGTGTACCCTTAATGTCAAAAGTGAAGACTATTCTTTGTGGGTTTTGATCTGAAATAGGTCTAGTAGTTTATGCCTAGTAACTGGGGGTACCTGCCTCTGATCAAGGTGTACACCTAATGTCAACAGCATAAATGCCACTGATCTATTTACTTAGTTCAGGTTCTGAAAAATTCAAAAGTGAAAATCAAACTGCTGTAACCTTTTGAAAAATCAAAAGTCAATGAGTGAAAATTATTTTTTTGTCAATACATGTTCAAGTTACCTCTCTTGAATTTCCTTGTTTAATCACAAAAGGGTATTATTTCTGACTTATCTATTAATACCATGTGCCCTAGATTCATTGCTATAAATGGAGTCTATAAACTCTTTTTCAGGGGTCAGGTGTTTTACTCTAGATTTATCACTGTTAAACTTGAATTTTTGAAAATTGTATGTTGCTGATTCTTATAATTTAACAGTTGTTTATAATCATGCTTCCTTTCTGAACCTATGATTCAGCTGTTGTCAAGTGACCCTCCTACCTTCTCTACCTTGTTTATCTGTTCATATTCCTTCTCAAAGGGGGAGCATTTATTTAGGGGGAGAAATAATTCAGGAGGAGTCATACCTTCAGGGGGAGTTTATTGCTCTAGCAGTCACTTGCATGCATACTGCCATGTTGCACTCATGTTCTTATTGTTCTTCCCTTTTCGATTATGTCAAAGGGGGGGAAAATTTTGTGTGTGACTCACTGTCACAGTTTATTGCCATCATCAAAAAGGGGGAGAATGTTGTGCCCCTTAGGCACAAGCATGTGCTATGTTACTTTGATGATAGCAATGCTATTTGGTTTTGATGATAGCAAGACAGTGAGTGCATTTCAGTGCATTTGATATTATGTTTTGATGATAGCAATACGAATGCATATGACTGTGACTGATATATTATCTGGAGAATGCATGTGTATGATTGATATATTGTTTGTGCTTGACTTCTGTTCTGTGCATTGCATTGCATCATTTGCATTCAAGCCTTGAAGTCTGTACATCATGTTCATTCAGTTCACTTCAAGTCTGTCAGCTGTGTGCATTGGATTCCAAGTCTATACAGCCTATGTGTGTTCTTTACATTCCATTCACTGCTGTTTCCATTTCTCATATGTCATGGGTCGACACATCCTCTGATGGGTCGACTCCTTCAGCAGTCATGCTAAGTCTGTACATCCGATTGCCGTTGTTTGGCCAAGTCTGTATAGCCAACGCCTTCATTGATTCCAAGTCTGGACACTGGTCTTCAGGCGTTCCAAGTATGCACATTGATTCAGGCTCTCCAAGTCTATACAATGAAGTCTGAACATTGCATTTACATTCACAATGTCTTCACACCTGAAGTCTATACATTGTGTCGTTCACATCTGCAAGTCTAGACATTGGAAAGTCTATACAGACTTCAGCGTCTCATTTAGCGTCTAAGGCAAAGTCTACACGTTGCTATAGTAACGCAAGTCTATACATTGTCCTAGGCTAAGTGTGTATAGCGTCTATCTTCATGCATTAGGCAAAGTCTATACATTGGGGTCTGTCCCTACGTTTCATAAGTGAAGTCTGTACATCCGTTTCTGAAGCCTGAAGTCTATACAGTCCAGCCTATTCCTACGATCAAGGCTTTAGCTACACTCTAAGTCTGTACATTGACTTCGCTTCATCAAGTCTGTACACTGGCTTCAATCCTTCCAAGCCTGTACAGCCGTTCACTGTTGAAGTCCATACACTGGTCGGTGGAAAGTCTGTACACTGGCTTCCGTCTTCAAAGTCTATACAGCGGCTATCTTCAATTTGAAGTCTGTACACTGACTCGTTTCATTTCCTCAGAGTCTGTACATTCACAGCGAATTCAATGTCTATACATTGGGCTTTTACATGAAGTCTATACATTGTTGTTTGCATTATAAAGTCTATACATTGGTTGTTGTTCTTCAATGTCTATACACTGCCTTTAGGATTTAAAGTCTATACAGCCGTTGCCTCCCTTGTTGAAGTTAACACATTGGGCAAGTATGTACGTTGCATTCACCTTCACAAGTCTATACAACGAAGTATATACACTGCAATGTACATACTTAAATCTTATGACTTCATTCTTGTTGCTGAAGGGAACAGGGTCGACGCTAGAGCTTAAGGCATCCACGCACCAGTGAAGATGCATCCACGGATACTCTTCACAGTGTTAACTCTACGCAAAGGCTGCGTCAACTCAGCCACTCAAGAAGCAGAGGCCTTGTCAGAAATACTCCAATGCGTCAACGCAGCAGTGGAGCAGCGTCGACGCAACAGTTAGAAAAGGCTAGGCTGGTTGCTCACTGGATCACCGATGCGTCAACGCAGCAGGCTGATGGAGTCAATGCAGCAGACTTGAGTTTTGCGGGTCGAATGTCTTTGAAGACTGCGTCAACCCTTTGGAGCAAGTGTGTTGACGCCACCTTAACTCCAGTTGCTGAGCGTACTGATGAATGGGCACGTGACCCGAAGCTGGCACCTGACACGTGATCTGAGGTGGTGCTGAGCACGTGATCCGAGGAGGAATCTTCTGGACGGAAGGCGTGGGAAGCACACGCCCTATCTCCCTACTACTGCTGCTATATATACGAGTCTTCATCCTCTGTAGAAGACCGATCGTGATCGAAGCCAGGTAGCAGAAGAAGAGAAGAAAAAAGTAGAGAGCAGAAGCTGAGAGAAGAAAAAGAGAAAAAGGAGAGAGAGCTTCCACGATCCAGCAGAAGAAAAGAAAAAGATAAAGAGAGAAAAGGAGAATAGGTCGAGAGAAGAAGAGAAGTGCAGCAGATAAGAAAGAGAAAGAGAGAGAGTGAAGAAAGAGAGTGAGATCGAGGGAGATCTGTTCTTGATGGACCGTGGATCAAATCCAGGCCATCCAGCTCTTTAAGAGCCACATTGTGCTTCATTGTTTACAGCTTTCAGATTGCTGTTTATTTCCATTTTCTGTTTTCTATTTTACATCTTCTTCAAGCTGTTAGTCAGCGGATTGCAGAGGTGCTGCCTCTAGACGGCTAAGCTGTATTGCCCAGCGGGTTGCAGTGGAGGATTCCACTGGACAGCAAGCTGTGTTGATCAGCGGGGCGAGGAGGATTCCTCGGACGGCAAGCTGTGTTGCCCAGCGGTTGTATGGCAAGCTGTGATGCCCAGTTGTTCAAGCTGTGAGTCAGCAGAATCCACACTCGGTTTGAGTGTGGGGTGGATGTAGGTCTGCAGGACCGAACCACCTAAAAACCCCTCTTGCATTATGGTTTGATTGCTTATGGTTTGCTTCCGCTAGATGTATGCATAGTGGCGCTCCAAGTGTTTGATCACAGGTACATTAGATGATTTGATCAGATTTTGTTCTAAGTGTTTAATCTGTTGAGTGAGCGAAATTCTAATTGAGCGAAATTTTATATTGGGTGAAAGTTATTATAGGCTATATTCATTCACCCCCCCCCTCTGAATACTTGCACCGAACCCAACAAAGTGATGCGGGACGGGACCACGGACACGACAAGCTCGCCATCGTCCCTTAACGAGGGAAGCGTCAGACGTGCGTAGTTGAGAAACCGGCAGTGAGCTAGGGTGGTCGGCTCTCTCTTTCGTGCCCGGATCGGGTCACGGGATGGTAATGCTCTCTCTCGTAGCAGCGGTGATATAAATAGAAAGTGAGCTAATTACTCTATCATGCTCTCTAGCAGCGGCATAAACAAGCATATATGAAATTAAGCAAAATGCCAAGTAAGGAGCGAGGACGATACCTCCACGCGCTCGGCGTGGGGACGAGGACCCGGTCGAAACTCGTACTCCCAGAACAATAATACACAAGATTACAGTAATACAAATCGCTGCCCACTCCATGCAAGGAGGTAAAGGGCTACACAATGGGGTCCGGGAGGACCAAATTCGGGTTGACGGGCGGCTTCTCGCATTGATTCGGCAGCACCCGAACACGTGACGGTGGGGCCCACGTGCTGTCCGGAGGGACCGTGCGGGACCCGGTGTCACCACTGTGGTGGGGACACTTGTGGAAGTGTTCCCTGGGCTGGCGGCACGCTGGTTCGCCGGCCGGAGGCCAGGCGGCTCCGTTCGGCACCGGTCAGAATGACCGGCCACGGATCTGTCGGTTCTATTTTCTGGCGCGCGCTCCGGCGAGAACGGATGCTGCGATCAGCCCCGACGTCAGAATGCGACGAAACTGGTGCCGTTGGAAAGCTGCTTCGAAGGGCTTCAACACTCTATGATTATAGAAAAATAACAAAGCCTACACTTCCATTTGGAGAATTTTGAAGGTTACTGTTGTATAGTGGCTTAACTCTCAGATCTGCAGGGCTATCCTCTGAGAACTGTCATTGACCGTAGGGTAGATGTCTGATTCAGCTCTTGAGGTCTTCATCAAAGTGTAGGAAATTGAGCTAGGATACGGCAAAACTGGTTTGGACAAGTTTGGATGTGGCTACGAATTGATAGGATTTTTTCACTAACAGTGGGTCCGATCTGGAATCTGACTAAAGGCACTGTAGCAGAGATAGAACACGAATTTTGAAAAATGGATAGAGGGCAGATCAAAAATCATAAAAAATGGTGGATGTAGGGGATGATGGACAGAACTCCCAGTAAAATTGGGAGGGTTTGGAAAATTCAAAAAGGTGGTCAGAGATGGGAAACTCAGAGCTGTTGTCACTGTAGACAGAGACAAAATAGATCTGGGAATGTAAAATGAACGAAAATGGAAAATTACTAAATGGAGGAGTTTGGACGTGAAACCTTAGGTGGAGGTGGGGATTCAAGGCAAGAACACACCCTCAAAATTTCAAATTCATATGAGCTCGTGGCTGGCAGCAAGAATTCACGAACTACACCTCTATCCAGCAGGACAGAAACTTGAAGACGGCTCCGCGGCGGCTGGAAGGCGGCACGAACGGCGGCGGCGGCGGCACAGATGAAGATCAGAGGTTGAGAGGGGGAGATAGAAGATTGATACACTCTTGAACTGGAGGTTTGAGGAGAGGAAACCAGGGGGAGAGGGCTAGGGCGCAAGAGCCTTCTTGGCATTCAACAAAATTTCTAATTTTTCACTAATATTCATATGAAAATACAATCTTTTATATGATTCACATCAAATGCAATGTGAACCCTTGGATCTAGGGGTGGGGATTGAAGGGCTGGGATTGCATGCCACAAACACAAAAAATGAATATAATATGCAAGGGGGGGGGGCGGCCTATTGACTAGAGGGGGGGGTTGAATGGAAGGTTGAAATGGTAGGTGGCCTACCTTGGACAAAATGAGCCACTTGTCTACCATGTGTCCATATGACCAGCCCACCCTTCTAGATGTCCACCTTGGAAGGTTGACCAGCCCCACAAGGTGACATGGACGAATGGGAGAGGGCTGAGGGCCCCCTTGCTGGTCCTACGACATAATTGCATAAAAACCCACACAATCCATGGGAATGACTCCTTTGCTTATAATGTTGTGACCCCTCTATGTTGATGATGTTGACACTTGCTCTATTCTTTGGCAACACCATTATTTTGATTGATTGGCAACTGAGTTTGATTTGATGAAATTGCTTCACCAGATTGACTATGTGTTCTTTGCTTTTAATACACTGCTGTCTGTAATTCTTACTGTCATAAGTCCACACACTGCATCTCAATTAAAGTGATTATGTGTGCACAGCGTCAACGCATCATGTTACAGCGTCAACGCATAAGTCCAGACACTGCATCTCAATTAAGTTGATTATGTGTGTGCAGCGTCAACGCATCAATGTTACAGCGTCAACGCACCGTTGGCTTTGAACCTCAGAGTCTGTACATCTGAATTGCCCTTGATCTGGTGAAATGTATACACTCATTCACTGTATCCTTCACACATTAAAGTCCATACATTCATCAATTACTTTTCACTCAAGGCAAAGTCTATACACTGGGGTCTTTTCCCTACGTGTCTTAGGCGAAGTCTGAACATTCGATTCTGAAGCCTGAAGTCTATACAGTCCAGCCTAGTCCTATGATCAAGGCTTTAGCTACACTCAACGCTATACATTGGCTTCGCTTCATGAAGTCTGTACACTGCTTCAGGAGCTTCAAGTCCACACATCGCTCAAAGTCTGTACAGAGTCCAGCGTCTCATACACTTGAGCAAAGCCTGTACATCCATAGTGTTACTCAAAGTCCAAACATTAATCTTCTAATCCAAAGTCTATACAATGGTCTTCACACTTGAAGTCCATACATTCGATGTGCAGAGTTGATGTCTATACTGTGTCCTTGCTGTTCAAGTCTATACACTGACGGCTGAACTAAGAACCCTATACATCGTCTGTCTGCACTAGAGTCTCTTGGAGTCTATACATTGCACTCGTCTTCTAAAGTCTATACACTGAAGTCTTCACATTCGCGTGCATAACATGAAGTCCATAAGTGGGCAAAGTCTGTACACTGTCCATGCTTCATGTAGCATCAACTCATCCTTCATGCTGCGTTAACTCCTCAAGTATATACAATGCTTTCCTTCGCATGAAGCCTTTAAGTGCATTATGTCTATACAATGCCACTAGGATTTAAAGTCTATACAGCCGTTGCCTCCCTTGTTGAAGTCAACACTTTGGGCAAGTCTGTACGTTGCATTCTGCCTTTACAAGTCTATACAACGATGTATATATAATGCAATGTACATACTTAACTCTTATGTCTTTATTCTTGTTGCTGAAGGGACAGGGTCGACGCCTGGAGCTTAAAGCGTCCACGCATCAGTAGACGAAGCTTTCACGATGTCTTCTATTACGTCAACGCCACATGAAAGCAGCGTCGACGCAGCAGTTGAAGAAGCATTCGTCTTCACAGGCCATTCCACTGCGTCAACGCCACATGCAAGCAGCGTCGACGCAGCAGCTAAAGAAACGAGGCAAATGGCTACTGGAATGCCTCACTGCGTTAACGCCATTAAGTGAAAGCGTCGACGCAGCAAGTCAGATTGATGTCTTTGAGCACGTGACCAGAGAACTCTATACATCGGACTGAAGAAGCTAATGAGGGGCACGTGATCCCAGGTACCTGGCTCGTGATCCGAAAAGGACTAGGTATCCAGATGAGGACACGTGTACTAACACTCCATTCCATGCTGCCACGTGGTCCAAATTGCTGGGCGGGAAACGTGGAAAGCACACGCCTGCTGCTGTTGCTGCTATATATACAAGCCTTCTTCCACAGAAGAAAGCTGATCGAGGCAGAAGAAGAAAAAGTCTATACACTCAACAGCAGTGAGCCTTCGATCCACAGAGAGAAAAGAGAGAAGAAAAAGATACAGAGAAGAAGAAGAAGAAATAGAGAAGAAGGAGAAAAGAGAGAGAGTGAGGTGAGAGAGAGCTGATCGAGAGTGAGAGTGAGAGTGTTTGTATCTCAGTCTCGTGGTTCAAAACCAGAGCTGAGCTTTGCTCTTTAAGAGCTACATTGCTTTTGGGTTTTTATTTTTCGTTTTGATTCTGTCTTTCATTTCCGAATGCTATTTCTTCAAGCTGTGTGTCAGCGGTCTTGCAGTGGTGGTCTCCACTGGACGGGTTAAGCTGTATTTCCCCAGCGGTTGCAGAGGATCAGATCCTCTGGTCGGCAAGCTGTAGTGCCCAGCGAAGCTGTGTATCAGCGGGTTGTTTGGCCAAGCTGTAAAGCCCAGCGGACGCAAGCTGTGCTGCGCAGCAGGAAGCCATACTCGGTTGAGTGTGGGGTGGACGTAGGTCGTTGACCGAACCACCTAAAAATTGTGTGTGCAGTGTGTTTGTGTTTTTGTGTGATCTGTGTGCGATGGGATTTCTTGCTTAGCTTGTTTGATTGCATCGCTTATGATCATGTCTAGCTTTCTACCTTTTGCTTAGCACTTTTCATTTAGATTTATTGATGCTTGCCTAAATTCGCTCTAGAACTTACAATAGTTTTAAATTAGGCAAGTTGATCTATTCACCCCCCTCTAGATCCACACTTAGTGGAGATAGACTGCGTCCATCTAACCCAACACTTGGTATCAGAGCCTAACTCTTCTGCAGGGACTCATCGCCCGAAGAGAATAGGCAGAGATGGATGCTCGAGGGATGACTGCCGAAGGTCACTCAACAACGAAGCCCCCATTCTTTGATGGATCAAACTACGCATACTGGAAGAATCGTATGCAAGTGTTCCTCAGGGCTAAGGATTACGAGATTTGGAAGATTGTCAGCAAGGGACCTTATGAGCTGTCCCCGAATGAAGATGTATGGACCAAGGAGGAGATCAGAAGGTCCACGCTGAATTGGAGTGCTATTAATGCTATCCAGTGCGCTCTGCATCCTACAGAATTCTCCCGTGTGTCTGCTTGCAAATCAGCTAAGGAAATGTGGGATGCGCTGGAAGTAATTCATGAAGGTACATCTCAAGTAAGAGAGCAGAAGGCCAATCTTCTTGTATCTGAGTATGAAGCCTTCAAGATGAAGCAGAACGAGTCCATTAGCGAAATGTACGCTCGGCTGACTGTAATAACCAATGGCCTCAGAGGTTTTGGGAAACCTCAGGCAGAGTATGATGTAGTGAGGAAAATTCTGCGCTCCCTGACTCCAAATTGGCACACCAAAGCAACTGTGATGGAGGAGTCAAGGGACTTGCGTAATACTAAATCTGATGAGCTAATTGGCTCACTAATGGCATATGAGATAAACATGCCAAGGATAGATGAAGCCGAGAGGAAGAAGAAGCCGATAGCGCTGAAGGCTAGTTCCAGCAAATCAACAAGATCCAGCTCCAGCAGCTCTTCATCATCAGAAGAGAACCTAAATGAAGAGGAAGATGTGACTCGATCTGAGATAGCCATGATGACTAGAGAGTTCAGGCGATTTCTCAGAAAGGGAGCAGGACGGTTCGGTCAGAAGAAATACAGTGGTGACCGAAAGGATAAAAGGTATAAATCTAAACCTGCAAAGAAAAATGAAGCTAATGTTTGTTATCAATGCAGGAAACCAGGGCATCTGAAAATTGACTGTCCAGACATTCAGAAACATAAGGACAGGTCAAAGAAGAAAATCAAGAAGGGAAGAGCTATGATCACCACATGGAGTGATGAAGATGAAGGCTCTTTCAGCAACAGCTCAGATAGTGAAGCCGAATCTGAACAGCCCATTTGCCTTATGGCAACAAGCTCCGAAGATAGAGAGGAGGATACAGATGAGGTAATCACTAGATTTGAAAACTTCACAATTGCTGATTGGGTAGATGCTTATCATGACATAGCTGATAGAGCTGATGATATTAGAGAGAATAGGCATCTTAGAAGAAAAATCAATTCCATGCAAAATGATAAAACACTAACTGATAAAATTGCATGTTTGGAATCTGAGATTGATGAATTGAAACTCACATGCTCTGAAGAAGATGAAATCAAAAATGAGTTAAAAGCTTCTAAGGAAGAGAATCTAAGGCTTGAAAATGAAATTGATGAATGGAAGCTGAAGATTCAGAAATGTGAAAGTGAAGTCAAAATTATCTCTGAAAAATATGAAGCTGTCCTCAATGTCAACAATGAGCTGAAAAAGGCTATTGATGAACTTCAGAAAGACAATGAAGATAAAATGAAAACCATTGAGAAAATGACCCAAGGAACAGATAACTTAAATGCTTTGTTAGGGTCAAAGGTTAATTTCAGAAAAGAGGGCCTAGGTTTTAATTCTAGTGCAACAAAAACATTCGGAATGAAAACAATTTCATTTGTTGCTCAAAAGGAAAAGGGACCTCTAATTAGCATGAACTCAACAAATTTGATGAACAAAACTGCTAATCTGAAAAAGCCCAGTGCTGAGGAGAAGGGCAAACGAAAGGTTAATGAGCCTAGTAGAGCTAGCACATCTAAGCAGAATCCTAGGGCTCAGACTCAGGTTAGGGGTCAACCTACACAGTCTGGTAAACCCCAGGTCAAGGTAACCAAGTCTCCACCAACACCTCCACCTCTGAAGAAGACCCAATACAAACCTGTGTATAGGTCAGCAGGGTCCAAAGTATAGGGGAGACAAAGTGCTGCTAGGAGTCAACCCAATTATTTTTATCAACCCAGAGCTCAGACCCACTACAATGCACAGCCAACCTACTTCAATAGGTCGAATTGGTCTAGAACTCAGGATAGGTTTACAGGTCTTGCACACCAGGGTGCTAAATATCAAAGACCTCACAGTAGAAATTGGGTCAATGGGTATGGTTACTGGACATCTAGAAATCAATATTTTCATAGCCAGCCCAGGAACTACTATGGCCAAAATTTTGTGAACACACCCTGGCCAAGGCACTGGCACAGAAATAACAATACTGTCAATAATTATGCTGCTGCCAATAAGAAAAAGAACAACAGAAGAAAATCTGTAGGATCCACTGAACAAAACACATTTAAACAAATGTGGATTCCGAAACATTTGCTTTCCTGTTTTGCTTCTAGTTCATTTACATTGGAGCCCAATCAGTCTTGGGTTCCAAACTTCTCTACCTAATTGTGTATGCAGGTATGCCTGGCAGCCAAGAACAACTTGTGGTACATGGATAGCGGCTGCTCCAGGCATATGACAGGAGATAAGGCCAAATTTTGCATACTGACTGAGAAAGTAGAAGGCCTTGTCACCTTTGGAAGCAACACAAAGGGTAGGATTATCGGATCAGGTAAGGTAGGTAAGTGTTCTACCTGCTGCATTGATGATGTTATGCTGGTTGAAGGGTTAGTCTATAATCTACTTAGCATTAGCCAGTTATGTGATAAAGGTTACAATGTTTTATTCAATTCTCAATGCTGCAAGGTTTTTGAACCTGATTCTGATATTGTCAAATTTTCTGGAAAAAGAATAAATAATACTTACATGATAAATTTAGATGAAATTCAACACACTAACCTTTGCCTTACTGCCAGTAGAGAAGACATAGCATTTTTATGGCATCGTAGGTTAGGTCATGCTAGCTACACTGTTTTGCACAAATTAAATAAGCATGGCATGGTTAGAGGACTTCCTGAAGTCTCATTCAAGAAAGAAAATAAAATCTGTGATGCATGCACTCAATCAAAGATAACTAGAAAGTCATTTAAGTCTAGAACTGAAAATCTGTCTTCCAAACCCTATGAGCTGATACATATGGACCTTTTTGGGCCAACTAGATCTGTCAGCCTATCAGGGAGGAGGTATGGGTTTGTCATGGTAGATGACTTTTCTAGGTATACTTGGGTTTATTTCTTATCTAATAAGAGTGATGCTTTCTCAGAATTTCAGGAGTTCTATGTTAAAACAAATCAGAAAATTGAAAACATTTTGTCTGATCATGGAGGTGAGTTTGAAAACTCACAATTTGATGAATTCTGCAGGTCGAATGGAATCAACCACAGGTACTCCTCTCCAAGGACACCTGAGCAGAATGGAGTTGTGGAGAGAAGGAACAGAACCCTAGTGGAAATGGGTCGTACACTTCTCGTCGAAGGGGGTCTACCAAGGAAGTTTTGGGCTGA
Organism: Amorphophallus konjac; assembly: GCA_022559845.1. Lineage (NCBI taxonomy): Eukaryota > Viridiplantae > Streptophyta > Magnoliopsida > Alismatales > Araceae > Amorphophallus > Amorphophallus konjac. Next base: position 95,846,297 of record CM040125.1, read on the forward strand.
AGCAGTGAACACTGCCTGTTATGTAATTAACAGAGCCATGGTAAGACCTTCTACCCAGCAAACACCATATGAGATATTAAAAGGTAAGAAACCTTCTATTGCTCACTTCAAGGTTTTTGGTTGTAAATGTTTCATTCACATAAATGATAAAAAGGACCTTGATAAATTTGAACCTAAAGGAGAACCAGGAATTTTTCTTGGTTATTCTGAAAACACCCGAGCATACAGAGTGTACAATCTGAACTCTAAAACTGTTGAAGAATCTCCACACATAATTTTTGATGAATCTTTGGCAAATTCTAATGCTGGTAAATGCAGGAATGAAACCAATAGTGAAATCCTGAAGGAAGGAGATCCTGCAGACAAATCCGAGGATGAAGAAGAACATAAAGAGCTTAATGAAGAGGAGCCTACAGTTCAGGGGGAGGTAAATCAAGTTCATGATACTCCAATTGCAAATATTAGATATCTCAAGGATCATCCTGTAGATAATGTTATTGGAAATCTGCATGACCCCCCTAGGACTAGAGGCCACTTAAGAATTCAACATGAACTGAATGCGTATGCTTTTGTATCAAACATAGAACCCAAGTCCATTGACTGTGCTCTCCAAGATGTGCATTGGATTAATGCCATGCATGAGGAGCTCAATCAGTTTGACAGGAATAAGGTGTGGCATTTGGTTCCACCTCCTGATCATGAAACAGTCATAGGGACTAAATGGGTATTTAGAAACAAAACTGATGAAGCGGGGAATGTTATTAAAAATAAAGCCAGACTTGTAGCTCAGGGGTACAATCAGGAATTTGGAATAGACTTTGAAGAGTCTTTTGCCCCTGTAGCTAGATTAGAAGCAATAAGAATTTTATTGGCTTATGCATGTTCCCTAGGAATAAACCTTCAGCAGATGGATGTGAAATCTACTTTTCTAAATGGGGAAATTAATGAGGATGTCTATGTGAGACAGCCTCCTGGGTTTGAATGTTTAGATTTTCCTAATCATGTTTACAAGCTCAATAAAGCTCTCTATGGGTTAAAGCAAGCTCCTAGAGCTTGGTATGACAGGTTGAGCAAATTTCTCACCGACAAGAACTTCACAAGAGGTATAGTGGATCAAACATTGTTTACCAAGATAAGCCATCCAGATATTCTTATCATTCAGATTTATGTGGATGACATTGTGTTTGGGTCAACTATCCCCAAATTGTGTGAGGAATTCTCTCAAATAATGACTGATGAATTTGAAATGAGCTCAATGGGTGAGCTCAAACTATTTCTTGGACTGCAGGTTACACAAACAGAAGATGGCATCTTCATCTCTCAGTCCAAGTATGTAAAGAACTTATTGAAGAAGTACAAAATGGACAACCTCAAGGAAATAGCTACTCCAATGGGTACATCAACCAGCTTGGATGAAGACTCTAAAGGTAAACATGTGGACCAAAGGCTATACAGAGGTATGATCGGATCTATTCTCTATCTTACAGTATCTAGGCCTGATATATAATTTGCTGTGTGTTTATGCTCTAGATTTCAGGCCAGTCCTAAAGAAAATCACTTTAAGGCTGTGAAAAGAATTTTTAGGTATTTACTAGGCACCCAAGAACTAGGTCTCTGGTATCCTGCTAAGTGTGAGTTAGAGCTTCTAGCTTACACTGATGCAAACTATGCTGGGTGTCGAGTAGATAGAAAAAGCACTAGTGGCTACTGTCAATTCCTTGGTGGCTGTCTAGTGTCTTGGGCATCTAAGAAGCAACACACTGTAGCTTTATCCACAGCTGAAGCTGAGTATGTTGCAGCTTGTAATTGTGCAGCCCAAGTACTTTGGATTAAGCACCAACTGGTTGACTATCAGATAAATCTGGGATGTATTCCACTTTTATGTGATAAGACTAGTGCTATTTGCCTTGCTAAAAATCATGTTCACCATTCTAGGACTTAGCATATAGAGATAAAACATCATTTTCTTAGAGATGCTATAAATAAAAAGGAGATTGAAATGAACTTCATAGAAACTGAAAAACAAATTGCTGATATTTTTACTAAGCCTCTTGGGAATGAAAAATTTAAGTTTCTTAGAAGAGAACTTGGCTTATGTAAATTTCAGCATGATGAATGATTGTTTAATTGCTGTGAATAAAATCTCTGATGTGGACTTGTTTTTGATTGCTTGGATAAATCATGTGGATGTGAATGTGGATGCAGAACTATCCTGCATTGCATATATTCAGGGGGAGCTTGTTGTGTCTTTGCATGTCTTTGCATATCATTCATTCATGACCTATGCATAAGCTCTCTCTCAATTAATTCTTGCCATGCTGCATGCATATAGACAGGGGGAGTATTGCTAAGAAAAATCAGAGTGGTTTCAACTTTCTTGAAGTCATTCAACCTTTAACTCTGAATACTTGTCTCTGACATTATGGCAATCTGTTGGTCAGTTCTGATTTCTAAGCAGTAGAAAATGGACTTCTTCATTTATAAGAATTTGAATTGTTCAAAGACTGATGTAATGGTTTAAATCTTATAATGGTTGGAGTTTAAAGATTGCAATCAGTATATAAGTAAGTTGAAAATTGATAAAACTCTCAACCTCTTTCTTATTTCATGTCAGACAAAGCTATTCATATCTGAAATCTGAAAACTCATCTGAAATCATGTCGGAGAGATTAAGTATGTGTATTGTTCTTAAACAAGTCATTCTGAAACATAAAAAGGACAGCTAAGAAAGATACTGAAAAATATTGAGAATCATTGAAAATATATGTATTGGCAGAGCAATGACTGGTAATCACTGAGAAACTGAGTGATCCATCAAAGAAGTGGACAACACTCATGTCATGAAGTGTATCACCTATCTCTGTTTAAAATGTTCAAAATAGCAGGCTGGTTTCACTGAGTACCTGGGGGTAACTAGCGTCTGATAAACGTGTACCCTCACACAAAAAGGTGTAACTCAGCTCTGTTGAATTTGATCATAGGCAGAATGGTCCATCTTGTTGAATATCTAGGGGTATTGGCGTCTTATAAACGTATACCCTTAAGCAGAAAGACTTGTGGTACCTGAATGCTCAAAATGATCTAATATTGATAATGCTGCTCCCTCAAAAGAAAAGTTCATGAGTGTCAATTTGTTTAGTTTCAATACATGACTTGGGTTCTCTCAAATTTTTTAGACTATGAAAGTAAGATATCATGAAACTGAATCTTTCATGCAAATGTGATTCTGGTTTTTTGTTTTATCATGCACAGTGAACTTATCCATTGGTTGTAGTGCATGAACTCCAAATTTTATCATATTTAAACCAGCACTCTTTCTGACAATAGTTTCTAATTTCATATGACTGAAGACTCTATGCTTTAGAATGCTTAATCATGAACCACCTGTTCAGAATGCCAGTCAGTTCTTCTCTTGATTCCTCCATTGTATTTAATTTTTCCCTCCTCTTTGTTGATGGCAAAGGGGGAGAATATTGTCTAGGGGATGTCTAGTGGGAGAATACATATCTGTCTGAATTCTGAAGTCATTTCTGAATTAATTCCAAGGGAGAGTTTGAGGCAGTGAGTTGCATGCATTCATAGCATATGCATGTCAATCTGCATAACACATCATGTCTTTCATCAAACATATATATCTATGATAGGTTGTTGCTACTCCACTTCATATGGGGTTGCCATCATCAAAAAGGGGGAGATTGTTGTGACCCCTCTATGTTGATGATGTTGACACTTGCTCTATTCTTTGGCAACACCATTATTTTGATTGATTGGCAACTGAGTTTGATTTGATGAAATTGCTCCATCAGATTGACTATGTGTTCTTTGCTTTTAATACACTGCTGTCTGCAATTCTTACTGTCATAAGTCCACACACTGCATCTCAATTAAAGTGATTATGTGTGCACAGCGTCAATGCATCATGTTACAGCGTCAACGCATAAGTCCACACACTGCATCTCAATTAAGTTGATTATGTGTGTGCAGCGTCAACGCATCAATGTTACAGCGTCAACGCACCGTTGGCTTTGAACCTCAGAGTCTGTACATCCGAATTGCCCTTGATCTGGTGAAATGTATACACTCATTCACTGTAGCCTTCACACATTAAAGTCCATACATTCATCAATTACTTTTCACTCAAGGCAAAGTCTATACACTGGGGTCTTTTCCCTACGTGTCTTAGGCGAAGTCTGAACATTCGATTCTGAAGCCTGAAGTCTATACAGTCCAGCCTAGTCCTATGATCAAGGCTTTAGCTACACTCAACGCTATACATTGGCTTCGCTTCATGAAGTCTGTACACTGCTTCAGGAGCTTCAAGTCCACACATCGCTCAAAGTCTGTACAGAGTCCAGCGTCTCATACACTTGAGCAAAGTCTGTACATCCATAGTGTTACTCAAAGTCTAAACATTAATCTTCTAATCCAAAGTCTATACAATGGTCTTCACACTTGAAGTCCATACATTCGATGTGCAGAGTTGATGTCTATACTGTGTCCTTGCTGTTCAAGTCTATACACTGACGGCTGAACTAAGAACCCTATACATCGTCTGTCTGCACTAGAGTCTCTTGGAGTCTATACATTGCACTCGTCTTCTAAAGTCTATACACTGAAGTCTTCACATTCGCGTGCATAACATGAAGTCCATAAGTGGGCAAAGTCTGTACACTGTCCATGCTTCATGCAGCGTCAACTCATCCTTCATGCTGCGTCAACTCCTCAAGTATATACAATGCTTTCCTTCGCATGAAGCCTTTAAGTGCATTATGTCTATACAACGCCACTAGGATTTAGAGTCTATACAGTCGCTGCCTCCCTTGTTGAAGTCAACACTTTGGGCAAGTCTGTACGTTGCATTCTGCCTTTACAAGTCTATACAACGATGTATATATAATGCAATGTACATACTTAACTCTTATGTCTTTATTCTTGTTGCTGAAGGGACAGGGTCGACGCCTGGAGCTTAAAGCGTCCACGCATCAGTAGACGAAGCTTTCACGATGTCTTCTATTATGTCAACGCCACATGAAAGCAGCGTCGACGCAGCAGTTGAAGAAGCATTCGTCTTCACAGGCCATTCCACTGCGTCAACGCCACATGCAAGCAGCGTCGACGCAGCAGCGAAAGAAACGAGGCAAATGGCTACTGGAATGCCTCACTGCGTTAACGCCATTAAGTGAAAGCGTCGACGCAGCAAGTCAGATTGATGTCTTTGAGTACGTGAACGGAGAACTCTATACATCGGACTGAAGAAGCTAATGAGGGGCGCGTGATCCCAGGTACCTGGCTCGTGATCCGAAAAGGACTAGGTATCCAGATGAGGACACGTGTACTGACACTCCATTCCATGCTGCCACGTGGTCCAAATTGCTGGGCGGGAAACGTGGAAAGCACACGCCTGCTGCTGTTGCTGCTATATATACAAGCCTTCTTCCACAGAAGAAAGCTGATCGAGGCAGAAGAAGAAAAAGTCTATACACTCAGCAGCAGTGAGCCTTCGATCCACAGAGAGAAGAAAAAGATACAGAGAAGAAGAAGAAGAAATAGAGAAGAAGGAGAAAAGAGAGAGAGTGAGGTGAGAGAGAGCTGATCGAGAGTGAGAGTGAGAGTGTTTGTATCTCAGTCTCGTGGTTCAAAACCAGAGCTGAGCTTTGCTCTTTAAGAGCTACATTGCTTTTGGGTTTTTACTTTCATTTTGATTCTGTCTTTCATTTCCGAATGCTATTTCTTCAAGTCAGCGGTCTTGCAGTGGTGGTCTCCACTGGACGGGTTAAGCTGTATTTCCCCAGCGGTTGCAGAGGATCAGATCCTCTGGTCGGCAAGCTGTAGTGCCCAGCGAAGCTGTGTATCAGCGGGTTGTTTGGCCAAGCTGTAAAGCCCAGCGGACGCAAGCTGTGCTGCGCAGCAGGAAGCCATACTCGGTTGAGTGTGGGGTGGACGTAGGTCGTTGACCGAACCACCTAAAAATTGTGTGTGCAGTGTGTTTGTGTTTTTGTGTGATCTGTGTGCGATGGGATTTCTTGCTTAGCTTGTTTGATTGCATCAATTATGATCATGTCTAGCTTTCTACCTTTTGCTTAGCACTTTTCATTTAGATTTATTGATGCTTGCCTAAATTCCGCTCTAGAACTTACAATAGTTTTAAATTAGGCAAGTTGATCTATTCACCCCCCTCTAGATCCACACTTAGTGGAGATAGACTGCGTCCATCTAACCCAACATATAAAGCCTTACATTTGCATACATACTTTCCCAAGGATATATACACAAACTAAAAGGACATAAATGAAAAAGAAAAAGTACAGGCTCGGTGTCGATTCCCATCAACTCTCCCCGGGTGGGAGGAACTCGACCCCGTCGAGTAGGGGTATGGATGCTCGAGTACTCCGGCGGATCCGTCACCGTGCCAAGTAGCGCGGGTATGCTCCACTCCAAGTGATCATCACCTGCTCATTCCATATATACTCGATATGCGCGAACTGCTATGGGCTAAAGGTTGGCACTCCGGGTGGGGCACTCTCAAAAGGGAAGGAAGCAGCTGGAAGACTCACTAGGAATCACCGCTGAGTCCCTGTAGGTGACTGATCCGGGTATATATGTAGAACCGATCCCATACTCATCGAGTGAGGCGACTCGCTTCACACTCATAAGAGAATGACAACGAGCTTGCACAAGACACATGCAGACGCACTATGCACTACACACAAACAATCGACTCAAAACACACCACACAAACAAACCACACAAGAAAAAAAAACACACTGACTCATGCACGACTCTAGACTAAGGTGGTGACATCAAGCCCACTAGGTGGCGGCATCCTGGGCGGCCGGAGAGCCGTCCAACGCCTCCCCCCTAAGGCATAGTACTCATCGGCTAGTGCCTCATCAGCCACGTAATTGACATACTCAAGCTCGGGAGGTACGGATTCTCCAACACCTAGGGCTAGGGTGGTGCGAGCGGGACACTCGCTGGCAATGTGGCCAAACCCGTGACAGTGGAAACACTGCACTCTCGACCGACTACTCTCTCCTATAAAAGGGGCCTTACCCTTATCATCCCGTCGGGTAGGGGGTGTAGGCAGCAATGGGTGAGGTGTAGGTGCCTTGGACAATAGTGGAGGGGGTGTCGGTGCCAGAGGACGGGCTATAGGAGCCGGGGGATGGGCAACGGGTGCCGGTGGTTGGGGTGGAAATAGATCCCGGGGTGGAGGAGGGCGTGGCCGTGGAGCGAAGTGCTCCTGACGGGTGAGCTCCTGAGGTCGAGCCATGGGAGGCCGCTAACGTGGGCCTATGGAGTGATGGGGCTCGGTACTACGGAGAGGGGTGGGGCCCAACCGATGGCTAGACTCGAACTCTCCCTCAAATTGCTCCAACTTGAGAGCAACCTTGTATGCCTCTTCCAACGTCTTGGCATTGCGGCAGAAAAGCTCATACTGGTAGTGTGGCCACAAACCACGTCGAAAGCGGGAAACGGGCATGGTACTCTCCTCCGTGACACCACATCGTAGAAAGTACTCATCAAACTCCGCAATGTATTCGGAGACGGACCGATCTCCCTGGCTAAGACTTTGCCATCTATCGATGAGTCGCTGGCGGTATGTGGGAGGAAGGTACTTTTGTCGAAGTTTATTCTTCATCTCGGCCCATGTGTCAATCGGGGGTTCTAGCCGCTGAAGTAGCAGGCTCTCCACATTCTTCCAATAGGTTTGCGCCTGCCCCATGAGTTTCATGGTGGCGAATCGGACCCTTCGGCACTCCGACATATCATACCATTCAAAGTAACAGTCCATTCTGAACTCCCAATCTAGGTAGACTTTCGGATCCAAAGACCCGTAAAAAGCGGGAGGATCCGCTCGCACGGTCTTAAGGACCCTATCGTCATCCTCATCCCTTTGTGGTTGAAAGCCACGATGACATTGACCATACCCCTCATAGGCATTGTCGGACCCAAAGTCTTCTAAACCAAGGCCACGATGTTGTGGTATGGCCTGTTGCCGGGCGTTTTGAGGAGCGGGTGGGGGATGGACTTGGGCCACGGGAGCGGCCTGGACTTGGGCCATGGGAGCGGGTTGGACTTGGGCCACCGCGGGAGGAGGTGCGGGTGGGCCTTGGGCTGCCCCTAGAGGGTCCCCGTGTGACATCCTATCTAACCGCCCAACGAGGTCTTGGACCGACCTGTCGGAGGTCTCCATGCGTCCCTCCATGGCTCTAAGGCGACCATCCATATTATCGGAGAAAGTCCGAAAGTTAGCATCGGATTGGTCCAACCTAGTCATAATGGCCATCATCGCCTCGTGTAGGGAGTGGAAGTCTCCCGAGGAGCCATCTCGTGGGTTAGCCATAGGGGAAGGGTGATGGTATTGGGTACCTCGCCGAGTGGGCATGCAACGACACGGACTAGGAAACACCGACTAATGCAAATATGATGCACCAAGACCTAAACCAATATCCGATAAGTGGCGGAGGTAATCGACCCGAAGGTCACTCGCGCAAGTGTGCGGCCTTCCCGATAGGCGTAGCCTAACGTTCGGACAACACCTTTTGATATTCCGAATTATCGGGATGAAATGCAATTTAAAAACACTCTCTTTTTTGTTTTAGAAATATGATGATCCTAGACTCGACTTAAACCGACTAATGACTAGACGTAAATGACACTCTTTTTTCTTCTTTTTTTTTGACACCCTAGACTCAAACTCGCTCTGATACCAAATTGATGCGGGACGGGACCACAGACACGACAAGCTCGCGATCGTCCCTTAACGAGGGAAGCGTCGGACGTGCGCGGTTGAGAAACCGGCAGTGAGCTAGGGTGGTCGGCTCTCTCTTTCGTGCCCGGATCGGGTCACGGGACGGTAACGCTCTCTCTCGCAGCAGCGGTGATATAAATAGAAAGCGAGCTAATTACCCTATCATGCTCTCTAGCAGTGGCATAAACAAGCATATATGAAATTAAGCAAAATGCCAAGTAAGGAGCGAGGACGATACCTCCACGCGCTCGGCGTGGGGACGACAGACCTGGCCGAAACTCGTACTCCCGGAACAATAATACACAAGATTACAGCAATATAAATCGCTGCCCACTCCACGCAGGGAGGTAAAGGGCTACACAATGGGGTCCGGGAGGATCGAATTCGGGTTGACGGGCGGCTTCTCGCGTTGATTCGGCAGCACCCGAACACGTGACGGTAGGGCCCACGTGCTGTCCGGAGGGACCGTGCGGGACCCGGTGTCACCACTGTGGTGGGGACACTTGTGGAAGTGTTCCCTGGGCTGGCGGCACGCTGGTTCGCCAGCCGGAGGCTAGGCGGCTCCGTTCGGCACCGGTCGGAATGACCGGCCACGGATCTGCCGGTTCTATTTTCCGGCGCGCGCTCCGGCGAGAACGGACGTTGCGATCAGCCCCGACGTCGGAATGCGAAGAAACTGGCGCCGTTGGAAAGCTGCTTCGAAGGGCTTCAACTCTCTATGATTACAGAAAAATAACAAAGCCTACACTTCCAATTGGCGAATTTTGAAGGTTACTATTATACAGTGGCTTAACTCTCAGATCTGTAGGGCTGTCCTCTGAGAACTGTCATTGACCGTAGGGTAGATGTCTGATTCAGCTCTTGAGGTCTTCATCAAAGGTGTAGGAAATTGAGCTAGGAAGATGGAAAAATAGGTTTGGACAAGTTTGAATGTGGCTACGAATTGATAGGATGTTTTTACTAACAGCGGGTCGGATCTGGAATCTGACTAAAGGCACTGTAGCAGAGATAGAACACGAATTTTGAAAAATGGATAGAGGGTAGATCAAACATCAGAAAACATAGTGGATGTAGGGGATGATGGACAGAACTCCCAGTAAAATTGGGAGGGTTTGAAAAATTCAAAAAGGTTGTCAGAGATGGGAAACTCAGAGCTATTATCACTGTAGACAGAGACAAAACAGATCTGGGAATGCAAAATGAACGAAAATGGAAAATTACTAAATGGAGGAGTTTGGACATGAAAATTTAGGTGGAGGTGGGGATTCAAGGTAAGAACACACCCTCAAAATTTCAAATCCATCTGAGCTCGTGTATGGCAGAAAGAATTCACGAACTACACCTTTGTCCAGCAGGACAGAAACTTGAAGACGGCTCTACGACGGCTCGAAGGCGGCACGAACGGTGGCGGCGGCGGCACAGATGAAGATCAGAGGTTGAGAGGGGGAGATAGAAGATTGATACACTCTAGAACTGGAGGTTTGAGGAGAGGAAACCAGGGGGAGAGGGCTGGGGCGCAAGAGCCTTCTTGGCATTCAACAAAATTTCTAATTTTTCACTAATATTCATATGAAAATACAATCTTTTATATGATTCACATCAAATGCAATGTGAACCCTTGGATCTAGGGGTGGGGATTGAAGGGCTGGGATTGCATGCCACAAACACAAAAAAATGAATATAATATGCAAGGGGGGGGGGCCTATTGACTAGAGGGGGGGGGGTTGAATGGAAGGTTGAAATGGTAGGTGGCCTACCTTGGACAAAATGAGCCACTTGTCTACCATGTGTCCATATGACCAGCCCACCCTTCTAGATGTCCACCTTGGAAGGTTGACCAGCCCCACAAGGTGACATGGACCAATGGGAGAGGGCTGAGGGCCCCCTTGCTGGTCCTACGGCATAATTGCATAAAAACCCACACAATCAATGGGAATGACTCCTTGGCTTATAAAGCCTTACATTGGCGTACATACTTTCCCAAGGATATATACACAAACTAAAAGGACATAAATGCAAAAGAAAAAGTACATGCTCGGTGTCGATTCCCATCAACAAGCCTCATAAGGCCAGATTCATTCGAGTCATCCTCTATCCTAATTGGGTGATTAACATTGTCTCGATTATGAAGAAGGACGGAAGAGTTAGAATTTGCATAGATTTCTGGGACCTTAACCGCGTATGTCCTAAAGATGATTTCCCCCTCCCTCACATAGATGTGCTGATTGACAATACGGCAGGATATGAGACCCTTTCTTTTATGGATGACTTCTCTAGTTATAATCAGATCCTCTTGGCTGAAGAAGATCAGGAGAAAACCTCGTTCACTATGCCTTGCGGAACTTATTGTTAGGTGGTCATGCCGTTTGGGCTCAAGAATGCCGGAGCCACCTACCGAAGGGCCATGATGGCTATTTTTCATGACATGATCCACCTTTTTATAGAGGTGTATGTTGATGACCTAGTAGTAAAATCAAGAACGAGGATTGAGCATCCCGGGGTTTTGGCCAAAGTCTTGCAAAGAGCACGGGAGTATCAGTTGAAGATGAACCCCAAGAAGTGCGTATTTGGTGTTTCGTCAAGAAAGTTGCTTCGATTCATTGTCAGTAAAAGGGGTATTGAGATTGATCTCAACAAGGTAAGGGCAATAAGGGATATGCCTCCTCCCAGGAATTTGAAGGAAGTCCGAGAATTAATTGGGAGGTTGCAATTTATTCACCGGTTTGTCTCTCAGCATTCACAAAGATGTAGGCCGTTTTACGAGCTTACTAAGTCGGGAGTCAAATTTAATTGGGACGACAAGTGTCAGGTAGCTTTTAATGGACTAAAGGATTATTTGGCCAATCCTCCTGTCCTGAGGCCGCCAGTTCTAGGTAAACCGCTTATTCTTTATATTTCTGTCCTAGATGACTCTATCGGTGCTGTCCTTGCGCAAGTGGATGAAGAAGGGAAGGAGAGGGCAGCCTACTACTTGTCTAAGCTTCTCAACCCCTGTGAGCAGAAGTACTCAGCCATGGAGAAGACGTGTGCTGCTTTAGTCTGGATAGTGCAGAAGTTGAAGCATTATTTCTTAGCTCACGAGGTTCATCTTATTGCTCGCATGAATCCCATCAATTTTCTTCTTGAAAAATCCATTCTCACTGATTGATTAGCACGATGGCAAAGCTTCCTTCATCAATTTGATATCATCTACATTCAGCAAAAAGTGATTAAAGGCTATGCCATAGTAGAACATCTCGCTCATCGCCCTCTCCCCAGATTCGACCCTATTCGCTCAGAGTTTCCAGATGAGGAACTAATGTCCGTCAATCAGACCGATTCGATGTGGACATTACATTTTGATGGAGCTCTGAATTTAAAAGGGAAGGGGATTGGCATTGTTCTTCTATCACCTGAGGGTATCACTATTCTGCTCGCCTCTCAGCTCGCATTTCCAGTTACAAATAATATAGCTGAGTATGAGGCTCTTCTGGCCGGACTAGAGGCCGCTCATCAATTCGGTGCTACCCAATTACAGATTGTAGGTGATAGTCAGCTTATTCTACGCCAAGTGCTCACCATGTGTCGCACGCTTAATCCTAAACTGATGCCCTATCAGGAGTTGACTTCCGCTTATGCTAAGCTTTTCACCAAACTAATCTTCATCCATGTTCCTCATAATCAGAATATTCTAGCTGATGCTCTCACTTCTCTTGCTTCCTCCTTGGTTTTCCTTCCCGAAAGGGATTTTCATTCGATTATTATGCACAGGCGTCTCACTCCCGCTGTTAAGGATCCAGCTTTCCGTAGTATTAAGGAGGAGGTTCTCAAGAAGGCTAAGCAAGGTGGAATCATTGAGAACAAGGAGATCATGTTGGTAGATCTAGAGGAAGAATTGGACGATAAAGAGAAGCCGTGGGGAGTCACCATTAAGTAGGTGGCTGTCTCCCCTTGGACCAAGGTCCCTTCTCGAAGCCCACAACGCACTAGGTTCCTTTCACACTAGCCCATGGGCTTGGCCCATGTAGAAACCCAATAGTCAAGCCCAACACTATTCTAGCCCATTACAAGACCTTGAGCCCATTAGCCCTTTACACACAATTACAACCCATTAAGTGTCCACAAACTCCAAATAGGGCCCAACAAGGCCAAACAATTGTGAAATAAAGGTGAAGGCTCGGCCGATGCATCCACATCCTCCTTGAGCTATCCGGGTCCCGCCAGATCCTCGTCCACTGGCGTGTATAGTGGCGTGTTTCCGCACCATTAATTCTTTTGTGCATCATCTAACTGAATCTCTTTGAAAGTCTGAAATGCACATGGAAATACTTGTAGTTTGTATCTGAATACATTGCACTTAATCAGGGGGAGTAGATGCATAATTTGTCATGCATTTGTGACACTTAGAAATTAGGATTATACTGCACACTAGTTAGAGCAATTTATCCTGAGGAGAGCCGTTGCATATGCATACATGTAGTGAACTGCATTGCATATCACTTATTTTGAAAACTCCAAAAAGAAGTGACTGACTGCATATAGAACTTCATTTGCACTGCATTGTCATGCATGACCATCATGGTATATTAAATGGAACAGTGCTGAAGGGCATATGGAGTCTGTCTGGATGCTCCTACCATGTGTGAGGTGGTCCTTAGACCAAGTCCTCCGTCAAGTACCATGGGTCAAGTTACATATTATCTTTGTTAGACCTACATACATATTGCAAAATGCATACACTGATCTATGAATTCATGCCTAGTACTTGCATACTCTTGGGGGGGAGCAAAATGCCTTTGTGACTCCAAATTTGTCTAGTTCGATCAACCCATCTGCTCTCTTCAGTCAACCGAAGCTCCCAATTCAGAATGTTGTGTTTGAACATCATCGCATATAGATAGGGGGAGTTTTTGTCAAGAAAGCATTGTGTACATTACACATGTTGCATACCTTCTGATGATCTTAATCCTGAACTCTTACTATCTATCCAATTGATTTACCCTGCCATATCTGTCATTCCAGTGACTCACATCATCAAATATTCATTGTTGGCTACTGCTGATTACTCAATAACTGAAATGAGATTTGAAGTAAACATTCAGTTTGAATACTGCTTCATAAATGTTAAAACACCTTTAATGTAGAATCTTCCATTATAAAGGTTTACGAATGTTTGTTGATTTAGAATTCGTTTAAGTCCAATGTACTCTTAAGTTTGAGCTCAAAGAACTTGAAAACATCTGATTCAACTTTTTAATAAACCTTAACTGATTGACTCATGTAAATTCATGTAATACTTCTTGAAATCTGAAAAGTTGAAATCATGATTTTCTTTGGCTGAAATACAAGTGTTAGTATTGCTGTTAAACATTTAATCTGTCTGAATTTGTCCTAAAAGAAATATTATGAATAGAGAAATGACTGTGGTTACTGAGAAACCTGTCCAAAGGACTGTGTCATGAAGTACCATAGCTAAATCTGTTTAAAATCATTGAAAATAATGTGAAAATATGGTAGAGCAATGGCATGGTTGTATTCAGTAACTGGGGATTCTGGCCTCTAATCAAGGTGTCTCCTCATGCCAAAGATACCTCTAATGCTATCTCTGTTCTCTAAAATAGAGAAGCAATACAGTTATCACACTAAGTAACTGGGGATTCTGGCCTCTGACCAAGGTGTCTCCTCACGTCGAAAGGTGTTGATCAACCGAAATTGCTCATTAAAAATTTATATATGCTAACAAGTGTTTTAATGATCAAAAGAAAAAATATGAAAAAGTGTGATTCAAAAATTCTGGAAGGACAGTAAAATTCACATGCTCTCACGATTGTTTATTCTCAATACTACCTTATGTGATTCTTAAAGAATTCTTGGAAAGTAAACTGAGTAAGATGGAAGAAGGTTGAACTAGAAGTGATATATGAGCATTTGGTTCACTTTTATTAAAAATTTATTTCAGATATGAGTATGGTTTCTTTTTGAAAAACTATGTTTACATCTCTCTTAAACCATATCTGTCAATCAAAGGGTTCATACACTTTTATAGTGGAAGACTCTAAAACCTAAATTCTAGTTTATGAAGTTGGTAACTTACTGAAAAATTATGTATCTCAGAGTCTTTGAAAATAATGCTTTTGCTCAATTGTTGATCTTTGTTACCTTCATTGATCTTTTCAACAGATATCAAAATTGGTCCTGAAATATATGTGCTTTGATTGATCTTTGCACATCAGCCTGAGTCTCTTTCAATGGATTCCACTACCATATTTCTTTTGGCTAGCAAATCCTGATGGTTCTGTAGACTTTTCATTTGCAGACCATACAAATGTGAGGATCCATTGTCATTATT
The DNA here is from genome assembly GCA_022559845.1 of Amorphophallus konjac. Classification (NCBI taxonomy): domain Eukaryota; kingdom Viridiplantae; phylum Streptophyta; class Magnoliopsida; order Alismatales; family Araceae; genus Amorphophallus; species Amorphophallus konjac. The sequence continues at coordinate 95,861,380 of CM040125.1, forward strand.
ATCTTGTTCACTTGCAGCTTTCTGAACTTTGAAATTGTTGTGGTTGAATATTCCAGTTTGACTCCTTGAATGTTCAACTTGCTCAAAGGGGGAGAATAGGTTATCTTGTCATTTTGGAACTATTGTGCCTTTACTCTGCTGGAAAGCTTTTGCTAGCTTGCTCTCATTTTATCCCAAAGGAAACCCTGAGCTCATCTTGAAAACCATTTTCCTGGTTGCATTCCTCACTGCCATATCTGTTGGCTCGTTTAATTGTCTTATTGCCCCTGTGTTTTTGATGTTCATTCTCTCACGGGGAGAATTGTTTGCTGCCTGCTTTTTAGCTCATGTTTCAATCATCTTGCAATTGGTGTTACTCTATTTTCTCTTTTTGATGAAGTCAAAGGGGGAGAATAGGTTGACATGAGTTGCCTTATGCTTTGTTATCATTATGACTCATTGGTACTCTATGACTCATTGGTACTCATTATGGTGTTGCCATCATCAAAAAGGGGGAGATTGTTGTGTCTCTGTGATTTTGATGATGGCAAATACCAAGATGATTCATATGTGCGCATGTGTGCATGAAAGACCATGATGATTTATATGAGTGCATGTTAAGATGATTCATATGTGTGAATATGCATTTGTGAATGTGTGCTTGCGAATAAGATTTCATCATATACACTGTGTGCATATTATTTCCTTGTGTGCATGTCATTTCCTAGGTTCTGACATTTTGATAAACACTTGGTCGATGCATTGCATTCTGTCAAACATTTGGTCGATGCATTCATAACACAACGTATGTGTGTGTTTTGGCTTAAGTGTCTAAAAGTCAGTGCATGTTTGCACACGAAGTCGGTGCTAAGGATTATAAAGGTCCGTGCACTTCACTGTTCAAATCAGTGCACATTCTGTGTCCGTCTCACTTAGCGTCTCATGTTGTGTCTCAACATACCCAGGTCTGAGTACGTTTCGTGTCTGTGCATACCTCAAGGTCGATGCATATAGTGAGCATCTAGTCAGTGTATGTTTAGGTCTCATGCAATAAGCATTCATGGGTCGGTGCATTGTTTGCCTTGCGCATGCAATGGTCAGTGCAGATGACAAGTTGGTGCACACTCTTATCATGCGCACGCATGTAGGTCAGTGCATATTCTTTGCTGTGAGCGCCTCATTCATTTGTGTCTACAGCATATACACTCGGTGCATGTTTTGGCCAAACGAACATAAGGTCAGTGCATTGCTTTGCTTAAGGAACATAAGGTCGGTGCAAGCCATCATATAGCACATATAGGGTCTATAGGGTCTGTGCATAGCTTGCATCATGCATACACAACGCCTGTGCTAAGGAACATGAGGTCAGTGCACTTCATGCTAGCAAGCCTATCCAAGTCCGTGCATATCCCTATAGCAGTGAAACGGAAGTCCATGCAACATTTTGGTCTATGCATCATTTAAGTCCGTGCACATTCTTCCTTGCGCAGAACAAAGTCCTTGCATACTCTGTTCCATGCATTTATAAGGTCTATGTTAAGTTGTACTATGTGCATACTGAGGTTAGTGTTAGTTGTATACAGGGTCAGTGCAAGGTTTTCTCCTCTAACGTATATTCACTATCGGTGCAGTTTTTAACTGCGAGCTCAAGGACGGTGCAAACCTTGCCACGAGCTCAAGTCAGTGCAAACCTTGCCACGAGCTCAAGTCAGTGCAAGTTTTCACTGCAACCACAAGTCGGTGCAGTTTTGCGAGCGCCGCGAGCACAAGTCTGTGCAAGTCTAAGGCTACGTTAACTTCTACAAGCTTGGACATACATTCGAGCATATGATCTGCACGAGGGTAGAAATCATCATATGGCACGTGAGCTCGTAAGGATAATAGAAATAATGATTGGCACGTGGTCCCAAGAAGAATATCTCTGACATTCTGCCACGTGGATCAACGTCCCCAATCCTCTCTGGACGGATGAGCTCGTGGGAACCCTACCAACAGCCATATAAGAAGGCTGGTCCTTCGATCAAGAAAGAAGAGGAGAAGAACTGAAGAAGAGAAGAGCAGAGAAAAGAATAGGAGAGTTCAAGAAAGAAGAGGAGAAGAATAGAAGAAGAGAAGAGCAGAGAAAAGAATAGGGGGGTTCAAGAAAGAAGAGGAGAAGAACTGAAGAAGAGAAGAGCAGAGAAAGGAATAGGGGGGTTCAAGAAAGAAGAGGAGAAGAACTGAAGAAGAGAAGAGCAGATATGAGTATGGTTTCTTTTTGAAAAACTCTGTTTACATCTCTCTTAAACCATATCTGTCAATCAAAGGGTTCATACGCTTTTATAGTGGAAGACTCTAAAACCTAAATTCTAGTTTATGAAGTTGGTAACTTACTAAAAAATTATGTATCTCAGAGTCTTTGAAAATAATGCTTTTGCTCAATTGTTGATCTTTGTTACCTTCATTGATCTTTTCAACAGATATCAAAATTGGTCCTGAAATATATGTGCTTTGATTGATCTTTGCACATCAGCCTGAGTCTCTTTCAATGGATTCCACTACCATATTTCTTTTGGCTAGCAAATCCTGATGGTTCTGTAGACCTTTCATTTGCAGACCATACAAATGTGTGGATCCATTGTCATTATTATCTTGTTCACTTGCAGCTTTCTGAACTTTGAAATTGTTGTGGTTGAATATTCCAGTTTGACTCCTTGAATGTTCAACTTGCTCAAAGGGGGAGAATAGGTTATCTTGTCATTTTGGAACTATTGTGCCTTTACTCTGCTGGAAAGCTTTTGCTAGCTTGCTCTCATTTTATCCCAAAGGAAACCCTGAGCTCATCTTGAAAACCATTTTCCTAGTTGCATTCCTCACTGCCATATCTGTTGGCTCGTTTAATTGTCTTATTGCCCCTGTGTTTTTGATGTTCATTCTCTGAGGGGGAGAATTGTTTGCTGCCTGCTTTTTAGCTCATGTTTCAATCATCTTGCAATTGGTGTTACTCTATTTTCTCTTTTTGATGAAGTCAAAGGGGGAGAATAGGTTGACATGAGTTGCCTTATGCTTTGTTATCATTATGACTCATTGGTACTCTATGACTCATTGGTACTCATTATGGTGTTGCCATCATCAAAAAGGGGGAGATTGTTGTGTCTCTGTGATTTTGATGATGGCAAATACCAAGATGATTCATATGTGCGCATGTGTGCATGAAAGACCATGATGATTTATATGAGTGCATGTTAAGATGATTCATATGTGTGAATATGCATTTGTGAATGTGTGCTTGCGAATAAGATTTCATCATATACACTGTGTGCATATTATTTCCTTGTGTGCATGTCATTTCCTAGGTTCTGACATTTTGATAAACACTTGGTCGATGCATTGCATTCTGTCAAACATTTGGTCGATGCATTCATAACACAACGTACGTGTGTGTTTTGGCTTAAGTGTCTAAAAGTCAGTGCATGTTTGCACACGAAGTCGGTGCTAAGGATTATAAAGGTCCGTGCACTTCACTGTTCAAATCAGTGCACATTCTGTGTCCGTCTCACTTAGCGTCTCATGTTGTGTCTCAACATACCCAGGTCTGAGTACGTTTCGTGTCTGTGCATACCTCAAGGTCGATGCATATAGTGAGCATCTAGTCAGTGTATGTTTAGGTCTCATGCAATAAGCATTCATGGGTCGGTGCATTGTTTGCCTTGCGCATGCAATGGTCAGTGCAGATGACAAGTTGGTGCACACTCTTGTCATGCGCACGCATGTAGGTCAGTGCATATTCTTTGCTGTGAGCGCCTCATTCATTTGTGTCTACAGCATATACACTCGGTGCATGTTTTGGCCAAACGAACATAAGGTCAGTGCATTGCTTTGCTTAAGGAACATAAGGTCGGTGCAAGCCATCATATCGCACATATAGGGTCTGTGCATAGCTTGCATCATGCATACACAACGCCTGTGCTAAGGAACATGAGGTCAGTGCACTTCATGCAAGCAAGCCTATCCAAGTCCGTGCATATCCCTATAGCAGTGAAACGGAAGTCCATGCAACATTTTGGTCTATGCATCATTTAAGTCCGTGCACATTCTTCCTTACGCAGAACAAAGTCCGTGCATACTCTGTTACATGCATTTATAAGTGTATGTTAAGTTGTACTATGTGCATACTGAGGTTAGTGTTAGTTGTATACAGGGTCAGTGCAAGGTTTTCTCCTCTAACGTATATTCACTATCGGTGCAGTTTTTAACTGCGAGCTCAAGGACGGTGCAAACCTTGCCACGAGCTCAAGTCAGTGCAAACCTTGCCACGAGCTCAAGTCAGTGCAAGTTTTCACTGCAACCACAAGTCGGTGCAGTTTTGCGAGCGCCGCGAGCACAAGTCTGTGCAGGTCTAAGGCTACGGCAACTTCTACAAGCTTGGCCATACATTCGAGCATATGATCTGCACGAGGGTAGAAATCATCATATGGCACGTGAGCTCGTAAGGATAATAGAAACAATGATTGGCACGTGGTCCCAAGAAGAATATCTCTGACATTCTGCCACGTGGATCAACGTCCCCAATCCTCTCTGGACGGATGAGCTCGTGGGAACCCTACCAACAGCCATATAAGAAGGCTGGTCCTTCGTTCAAGAAAGAAGAGGAGAAGAACTGAAGAAGAGAAGAGCAGAGAAAAGAATAGGAGAGTTCAAGAAAGAAGAGGAGAAGAACTGAAGAAGAGAAGAGCAGAGAAAGGAATAGGGGGGTTCAAGAAAGAAGAGGAGAAGAACTGAAGAAGAGAAGAGCAGAGAAAGGAATAGGAGAGGAAAAAGAAGAAGAATAATAATAGAAGAGACGAAAAAGATAGAGAGAGAGAACACCCAGAAGAAAAAGTTATCGAAGCAGCCAGAGAGAGTAAGAGAGCCAGCAGCAGAAGAGGAAGAGTGAAGAAGTTCAGTTCTAGCATCAGATCCTGAGCTGTTATGCTCCTGCGTGAGCTATATTTTTTTTATTGAGCTTTATTCGCTAATTTGTTTTTCCTTTTGTTACTTTCATCTTCCAGTTTCTTAGTCTTCCGATACTCAGGTTGAGTTCGGGGTTCCTCCTGTGGACTCGGGAGAAGGGAGACTTAGTGTGTCCGGTTGCAAGTGACTTGGTGTCACTTGCGCTTTACCTCTGTGTTTCAGAGGAAGGGGGACTTGGTGTCTCCGGTTGCTAGTGACTGAGTGTCGCTAGTGGTTGCCCTCCTGGGTGGAGGAAGAGAGGAGTGTGCTCCTCTAGATCAAGCTGTTAGGTAGCGTCTGTTTGCAGACTGAGTCTGCGGTTCTTGCTATTGCAAGGGAAGCCTCACTCTGGTTTGGAGTGAGGGGTGGATGTAGGCAGACTGTGAGTCTGGCCGAACCACCTAAAAATTTCTTGTCCATCGTGGTTTGCTCTTTGCGCTCCTCCATATCATTTTTCTCCACTTCATAGGTTATGTGTGCTTGATTAATTGCGTTTGCCCTTGTGTTACGTTAAGTGTTTCATATAAACCTGTGGACTGTATGTTCCTTTGCTTAGTAGAAGTTGTAGCAACCCTAATAAATGAATAATTGAAATGAATTAAAACATATATATTACAGAAGTAATATATATAAAAGGAATAGGGTTAATTGGACGAAATAAAACAAATTAAAAATAACGCCTCTTATTAGGGCGTTAATTCAAAAAGAAACGCCTCTATCAAAGGCGTGACTAAAGAAAGGACGCCCACACGTGCGGTCGTCAACTCTCACGACCAAATAGGCAAGTAAAAGAAACGCCCATATATGGGGCGTGTTTCAAAAACAAGGAATGCCCTTATCAAAGACGTTTCTTAAGAAACGACCTGAACTAGGTCGTTAATTAAAGAATCGACGCCCTTACCTAAGGCGTTAATTAAAGAATACACGCCCTGACCAAAGGCGTTAATTCAGTTCGTGACTCGTTCGAACCCAGAGCTTATCCAGGGAAAGATTAACCTAATCTAGTAAGTGTCTATTAGAGTAAGGACTCTATTGGGGATATGTTACCCTCAATCAAACACTACTTTTAATAGGACTTCCATAACCCTATAAATAATCTACTGCTCGAACCCGTGAACGCTATTTGGCGTTCGAGTTCTCTGAAGGTAATTACAGAGCAATAGCTCTTCCTTCCCTCTGTCCCTTTTTGATTTGGTGGACGGTCATTAATTCGACTTCTTCCTTCTTCCAGGTTGAAGAAGCATTGGGGTTGTGAAGAACAAAGGTAATAATCTTTCCTTTACCTTCGGTCAGGTATTATGAAGAAAATATTAATGTTTCTTCGTATTTCTCTGTAGGAAGTTCAGTCGAAAGGGGTTCATCAGTTGAACATAAAGACTTCTTCCTGCTGATACGGCTGAAGTTATTGGTTGCTGTTTAAGCAACAGAGTTTTCTCCCTTCTTCATATCAATCTGCAAATCGTCATCTCCAAATCAACTCTTAAAGGTAGGATTTTCTCAAGTTACTGTAGCCCAAATAGAATTAATGCAAGATATCTATACATACGTATATGAGCATGGCATGCATACTGTTTATAAGTTTTATTACGTTTTCTGAAAATTTTGAAAGAAACGCCCTTGATTAGGGCGCTAATTTAAAAGAAACGACCATGCTAGTGGTCGTCAATTTAATATTTGACGCCCTCTACGCAGGCGTTAATTTCATAAGAATCGCATGTGATTAATAATTGATCCTGTTTAAAAATTACAATACATATGAAATATTGATTTTTAATATCTTGCATGACTCTGTGAATTCCTGTTAAATTTTACTGCCATGACATGTCTCCTGTCTCTCGAAATATTATTTATTAAAATATCGTAAATCCCTTGAAATTCACGACTTGGACAAAGTCGTTTTCCATATTCTAACGCCCCAGTACAAGGCGTGAATCTGAAAAGAAACGCCCCTTCCTAGGGCGTGTATCTGTTAAAATCCTGAAATTCACATATTCTGTAAAATGGAATTAGAAAGTAACGCCCCTTCCAAGGGCGCGTTTTTGATAAATTTCTGAGAATAATTATATCCTGTCGAATATGTAAATGATGAGACGCCTGCCTCTGCAGTCGTCAACTTTGAAGAAACGCCCCCAGGAAAGGCGTGTTTTTGATAAATTAATGAAATAATGGAAATTCTGCAAATTGGCAATATATGTAAACGCCCTTCTGTTAGGCGTTAATTACTTAATACACGACTTTACTAAGTCGTTATTTTACTGTAAACTGATTTTATCCTGGTTCTATACCGATGGTTTCATATTATACATATATATATATATATCGGCACTATTCTCCACTCCGTGAGTATAGTCCCACGTTTCATGTTGATTTATCGATCACACTCAACTCTCATTGACATACAAGCTCTCCATTGGACATTCCGTTCCTTTGGACTAGCGAGTTAGTCATAGAGACCTCCGTAAGACTCCTCGTAGCCTTGGATTCCCTCAAGGCCGACTGAGCTGGTTGTACCCTAAAAACCCATTACACGATCCTTGCCATGTCAATCTAAAGAAACATGGTATACCGGCCCTTATGATTATACAAAGAGTATATCATAAGAAATTCTTGATGGGATGATGATATCATGCCATATCGTGTCATTCTTGTAAACCCCAATTCTATGATAAGAATGAGGGTATCTTGCTTGATCTAATGTTCATGTGGACCTCAATTCTATATAAAGAATGTCCATATTGATTTGTCATGGTACCTAAGTTAAGGGAACCATATTCTACCTAGTTTTATCGAACTCGTGATTATACCGTTATTATCGCCATTCTATGTCCTTTGTCATATTTTGGACTCTATTCTATCAAAGTTGTCATACGTATCTACAAGCTTGATTATTGAAATTCTATATTGGCTATATAAACAAGAGTGGATGTCAAAACACATGATAAATGCCTGCGCATATAGGGCCCGATCTGGTCCTGGGAGGAGCACCCGAAAGTACTTGTGCCCATGGGAGTTAAAATGATAAGGTATCTGGCATTATACCGAGTACTTGACTTGCTTGATTGGACATTCCACACACATCTTGTACTTGAATCGTACTTGACTTTACATGAAATGCGTGGCCCGAAAAAGGGTAATTTACTTGCTTGATACATGATAGCCAAAGTTCTTGACATGACTTGTTAAACGTACTTGCTTGAATATCTTGAATATACTTGTCATCTTGTTGGAAGTTCATGATAAGTTCATCTTATTTCTTTGATATTACATTCTCTCTATCTTGTCGTTTCATGCGAGCATGCATAGCTTTATTGCATCATGAAAATGTAATTACTTAAACCACTTGCTAGTACTTGAGATATAATTTCCTACTGAGCGTTCGCTCATTCCGTTTGTCCCTTTGTACTTTTCAGGTAAGTCCGACGACGATGGAAGTCAATCGGATGGGAATTGTCAAGAGTGAAGAGATAGAGATTCTCCAAGTGTCATCTAGTCTTTTCTATAGTTTCTTGAGTCAAATATGTATTCTTTTCCTTTTTATTAAACAGAGTATTGGATTTGTAATAGTCTATCCATTATGAAATAAAGGATTGGGTTATCTTGCTATTTTGCGCATCTCTGTCTTTGTGTCGAATACACGACCACTCTGATTGACATGATTGATATAGACACGTCGCGCATCTCCGGGTATCTTCCGCGCTCGGGGCGTGACAGTCTTTGTGGTATCAGAGCCTAAGGTATTCAATTCCTAGGAAACCCAAGTCCAAGGATAGGTTTCAAAACCTTTAACCAAGTGAGAGTGGGTAGAACCAAGGGTTAAATGATCAATGAGTCCTTTATAAGATCATAGTGATATAATACTAACATAGCTATTGTAATTGTAGGATAATGGCTGCCGAACGTGCTCAATGGCGCAACATGCAGCGTACCCTTCAAGGGATGACCCAAGTGCTACAACAGGTAGCACAAGGTGGTGCTCCACGAGCTGGAAGCTTACACCAAGCATTCAAGAATATGAATCCCCCGAAGTTCATGGGATCGACCGATCCAGACGATGCCGAGCATTGGGTTCGGGAGATTGAACGTATATTCCGTGTCATGCAATGCACGGATCAGGACAAAGTCTTATTAGCTACTTTCCAGTTAGAAAAGGATGCTAGATGCTGGTGGGAGTCGATTGAAGCTACTATTGACCCAACTCAAGTTACATGGGGTGAATTCGTTGAATATTTCAACGCCAAATATTTCTCTGATAGGGTCCAGGAAAGGAAGGCCGCCGAATTTGCCGCATTAAAGCAAAGATCTTTATCGGTGGCTGATTATGAAGCACAGTTCTCTAGACTGTCTAGATATGCTAAGCATTTAATTGGCACGGAAAAGATGAAAGCCCGTAGATTTCTTAATGGGCTTAGGCCCCACTACATTACTCAACTGGCGCCTATGGATATTCAAGTTTATACTGAAATAGTGCGCCGAGCTCAGTTGCTTGAAGATGCCACGGAACTATCTGATAGGATCCGTGGGAAAGACAAAAAGGAGCAAGTCACAAGTTCGGGTTCTTTTAAACCCAACTTTAAGAAGAGGCCCAATAATGGAGGTTCTTCCTCTCAAGATCAGAAGTACAAGAAATCCAAGCCTTTCTCTATCACCACTACCCCTTCAAACGTAGTATGCAAGCATTGTGACAAGGCTGGTCACAAAACAGAAGAATGCTGGAGGAAATTAGGAGCATGTCTCCGTTGTGGGAGTCGTGAACATCGGATTCCCGATTGTCCATTAATGAATGACCAAGACGGTGAGGGTAAACGCCCAGTGACAAGGAACGCGCGTCTTCATGCAATCCAAGAGACCGAACCAGAAGAAGAAGGCGGATTGGTGGAAGGTACATTAAAAATTTGTTCCAAATATGCACATGTCTTATTTGATACGGGTGCATCGCATTCCATTATTTCCAAGAAGTTTGCTGACCCATTACCTCTAGAACCAGAATGGATGAAAATAGTGTTGTCTACTCCTCTCGGAAACGAGACGGATATCACGCATCATTACCAAAACTGTGAGGTGTTGGTTCGAGGAAAGAATTTTCCTATTGATCTTATCTGCTTAGATCTAAAAGAATATGATGTTATACTAGGAGCAGATTGGTTATCTAAGTACCAGGCAACGGTTGATTGCCGTAATAGCAAGATTGTTTTCAAAGAATTTCCAGAACTGACTTATACTAGTCCTAAGAGTCGAAGCAAATCCCCTCTTATTTCGGCTCTTCGAGCAAGCAAGCTCGTCAGGAAAGGATGTGTATCCTTCCTTGCTTTTGTCACTAATAAAGAAGCTAAGGAAACCAAGATAGAAGACGTTCAAGTAGTACGAGAATTCCCAGACGTATTTCCGGAAGAATTGCCGGGATTACCCCCGCAAAGAGATGTGGCCTTTACCATCGACTTAGTCCCTGGTGCTGGTCCGGTTTCAAAGGCACCATATAGAATGTCCCCTGCTGAACTCAAGGAGTTGAAGGAGCAGTTGATGGAACTAATCCGAAAAGGGTTTATTAGACCAAGTACTTCCCCGTGGGGAGCACCAGTCTTATTTGTAAAGAAGAAGGATGGATCCATGAGATTGTGTATTGACTATCGACAGTTGAATCATCTTACTATCAAGAACAAGTATCCACTGCCGAGAATCGATGAATTGTTTGATCAGATTTCAGGATCCAAATATTTCTCCAAGATTGATCTCCGGTCGGGATATCATCAATTAAGGATCAAGGATGATGACATTCACAAGACCGCATTCAGAAGCAGGTATGGCCATTACGAATTTGTTGTTATGCCTTTTGGACTAACAAATGCCCCTGCTGCCTTTATGCAGTTAATGAATAGCATATTCAGGCCTTACTTGGATCAATTCATAGTAGTCTTCATCGATGATATATTGATATATTCTAAGACTAAGGAAGAACATGAAGAGCATTTGAGGATTGCATTGCAAGTCTTGAGGACAAATCAATTATATGCTAAACTCAGCAAATGCGAGTTCTGGCTTGAAGAAGTGGCTTTTCTCGGACATGTCATATCCAAGGACGGTTTATCTGTGGATCCGTCAAAAGTTGAAGCTGTGAGAAACTGGGAGAGACCCACTAATGCAAGCGAGATCAGAAGTTTCTTAGGTCTTGCAGGCTATTATCGGCGATTTATCAAAGATTTCTCTAAGATCGCCGTACCACTTACAAGATTAACTCGTAAGGAGATCCGATATGAATGGAGTGAGGAATGTGAAAGCAGTTTCCAAACTCTCAAGGATCATCTCACCACAGCTCCGGTCTTAGCCCTACCAATTGAAGGAGAGAAATTCGAGGTCTACACTGATGCTTCTGGCATTGGCCTCGGATGTGTTCTAATGCAACATGGGAAGGTCATAGCATACTCTTCTCGTCAACTGAAGAAGCATGAGGAGAATTACCCCGTCCATGACTTGGAATTGGCCGCGGTAGTATTTGCCCTAAAGATATGGAGACACTATCTCTATGGGGTACAGTTTACTGTATACTCCGATCACAAAAGTCTCAAATATCTATTTTCACAAAAGGAGCTGAACATGAGACAAAGACGTTGGCTAGAATATCTCAAGGACTTCGACTTCAGTATACAATTCCATCCCGGAAAGGGTAATTATGTTGCTGACGCCCTTAGTCGAAAGCCGAGAGCAAAGATAGCAAATTGTATGATACAAGAATGGAGGTTACTTGAACAATTCTCCGAGCTCAATATAAGCTTGGACACGGAATCCAAATTTGTCACACTATCCCATGTAAGCATACAGTCAGATTTGTTATCTGAGATACAAACACTTCAGGATGATGATCCTATGTTAATAGAAATCAAAGGCAGATTAGAAGGACAATCTGATTTTCAACTAACTTCTGATGGAAGATTATCGTTCAAAGATAGAACTTGTATACCCGATTGTCCGGAATTAAAGAAGAAGATCTTAGATGAAGCTCACAGATCAAGATACACTATTCATCCTGGATCAACTAAAATGTACCAAGATGTAAAGAGGAACTTTTGGTGGCCCAATATGAAAAGAGAAATAGCGGACTATGTATCACGCTGTCTCACATGCCAACAGGTCAAGGCGGAACACCAAAAGCCTGCGGGAAAACTACATCCTCTAGATATTCCTAAGTGGAAATGGGAGGATATTGGTATGGACTTCATCATGGGTTTGTCTAAATCTAAAGGAGGACATGATGGAATCTGGGTTATCATTGACCGATTGACTAAATCGGCACATTTCTTGCCAATCAAAAGCCGATGGTCGATTGATGTGCTAGCTGCACTATACATTAAAGAAATAGTCAGGATACATGGAATTCCTGTCTCAATCGTGTCTGATAGAGATCCCCGTTTTACTTCTCATTTTTGGAAGGGATTACAACATTCGTTGGGGACAAGGCTCAACTTTAGTACTGCTTTTCACCCACAAACGGATGGTCAGACCGAGCGAACTAATCAAGTTGTTGAAGATATGCTGAGAGCATGCATTATTGACTTTGGAGGAAGCTGGCATGACCACTTACCTTTAGTTGAATTTGCATATAATAATAGCTACCAAGCTAGTATCCAAATGGCACCTTTCGAAGCCTTATACGGAAGGAGTTGCCGATCTCCCATATGTTGGAACGAAGTTGGAGAAAAACAACTATTAGGTCCAGACATGGTAAGGGATACAACCGAGAAGATACAAGTAATCAGAGAAAGATTACAAGTTGCTCAGACAAGGCAAAAGGCTTATGCTGATACCAGGAGAAGAGATCTTGAATTCCAGGTTGGAGATCATGTATTTCTTAAAATATCCCCTGGACGTGGCATACGAAGATTTGGTGTTAAGGGCAAGCTTACGCCAAGATTCATCGGACCATTTGAGGTACTCGAAAGAGTTGGCGAGGTTGCTTATCGCATCGCGTTGCCTCCTCAGTTGTCCGAGGTACACAATGTATTTCACATATCTATGTTGAAGAAGTATGTGCACGATCCGTCACATATTATTGAGCATGGAGATCTGGTGATCCAGAAAGATCTCACATATGAACAAAGGCCTTTAAAGATATTAGATCGAGAAATACGAGCTCTAAGGAATAAGGTTATTCCCATGATCAAGGTGCAATGGAATAAGAATCCTGAACGCGAAGCGACATGGGAGACCGAGGAATCTATGAAGAAACGATTTCCCGAGTTATTCTAAGAGGTATATGTCCTACACTCTCCGCGTGTATAATTATATATATATTGAATTTGGGGACCAAATTCTTTTTAAGTGGGGGAGGGTGTAGCAACCCTAATAAATGAATAATTGAAATGAATTAAAACATATATATTACAGAAGTAATATATATAAAAGGAATAGGGTTAATTGGACGAAATAAAACAAATTAAAAATAACGCCTCTTATTAGGGCGTTAATTCAAAAAGAAACGCCTCTATCAAAGGCGTGACTAAAGAAAGGACGCCCACACGTGCGGTCGTCAACTCTCACGACCAAATAGGCAAGTAAAAGAAACGCCCATATATGGGGCGTGTTTCAAAAACAAGGAACGCCCTTATCAAAGACGTTTCTTAAGAAACGACCTGAACTAGGTCGTTAATTAAAGAATCGACGCCCTTACCTAAGGCGTTAATTAAAGAATACACGCCCTGACCAAAGGCGTTAATTCAGTTCGTGACTCGTTCGAACCCAGAGCTTATCCAGGGAAAGATTAACCTAATCTAGTAAGTGTCTATTAGAGTAAGGACTCTATTGGGGATATGTTACCCTCAATCAAACACTACTTTTAATAGGACTTCCATAACCCTATAAATAATCTACTGCTCGAACCCGTGAACGCTATTTGGCGTTCGAGTTCTCTGAAGGTAATTACAGAGCAATAGCTCTTCCTTCCCTCTGTCCCTTTTTGATTTGGTGGACGGTCATTAATTCGACTTCTTCCTTCTTCCAGGTTGAAGAAGCATTGGGGTTGTGAAGAACAAAGGTAATAATCTTTCCTTTACCTTCGGTCAGGTATTATGAAGAAAATATTAATGTTTCTTCGTATTTCTCTGTAGGAAGTTCAGTCGAAAGGGGTTCATCAGTTGAACATAAAGACTTCTTCCTGCTGATACGGCTGAAGTTATTGGTTGCTGTTTAAGCAACAGAGTTTTCTCCCTTCTTCATATCAATCTGCAAATCGTCATCTCCAAATCAACTCTTAAAGGTAGGATTTTCTCAAGTTACTGTAGCCCAAATAGAATTAATGCAAGATATCTATACATACGTATATGAGCATGGCATGCATACTGTTTATAAGGTTTTATTACGTTTTCTGAAAATTTTGAAAGAAACGCCCTTGATTAGGGCGCTAATTTAAAAGAAACGACCATGCTAGTGGTCGTCAATTTAATATTTGACGCCCTCTACGCAGGCGTTAATTTCATAAGAATCGCATGTGATTAATAATTGATCCTGTTTAAAAATTACAATACATATGAAATATTGATTTTTAATATCTTGCATGACTCTGTGAATTCCTGTTAAATTTTACTGCCATGACATGTCTCCTGTCTCTCGAAATATTATTTATTAAAATATCGTAAATCCCTTGAAATTCACGACTTGGACAAAGTCGTTTTCCATATTCTAACGCCCCAGTACAAGGCGTGAATCTGAAAAGTAACGCCCCTTCCTAGGGCGTGTATCTGTTAAAATCCTGAAATTCACATATTCTGTAAAATGGAATTAGAAAGTAACGCCCCTTCCAAGGGCGCGTTTTTGATAAATTTCTGAGAATAATTATATCCTGTCGAATATGTAAATGATGAGACGCCTGCCTCTGCAGTCGTCAACTTTGAAGAAACGCCCCCAGGAAAGGCGTGTTTTTGATAAATTAATGAAATAATGGAAATTCTGCAAATTGGCAATATATGTAAACGCCCTTCTGTTAGGCGTTAATTACTTAATACACGACTTTACCTAAGTCGTTATTTTACTGTAAACTGATTTTTCTCTGATTCTATACCGATGGTTTCATATTATACATATATATATATATCGGCACTATTCTCCACTCCGTGAGTATAGTCCCACGTTTCATGTTGATTTATCGATCACACTCAACTCTCATTGACATACAAGCTCTCCATTGGACATTCCGTTCCTTTGGACTAGCGAGTTAGTCATAGAGACCTCCGTAAGACTCCTCGTAGCCTTGGATTCCCTCAAGGCCGACTGAGCTGGTTGTACCCTAAAAACCCATTACACAGTTCTTGCCATGTCAATCTAAAGAAACATGGTATACCGGCCCTTATGATTATACAAAGAGTATATCATAAGAAATTCTTGATGGGATGATGATATCATGCCATATCGTGTCATTCTTGTAAACCCAATTCTATGATAAGAATGAGGGTATCTTGCTTGATCTAATGTTCATGTGGACCTCAATTCTATATAAAGAATGTCCATATTGATTTGTCATGGTACCTAAGTTAAGGGAACCATATTCTACCTAGTTTTATCGACATCGTGATTATACCGTTATTATCGCCATTCTATGTCCTTTGTCATATTTTGGACTCTATTCTATCAAAGTTGTCATACGTATCTACAAGCTTGATTATTGAAATTCTATATTGGCTATATAAACAAGAGTGGATGTCAAAACACATGATAAATGCCTGCGCATATAGGGCCCGATCTGGTCCTGGGAGGAGCACCCGAAAGTACTTGTGCCCATGGGAGTTAAAATGATAAGGTATCTGGCATTATACCGAGTACTTGACTTGCTTGATTGGACATTCCACACACATCTTGTACTTGAATCGTACTTGACTTTACATGAAATGCGTGGCCCGAAAAAGGGTAATTTACTTGCTTGATACATGATAGCCAAAGTTCTTGACATGACTTGTTAAACGTACTTGCTTGAATATCTTGAATATACTTGTCATCTTGTTGGAAGTTCATGATAAGTTCATCTTATTTCTTTGATATTACATTCTCTCTATCTTGTCGTTTCATGCGAGCATGCATAGCTTTATTGCATCATGAAAATGTAATTACTTAAACCACTTGCTAGTACTTGAGATATAATTTCCTACTGAGCGTTCGCTCATTCCGTTTGTCCCTTTGTACTTTTCAGGTAAGTCCGACGACGATGGAAGTCAATCGGATGGGAATTGTCAAGAGTGAAGAGATAGAGATTCTCCAAGTGTCATCTAGTCTTTTCTATAGTTTCTTGAGTCAAATATGTATTCTTTTCCTTTTTATTAAACAGAGTATTGGATTTGTAATAGTCTATCCATTATGAAATAAAGGATTGGGTTATCTTGCTATTTTGCGCATCTCTGTCTTTGTGTCGAATACACGACCACTCTGATTGACATGATTGATATAGACACGTCGCGCATCTCCGGGTATCTTCCGCGCTCGGGGCGTGACAGAAGTACATATGCGAGCTTGAGTGTCTCAGCTCACAATTGTGAGAAGAGTGTAGTTGTGCTGTCTCACTTGATTGCTGAGCATTATTAAAAGCTTGATTCCGCAAATGTTTTTAATTGGGTGTATTAGTTGAAAGATTCATTCATCCCACACCTTTTGAATCCATGTCTCGCACCCACATATTCTAACAAGTGGTATCAGAGCGGGTTGTTGTCTTATCGGATCCAACGATCCATAGTAGATCCTGCATCCTCTTTGGTGCATTTCTGAACATATTTTATGGTGCATTGATTTATTTGCCGATTTATTCCATGGGTCATCCACCGGTCTTCAATGGCTCTGATTTTAATTCGTGGGTTTGCAGTCTCCATAGCTATGTGAAACTGATTGATCCTGATCTGTGGAAGTTAATTTCACACGGTCCTCACAGATTACCAAAGAAAGAGTCCAAATGGACTGACAGTCACAGATCAAGGCATGGAGAGAATCAAAGAGTTTTGAATCTAATGAAAGCAGTTACTGACAAGGCCTTACACTCTTGCTTCCATGACTGCAGGTCTGCTAAGGACATTATGGATAAGCTGAAGCTAGGACACAGAAGAAGGGAGGATAGCTGCATGATGGCTAATGGCAGCGATCAAGGCAGCAATCAGAATGAAGAGGATAATGATGAGGAGGAAAATCCCTTCGAGATTTTTTCTTTAGATGATTGGGAGAATGCATATGCTGATTTGTTAGAATCTCATGAACAATTAAGAAAACAATACAAAAACTTGAAAAAGAAAAGTGATCGGGGTAGTTCAAGTTCCCCATGTGAAAATTGTTCAAATCTGAAGCAATCCCATGAT
Source organism: Amorphophallus konjac (assembly GCA_022559845.1). Classification (NCBI taxonomy): domain Eukaryota; kingdom Viridiplantae; phylum Streptophyta; class Magnoliopsida; order Alismatales; family Araceae; genus Amorphophallus; species Amorphophallus konjac. The sequence goes on from CM040125.1 coordinate 95,878,644, forward strand.
GCCTATTTGTCTGATATCTATATGTATAAAAAGCAGATTGGGTTGCTGAAAAATGAAAATCAAGGATTTGTAGATCAGATTTCTGAACTAGAAGGAAAACTCAACTCAACCAATGATGATCAGCTCCTTATCAATAATTCAGCTCAGAATGAAAAACTGTTGGAGGAACTTGAATGTGTTAATTCAGAACTAAATAAGCTGAAATCTGAAAATGATTCCCTTAGAAAATCTGTTATAGAAAATGAAGAAAAATTTAGGAAACTTGAGCAAGAGAAGAATTTGTTTGCTGAAAAATTTGATGCCATCAAATCTGTAAACATGGAGTTGCAGAAAAACATTAAAAATCTGCAAAGGGAATCTAAAACTCCAAATAATCCAAAAGCAGCTCATGATGATCAGATTCTTCTTGATGAGTTAATTCAGAATGATGCTCTGGATAAGAAAAATGAGAAGTTAAAACAGCTGAACTCTGCTATGTCTGAAAGACTTCTAGCCTTAGAAAGAGGAAAAACTGTTTGTATTGAAGATTCTGAAAAACCGAGCAATCTAGAATAAGAAATTAAAAAATACAGAATAGCTAACAAAGTACTGAATGGAGTTGTTAATTGCAGTGAACAAGAGATTGCTAGTTATGAAATAAGTATTGCATCACTAAAAATTGAGATTCAAGATTTAAAAGCTTCTCTGTCTAAATTTGTTAGTGGGCAAGAAAATCTGGATAAGTTGCTAGGAGTCAAGGTTAACTTCAGGAAGGAAGGGCTGTGCTACAATAATATTAATAAGAATATTTTTAATAACAAGCTAATGACATCATTTGTCACTGCTTCAAATGTAGCCACCACCTCAAAAGATAAACAACCCATTGTTCAGAAAAATCAAAAACAAACTGACATTCAGAAACAAGCTGAAAAAGTAAAAAAGTATGTTCATGTGAAGAATAAGCAAAGAAACAATCATGCTGATGTTGTGCGTGTGACACATAACCTAAACACACACACATATGCATACAAAAAGATAATGTCATGCCACTATTGTCATAAACTTGGTCATCTAATGCATGAGTGTAGGTTGATGGAAAAGGATGATCTGAGTGCCAGCATAATGCATGCTAGGAAATTTCATGATAAAAATCCTTCATTTTAGAAAAAGAAAATTGAATATTTTCACTTTGGTAAATTAGGACCCACGATTACACAATGCTGGTTTGCAAGTGACAAGGACAAATCACATTCATATCATGCTAACTTTCATGCAAACATTCATGATGTTAATAAGAACAAGCTTGTTTCAATAAACTAGCATATGACATGCTTTAAATGTGGCAAATCGGGTCATAAGGGATTTGAATGCTGGCTGAAGGCTGGTAGAAGAAATTCTAACTCATGTTCCCACTGTGGCAAGAAGGGCCACATTGGTGCCCTGTGTTGGCATGCCCAGGGAAGAAATTTCCACTCCAAATCTGGTAAATTCCCTGTAAACAAAAAGGGTTTTGATAGGAATAAGTTTGTTTTAAAAGAAAAATTCATTACATGCTTTGAATGTGGAAAGCCACGCCATAGGGCTGCAACCTGTTGGCTGGCAGGTTATAATAAACAGGCTGGGTTCGGTAAACAGAAACTTAATTCTGTTAACATAAATTTTCATGCAAAGACTGAGAGATTTCTTGACAACAATAATTTACATAAAAAGAATTTGAAATCTACTGCATCATGCCATTATTGTGGTCAGATAGGTCATTCAATGAATAATTGCTACTTGATGAGATTTGATGACCTTCATGCACAAAAATTATTTAGAACACCTGCTAAAGGTGTCACTGTTAGTTTAGGACCCAAGACCTCTTGGGTACCTGCTTGTGTAAAATAACCCAGTTGCTGCAAGTGTGCCTTGGAAAGAAATAAACAAGGGGTTTATAAACCAACGCACTCAAGAACGAAAACCCCATGATTGCACTCTTCAGGTCAGTTCTCAAACCTCTGCCTAAACTCTGTCTTCTGAATTAGTCTGCTTTAAATGTCTGCTTTAAATTACTGCATATCATGTTAATTCTTTTGTGCATCGTCTAACTGAATCTCTTTGAAAGTCTGAAATGCACATGAAAATACTTGTAGTTTGTATCTGAATACATTGCACTTAATCAGGGGGAGTAGATGCATAAATTGTCATGCATTTGTGACACTTAGAAATTTGGATTATACTGCACACTAGTTAGAGCAATTCATCCTGAGGAGAGCCGTTGCATATGCATACATGTAGTGAACTGCATTGCATATCACTTATTTTGAAAACTCCAAAAAGAAGTGACTGACTGCATATAGAACTTCATTGGCACTGCATTGTCATGCATGACCATCATGGTATATTAAATGGAATAGTGCTGAAGGGCAGATGGAGTCTGTCTGGATGCTCCTACCATGTGTGAGGTGGTCCTTAGACCAAGTCCTCCGCCAAGTACCATGGGTCAAGTTGAATATTATCTTTGTTAGACCTGTATACATATTGCAAAATGCATACATTGATCTATGAATTCATGCCCAGTACTTGCATACTCTTGGGGGGGAGCAAAATGCCTTTGTGACTCCAAATTTGTCTAGTTCGATCGACCCATCTGCTCTCTTCAGTCAACCGAAGCTCCCAATTCAGAATGTTGTGTTTGAACATCATCGCATATAGATAGGTGGAGTTTCTGTCAAGAAAGCATTGTGTACATTGCACATATTGCATACCTTCTGATGATCTTAATCCTGAACTCTTCCTGTCCATCTAATTGATTTACCTTGCCATATTTGTCATTCTAGTGACCCACATCATCAAATATTCATTGCTGGCTGCTGCTGATTACTCAATAACTGAAATGAGATTTGAAGTAAACATTTAGTTTGAATACTGCTTCATAAATGTTAAAACACCTTTAATGTAGAATCTTCCATTATATAGGTTTAAGAATGTTTGTTGATTTGGAATTGGTTTAAGTCCAATGTACTCTTAAGTTTGAGCTCAAAGAACTTGAAAATATCTAATTCAACTTTTTAATAAACTTTAACTGATTGACTCATGTAAATTCATGTAAGACTTCCTGAAATCTGAAAAGTTGAAATCATGATTTTCTTTGGTTGAAATACTGAGTGTTAGTATTGCTGTTAAACATTTAATCTATCTGAATTTGTCCTAAAAGAAATATTGTGGATAGAGCAATGACTGTGGTTACTGAGAAATATGTCCAAAGGACTGTGTCATGAAGTACCATAGCTAACTCTATTTAAAATTATTGAAAATAATGTGAAAATATGGTAGAGCAATGGCATGGTTGTATTCAGTAACTGGGGATTCTGGCCTCTAATCAAAGTGTCTTATCATGCCAAAGATACCTCTAATGCTATCTATGTTCTCTAAAATAGAGAAGCAATACAGTTATCACATTTAGTAACTGGAGATTCTGGCCTCTGACCAAGGTGTCTCCTCACATCGAAAGGTGTTGATCAACCGAAATTGCTCATTAAAAATTTATATATCCTTACAAGTGTTTTAATGATCAAAAGAAAAAAAATGAAAAAGTGTGATTCAAAAATTCTAGAAGGATAGTAAAATTCAGATGCTCTCACAAGTGTTTATTCTCAATGCTACCTTATGTGATTCTCAAAGAAGTCATGGAAAGTAAACCAAGTAAGATGGAAGAAGGTTGAACTAGAAGTGATATATGAGCATTTGGTTCACTTTTATTAAAAATTTATTTCAGATATGAGTATGGTTTCTTTTTGAAAAACTATGTTTACATCTCTCTTAAACCATATCTGTCAATCAAAGGGTTCATAAGCTTTTACAATGGAAGACTCTAAAACCTAAATTCTAGTTTATGAAGTTGGTAACTTACTGAAAAATTATGTATCTCAGAGTCTTTGAAAATAATGCTTTGGCTCAATTGTTGATCTCTGTTACCTTCATTGATCTTTTCAACAGATATCAAATTTGTTCTTGATATTTATGTGCTTTGATTGATCTTTGCACATCAGCCTGTGTCTCTTTCAATGGATTCCACTACCAGATTTTTATTGGCTAGCAAATCCTAATGGTTCTGTAGGCCTTTCATTTGCAGACCATACAAATGTGAGGATCCATTGTCATTATTACCTTGATCACTTGCAGCTTTCTGAACTTCAAAATTGTTATGGTTGAATATTCCAGTTTGACTCCTTGAATGTTCAACTTGCTCAAAGGGGGAGAATAGGTTATCTTGTCATTTTGGATCTATTGTGCCTTTACTCTGCTGGAAAGCTTTTGCTAGCTTGCTCTCATTTTGTCCCAAAGGAAACCCTGAGCTCATCTTGACGACCATTTTCCTGGTTGCATTCCTCACTATCATATCTGTTGGCCGTTTAATTGTCTTATTGCCCCTATGTTTTTTATGTTCATTCTCTCAGGGAGAGAATTGTTTGCTGCCTGCTTTTTAGCTCATGTTTCAATCATCTTACAATTGGTGTTACTCTATTTTCTCTTTTTGATGAAGTCAAAGGGGGGAATAGGTTGACATGAGTTGCCTTATGCTTTGTTATCATTATGACTCATTGGTACTCTATGACTCATTGGTACTCATTATGGTGTTGCCATCATCAAAAAGGGGGAGATTGTTGTGTCTCTGTGATTTTGATGATGGCAAATACCAAGATGATTCATATGTGCGCATGTGTGCATGAAAGACCATGATGATTCGTATGAGTGCATGTTAAGATGATTCATATGTGTGAATATGCATTTGTGAATGTGTGCTTGTGAATGAGATTTCATCATATACACTATGTGCATATTATTTCCTTGTGTGCATGTCATTTCCTTGGGTTTGACATTTTGATAAACACTTGGTCGATGCATTGCATTTTGTCAAACATTTGGTCGATGCATTCATAACACAACGTATGTGTGTGTTTTGGCTTAAGTGTCTAAAAGTCAGTGCATGTTTGCACATGAAGTCGGTGCTAAGGATTATGAAGGTCTGTGCACTTCACTGTTCAAATCGGTGCACATTCTGTGTCCGTCTCACTTAGCGTCTCATGTTGTGTCTCAACATACCCAGGTCTGAGTACGTTTCGTGTTTGTGCATACCTCAAGGTCGATGCATATAGTGAGCATCTAGTCAGTGCATGTTTAAGTCTCATGCAATAAGCATTCATGGGTCAGTGCATTGTTTGCCATGCGCATGCAATGGTCGGTCCAGATGTCAAGTTGGTGCACACTCTTGTCATGCGCACGCATGTAGGTCGGTGCATATTCTTTGTTGTGAGGGCCTCATTCATATTTGTCTACAGCATATACACTCGGTGCATGTTTTGGCCAAACGAACATAAGGTTAGTGCATTGCTTTGCTTATGGAACATATGGTCGGTGCAACCATCGTACCGCACATATAGGGTCTGTGCATAGCTTGCATCATGCATACAGAATGCCTGTGCTAAGGAACATGAGGTCAGTGCACTTCATGCTAGCAAGCCTATCCAAGTCCGTGCATATCCCTGTAGCAGTGAAACTGAAGTCTGTGCAACATTTAGGTCTATGCATCATTTAAGTCCGTGCACATTCTTCCTTGCGCAGAATAAAGTCCGTGCATACTCTGTTACATGCATTTATAAGGTATGTGTTAAGTTGTACTATGTGCATACTGAGGTTAGTGTTAGTTGTATACAGGGTCCGTGCAAGGTTTTCTCATCTAACGTATATTCACTATCGGTGCAGTTTTTAACTGCGAGCTCAAGGACGGTGCAAACCTTGCCACGAGCTCAAGTCAGTGCAAACATTGCCACGAGCCCAAGTTAGTGCAAGTTTTCACTACAAGCACAAGTCGGTGCAGTTTTGCGAGCGCCGCGAGCTCAAGTCTGTGCAGGTCTAAGGCTACGGCAACTTCTACAAGCTTGGCCATACATTCGAGCATATGATCTGCACGAGAGTAGAAATCATCAGATGGCACGTGAGCTCGTAAGGATAATAGAATCAATGATTGGCACGTGGTCCCAGGAAGAATATCTCTGACATTCTACCACGTGGATCAACGTCCCCAATTCTCTCTGGACGGATGAGCTCGTGGGAACCCTACCAACAGCCATATAAGAAGGCCGGTCCTTCGATCAAGAAAGAAGAGGAGAAGAACTGAAGAAGAGAAGAGAAGAGAAAAGAATAGGAGAGTTCAAGAAATAAGAGGAGAAGAACTGAAGAAGAGAAGAGCAGAGAAAAAATAGGAGAGTTCAAGAAAGAAAAGGAGAGAATAGTAGAGAGGAAAAAGAAAAAGAAGAAGAATAGAAGAGACGAAAAAGATAGAGAGAGAGAGCACCCAGAAGAAAAAGATATCGAAGCAGCCAGAGAGAGTAAGAGAGCCAGCAGCAGAAGAGGAAGAGTGAAGAAGTTCAGTTCTAGGATCAGATCCTGAACTGCTGTGCTCCTGCGTGAGCTATATTTTTTTTATTGAGCTTTATTCGCTAATTTGTTTTTCCTTTTGTTACTTTCATCTTCCAGTTTCTTAGTCTTCCGATACTCAGGTTGAGTTCGGGGTTCCTCCTGTGGACTCGGGAGAAGGGAGACTTAGTGTGTCCGGTTGCAAGTGACTTGGTGTCACTTGTGCTTTTCCTCTGTGTTTCAGAGGAAGGGGGACTTGGTGTCTTCGGTTGCTAGTGACTAGGTGTCGCTAGTGGCTGCCCTCCTAGGTGGAGGAAGAGAGGAGTGTGCTCCTCTGGATCAAGCTGTTAGGTAGTGTCTATTTACAGACTGAGTCTGCGATTCTTGCTATTGCAAGGGAAGTCTCACTCTGGTTTGGAGTGAGGGGTGGATGTAGACAGACTGTGGGTCTCTCCAAACCACCTAAAAATTTCCTGTCCATCGTGATTTGCTCTTTGCGCTCCTCATATCATGTTTCTCCACTTCACAGGTTATGTGTGCTTGATTAATTACGTTCGCCCTTGTGTTACGTTGAGTGCTTCATATAAACCTGTGAAGTGTATGTTCCTTTGCTTAGTAGAAGTACATATGCGAGCCTGAGTGTCTCAGCTCACTGTTGTGAGAAGAGTGTAGTTGTGCTGACTCAGTTGATTGCTGAGCATTATTAAAAGCTTGATTCCGCAATTATTTTTAATTGGGTGTATTTGTTGAAAGATTCATTCATCCCCCCCCTTCTGAATTCGTGTCTCGCACCCACATATTCTAACAACACAGACCTAATGTAAGGTAACACAGACTTGGATATACATGAAAATATTGACTAACACAGACCTAATGCAAGGTAACACAGACCTGGATATACATGAAAATATTGACTAACATAGACCCAATGCAAGGTAACACAGACCTTGATATACATGATACCAAACTAGCATCAACCCTAGTTATGCATTTCTACATGAAAAGTAAAATGCTGCCTGACTTTGACTGGTTGACACCTTTGAACAGTAGCGTTGACTTTGACCAATAGCGTTGACTTTGGCCAGTAGCATTGATTTTGACCAATAACATTGACTTTGACCAATTGTCACATATCTTCACATCAACAATTGCGTTGACTATGAACAGTAGCGTTGACTTTGACCAACAGTTGTGTTGACCTTCTTTACATGACTTTTTGGCCATCTCCTTAACCCCGCTTTACCTATGTGTCATACAATTTAAGTAGATGGTCATAATTCATCATTTACACTCGAGATGTCCTTGAATTCTATTCTAGAAAATTTACCTTATGTTCCTACAATGGGTAAACTTCTTAAAATTCTACATTGGCTATATAAATGAGAGTGGATGTCTAAAAGTATACATGAAATACTGTACATATAGGGCCCGATCTGGTACTGGGAGGAGCACCCGAAGGTACTTGTGCCCATGGGAGTTTATTGACCACGGTGTCTGGCATTGCACCGAAGTACTTGCTTGACTTGAGACATTCCCACTCACTCTCTTGTGACATGCTTGACTTGCTTGACATGAATTGTTTAGCCCGAAAAAGGGCAATTACTTGCTTGAATGTATTGAATGAAATAGCCCATTCCATTGTACTACTTGATATTACATGAGCTTGAAATACTTGCTTGAATACTCGAATGTTAAATTCTTGAAATACTTGCTTGAATACGGTATCCTTGGAAAGTACTTGTCCAATTACTTGCCAATTACTTGCAATTTTCTTATTGATACGTCTCATTGAAATTCTTGTGATATTCCTTTAATACAATTCTTGATATTCTCGCTTGATCCTACATGCATCATTATACCGCATGAACTTGTAATTAACTTAAAGATTGTTAGAACTTGAGATATAATTCCTACTGAGCGATCCGCTCATAAAGTTGCAATTCTAACATTTTTCAGGGAACTTGGATAGCGACCACCACTCGGATGGGACCGATACCGAGTGATGAGTACTAGAGTCACAGTTGGATGTACTGTCAGCTAGGTCCAGTCCTTTGTATTTTAGGTCCTATGTCGTGTATTTCTGATTATTATTAAGACTTGTAATCTATGATACCATTTTCCAGTCAAGTTATGATTAAGCTGGATTGGATTATGTCAAAATTTGTAGCTTTATGAAATTAGTTTGGGATATTACTACTCTGGTTAATTAATTGTCATCTTGGAATATGGTTTATGTTCAAAGGTTTATGTTCAAATTTAAATTAGCAATGAATCATCCAGTAAAATGCGCGCTCTGATCTTACGCGAATGACACGATCGATATAGACATGTCACGGATCTGAGTATCTTCCGCACTTGGGACGTGACACCGTGTCTTTCTGGACGGACGTGATGCCCAAGTTATCCCAGATCGGGTGGTCCCCGTTGTGCCGACCCGCAATTCTTTCCAGGCCCTATCCGGAAGAAGGGCTGAGAAGAATAAGCCGGCTGACAAGGCCGAAGGAAGATGGCCCCAAGGCCAAAAATATTCAAGCAAGTATGGGTCCCTAAGAAGATGTACTTGTTCACCACTACCCCAAGTCTGCTGGGGCGGAGAGGAGGAATGAGAGGAGCTTGGCCCCAAAAAGAGAAGAGACGGTCGTGGACCCTCCACGTCGTGCTACCCCTAGGGCTTGTGCCCGACAAGCTGACATCCCAACAGTAAGTAGAAGATTCAACCGACTTGCTGGGAGAGCCCGACTAGCTTACATCCCTCTGGTAGGAGGTCGACAATTGTCCCCGTTCCTCCACCAAGGACAGGGTCAAGAAGAGATGACCAATATGGTCAAGAGCTACTTTAGGGGTCTAGGCAACCCCTCATTGGGCCAGCAACAACTGCTCCAAGCAGCTGCAACTAGAGAAGAAGACTGCTTGCAAACAGTGGTCGAAGAAGAAGAAGAAAGAAGAACAACGTCATCTATTGATGACAGTGGATTTGAAGATGACCCAGATTACGAGGCTGATGAAGCCCCTCCCCAGCGGGAGGAGAGAAGAAGAATTTCTATATTTGAGAGACTGACCTTCCCTTGTCGTACAAGGAGGCGGGTCTACAAACAAAGAAGAGAAATGCGAGTCTTCGCTTGCAATATGATCGGGGTGGCCAGCAGATACAGGTGTCTGCCTAAGCAGCCCCAAGAATTGGTCTGATTAGCCGAGAGGCCAGGGTCGAGCACCAGGAGAACTGAAGCCGCGAGGGAAATGCTGAAGGCGGCAAAAGGAAAGTAAATATTGTCCAAAGAAGTCACTACCCTCACTGCGAATGTGATAACAACTGAAGAGGAAGAGGTTTTGCTGAACACCTCGCCTGAAGGCGCTTCAGGGGAAGCAGTGGAAGCCACCCCCAACACAACATTTATGGACCCATCAGTGTTAATGCTATTACAACAATACTGACAAGAGATAGAACTTCTGAAGAAACAACTGCATGAGAGGACAGAGCAAACCTTGGCCTCCAAACAACCCGAGATGCAGGGTGATTTGTCGCAAGGAGTTGTCAACCCATGCGACTTTCCACCACTATATACTCTCCCCCAGCCAGTAGAGCACAGCCAAGCGGCCACCCAGCAGCGTCCACTTCAGCCGCTGATGCCACCGGTACTACCTCAGATGCACCAGACACCTCCATTGCTGCGTCCTCCGCCGCAGGCGACCACCTTGGTCACCCTGTACCTGTAGCCAGTGCACTTCTACCCCGAGCCAGTCGATCAAACCGTTGTAAACAGGCTAATGGTGGAGAGGATGATTGAATTAAAGCTCTCCGAGCGAAATGAAGGTGACTATGTCACGTTTGATGCTTATCGGGTACCATACCCACCGCATCATGCAGCTAAGCGGCTCCCCCCAGGGATCAGCAAGCCACCCAAGTTCGACAAGTTCAACGGGAAGGGGTCCCCAAAAGAGCATATCACATACTACATGACCGTCATGGGAGACCTAGCCATAGACGAGTCATATCTGCTGAAATTTTTCGGGTCCTCATTGACGGGGCTCGCACTTGAATGGTACTCCAGCCTTCCAGCCGGGTTAATTAATGACTGGCCGGACATGCAAAATAAATTCAGAGAAAGACTTCATGTCACCGAGAGGGAGGTCACGGTGGCTGAACTTTACTCAACAAAACAAAGATCTGATGAAATGACCCTTGAATATATTGAGAGGTGTAGGAACCTTGGAATGAGATGCAAGCAGCCCCCACATCAAAAGGATGCTCTACAGATTTGCAAGTAGAACCTCACGAGGGAGGTGCTAGAAAAGATGATTGGTATGGAAATCCGGTTGTTTAACCGACTAAATAATGTGGTGGCTGAAATCGAAGCTTTTCTGGCAAGGCCCGCCCCTACATCAACCACTGCCACCACACAGAAGGCAAAGGCAGCAGATCGGCACCCAGCGCCTAAGGAAGCAAACACCCTTGTTTGAACAGTAGAGAGATAAAGGCAAGAAGGCAGTTGAGCCTCAACCCCACGGAACAGAAGAAAAGAAGGAGGGTCCCTCACTCTGGGATAAAATGAAAAAGGCCTACTCTTTTCCAAAGGGGAAGACCAAAGTTCTCTTTGACTGGGTCACCCAGTACAACAAGGTCACCCTGCCTGAGCCCAGAAGGCCGGAGGACCTGAAAACAAGAGACAGTCCAAGATTTTGCCATTACCATCAGATGTTGGGGCATCCAATTGAAGACTGTTATATATTCAAAGATGTCATTGAATGTAGTGCCCCAGAATGTATGAAGAAAATTCTAGAATTATTCAATATTTTTTTTGCATTATTAGTAATTAAATGGCGAATTTGAAGTTATTAATCAAAATAAGGCCAAATGGTGTTAATCAATTAACCTAAACCACTGAATTAAAGTCCAAAAGGTTTTAAAACCAGGCCCATTTAGTTTGGCCCATATTCTAGAAGGTTATTAAGCCTATTCCCGAATTTTTAAGGATAAACACCACTTAATATAGATAATTATATTGATAATGAACAATAGAGTTTATTAATCTAGAACTCTATCCACGTTGACTGTAACGGTCCATCTGGCAACCGTCACAGACATGTAACGCATAGGAGCTCGACCGTTACTCTATAAATCTAGAAAACTGAAGAGTTTGATTTCTTTTGAACTCTGGGAACAAGTAATGTAACGGTCTATCGCGAGACCGTCATATGCCCCTAACGCACCAGCAGCCGACCATTACACGCTGTTAGTTCCGTGAAGGAAAGAACGAGTACAAAGAACCAAACTTTGGACTCTTATCCACTAAGGATCGACTTGGGAAGAGTTATAATAATACTAAGGACTCTTAGAGATTAGGTTTTGATAGATTAAGGACTCTAAACTCGATCTAATCTTCAAACTCTAGCTAGAACCCTATAAATAGGACCTAGTTCTGAACTGTGCGACCCTTACTTTTTGGACGTAAAGAATCAAGGTAAGGAGTCACTATCTCAGGTAAGTTCTTTAGAGGCATTTGTTTACAATACTTTAGACTAACTCCTCTCCAAATTTCACATCTTTAGGTCAAGAGGTCGTGGAGATAGAACCTAAGGAAGCTGCTGGAAAAGTCATAGAAGAAGGAAAACTAGGGCAAGATTCTCAACCCAATTCAGAAGATACAGCCTAAGTTAAGAGGTAGGTTATCTCATGAATGGCAAAAACAACCTGATAGGACTAAAAGCCCTCTGGTTTGATTGAATTTCATGCATAGCAGAGCATTAATTTCATGTTTTACTAGTTATTATACATGTCATGCATCTCTTAGCCCTAATAGAGAAATTAAAGCATGTTATTCATCTAATCGATCCACTGATACCCATGCATATATATAGCCTATACTTCGTCATCATGCCTAGAATAGATATGATGTTTGATTTACAGACATGATGTGAGTTGATCTCTTAGTGTTTTACATGTTTTCTGTTAGCAGACTCTCTGACGCATCAGCGTAGGACCGTCACACTCATCTAATGGCCCTACGACAGACTGTCACAAGCCCTGTTATTTTTGGATTTTCACTGTTGTCTCTAACGCACTAGGACAGGCACGTTACATTCATGTAACGGCTGGTTCCTGACCGTCACAATCACTGTGACGCCCCATCTCTAGACCGTCAGAGTCTATGATCTGTCAACCCTAGACAGAATATAACTTACCAATATTATTTATTGTTAAGCCTAGTTACCTAAGTTTTAACCTGATCATGTGATTTTAAGGTTATTTGATTGTTCATGATAGGTATTGCATGATTTGGTGTCTCATTGTTATTTTAAGTAATGTTAGTTTAATGAGCCCAATTCTATAGTTTGTATTATAAAGCATGACTTTTCTTTTTAACCTTGTATTGACGGAGTTTTTTATCATGATTTTCACATTGATTATACATATCTCTCTCTGTCAATAGAGTCATTTCTATAAGTGCATAGCACATATTCCGGTATGTTGTCATTAGTTCACAATTTGCACTATAGGAACACAATCTTGGACTTGACGACCTCTCCATTGGATACTCCTTCCAATAGACTAGGAAATCATTGTTTCAAGACCTCTGTAATTCTCCCTGAGCCTGGAATTCCCACTAGGACGCCGAGTTGGTTGTACCATTAAAAGTCTATTAAATAGAATACACTATCGTTGTTTCTGATTCTAATAATGTAACGGCCTTGCACTGGACCGTCAGGCTCACGTAACGACCCAATGAACGACCGTCACATTCCTCTGAGTCTATTTTCATCTTTCTGGACTCGGATCACTGTAACGGCCCATTACTGGCGCGTCACATTATGTAACGGCCCAGTAAACAACCGTCACACTGTTGGCATATGTTAACCCAAGGTTTGACCAAGGGTTGATATTTCAATGATTATAGATAACCCTTGATGATCTAGAACTTATCATATTACTTAATAGACTTAATATAATGAATGGAAGATAAGAAAAATACCGTTATGCTGTCGATTTATTTCTAAGAGCATGACATTGTTTAAGTCATTTTCGTGACTCATTCTTGCATCGAAGCATTCATTCATTGATTCTAGTTATCATGAAATTATTGGAAGTACCACATTCTTGGCCATACTTTACTGTTATATTGCGTGGAAGTAACTTAATTTATAACTGAAGATGCGATCGAGCACTGATTGTGTTCAAGGGCTCTATGCTAGTCCCCTCGACTGATTGCCGGAAACATACTATTTTATAAACCATGGGGTATGATGCTACTAGCGTCGCATTGCGCTGGGAGTACTATTTCTATAAATAAGTGAAGATCCACGACACGACACGACATGACATTCTTGCTTGATATTCCACAAAAATTCACGAAGCACTTGCTCATAAGCATAAGATGCTAAAGTGATGAATATGTGGCTTGCTAGTACATTCTCGATATATTCTTGCTCGTAAAAGGCCAAATATCATGTTCATGTTATATTCTTGCTAGTTCATTCTTGATCATTCTATCTTATCTTGTTACTTTGGTTTGATCGCATGATTGATTCGCATTCGCATGATTTTACCTTATTCTTTAGAGCTAAAATGTTCACTACTTTAATAGTGCCTTCATGTTGATGCGAAGATAGCTACTGGGCAAGTGTGCTCATTACCTATTTCTAATGTTTTACAGGAGGTGGAAGTAGTTCGGATTCGGATTCAGGATATACTAGTAGCCGGTCCGGAAGTGAGTGAAAGTCTTGTAAAGCTACGAGTGAAGACTTAGGAAGTTTATCATGTTTAGATTGAGTCAATGTAATTTTCCTATTTCTTGAGTCTAGTAGAAGGAAAAGATGATGAAAAGTGGTTGTATTATGAATATTGATCATTTATGAAATAAAGTTGAAGTTTGATTAAATCCTGTGCAATTGCATTTATGTGTGTGATTGTCTTACGCTCTGATTGTTCTTGCTTGCAAGAGGCTTACCATGCCGGCTGTTCGCGCTCCCCGAGCGAGTCTTCCGCTGTAAATAAGGCTCGGGGCGTGACAGTTAAGTTGGTATCAGAGCCTAAGTCTCAGGACTTAGGGAAAAGAATCATGTCATAGGATAAGTCCAATGGCTAAGGACCCCCACCTTTGAACCAAGGAAGGAATTTTCATGCCCATGTGAGAATTGGGTAGAGCCGGGATGAGATAGTTATTAGCTTTAAGATTGATTTTCTTTCGGTCTCACGAGAAATAACAAGCTGTTATATTTCTCTCAGGTACCTTATTATTCTTATCATGGCTCATCGCGTAGACTGGAATGGCATGCAACAAACAGTTGCCGGCCTTACGCAGGCATTGCAAACCATGGCCCAGGCAGGGGCAGGAGCACAGGCTGGCGACCTTCATCGTAATTTCCGGAGTCTAAATCCTCCGCGTTTCTATAGATCTTCCAATCCAGACAAAGCAAAAAATTGGATCGATGAAATGAAACGTATCTTTGATGTCATTCAATGCACTGATCAGGAGAAGGTCCGTCTAGCAACATTCCAATTAAATAAGGATGCTCGTACTTGGTGGAAATCGGTCCCGGTACCTCCGGCCGATGCACCTCACACGTGGGATGGTTTTCTTACTTTATTTCGTGCCAAGTATTTCTCTGAACATGTGAAGGAAAGGAAGGCCATGGAGTTTGCCTCCCTTCATCAAGGGATGATGTCAGTAGCAGAGTATGAGCTACAGTTTTCAAGACTAGCACCATATGCACAACACCTTATTAGCACGGAATTATTAAAGGCAAATCGATTTATGGACGGGTTACGGCCCGAGTTCATTCAGCAACTTGGGACACAAAATATCCGCATTTATGCAGAGATGGTTCAGAGGGCATATCTATACGAGAGGACCTTAGAGAAGGTTAAAAAGTTGAAAGGAAAGGGAGAGGAATCCAACCGGTGCTCAGATCGGCATTATAAGAAGGAGAAATTTAGCATCACGGAACCCTACAAAAGCCGTAATAACAAGAAAAGATCAAGGAGCGCGAACGGTGGATGTTCCCAAAAGAATAATAAAAGGGTTAAGGAAGAGAAGGAGCAAGTTGCCGCGGCGTGCACTTTTTGCGAGAAATTCGGCCATTCGGCGGAAGAATGCTGGAAGCGCCTCGGTGCTTGTTTGCATTGTGGAAGTAGGTAGCATCGTGTGCCAGATTACCCCCTTATGAAAGAGCAATCAGCTAATGGAGGATGCAGGAGGCAGGCTCGCCTCAATGCGGTTATAGATGAGGATGAAGCACCCAGGGATTTAAATGATGGTCTTATGGAAGGTACTCTTCAAATCTGTTCTCACCCTACATTCATGCTATTCGATATTGGTGCTTCTCATTCTTTTATCTCCACCACTTTTGCAAAAACCTTACCAATTGCATCAGTTTCCTTACCTTCAGATCTTGCTATTACTTCACCTATATGATCTAGAACTAAGCTTACCAAGCATTATCCTGATTGCGAGGTAGTGGTAGAAGGACACAATCTCCCCGCAAACTTAGTATGCCTTGATATGAAAGGTTATGATGCCATTTTAGGGGTAGATTGGCTTGTAGACCATAATGCTTATATCAATTGTCGAAATAGGATAATATCTTTTCGAAAGTCCGGTCTTCCAAGATTTTCTTTTCTTGGCATCAAATACAAAAAACATCCTACCATTATATCTTCTCTTCACGCTTGCAAGCTTATCTCGCAAGGATGCGAAGCTTTCCTTGCTTCAGTCATTATTACCGAATCTAAGGAGATTGTCCTAGCCAATATTCCTATTGCAAGTGAGTTCCCAGACGTGTTCCCATCTGAACTACCTAATTTACCGCCCGAAAGGGAAGTAAACTTTACCATTGAACTCATTCCTAGTACGGCACCTGTTTCTATAGCCCCTTACAGGATGTCCCCCACAGAACTCAAGGAACTAATGAAGCAGTTACAAGAACTTCTAGACAAGGGTTTAATTAGACCCAGCACATCCCCTTTGGGTGCGCCGGTTCTATTTGTCAAGAAGAAAGATGGTTCCCTCAGGCTATGTATCGATTACTGGCGACTGAATCAACTTACAATTAAGAATAAGTATCTGTTGCTGCGTATTAATGAGCTCTTCGACTAGCTTTTGGGAGCTGAGTGCTTCTCTAAGATTGACCTCAGATCTGGTTATCATCAACTTAGAATTAAAGAAGAAGATATTTATAAATTGGCTTTTCGAAGTCGTTATGGCCACTATGAATTCGTGGTGATGCCGTTTGGGTTAACTAATGCCCCAGTAGCATTCATGCAACTTATGAATAGTGTCTTCCAGCCATACCTGGATCGATTCATTGTCGTCTTCATCGATGATATCCTGATATACTTAAGGACAAATGAAGAACATGAAGAACATTTGAAAATAACTTTGCAAACACTTAGAGAACACAAGCTATATGCCAAACTCAATAAGTGTGAATTCTGGCTCGAGGAAGTCTCATTCCTAGGCCACATTATTTTAAAAGAAGGTATTACTGTGGATCCTTCTAAGGTAGAAGCTGTCAAGAATTGGAGTCGGCCTACGACTGTGTCTAAAGTAAGGAGCTTTCTGGGTCTAGCTGGTTATTATAGAAGATTCATTAAGGACTTCTCAAAGATAGCAGTCCCTTTAACTAGACTCACCAGAAAAGAAAATCCTTTTGTCTGGTCAGAGGAATGTGAGAAGAATTTCCAAATTCTTAAGAATCATGTTACCACAGCCCCTATTTTATCACTACCAATGGAGGGTGGTGGATTTGAAGTTTATACGGATGCGTCTGGAATTGGCTTAGGATGTGTCCTTATGAAGAATGGAAAAGTGATTTGCTATTCTTCAAGACAATTGAAGCGTCACGAAGAAAATTATCATGTACATGATTCAGAATTGGCAGCAGTTATCTTTGCCTTGAAAATTTGGCGTCATTATCTTTATGGAGAAAAGTTCACGATCTACTCATACCACAAGAGCTTGAAATATCTATTTTCTCAAAAGGAACTTAATATGAGGCAAAGGAGATGGTTAGAACATCTCAAGGACTTTGACTTTGCTATTGAATATCATCCTGGCAAGGCAAATGCTGTAGCAGATGCACTCAGCAGAAAACCAATGGGTATGTTATCAAGTCTCTTGATTTGTGTGACTAACCTTATTCCTCAATTTGCTCAGTTGAATTTAGATGTTGATATTAAGGAAGAAGATTGCTTTATAGCTAATATCCGAGCTCAACCTACATTAATAGAGGATTTGGTCAAATTACAAGAGGATGATCCAGTTTTACTGGAAATTAAGGCAAATATTGAACAAAGGCCGGATTTTTCTATCTCTAATGATGGAAGATTGCTATTCAAGGGCCGAATGTGTATACCGGATCATGAAGATACAAAGAAATTGATCTTAGAAGAAGCACATAAATCAAAGTACACCATTCATCCAGGAGGTACAAAAATGTATCAAGATCTCAAAAGAAACTTTTGGTGGCCCAATATGAAGAGGGAAGTAGCCGACTTTGTATCTCGTTGTCTCACTTGCCAACAAGTTAAGGCGGAACATTTTAGACCTGCAGGTAAATTACATCCCTTAAATATTCCAGAATGGAAATGGGAGAGCATAGGAATGGATTTCATCATGGGATTACCTAAGACAAGAGGTGGACACGATGGCATATGGGTAATCATAGATCGATTTACTAAATATGCACATTTCATACCAATAAAGAGTCGATGGTCTGTGGATATCCTGGCAGCATTATACATGAAAGAGATTGTTAAACTACATGGTGTCCCTGTCTCTATTGTATCAGATAGAGATCCTCGGTTTACATCACAGTTCTGGAAAGGTCTACAACATTCACTAGGAACCAGATTAAATTTTAGCACAGTCTTTCATCCACAAACTGATGGTCAGACGGAAAGAACAAATCAGGTGGTAGAAGACATGCTCAGGGCTTGTATCATTGACTTTGGAGGAAGTTGGCATGATCACTTGCCTCTGGTGGAATTTGCATATAATAACAGCTATCAAGCAAGCATACAAATGGCACCTTTTGAAGCTCTATATGGGAAAAGTTGTCGATCTCCAATATGTTGGAATGAGATAGGGGAAAGGTAATTTATAGGCCCTGACCTTATCAGAGATTCTACAGAAAAAATAAAACTCATCCAAGAAAGAATGAAGATGGCACAAGATAGGCAGAAATCTTATGCCGACAATCGAAGGCGCGACTTAGAGTTTCAAGTAGGAGAACATGTATACCTGAAGGTTTCTCCGAGTCGTGGTATTCGAAGATTTGGCATTAAAGGAAAGCTAACTCCTAGATTCATTGGCCCGTTTGAAATTCTTGAAAGGGTCGGTGAAGTGGCTTATAGATTGGCTTTACCTCCACAGTTAGCAGGAGTTCATGACGTATTTCACGTCTCTATGCTAAAGAAGTATGTATATGATCCAGATCACATTATCACTTATGACAACATAGAAATTCAGAAAGACTTGACATATGAACAAACACTAATAAAAATTCTGGAACGAGAAGTGCGTCAACTCAGAAATAAGGTCATTCCTATGGTTAAGATTCAATAGAAGAAAGCATGGCCTTATGAAGCAACATGGGAAACCGAATCAGCTATAAAGAAAAGATTCCCGAAATTATTTGACTGTAAGTACACTCTCCACAATCCATCTTCTAAGTGGGGGAGGGTGTAGTGCCCCAGAATTTATGATGAAAATTCTAGAATTATTCAATAATTTTTTTGCATTATTAGTAATTAAATGGGTTAATTTGAAGTTATTAATCAAAATAAGGCCAAATGGTGTTAATCAATTAACCTAAACCACTGAATCAAAGTCCAAAAGGTTTTAAAACCAGGCCCATTTAGTTTGGCCCATATTCTAGAAGGTTATTAAGCCTATTCTTAGATTTTTAAGGATAAACACCACTTAATATAGATATTTATATGGATAATGACCAATAGAGTTTTATTAATCTAGAACTCTATCCACGTTGACTGTAACGGTCCATCTGGCAACCGTCACAGACTTGTAACGCATAGGAGCTCGACCGTTACTCTATGAATCCAGAAAACTGAAGAGTTTGATTTCTTTTGAACTCTGGGAACAAGTAATGTAACGGTCTATCGCGAGAGCGTCATAGGCCCCTAACGCACCAGCAGTCGACCGTTACACGATGTTAGTTCCATGAAGGAAAGAACGAGTACAAAGAACCAAACTTTGGACTCTTATCCACTAAGGATCGACTTGGGAAGAGTTATAATAATACTAAGGACTCTTAGAGATTAGGTTTTGATAGATTAAGGACTCTAAACTCGATCTAATCTTCAAACCCTAACTAGAACCCTATAAATAGGACCTAGTTCTGAACTGTGCGACCCTTACTTTTTGGACGTAAAGAATCAAGGTAAGGAGTCACTATCTCATGTAAGTTCTTTAGAGGCATTTGTTTACAATACTTTAGACTAACTCCTCTCCAAATTGCACATCTTTAGGTCAAGAGGTCGTGGAGATAGAACCTAAGGAAGTTGCTGGAAAAGGCACAGAAGAAGGAAAACTAGGGCAAGATTCTCAACCCAATTCAGAAGATACAGCCTAAGTTAAGAGGTAGGTTATCTCATGAATGGCAAAAACAACCTGATAGGACTAAAAGCCCTCTGGTTTGATTGAATTTCATGCATAGTAGAGCATTAATTTCATGTTTTACTAGTTATTATGCATGTCATGCATCTCTTAGCCCTAATAGAGAAATTAAAGCATGTTATTCATCTAATCCACTGATACCCATGCATATAGATAGCCTATACTTCGTCATCATGCCTAGAATAGATATGATGTTTGATTTACAGACATGATGTGAGTTGATCTCTTAGTGTTTTACATGTTTTCTATTAGCAGACTCTTTGACGCATCAACGTAGGACCGTCACACTCATCTAACGGCCCTACGACAGACCGTCACACACCCTGTTGTTTTTGGATTTTCACTGTTGTCTCTAACGCACTAGGACAGGCACGTTATGTTCATGTAACGGCTGGTTCCTGACCGTCACAATCACTGTGACGCCCCATCTCTAGACCGTCAGAGTCTATGATCTGTCAACCCGAGACAGAATATAACTTGCCAATATTATTTATTGTTAAGCCTAGTTACCTAAGTTTTAACCTGATCATGTGATTTTGAGGTTATTTGATTGTTCATGATAGGGATTGCATGATTTGGTGTCTCATTGTTATTTTAAGTGATGTTAGTTTAATGTGCCCAATTCTATAGTTTGTATTATAAAGCATGACTTTTCTTTTTAACCTTGTATTGATGGCGTTTTTTATCATGATTTTCACATTGATTATACATATCTCTCCCTGTCAATAGAGTCATTTCTATAAGTGCATGGCACATATTCCGGTATGTTGTCATTAGTTCACACTTTGCACTATAGGAACACAATCTTGGACTTGAGGACCTCTCTATTGGATACTCCTTCCAATAGACTAGGCAATCATTGTTTCAAGGCCTCCGTAATTCTCCGCGAGCCTGGGATTCCCACTAGGACGCCGAGTTGGTTGTACCATTAAAAGCATATTAAATAGAATACACTATCGTTGTTTCTGATTCTAGCAATGTAACGGCCTTGCACTGGACCGTCAGGCTCACGTAACGACCCAATGAATGACCGTCACATTCCTCTGAGTCTATTTTCATCTTTTTGGACTCGGATCACTGTAACGGCCCATTACTGGCGTGTCACATTATATAACGGCCCGATAAACGACCGTCACACTATTGGCATATGTTAACCCAAGGTTTGACCAAGGGTTGATATTTCAATGATTATAGAGAACCCTTGATGATCTAGAACTAATCATATTACTTAATAGACTTAATATAATGAATGGAAGATAAGAAAAATACTGTTATGCTGTCGATTTATTTCTAAGAGCATGACATTGTTTAAGTCATTTTCTTGACTCATTCTTGCATCGAAGCATTCATTCATTGATTCTAGTTATCATGAAATTATTGGAAGTACCACATTCTTGGCCATACTTTACTGTTATATTACGTGGAAGTAACTTAATTTATAACTGAAGATTCGATCGGGCACTGATTGTGTTCAAGGGCTCTATGCTAGTCCCCGCGACTGATTGCCGGAAACGTACTATTTTATAAACCATGGGGTATGATGCTACTGGCATCGCATTACGCTGAGGGTACTATTTCTATAAATAAGTGAAGATCCACGATACGACACGACATGACATTCTTGCTTGATATTCCACAGAAATTCACGAAGCACTTGCTCATAAGCATAAGATGCTAAAGTGATGAATATGTGGCTTGCTAGTACATTCTCGATATATTCTTGCTCGTAAAAGGCCAAATATCATGTTCATGTTATATTCTTGCTAGTTCATTCTTGATCATTTTATCTTATCTTGTTACTTTGGTTTGATCGCATGATTGATTCGCATTCGCATGATTTTACCTTATTCTTTAGAGCTAAAATGTTAACTACTTTAATAGTGCCTTCATGTTGATGCGAAGATACCTACTGGACAAGTGTGCTCATTACCTATTTCCAATGTTTTACAGGAGGTGGAAGTAGTTCGGATTCGGATTCAGGCTATACTAGTAGCGGGTCCGGAAGTGAGTGAAAGTCTTGTAAAGCTACGAGTGAAGACTTAGGAAGTTTATCATGTTTAGATTGAGTCAATGCAATTTTCCTATTTCTTGAGTCTAGTAGAAGGAAAAGATGATGAAAAGTGGTTGTATTATGAATATTAATCATTTATGAAATAAAGTTGAAGTTTGATTAAATCCTGTGCAATTGCATTTATGTGTGTGATTGTCTTGCGCTCTGATTGTTCTTGCTTGCAAGAGACTTACCATGCCGGCTGTTCGCGCTCCCCGAGCGAGTTTTTCGCTGTAAATAAGGCTCGGGGCGTGACATTGAAGGCATGATAAGAAAAGAAGAAATAGAATTGGGAGAGTATAAAGTTGACCCTCCGCAACCCCATGAAGCGCCTCTGAGGAGGGTTGCAGCCAACATGGTTTCTTTATACAAGGTACTACCTGAAGAAGTTGCGGAAGCCAGCACTCAGCACACTTATGAGGCCTATTTTCTGACACCAATGAAAGAACAACAGGGGTGGCAGCAAGTCCCTGCAAAGGCCAAGAAGAAGGCCATACTTCGCCCAAAGGTAGGGGCATATGTTTGTGGCATCACACCACAACCTACTCCTCCGGCGCCAACATTAATATGGACCAGCCCACCTGCGGTAATCAGAATACCCACCCACAACCGGAGGAGACAAACTCCGTTGTCGGTGGTCAAAGAAATCAGCCCTGAAGCTCGGCAGCTTCAAGACTACATAAACGGGCTAGATGAATATGAATAACCCGACTTGAAGCCCTTGCTGATAAGGGACCATGTCCCATGGCAAGAGCTGGAATAGCTCTCACTGGAGCAAAAAGAGGAGACCGACAAAGCAGCAGAAAAAGATGACAGTCTATTCTGGGGCGACACCATCAAAGAAAAAGCAAAGGAAGAAAAGCATGGCCTAGAAGGTCAAGAAGGGGACGGTACTCTCTTGCAATACCCTGTCTGCCCTCTTCAACTTGCCTAGTGAGTAAGACGAGGAATAAATATGCTTTACACTCGCAGTTGAGGTGGGCCAGGCCGAAGCCGTAACCGCTACTCATTCAACCCGGTCTGGCAGAAAATGGGGGTGCCAGCCGCCCACCAACCACAATATTATCTTCAAAGGGGAGCAACCCTACAAGATACCCCTTCCAAAGGTTAGGGGAATTCAAATCCCTCCTCCACCAGGGTTATACAACCAAGACGAGGACCATGCTGGTGTCCCCGCTTTCACTGAATTTCTGAAGATGGCTAAGGGTAAACAACCTTGCAGGACATCCTCCCGAGAGGCTGAGGGAACTCAGACCTCTTCCCCGCCTGGGCTACATAACTAAGCTAAAGGCAAGGGTGGTATACCTTCCTTCACCGAATTTTTGAAAATGGCCAAGGGCAAGTAGCCCTACCAAGTGACCCGCTCTGCACCTGGGGGCACCTCCCCACGGCCTTATCAGCCTTCTAATCTGTCGAATGTAGATAGGGCTAGCCCAACAGTAGGCATCAAGAAGCAGCAGGATGATAATATGTAGCAATAGGGTTTAGACCCAGAATCTGATGAGGCGGGCCCATCAGATACTGTAGCGCAAGACTCTTCCAAGCCTCGGTGGGCCGAAGAAATGAAGCTATCCAATGTTTGGGCCGAAAGCCGAGTAGTGAAGCTGTTGAAAAAGCTCCCAGCAAGGTTCACTGTTTGGGAGATCCTCTCTCTGAGTGAGGAAACCCGGCAGGCGATTATTACTGCTCTGTAAACGCCTGCTCAATATGAAAGCTGTTTAGCTGAGACTCTGCCAGGGACGAATGTAGCCTTCACTGAAGAAGCTATGTTGCTGCCTACCACCAGCCATAACAAACCCTTATATATGAGGGGGCAACTAAATAGCCACCAGTTGAACAAAATTCTAATAGACCCGGGTGCAGCTGTTAACATACTTCCCTACAGGGTATACCAGAAGTACTACTTCAATGTCCACCTTGGTAAAGTCGGAGATATCCGTATCGCCGGCTTCAACCAGAAATGTGAGGTCCCACTCGGGGTGACGGAGTTCACCCTCACCATGGCAGACCTCAGTCCGAAGGTTCGATTCCATGTTATCAACTCCAACACCTCGTACAAGGCATTGCTTGGCAGCCCTTGGCTACATAAAAATTTAGTGGTGCCATCTACATTGCACCAGTGTATTAAATATAATCATGATGGAAAGGAGGAGAGAATATTTGCTGACCTCCACCCACTTGAGGTATTTGAGTGCCAGCTACTGGATGCCCCCTTATCTGTGGAGCAACCACGGAAGACTTCCAAGACAAAGGCTCCCGCCAAGTCAATAAAAGGAACCTCTGATGATGACTGGTTCCCACCGCCACCGCTGGGATACGTGAGTCCCGGGGCAGTGTCACACATTGCAATAATAGAGGACGTGGGAAGAGCTGCACATCCTGCCATTTACTCCAAAGGAAATGAGGCCAAGGTTGACAAGCATTACAGCCACATCAAAGTTCCTGAGGGTCTTATCAAGCCAATATTTAGCCTCAACCATTCCACGGTCGAGCCTTTCAAAACTCTAGAGGTGGCCCAGCTTGAAGGTCCCACCAGTCAGTTTTATGGGGCTGAAGAACATGTTGCACAGGAGGACACTGACTGTCACCTCCCTGAGGACCTGGAGAATCCGTTAGTCCCCGTTCAAGGGCTAACATTCACGATAGATCGGTTGGCTAAGATGTTCCGAAAGCAGTACATTCCCTTTGGCCAGCCTCGCAAAGAGAAAGAAGCGTTCAAAAGACTTTGGTACCCTGCCGGCCTGGACAAAGAATTAAGGCGTGTCTCCCAACACCCGGGATTGGGCTTCACCCTTGAAGAATATTATTATAGTGGGTGCTATGAAGTGGACACCATCTCCACTTTTTTCTCAACAAAAGACAATCCATCGGGGGCAACGTATGTTGAATACCCGGCAGAAGCTGAACATACCGGGATGGCTAAATTGAGAGACCCAAAATCAGAAGCCATGGCTCCCTGCAGGTGCTGGGAGTAGGTTTACCCTGAAGAGACTATTTTTCAAGCCAGATTTGACACGGCTAGCAGCAGCGAAGCTGAAGACAGTGAAGAAGCAAGACTTTCCTTCTCCTGTAACCCTCCATTGGTGACAACATTAGCACCCCTTGGTCTGATCAAGGAAACTTCTGCTGAGACCGATCGGGAAACACCTGCCAGAAAAGAACAAGCCACCTCCACTAAAGATGCTGCGATTCAAAGCAACATAAGGATGAAGTTGTCCCTACCCATTGTAAGGCCGGAACACCATCCCTCCTAGCCAACAATGAACAAATGTCAGCCTCTCTAGACTGCTAAATCACCAGCTGAAGCTAAAACTGGAAAACGCCCACTAGCAGAACAATGCACACAGCCACCACTGGCCGAACTAGAAGCTCCCAATATGGTCCGGGGGCAACACAATGAAGACGTTGAAGTTTTCAAACTTGAGGATGATGTTCCAGACTTCATCGACCTCCAGCCGGCTCCTCCGGAAATAGAAGATGGAGGCCAACCCATGGTTGACGAGCTAATAGAAGTCAACTTGGGAAATCAGGATGACCCCAAGCCAACCTTCCTCAGTGCTTAACTGTCTTCTGAAGAGCAGAAGTTGTACATCCAGTTGTTACAAGAGTACCGGGACTACTTCGCCTGGAGTTACAAGAAAATGCCAGGACTTAACCCCACAATTTCACAGCATGATCTGGCCATAAATCCTGAAGCAGAGCTAGTAAAGCAGTCGCCATGGCGCATGAGACACGAGCTCATCACTCAAATATGCAATGAAGTAGACAAGCTCATTGATGAGGGTTTTGTCGAAGAGAATCAATATACCATAATGTAATGATGTAGACAAGCTCATTGATGTGGGTTTTGTCGAAGAGAATCAATATACCATGTGGCTGGCCAATATTGTGCCCGTGAAGAAGAAGAATGGGTAGATCATGATATGTGTAGACTTCCAAGATCTGAATAAGGCGTGTCCCAAGGATGACTTTCCAGTGCCGATAACGGAGGTTATGATTGATGCTACGACCAGTCACGAAGCTCTGTCATTCATGGATGGATCGTCTGGTTATAATCCAATATGGATCGCAGAGCATGACCGGGTCCACACTGCCTTCCGAACCCCCAAGGGCATCTACCACTGCAAAAGAATGCCGTTCGGTCTGAAGAACGCTGATGCAACTTACCTGCGAGCAATGACTAGAATTGTTAATGAGCTACTCTACCACAAGGTCGAGTGTTACATAGACGACCTGGTAGTCAAGACCAGAAGAAATGAAGACCATCTGCAGGACCTCCGAGTCATATTTTAGAGGCTCAGGCAGTATGAATTAAAAATGAACCCCATGAAGTGTGCCTTCGGAGTGTCAAGCGGAAAATTCTTGGGCTTTATCGTCAGATATTGGGATATTGAAATAGACCCCGTAAAGATCAAGACAATTCAGGGGTTACCTCCATTAAGGAACATCTCCAAGCTTAGATCTCTTCAAGGTCGACTAGCTTATATCCGACGGTTTATATCCAACTTGTCAGGTCGGTGCCACCCCTTTCACAAGTTGATGATGAAAGATGTTCCCTTTTACTGGGATGAAGAATGCCAGATAGCTCTGGACAAGTTGAAAGATTACCTGAAAATTCCTCCAGTGCTTGGCGCACTGGTGAAAGGATGGCCACTGATTTTGTATATAGCAGCCACCTACTACTCTTTGGGGGCAATGTTGACCCATAATAATGAAGAAGGAAAAGAACAAGCCCTCTACTATCTCAGCCGAAGACTAGTTAGAACTAAAGAAAAATATACTTTCATTGAGAAGGTCTGCTTGGCGCTGGTCTTCACAGTCAAGAAACTCCAGCACTATATGTTGTCGCATGAGATAAGGCTGATATCCAAGGCGGATCCGCTGAAGTATATCCTATCCCAACCAGCACTCAAAGGCCGCTTAGGCAAATGGGCTATAATTCTCATGGAATTTGACATCTCATATGTACCGCAAAAAGCTGTTAAAGGCCAGGCGATCGCAGATTTCTTTGCTACACACCCAACACCTGAAGACTATCCGCTGGAGACAGAACTCCCTGAAGATGAGACCCTGGAGGCAGACCAAGTGCAACACACTCTGTGGCAGTTGTATTTTGATGGTATATCTAGAATTGATACTCCGGTAATCGGATCATCTAGAGTTAAAGTCAGTGCAGGCATAGTCCTGAAGTCTCCCGAGGGGGAAGTCATATATACCTCCTGCTCAATAAACAAGCCCTGCACGAACAACGAAGCAGAATATGAAGCCATTGTTATCAGGCTGCAAATTGCTTTGTCCATAGAAATTTGAATGCTTGAGGCGTTCGAGGATTCCATGTCACGCCCCGAACCGATAGCAGCGGAACGTGTCGTTTGCTTGGAACGTGGCAGTTAAACAGTCATGAACAATCAAGAGCAATGGCATGAGACCAAATAATTTGGAGCAATAATAAAAATCTTATTTCAAATATAAGTCTCTTACAATTTCAAATTTCAAAACTGGCAGACTCAACTTCATCATAATGGAAAGAAACGACCCAAGACACGCTAGCGAACTTGTCTAGACAATTAATATGAAATACTATCTAGACTCAAGAAAGATAAAAGGCACGAGTTCACTAATTTTCGGAGCTCGCTTGCACACTTGTCCCTCCCATGTGAGTCTCGGTCTTACTAGCCACCTAATTTCCTGAAAAATATTAGAATAAACTAGGTGAGCGAACGCTCAGTAGGAATTATATCTCAATAACAAGCTAGCTTTAAGTAATTACATGTTACATGAATGCGAGGCTAATTTACATGAATGATCCCAAAAATAGAATGCAAGTATATCGATTAAACCAAAATATGTAAGTTCTAGTAAAAAGTGATAAGCAAAAGTTAAAGATAGTATCGAGCATGAGATATTGACTATTTTAGAGTTCTAGCAAGTACCACGACGAGTCACGCACGCAAGTAATATCATGTAAAGTCATGAGAGAGAGTAGTGGAATGTCTCTAGAATGACGAGTACTTCGATGTAATGCCACACCACGATCATTACAACTCCCATGGACACTAGTACTTTCGGGTGCTCCTCCCAGGACCAGATCATTCCCTTATATATGCAGGCATTGGATAATGCACTTTCGACATCCACGATAGTTATAGGCAATGTAGAATTCCAAGGGAATGAAACTTGTAGGAATTTAAGATAGATTTTGCGAAATATATCAGAAAACTAGGTGGAATTGGCTCCCTAGTGGGTGCCATGAGTACTCGAATAAGCGTTCATATCCAAATGAGCGCTCGTTCTTTGTACATGATAAGACAAAAGAATTGGTGTCTACGTGGAGGCATGCAATCTAAGATGATTAGCAATGGCATGGTTTCCCGTTCCATTCGCTTTAAGAATTAATCTCATGGCGGCTAAATAGCATACCATGAGGGCCGGTATACCATGTTTCTTTAAAGTGACATGGAAATCAAGTAGGCTCATAGGTTTTAATGGTACAACCCGCTCGGCTTCCTTGAGGGAATCCAATGCTAGCAAAGTCTTACGGAGGTCTCTATGATAAACTCACCAGTCCGAAGGAACGGAATGTCCCTCGGAGGATTCATCTATCACCGAGAAATAGTGGGTAATCGATAAAACAACGTGAAACCTGAGGCTATATTCACGGAGTGGAATATAGTGCATATACATATAACCAACTAACAGTGGGTCACAGAAAACGAACGAGATCAGTAAAATCGTAAATTGACGCCTTATAGAACGTCTTCATTTCATGAAATGGCGCCCTTGTCAGGGTCGTTAGTTTAGTATATGACAACTGATCACTCAGTCGTTGTATCCAGATTCTGTTAATAATAAACTTCAGTAAAAATTATCAATCTCAAATATTATGCAAATGACGACTTGGATTAAGTCTTCAATTCATTAAACAGCGCCTTAGTCTAGGGCGTTATTTCAAAACAGCGCCCATGTCTCAGGCGTTGTTCAATCATGGGTAGTTTTGGCCTGAACAGTACCACTTTTTAGATAAAAGGAATTCCACAGAAATAATCGCATGGTCATGTAGAGAAAAATAGCAGGATTCTAGTAGTATAATCATGCATTAGATTAGATATCAAGATACAAAGTTATTAAATTTTGAACATGAGTATTTATTTAATTCATAACAAAATGGCGACTATGTGTTCAGTCGTTAGTTGAAATAGCGCCCTATATAGGGTCGCTATTACCCTGTGTATGCAAAAACAATAAAACTCGAATATTGTAAGCCTTCTAATGACCTAGATGCATGCAATGAACTTAGTAATTACAATGTTTGGCTTGAAACTTGAGAACACCTACCTTGGTTTGAAGTTTGTGGGCTAGAATGTGAAGAACGGTGATGAAATTTCCAAATCACGGATACTCTGTTTTCAACAGAGAACTTAACAGAAGGGCAGCTTCAAAGAAGATTGAAACCACGACAATAGCTTGCTTCTTCTAGCAGAAGAACAGTAGCGCAGTAGGAAAAAGGAAGAACGTATTGCTTCAGTAGATAGCCGTTGTAGCCTGCGGCCTCCCTTCAACAACTGTAGCGGAAGAAGGAAAAACTTCTTGCGCCCCTTCTCGTTGTAGGCAACCGCAGGAGGAAGAGGGAACAAGGCCAAACCCTTGTATCCACACAGCAGGTTGAAAACGCAGCAAGATGAAGAAGAAGTTGAAGAACTTTTTAGGTTCTTCACGTACTGAGCAGCAGCAAGAAGAAGAAGATGGAATGCTCTTGAAGATGCTCCTTCACGTATCAACCAGTAGGAAGATCGCAGCAGCAGGAGGTCTTTGAAAAGAATAGCGCCAACAGGGGTTCGACGGTGGGGTTTGTATTTATAGAGTAGAATCCTATTAGAGTTTGTTTAGGAGTAGTATTCCTACGTACGATTCCTACCGATCTTTAACATCCCACGTATGGATCCTTTCCCAACCAAACCTTTCCTGATCAGCCACTACTTCTCAGTTTGAACCGAACACTGCAAAGAAAATGACGCCCAGAGGAGGGGCGTTATTTCGATAAGTGACGCCACTGGGAGAGTCTTCAATTCATGATATAGCGTCCAAAGAGGGGGCGTTATTCACTATTATGTATTTATATTTATTTATTAACAACAATTCAATCATTTAAAACTTTATATCTAATGAATCATGTTAATAAAAGTAGAAAAATACATGTTTTTGTGATCCCTAAATTTTTATGATAATTTTCATAAGTTAATTTTATTAAAAATATGCTAGAATAAATTTTAACCCGATTATTCGGTTAAAACACCGCATTTAACTTCAATGATTTTTATCCTTAAAAATTGATGGAATCTATTTATGAAATTTCATGACTAGGATCCTTACATGTTTCTCTTATTTTTCATATAATTTGTTTCATAAAATTTCTTTTAAATAAAAAGTGACACTATTCATTCTTTTATAAATAACGACATGATGCATGTCGTTAGATTCATGAATCACGACAAAGGAGGGGGCGCTATTTCATGTTCAACCTTTTTCCATTCACCCTATGATAACCAATATTGATTACATGCCCTATCTCACTACCTTAATTACTTTTAAATGAATAACGACTTACTACATGTCGTTATATATATGGACTACGACCATTTAAATGGTCGCTATATTATTTTGAAGATTTTTCCTCCTTCCTCATGAAAATCAAAATTGTCTATATACCTTATCTAACTTTCTCAATTACGTTTATTTCTCAAAACTATATATATATATATATATCCCTATTCCTTCAAATAAAGATATAATGTAATAAAGATGAAATATTAATTTTTCTAAATTATTAATAAATTATAAATTCATGTCTTTCAAAGTGATGTTACTTATCTTAAATTATTAAATTAAATATAAAGAGAAGATGAATTAAATGCCATCTTAAAAATGACGCTCATCCCGTATTAACACTGTTTTTTTAATCATGGTCTTGGGTATCCGAGGTAAGTTCGATCTTAGCAAGATATTTACTTCCATCCCAAAGAGAGAATCTCACTTAGCCATTTATTAGTTCGAAGAATAATATTCCCAAATTATATTTATTTGCATTATAGACTTATTTGTAGGAATATGTAATTATTATTATGTATGGTTTTCTTCTTCTTTTCAAAACCTAAATATATTTATTCCTATTTCAAAATTACCGGGCGTTACACCCTCCCCCCTTAAAAGAATTTGGTCCCCAAATTCACATCACCTTCTACTCTAGACGGGGGATTAGCTATAACTCGTTATGACACTACACAGGTAAAGAAGTATATTGAATGAAAAAGAACTAATTTCGGATTGCAGGTGAGGGGTACCTTCCACAACTTCTCCTTTGGAAAGTTTGGCCACCGCTTGAGTTTCTCTTGGAAGCTTCTTGGTCAAAATAGGGCATTCCGCTATCTTATGATCTAAGCTCCCGCAACGCAGACACGCTCCCGAATTCTACCAACACTCCTCCGATTGGTGACCATATCTTCCACAAGCTTTACATTTACCTTGCGAGTGATCTGTCGAAGTTCCCTCCTTATTACACTTCTTACATTTCTTGCACTTCTTACACTTTTGTGAACTACCACCCTCATTTATCCTTTTCTTGGTAGTGGTGAACTTTCAGAATTATCTGTTTGATCCTTCCTTTCAACTCTCTCTTTTTCTTCCACCGCCTTTTCTAGCTCCTGGACTCTTCTAACAAGGTCCCCATAAGCTTGGACATCTACTAGTACCATCTCAGGGACAAAGCTTGACTTAGATGCTTCCATTTTATCTAGGTTCCTGCAAGGATAAGTGGGGAGATAATTTATTGACTCAAGAATTAAATGAAATGTCAATATCTTATCTTTATTTTATAACTTTAACCCCAAGTTCTACCCATCTCTCACAGAACTCCTAGAGGATGACCAACAAGGATACTCAACCTATCTCTTGGACTTGATGCCCTAAGGAGTTGAAAGACGAAGCTCTGATATGCCTGACAGGGATACTTGACCTATCATTGGAACCTAATAACTGGAGGATATGAAAGCTGAAGCTCTGATACCACCTCTGTCACGCCCTGAACCGATAGCAGCGGAACATGTCATTTACTCGGAACGTGGCAGTTAAACAGTCATGAACAATCAAGAGCAATGACATGAGACCAAATAATTTGGAGCAACAATAAAAATCGTATTTCAAATATAAGTCTCTTACAATTTCAAATTTCAAAACTGGCAGACTCAACTTCATCATAATGGAAAGAAACGACCCAAGACACGCTAGCGAACTTGCTTAAACAATTAATAGGAAATACTATCTAGACTCAAGAAAGATAAAAGGCACGGGTTCACTAATTTTCGGAGCTCATTTGCACACTTGTCCCTCCCATGTGAGTCTAGGTCTTGCTAGCCACCTGATTACCTGAAAAATATTAGAATAAACTGGGTGAGCGAATGCTCAGTAGGAATTATATTTCAAGAACAAGCTAGCTTTAAGTAATTACATGTTACATGAATGCAAGGCTAATTTACATGAATGATCCCAAAAATAGATTGCAAGTATATCGATTAAACCAAAATATGTAAGTTCTAGTAAAACGTGATAAGCAAAAGTTAAAGATAGTATCGAGCATGAGATATTGGCTATTTTAGAGTTCTAGCAAGTACCACGACGAGTCACGCACGCAAGTAATATCATGTAAAGTCACGAGAGAGAGTATTGGAATGTCTCTAGAACGACGAGTACTTCGGCGCAATGCCACACCATGATCATTACAACTCCCTTGGGCACTAGTACTTTCGGGTGCTCCTCCTAGGACCAGATCGGGCCCTTATATGCGCAGGCATTGGATAATGCACTTTCGACATCCACGATAGTTATAGCCAATGTAGAATGCCAAGGGAATGAAACTTGTAGGAATTTAAGGTAGATTTTGCAGAATATATCAGAAAACTAGGTGGAATTGGCTCCCTAGTGGGTGCCATGAGTACTCGAATAAGCGTTCATATCCAAATGAGCGCTCGTTCCTTGTACGTGATAAGGTAAAAGAATTAGTGTCTACGTGGAGGCACACAATCTAAGATGATTAGCAATGGCATGGTTTCCCGTTCCATTCGCTTTAAGAATTAATCTCATGGCGGCTAAATAGCATACCATGAGGGCCGGTATACCATGTTTCTTTAGAGTGACATGAAATCAAGTAGGGTCATAGGTTTTAATGGTACAACCCGCTCGGCTGCCTTGAAGGAATCCAAGGCTAGCGAAGTCTTACAGAGGTCTCTATGATAAACTCACCAGTCCGAAGGAACGGAATGTTCCGCGGAGGATTCATCTATCACCGAGAAATAGTGGGTAATCGATAAAACAACGTGAAACCTGGGACTATATTCACGGAGTGGAATATAGTGCCTATACATATAACCAACTAACAGTGGGTCAAAGAAAATGAACGAGATCAGTAAAACCGTAAATTGACGCCTTATAGGACGTCTTCATTTCATCAAATGGCGCCCTTGTCAGGGTCATCAGTTTAGTATATGATGATTGTTCACTCAGTTGTTGTATCCAGATTCTGTTAATAATAAATTTCAGTAAAAATTATCAATCTCAAATATTATGCAAATGACGACTTGGATTATGTTTTCAATTCATTAAACAACACCTTAGTCTAGGGCGTCATTTCAAAACAGCGCCCATGTCTCAGGCGTTGTTCAATCATAGGTAGTTTTGGCCTGAACAGTACCACTTTTTAGATAAAAGGAATTCCACAAAAATAATCACATGGTCATGTAGAGAAAAATAGTATGATTCTAGTAGTATAATCATGCATTAGATTAGATATCAAGATTCAAAGTTATTAAATTTTGAACATGAATTTATTAAATTCGTAACAAAATGACGACAATGTGTTCAGTCGTTAGTTGAAATAGCACCCTATATAGGGTCGCTATTACCATGTGTATGCAAAAATAATAAAACTCGAATACTGTAAGCCTTCTAATGACCTAGATGCATGCAGTGAACTTAGTAATTACAATGTTTGGCTTGAAACTTGAGAACACCTACCTTGGTTTGAAGTTTGGGGGATAGACCATGAAGAACGGTGATGAAATTTCCAAATCTCCGATACTCTGTTTTTAACAGAGAACTTAACAGAAGGGCAGCTTCAAAGCAGATCGAAACCACGACAATAGCTTGCTTCTTCTAGCAGATGAACAACAGTGCAGTAGGAAAAAGGAAGAACATGTTGCTTCAGTAGATAGTCGTGGTAGCCTGCGGCCTCCCTTCAGCAAGTGTAGCGGATGAAGGAAAAACTTCTTGCGCCCCTTCTCGTTGTAGGTAACCGCAGGAGGAAGAGGGAACAAGGCCAAACCCTTGTATCCACACAGCAGGTTGAAAACACAGCAAGATGATGAAGAAATTGAAGAACTTTTTAGGTTCTTCACGTACTGAGCAGCAGCAAGAAGAAGAAGATGGAATGCTCTTGAAGATGCTCCTTCACGTATCAACCAGTAGGAAGATCGCAGCAGCAGGAGGTCTTTGAAAAGAATAGCGCCAACAGGGGTTCGACGGTGGGGTTTGTATTTATAGAGTAGAATCCTATTAGAGTTTGTTTAGGAGTAGTATTCCTACGTACGATTCCTACCGATCTTTAACATCCCACGTATGGATCCTTTCCCAACCAAACCTTTCCTGATCAGCCACTACTTCTCAGTTTGAACCGAACACTGCAAAGAAAATGACGCCCAGAGGAGGGGCGTTATTTCGATAAGTGACGCCACTGGGAGAGTCTTCAATTCATGATATAGCGTCCAAAGAGGGGGCGTTATTCACTATTATGTATTTATATTTATTTATTACCAACAATTCCATCATTTAAAACTTTATATCTAATGAATCATGTTAATAAAAATAGAAAAATACATGTTTTTATGATCCCTAGATTTTTATGATAATTTTCATAAGTTAATTTTATTAAAAATATGCTAGAATAAATTTTAACCCGATTATTCGGTTAAAACACCGCATTTAACTTCAATGATTTTTATCCTTAAAAATTGATGGAATCTATTTATGAAATTTCATGACTAGGATCCTTACATGTTTCTCTTATTTTTCATATAATTTGTTTCATAAAATTTCTTTTAAATAAAAAGTGACACTATTCATTCTTTTATAAATAACGACATGATGCATGTCGTTAGATTCATGAATCACGACAAAGGAGGGGGCGCTATTTCATGTTCAACCTTTTTCCATTCACCCTATGATAACCAATATTGATTACATGCCCTATCTCACTACCTTAATTACTTTTAAATGAATAACGACTTACTACATGTCGTTATATATATGGACTACGACCATTTAAATGGTCGCTATATTATTTTGAAGATTTTTCCTCCTTCCTCATGAAAATCAAAATTGTCTATATACCTTATCTAACTTTCTCAATTACGTTTATTTCTCAAAACTATGTATATATATCCCTATTCCTTCAAATAAAATATAATGTAATAAAGATGAAATATTATTTTTTATAAATTATTAATAAATTATAAACTCATGTCTTTCAAAGTGATGTTACTTATCTTAAATTATTAAATTAAATATAAAGAGAAGATGAATTAAATGCCTTCTTAAAAATGACACTCATCCCGTATTACCACTCTTTTTTTAATCATGGTCTTGGGTATCAGAGGTAAGTTCGATCTTAGCAAGATATTTACTTCCATCCCAAAGAGAGAATCTCACTTAGCCATTTATTTGTTCGAAGAATAATATTCCCAAATTTTATTTATTTTCATTATAGACTTATTTGTAGGAATATGTAATTATTATTATGTATGGTTTTCTTATTCTTTTCAAAACCTAAATATATTTATTCCTATTTCAAAATTACCGGGCGTTACATTCCATGCTAGTTGTAAAACAAGTGGGAGGAGAGTTCGATGTGCAGAAGCAAGAACTTCTCTCTTATCACCATCTGGCACTGCGCCTGATGGCGAAATTTTACTTCATTAAAGTGGAGCATATCAATCAAGGACAGAATGCTCAGGCAGATGCCCTCGCAAAGTTGGCCAACTCCTTGGCAATCCCGCCAGACACAAGCCTAAACATAACCATGATTAATAGACATCAGGTCCCCAGCATGACCGAGGCCCTATCTAATGAAGAGGAAAACGAGATGGCGACTGTGGAGGAAATCCAACAGCCTGATTGGCGAGAGCACCTCCTACGCTAGTTCCAGTACCAGCAGCTCTCGAAAGAGAAACAGCAGAGAATGAAATTACTCAGAATCAAAGACTCTTGGCATTTCTGACATGACTTAGCGAGGCCTCCAATGCCGTTACACCCCACTATCCCAAGTTGGCCATTTGCCTAATGGGGCACGGATGTAGTGGGGCCTTTACCAGCATCTTCATCAGGGTGCAAGTATATTTTAGCAGCCACAGACTAGTGCTCCAGATGGGCGGAGGCCGTGACACTGAGAGAAGTGACAGGGGAGCTGGTCACCAGGTTCTTCCATCAGAACATAATATTCTGGTTCTGGGTCCCAAACCAATTTATTTCTGAAAACGGCAGCCATTTCAGAAATCAGAATATCTACAAGTTAGCTGATAAGTATAAAATTGATTGGAGGACATCATCCCCCTACAATCCACAGGCCAACGGACTTGCGGAGGCATTTAACAAAGCTCTCTACACCCTGCTAGCCAAGACCGTCAACTCTAGCAAGAGAGAGTAGGAAGAGAAGATGTACGAAGCACTATGGGCTTATCGTACAGTCTATAAAACTCCAAACGGATGTTCACCATTCTCCCTGGTATACAAGTCAGAGGTAGAGGTACCAATAGAGTTGGAAGTGTCGTCACTGCGAGTCGCTATACAAAACGGCTTGACAAATGGCGAATAAACAAACATCAAAAGAAGACTAGAGGAGCTCGCTGAGCTTGAAGGACGACGCCTCCGGACACAACAGAACATCCAACTGTATCAAGCTCGCATGGCCCGTGCTTTCGACAAGCTGGTCAAAGGGCAAGAATTTAAGCAAGGCCACCTCGTGATGGTCAAAAGAAGAGAAGTAATGGCCTCCAACCCCAAAGGGAAGTTGGTTAAAAATTGGGTTGGGCCATATGTCATCCACCGAGTCTACGAAGGTGGTGCCTACGTTCTAGTAGACCACAAGGGGATAGTTCAGTTCTCCCCTCTCAATGGGAAACACTTGAAGTTGTACCACACAGCCTTGTCGACGTTCAAAGAATGATCGAAATCTACCTTGGTCTAGTGGCATTCCGCCCTGGCCGAGCTCTCTAAAATACCCACCCAGCTCAGACCGATTCCAGGGCCGTTGGCCCACAATTACTAAAACCTCCCCAGTATACACTAATCCCAAGGCTCCGGAAGGACCCCGCATAGTCCCACTAGGCCACCACTTTACAGATCATCACCATGTAGGACCTTACGTCCACATCGATGCATAAACCATTTCTATTACATTAGCATTATCTTGTTGACGACGAATAAACCTTTTTCGAGACAAGGCTTTATGCCCTAGCCGATATCTACACATTAGCGCCATTAACGGACCCTACGTCTGAATAGGCGAATAAACTCCTCTTCTTGCATTGGCATTATCTTCTTGCCGACGAATAAACCTTTTTCTGGCACAAGGCTTTATGCCCTAGCCGATCTATACACCTTATCGCCATTATGGACCTTACGTCCGAATCAGCAAATAAACTCCCTTTCTTGCATTGGCATTATCTTCTTTCCGACGAATAAACCTTTTCCGGTGCAAGGCTTTATGCTCTAGCCGATATCTACACATTAGCGCCACTACGGACCCTACGTCTGAATCGTCGAATAAACTCCTTTCTTTGCGTTGACATTATCTTTTCATCAACGAATAAACTCTTTCGACGCAAGGCTTCGTGCCCTAGCCAATAGCTATGTGTTGCTATCACACTAACGAACCAAACAATCAAGATCGAGCTCCATACGCCGACCCGATATTTCCATTAAAAAAATGAGGCTTAAAATAGAGGTGCCCCACCAGTCTTGTTCAGACATTCTCGACAGGGGTAAAAATGGCCGCAACCCAGCTGTGGCGAAAACTCAAAGGGGTGCTGCAGGAAAAATTGGGTACCTTGCCGCGTAAAAACCCGAAATGGGCGCGTGGACAAAAGCAAGAGGGGGCTAGCCCCGGTGAAAACCCGAAAGGGCACTTGGGTCAGTAACGTGGTAATCAAAAGTTCCTCATCACCTTCATCCCTATGAAACTCCGGATAGGACGTTCATCACTAGTCCCACCAGAGATCTGCCTCTCTCAAACCATTAACCTGAACCTTTCATCCCCGTTAATGACTAAACCTATCTTTTGCTTTGGTATTTACCTAATGTGATGTGGCACAGCCCAAAGACCACTAAACATGATGAGATGACCCTAGGACTTAGACCCGCAAGCATACAAGCGCTCAATGATTCTCACAATGACGATTTTTGCTCACCCGATTCACACGTTCACCCGGTGGGTCCGGGAGATAATGATGAGGGTCCGGGGCGGGACCCAATTGTTCTAATGGACTTACAATGCTAGGGCTGACCCCAAATGAGTCTAGGATACCCATCTTTGTGAGCGGCTGGCCCGCAAGGCGGGGGCTTGGTGGCACTCACTCACGGTCCGCGGTGGACACTAACAAACTAGCATGCAAGTTCGAGCCCTCTTCTCACCACCGACGAGCAATCAAAGCAATACTAAACTAGCAGGAATAAGGCTACTAAGGATAGTATCAGAAGCTCACCTGATCGGTGTGAAGACACCGATCCCGATCGGAGACGAGGGCGCGCCGGGAGGCGAGGGTATGCACCCGATCGCCGCGGCGATGTAGCTTGACCTGAAATTGCAAACGGTACAGCACTACTCCTCACGTAGGAGGGGTGATCTTGGGGTGGGGGTTATGCTTAATACATTCAAAACTACCTCCACGCAGGGAGGGGCCTTCAGCCGGCCAAGCGGGGTGGGGAGAGATGCAAAGGAAACCGAGTTTCCGAGCTTCGCCGATTCTGTCTAGCTTCTGTAATTCTGGATAGGGAGTCGATGTTGATGCAGCCAATAAATCCACCGAGCTCAGAATCTGACGAGACTTGCGCCAAAAGATTGCTAACCGAAGAGGGGTGCGGCCTAAATTTTTGGACGACGTTCTGATCTGAGGGCTGACTGCTCCGGCGACTGGAAGATGGATGCAGCTCTGGTCTCTGGCCGAGCTCAGTCTGAAACAGCAGGTTGCAGAAGCGGCCACGGTCGCTCCTGAGCTCCAAATCTGGCACCGCTGGACTCGTTGGAATCGTGGACGAGTCTACTTTGCAGAAAAATAAACGGGGAAGTCTTCTGATGTCGGAGATGAGCTGGGTGTCCAGAGAAGTGGACGGTGGTCGGGGCAGACTGTGAGGAGGCAGACCGGCATGGTTGTGGTAGAAAATTGATATCTCTGGTTGTCAGATGCCGAACAGAGTTCCGCCTTCTTTTCCTGGACGCTGACAGGGGGAGGAAGATCTTTGTAGAAGACCCTGAAGGCTGATTCCTTCAAGGATCGTTGTGGGAGAGTCTTCTCTGCCGCTCTTGCTTTTGGTCTGAGAGGTTCTGCGCAGTCGGGGGAGAATGGTTGCTAAAGACAGTACCGAACTCGGATGCCGACGAAACCACCTCACCTTGAAAGCTCTCTGGAAGACCTTTCCAGAGATGTAGGCCTTGCCACCAGGAGGAGCAGGGGGAGGCCGGGGATGATGCGACTTCAAGGCCTTACTCTGCTGCCTGCGATCTGATACTTGAAGCTGCAACTTACAAGAACAAGGGGAGGGCAAGGGGAGTTAGCACACCTTGTGAATGATGGCTGAAGGGTTAGGGAGAGGGGAGGACGTGGCTAGGGCTCCAGGAGGTTAGGAATGGCAGTGATGGAGGGAGAAAGGGGGCTGGAGCTGCTATAGGTGGAGATGGGGGAGTGGGTGTGCACAAGAGAGAAGATGAGTGTGGGGGAAGGTGGGGGGCGAACTTGGCTTGAGGGGAGAGGAGGGGTGCGACCTAGGGAGCAAGGGGGAAGGGGAGATGGGTGGGAGATTCGAATTTGGGGTGTTGGGAGAAGTGGAGTCAGC